>CM056056.1:152108799-152708799 GCA_029574335.1 Rana kukunoris
GCTATTTTGTAAGTGAAGTCTCTAGGCACATACATATGAGCTCTATGGGTGCTCGCCTTGCTGTTCATAGACATGCACATATGCATGGACGTGCGTGCACCCGCCGCTAACACTGATGCCAATGGGTCTATTTATACTGTAGTAGCTGTACTAGCCGGTGCTGTCTGACTATATTACCCATGTTCCTGCATCTGTTCCTGTGTTGACTTTTGTGATTGACCTGGCTTGTCTTGACCTCACTTGAACACTACCTGCCAGGACCTTGTTTCTGGACTCTGCTCTACCTCCTGCTTATCTGCCTGCTCCAAGTGTTGTTGACCTCTGCCTGTATGTTAACAATTCTCGTCTATACCTGTACCTGATAGGGATGAGCTGAACACCCCCCATTCGGTTTGCACCAGAACTTGCAAATAGGCAGGACCAAACATTTTTTATGGCAATAACATGCATATAAGCCTTTAAAATTAGCACTTTTGATTTTTCATGTTCATGTTGTGGGGGACTGCGGGTGGAAGGCTTATCGGAATCTGCAAGCCCCCTTTAACAAGGGGACCCCCATATCCTGCCCCCCATCTGAATGGGTATCAGGTACATTGTACCCCTACACATTCACCAAAAAAAATGACAAAAAAGTAAGCTTGACAGTAGACAGATTGAGACAATTCCTTTATAAAAAGAAAAAAATGTCCCGCAATGTCCATTTATCTTCAATCACAGCACTGATCCCCAGAGAAGAAAAAAGAAAAGAAAAAGTCTGCCTCAATGGGAGGCATCAAGCATTTTTTTTTCTATTTTGGCAGAGGGTTCCCCTTAATATCCATACCAGACCCAAAGGGCCTGGTAATGGACTGGGGGCAACCTGTACGAGCAGTTTTAAATGTTTTTTTTTTTTCCTTTACAAGTTTAATTTTGCTGCTCTTATTCATAAAACTATGTAGGCCGATATGTAAGCAGTCTGACATAGTGTGGGGCATGGACTCAGCCCCCTTAGCCATGATTGACCAATCAGCACCCTGCCTTTGGCCAATCATGGCTCTCACAGCAGGTTAGGTGCATGCTTTGGCCAATCAGCTGCCGTCAATGCACTGCAATCTCACAGTGTATTGATGGTCTCGCCGTTCATTATGGGGTGTTCCGCAGGCGCTAGAATTTCCAGAGAACGCCCCATAATGTTCTAAATTCAGTGAACAAAATTAGCACAGGATTACAGCGCTCTGAGTGACCATGTAAATAGAATCCACATAAGAATAAGTATAAATATAATAAAAGTCTAGTCCATTGGGTGTGAGTCCAAGAGGGGAACTTGATCGTGACAATACCAATGTAGGGGTAATTGTGGATATTCAGGGCTGCTCTCTCCAGGAGCGAAGTCAGCTCAAATCATACAAGAGAAAAAACAGAAACAAGAAAGCGCCGCTGAGTAATCTAATTTAATTCAACAACAGCAAAAGTATTCCAACACTTACATCTAGGGGCACTCTGATGCAGTCTGAGATGCTAGTGTCAAGGGCTTCAGTGCAGTCCGGAAACAATGTGGGAGGCTGGAAAAGCTGTTCAATGGAGGAGCGTCAGGCGTTCTTTAACCATAGAGGAGCCGACTGCAAAGTCCATATGTAGATGTTATATTCTCAGCTGATCCGCCGCGCCGCTGGTCCGTGATGTCACTGGGACGGTGGCCAAAGAGGGACACAATGCATTTCAGAGCCAGCGCTAGGTGAATAGAAGACCTGCGTGCAGATACTGCACTTGATAAAGGAGCGCGCAGGTCTTCTATTCACCTAGCGCTGGCTCTGAAACGCGTTGTGTCCCTCTTTGGCCACTGTCCCAGTGACATCACGGACCAGCGGCGCGGCGGATCAGCTGAGAATATAACATCTACATATGGACTTTGCAGTCGGCCCCTCTATGGTTAAAGAACGCCTGACGCTCCTCCATTGAACAGCTTTTCCAGCCTCCCACATTGTTTCCGGACTGCACTGAAGCCCTTGACACTAGCATCTCAGACTGCATCAGAGTGCCCCTAGATGTAAGTGTTGGAATACTTTTGCTGTTGTTGAATTAAATTAGATTACTCAGCGGCGCTTTCTTGTTTCTGTTTTTTCTCTTAAATTCAGTGAACAGGCGAACGCCCAATTTTCGACACCGAACTGAAGTTCGACCCGGACATGGCTCATCCCTAGTACCTGACCATCCTTTGCTGACCTGGCTTGTCTAATCTTGCATCCAGTTATCCTTCTGTCTTGCCTTGCATAGTGCCTGGTTTCCACTTGTTCTTCACCTGCTGTGTCATGTTAGTCTTCCTGCACCTGCAACCAGCTGCTGTCTGCCAAACAACTGCTACCTGTCGCCTACCCAGCCCCATGGTATGCTTCTCCTGCTGCTCCAGCTATCTGGCCCAACTCTGGTGATGGATCTGTTATGCACCTCTAGGGCTGGCGGAAAATCTTACAGGCACTCATACCTTGCCTTGTTCTCATGGCCACTGACCCAACATCAGTGGACCCTGAGTCGGGCTTTTAAGACAGTATATGGAGGCGCAGCCAATGTTAAGTATGGACGTCGGGCCAGCGTCAAATTTTCCGTCCTTGTTGTTTGCGTAACCCGTTCGCGAATAGGGAATTTCGTAAGTTATGCACACGTCGTTTTCATTGACTATTTGCAACGTGATTTCATGCATGCGCACTGGGATACGTCCACGGCCGGCACATGCGCAGTTCAAAAAATACATTGTTTGCGTCGGGTCATTGATAATTTTAATAAAACACGCCCACCAACAACCCATTTGAATTACACCAACGAACACCGGCCCATTTACTCTACGCCGCCGTAAGTAACAGCGCTATTTCTTTGAGGATAAGTAATACGCTGCTGTAACTTAGAGAGTAAATGGCTTAGGCTCACAAAGCGCAGCAGCTTTGTGGATCTGGCCCCTGGTGTATTTAAGGCTTTTGGATAACAGATCTTTTGTGAGTGTAAACCACTAGGGGACTGTGTTTCACGTGGTGTGGACTCTGGTGGCCGGTATATGCCTATCAATGATTAGGTAGAGACCTTCACCTAGCAATTGTACTGTCGCATCACCTACCAACATACTATTGATTACTCATATGTCTTTACATGTGAATGCTGGTCATATTTCATTTATTTGATTGGAGCGCTGCTTTGAGTATTGGAACTTTTTTCTATATGGACTTTTTTTACTTACGTGTATTTTTATGTTTTATTTAAAGCGGGGTTCCAACCACAATTGGCATAATAATTTTTAAATGTATGTCCTTTCATCATGCGTTTTTATAATATAAATCCGGTCACTTACTATTTTACAATCCGCCGCCGCTCTGCATTGTTATTCAAAAAAGATAGTTTATAAAACTATGTCCACACCGTTGTCATTTTGCTTGTGGGCATTGTGAAGCCCACAAGCACTTACTTCCTGGAAGTCTTGGATTGGGTAGCGCACTGCATCCTGGGAAATGATGACACACATTTCCCAGGAGCATTAGAGGGAGATGATGTCAGAATCCTAGGTGATTCCAAAGGCAGATTTTGTGGGAAATAGCAACAGGCATTTCCAGATGAGTAAAAAAAAAAGAAAATTATTTTTTTCTTTTTTAGGTCTAATGAGCACAATAATGAAAAAACATTTTTGGGATGGAAACTCCACTTTAAGTGGCTGCTTTTATGTACATTGACTTATGTCATATGCATTTTCTAAATATATTTTTTGGGAAATTCCTTTTTTCCTGAGTGCTGAGCTGTGCAATTAGGCCTTTTAAGACACTGAGGCCACGTACACACGTCCGAGAACCTCGTCGGGCTAAACCCATCGTTCCGCCCGATGAGGTTCCCGATGAGCGGTCGGAAAAGCTTGTCGAGCCAAAGTCCTCATTGAACAACAAAGAAAAAGAGAGCGTGCTCTCTTTTTTGGCTCGACGAGCTTCCAGACGGGACGCTCGTCGGAAGTGTACACACGATCGAGCTTCTCGCCAGAATATGTCTCCCAGCGAGCTTCTCGCTGGATTCTGCCGAGAAGCTCGGTCGTGTGTACGGGGCCTCAGATTATTAATGTCCAAATATAAGCCTTAATATGTTTGGCATCTATTTACTCAGAGCAAACTAATCTTTCATATGTTATCAGAAATGGAGCTATATATTGAATTTCTGTGCCCTAATAGTGTGTGACATAAACATTGGAACTACCTCCACTTTATTCTCCAGTGTCCCTGCTTTCAGAAAGTATACACCGTTTGGGTGTTCTAACAAATCTTTAAAGCGGTGTTCCAGCTAAAAAAAAATAAAAAATTCAAAGTTAGCAGCTACAAACACTGATACAGCCAGCTGGAAACACAATGGACAAAGAGTGGTGCAGGAGAGCTATTATAGTACAGTAAGTAAAAACTATTTATTAAAAGCACAATAAATACACAATAGGATTTGCACTCACAAGAGCAGCAGTACATATCTGCCTTAATAGAATCATTGTAACCAGTCAAGTAATCTACTGTTCTCAGAAGGGGATTGAGGCATTGCCTCTGGCTGTGACAGGAGCTGCTTGTCTGTAGCTGTGTATATGATTGATTTCAGCCTCCACTCTCAATCTTGACAGGAACGCCACAAGGAAACATAGCCCATCTCCAACCTAGCAATGGTCAGAACATGTTTAGAGAAGGACTTCCTGATGCTCGGTTTTAGAAATATATATTTTTTTTTCTTACTACACTAGGAGAGCCATGCTGAACAAATCCCTGCTGCAGATACCAAAAAAAATATTGTGTTGGATTCTAGTCCAAAAATGTTTTAATAATTCCTAGAAGACTTTATCCTGTTCTCTGCCTTAATTTTTGTGTTGGACTGGAAAGTCACAGCACAGCACAGCAATGATTAAACACTAAAGGCCCGGATTCACGTAGAGAGGCGTATCTTTGTGCGGGTGTAGCGTATCTTCTTTACGCTACGCCGCCGCAACTTAGAGAGGCAAGTGCTGTATTCACAAAGCACTTGCTCCCTAAGTTACGGCGGCATAGCGTACATGGGCCAGCGTAATTCAAAGTAGCAAGGCAGTGGGCGTGTTGTATTATAATGAACCGTGATCCCATGCAAATGATGTGCGAATGCGCCATCCGTGGACGTATCCCAGTGCGCATGCTCAGAATCACGTCGAAAATAATGCCTAAGATACACGTCGAACACTGCCTACGACGTGAACGTCACAGCCCCATTCACGTATGACTTACGTAAACGACGTAAAAACGGCGGCTGTTCCGACGTCCATACCTTTGCATGGGATGCGCCACCTTTTTGGTGGTTTATCTTAATGCCGGAAAAACACCTTACATAAACGGCGTAGTGTCTGGCATACGTCCGTTCGAAAATCGGTGTATCTTGCTCATTTGCATATTTATAATGGGAACGCCGAATGCATCCGGCGTAAATATGCACCCAAGATACAACGGCATAGGAGACTTACGTCGGTCGTATCTTGGCAAAATTCAGGCGTATCTGATTTAAAGAATCAGCGCATAGATACAACGGCGCACATTTGGACTTATGACGGCATATCAGTAGATACTTTGACGTAAGTCTTTGTGAATCTGGCTATAAGTATAGTGTGAAACGCGTCAGTGAGCTGTCCTGGTTGCTGTGGCTTGTAGAGCCTGTTTCTGATTTTACCAATAAATGCTATGTTTGTTTGGAGTGCAGCTGTCCAGAAAATTGTATTTTCAGTCTGCTATATGCATTGCCTGCACCCATGGTTCCTGAGAGGAAGATAATCACTAATTAGATCTACCTGGAGCCGCAATTCCTTTGTTCATTTTTGTGTTGGGTTGTGTTGAACCAGGATTTTGTAAAGTGGTAGAATTATAGTCTTGTCTCGTTAGCAGATACCCTTAGTGCTTGTAAACCACTGTAAAGTATAATAAGGCTAACCGGTAGCTACCCAGGATATCTCCTGTACGGTTTAGGAGGTATCCCCTATCCCCTGCATGTGCCGATGTCATCGGCACATGCGCACTGGGGCAAACTGAAGCAATGGCACATTACCGGTGGCTCCCCCGCTTCATGCCAATCACAGCGCTGGAGCCGCGATACCCGGAAGTCACTCCAGGAGAGATGTCGCCGGAGGGGGGGGGGGGCGAGGACCACTGCAGGGGCTTCAAAATAGGGTACGTAATTCGAGATTTTCCTAGCTTGTGACGGAAAATATTAGTTATATGAAGACAGGAGGCGAGTATCTTGCATTTATCTTTCTTTATTAAATGCTCATAGCAGAAAAAAAATGTCTTCATATTTTATGTCATTTATTAAAACTTTTTCACATAAAATGGTGGAAAAGGGGACTACAATTCCCAGCAAGTCTAAGCCACTCCTCCCGGTGGTATGTATATAAGGGACTGCCCTGGTGTACTTCTTCCTCTTTCTTGAGCGAATACCGGAACAGGATAAACCTAAGAGAACTTCACACACGAGTCTTCGGACGGTCGGTCCCTCTTGTCGTGGTGCCGGAACAAAGTAACCAATGGACAGCAACTGCGCTGTCCAGGACTCCAAACAGAGAAACGGAACAAACTTCGTCCCAACAGAGACCCAGGAACCCACTGCCTAAGCGCCAACAAGAGCTTGGTATTGAGATTCAATATCCTGAAAAGAGAATAAAGAAAAATCCGCGATAGGGTGGGTCGGGAGGAAAGATACTCGCCTCCTGTCTTCATATTACTAATATTTTCCGTCACAAGCTAGGAAAATCTCGAATTATATATCAGACAGGAGGCTCATATCTTTCAAGTTCAAAGCTATAAATATATATAATCTGTAATAGCATAAATAAGACAGTTATACATGTCATATCCAAAACACTCATTAGGTGAATTGCGGTAACAGATAAGGATTACACCCTACCTAAGAGTTAATGACAGATAGAGATATGATCCTCTGGTCTAAAGTAAAATTGGCGAAAAGTCGACTCTGACGACCAGTCAGCTGCTAATAAGAGGTCTGATAGAGAACCCCCTGAAGTAACCACCTTAGTGGCCATAGCCCCCCTGGTCGAGTGTGCGCCAAAGAGCGATAAATCTAGACCTGACATCGCCATCACGAGTCTCACCCATCTATCCAGAGTGGCTGACAATACCGGATGATGTGGTTGTACATAGGAGATTAACAATTGTGAATAGTTTGGAGAACGTAGAGTTGATGTGCGCAACCCGTATGCCTGGAGGCAGCGTACCACGCATAAGCGCGGATGCGATAAGAATAGTGGGTAGAACACTGAGTGTAATTTCGTCTTGGTTCTGCGCACCACAGAAAACCTAACTCCATCCGGCGAGAATTGACGCCTAGAAATATCTAGGGCTCTCACATCCGAGATTCTTTTTATGGAAATTAGACACAGTAGCATAGTAAGTTTAAGGGAGAGAGTTTTTAAAGAGAGTTGATCGTTGTCTTCCCACGAGGAAAACAGCTGAAGAACCCTGGAAACATCCCAGGTGGACTGGTAGCGTGGACGCAGAGGGCGTGTATATTTAACGCCGTGAAGTAAGCGACATACCAAAGGGTGTTGACCGACAGGCGAACAATCTACCGGACAATGATATGCCGAGATAGCAGACCTATAAACATTGAGGGAACCATAGGATTTTCCCGACTCGTACGATTCTGCTAGGTAGTTTACCACCGAGGAGACAGGAGCCTGAACGGGATTAATCTGTCGTCTATCACACCAATGAATCCATAATCCCCAGGCAGATCGGTATGCCGATCTAGTACCTGGGGCCCAGGCCAAGGTGAGGAGGTCTCTAGCTGATTGTGAAAGGTCTGTACCAGATTCTGGCACCCCGAAACCAACCAGGCCAGGAGAAGCATTTTGTCTCCCAGAAGTAATGGATGTAGGCCCTTGGTCGGATTTGTCAGTAGATGTGTTGAATGGGGAAGGAGCCTGGGGTAGTCGATCGACATTCCCAGAATCAGAGGGAACCATGGTTGTGTCGGCCACCACGGGGTGATCAGAACAAGCGTCGCCTTCTGAGAGACTATGTGAAGGAGAAGCCTGGTGATCAGCGTGAAGGGGGGGAACGTGTAATGTATCCCCTCGGGCCACTGTTGGAGAAACGCGTCCACAGCTACTGCTTCCAGATCCGGTCTCCAGCTGTAAAAGCGGACTTACTGCCGGTTGAGTCTCGAGGCGAACAGATCTGTGTGAAACGGGCCCCAGAGATCCTGTAGTACTTGAAAAACCGATCTGTCCAACGTCCAATCGCTGGAATCCGTGAGATATCGGGAGTTCCAGTCTGCCACACAGTTGGAAACCCCTGGAATGTATTCCGCCATCGGGATAATGTTGCGAGATAGGCAGAAATTCCAGAATTCGGATGCGATGTCCGCTAACATCTTGGATTTCGCACCCCCTAGGCGATTGATATATTTCACCGCCGCTACATTGTCCATGCGTAAAAGAACGCAACAGTTGGACCTCTGAGAGAGAAAACTCCTGACGGCAAAGAGTGCCGCTAGTAGTTCCAACGCATTGATGTGGAGGGATGATTCGTCCACGGACCAAGTCCCTCCTGTGGTGTGTTTGCCACAACGAGCTCCCCAGCCCTGTCGACTCGCATCTGATTCTAAGATGATGTCCGGTCGAGAGCTGAAGATAGTCTTGCCGTTCCATTCGACGGCATGTCGAAGCCACCACCGCAATTCCTCCTCCGATTCCGAACAAAGGGCGACCTTGTCTTAATAACGGAGACCTTGCCGTAAATGGAGGGTTCTGAGGCGTTGTAAGGCCCGATAATGTAATGGGGCTGGGAAAATTGCTTGAATGGAGGCCGATAGAAGTCTGACTACTCGTGAGAGCACTCTTAATGATACCTGACCTTTGCGCAAAACCGCTCTGATTTCCTTCCTGATCAAAGTCAGTTTGGACTTTGGTAGTCGTTAGACTGCCTGTCTGGTGTCCACAGAGAAGCCTAAAAACTGGAGTCAGAACGGACTTTGAATGATTGATAAGGAAACCCAGTTCCTCTAAGAGTGACACTGTCCAACGCTTGTGTAGCTCGGCTAGTGTTTTTGAATGAGCCCAAATTAGAAGATCGTCTAGATAAATTATCAGGCGGACTCCTCTGCATCGTAGTGCAGCCACCACAGGTTTCATTATTTCGGTGAAGCACCATGGGGTTGATGATAGGCGGAAGGGTAGGCAAGTGAACTGCCACATACGATCTCTCCATTGGAATCTTAGACATTTTTAAGAGGATTGGTGCATAGGGATTGTTAGGTACGCATCTTTGAGATCTATCTTGACCAGCCAATCCCCCAGGATGAGGAGATCTCTCAATAAATGTATGCCCTCCATTTTGAAGTGGCGGTATGTCACGAATTGGTTTAATTCCCTCAAATTGATCACCGGTCGGAAACCTCCATCTTTCTTCCTTACCAAGAAGAGGTTGCTCACAAACCCGGGAGAGAAAGGGTCTACTTCTACCACCGCCTGCTTTGAGATGAGATTCTGCAGTTCCTCGTCTATGAGGTGCACATTTTGGGCTGAAAGATGCGTGGGCTGGGGTTGTACAGACATGATTGGTTGAGATATGAAGTCTATTTGGTAGCCCGCTATTGCGGCCATTATCCAAGCGTCTGCTGTAATCGTGTACCAGACGTGGGTAAAATGTCTCAGCCTGCCCCCTATAGGTATATGCGTATGGTAATTCGTAGATACACTTACCGGTGGGTGGACGGGATCTGGGGAAACCTCTGCCACCGCGCCCTCTCCATGGGCATCCTCTAGGCGGGAAGAATGGAGCTGGTTGTGCCACCGGAACAGGGTACTGTTGCTGTAAGGTTGCGTAAGCTCGAGCGGGTGCCCTCGGATAGGCCCTGTAGTAATTGCTTCGGCCGGCAGATCGGCCTCTTCCTCTGCCGGCCTTGTTAAAAACCTTAGAAGCATAGCCGGACTTCTTTAGGGACGTTTGGGCCTTGTCTAGGCTATTAAAGAGGCCCACAAATCTATTGATGTTTTTCATCAAATCATCTCCGAATAGGAGACCTTCTGCTGAGGGGCCAGGTTCTGACTCCGCTAAGTGTGAGAGCTGTGGGTCGAGTTTCATCAAAATGGACCTGCTTCGTTCAATAGCGCAGGTCGTGTTGGCTGAGCCTAACAGGCAGATGGCCCATTGTGCCCATCCTCTCAGTTGAACTAAGTCCACTGAACCGTCAGTGGAGGCCGCCTGTTCAGACAAATTCAGTATTTTTGTCAAGGGACCTAAGATGTCTAAAATACGATCCTGGATCGTTTTGAAAGAACGTTCTATGCCCTTCTTCGCATATTTGCCTGATTTTGTCAAGTATTTGAGTAATACCGGGTCAATTTCAGGTGTAGCCGTCACCTTTTTTGGGATGGACGGTCTGGGACATTCCGCTCTCAGTTTATTTCTGTTAGTTCTATCTAAGGTTCTCCTTGTCCAGTGTTCCACATATTGGGACACTTGCGGAAGGGGAGCCCAATCCCTGGATCTGGGGTGTGAAATATTTTCCGGGTTAAAAAATGGTTCCCCTAG
This sequence comes from Rana kukunoris, assembly GCA_029574335.1. Lineage (NCBI taxonomy): Eukaryota > Metazoa > Chordata > Amphibia > Anura > Ranidae > Rana > Rana kukunoris. Next base: position 152,119,347 of record CM056056.1, read on the forward strand.
GGAGTCCAAAATTGTTTCGGGTGGTATGTCCGAATTGGCTTCCATCTCACTAGCCATCTGCCCAGCCTCCTCTTGGTCGGATTCAGAGTCATCAGCTGCTGACAACAGTGCTCCTTCAGATGCATCATAATCTGAGTCCTCATTAAATGAGTCCGGTTTAGCCCGGTGGACAGGTTTAAACTTCTTTTGGGGAAACTCCTTGGATAACAAGGGTCGCTCATTGTCAGGATGGCTGGGTCGGCAGGCCGTGGAGGGTCCTGCCTCATGCATGGATTGTACTTCCCCTGCCGGGGAGTCGGTGCAAGTGTTTAAGTGCTTGCGTTTGTAAGGGACCTTGCCCTTTTTAACCACCTCTGTTTGAGCATTGTGGGGGTTAAAGTTATGTGCCAAGGCAGCCTGGATGGAGCTACTTATGAGCTCTTGAATCTGGGTCGCAGTTAGTAGCTGCGGAGTCTCAGGGTTTAAACCTGGACTTGAGTGATCATTTTGGGTAAGTCCAGATCGCTCTGCCATTATAAAATGTCTCTGAATTCAGTAAATAAGTCTCTGTATAGACACCTAAAAAACGGACCACTCTGTTATGAGTGCTCCGTTCACTATATATACAGCAAGGAAACTTCCTGATATTGTTCTAAGTAACAGGCACTGAGTTCTGTTTTTTGGATGGAAAAAATAAATCTATAGGGACTTATCTTTATGGAGGGAACTGACAGGGCCGTGACCTGGACCATGCACCGCTCGCCGCTATCTGGTGTATAGCGAGGGGCGCACCGTCCAGGCTAGAATCGTAGTCTCGTGAGACTACAGGAAGAACCTAAGTGGTTGGCCAGATCCCTCTCTCCCGCCCCTAAAAGTGACGCGCGGGAGAGAGAGGGTGCGCGCGCGTGCAGATGCGGATCCTGTGAAAATCCGTGTCGAATCTGAGGCCAGGCGAGATGGCGCCTTAGCCAGATGGCGTAATCTCGCGAGATAATGGAGCTCTGTGTGAACAGCTGTGAGGGAAATACACCAGGTAGGGGTGCTAAAGAGGGGAACAATGCATCCGAACGGTAACGTACCCCAACCGGAAGATTGGGACAACGATAAAAAGGGGGGGGGGAAGCAAATAAACAAAAGATAGAACTCGTAACTGTCTCTCCACAGACAGTACAGGAAAAGCCCGCGAAGTAGTAAAATCGGGAGAGGGGAGGGGGGCGGGGGGGGGGAACCCCCAGAACTCAAGAATCCCAAAGAACACAGATATCAGTAACAATAATCAGTGATAATGATAATAATAATACCATAAACAAATTCCATCACAATAATAAGGATTAGACTAGTGTACTTATCTTTTTCTTGCCATGAGCAGAAAGAAAGAGGAAGAAGTAAACCAGGGCAGTCCCTTATATACATACCACCGGGAGGAGTGGCTTAGACTTGCTGGGACTGCTGGGAATTGTAGTCCCCTTTTCCACCATTTTATGTGAAAAAGTTTTAATAAATTACATAAAATATGAAGATTTTTTTTTTCTGCTATGAGCATTTAATAAAGAAAGATAAATGCAAGATATGAGCCTCCTGTCTGATATATAATTCATATCGAGCTAGTATGCTATGCATACTAGCTCATTATGCCTTTGTCTTGCATTTTTTTTTTCTTAGGGTTTACAACCACTTTTACCAGTTCCCAGAATCCCTGTTGATAAAGTCATGTGGACAGTGACACAGCGCGCCATGGGAACTAGAGCCGTGGTGACGTCACTTCCGGCCGAGACCAGAAGTTTACTTTCTAAACGTGGTTTGTTTTCTGGAAATTTGTAAGTGTTTTGATTTTTAGTTCTAATTAAATGTTACATTATTACAGTATACTACACTATGGAGCCCCCTCTTCCTTCCTCTATTATTGAGCATGGCTGCCCAGGTTATCTGACCAGGATTGTGAATGAGTAGTCGCTATACCAGGGATTGTTCAGTCAATGTGGATTCATGCAAAGGGCTTACTTATGAGCCAAATAAGGTCAGAGGCTGGGGGAAAGGTGGGCACCTACACTGGATGGAGGCACAAGCACCTTTAAATTCAATTTTATTTTATTCATAAAAAGAGAGAAACAGAGAGGCTAGTAACGTCTCAAGCATTACATACAGTAAAAGCAATTATATCAACAGTAAACATCATGTATGACATATTAAAAGCATGTCTAAGTTACGTGAACAAAGAGAAGAAACAACAAGACAAAAAAAAGGGGGATAAATAAAAATGAGGGGATAAGAGCATGTGTGCGTGAACCAACATAGGGCCGTATAGTTGAGCAATCCCCAGGTACATGAAGTAATCATTAATTGTATCCACCAACCTCATAATAGTGAGGGGTGTAGTGTTGCATCACACACGGTATACTGGGAGAGATTACACACAAGCACCTTTTATGTGAAGAAAGTCACATTGGATTCAAGTACTTTACATGTGAAGAGATTCGTATTGATCTTAAACTTGGAATTGTATTCACTTTTTATAAGTCTTTTGTTTTGGATTATTTGTCATAGAGACTGCTTGTTTTACATATTTTTTTGCTTGGATTTATATTTTTGGCTTTGTATAATTTTTAGCACTGTGTGGACACACATTTTCATCCACCCACCGTTTGGTGTATTATCTTTTTTGCTCAATTTATTGTTTGCCTGAACAATTGGTGCTTGCATATTTGCACACGTATATTTTGTCTCTCTGCAAATGAAGAGCTGGGCACTTTATTTTTATTATTTTGCACAGTAGCCGTTTATCACAGGAATTGCTTTTTTTGCACAGGAACTGTTTATTTATTTGCATCAAATTGTTGATTATTGCTATCTGCACAGGAATTGTTTTGCATCAGATGCACTAGAAAATATATATTTCTTTACATTTAGTCTAGTTAGCCCCACATCTCTCCCATATTTTATACGTCATTATTAGTGTGTGAACACCTTGTTGTGGCTGCTGCCAAATTTAGTCTTCCTCTACCCTAGTGGTTTGCGCATCAGTACCCCCTGTTTAGACTTTAACCAGTTGGCATCCGCGCTATAGCCGAATGACGGCTACAGCGTGGTCCTGAATTGCCGGGAGGACGTCAATAGATGTCCTCCCATGCTTAAGCGGCCTGTGTGACCCTGCAGGGTGTGCGCTGCTCTCTCTGTGATCAGTGAGTCAATGAGACTCACTGGATCACAGATCAGAGTAAGGGGTCAGTCCCGACCCCTTACCACGTCATCAGCTGTCAGCCAATGATAGCTGATCATGTGATGTAAACAGAGCTGGTATATAGCTATTTTTTCTCCTCCACCTGATAGCGTAAATACCCGAAACCTAATTTTGCCACAGTCATTGTCTGTTTCAAAAGGGCTTAAAAAACTCTGCTGTAAGCTTGTATCAGTTGTGTTTTTCTGGCACGTGGCTCTGAAAAAGCACACTCTAAATTTTATTTCATGATAAAGCCTGCCTTTCTTCAGTTTATTAAAAAAAATCACTTACATGGTATGCCGCATGAAATATTTCTGTCCCTGTAAGGCCGCGTACACACGATCAAACTTATCCGATGAAAACGGTCCGTCGGATATATATATATATATGTCTGCTGGGCTGTTTTGGTCTGATGGTTGTACACGCCATCAAACCAAAATCCCCATGAACAGACAGCGCAGTGACGTTGACGCCGCCACGTCGCCAATTCAGGAAGTAAAATACTTCCACAAATGCGTCGAATCCATTCGGTGCATGCGGGGGATTTCTGTCCGCTGGTTAGGCGTACAAACCTGTCCGCTAGGTCGTACACACGATCAGAGATGTCCGCTGAAACTGGTCGGCGGACCAGTTTCAGCAGATAAATTCGATCGCGTGTACGCGGCCTTACATATTAAACTGAATTTTTTTATTTAAAATTAAAATATCCTCCAACTTAGTGACCAAGTACAAATGCTTGCATAATGTTCAGAGAGTCTACTGTATATACAGTTATATTTATGGCTTCTGTCTTTGAAATTTCATATCCTGTTATTTCTTGAAAAAAATTGACTTATCTTTCCCTCTTACATTGCTACCCTAGGCCCCAGCCAAACTGCTTACATACTCTAGCCAGTGTGCAATATTGGCTGTTGCTGTTGTCTCTAAAAAGTATTTATTTTATTTTTTTGCCTTAACAACTGCAACAGAATGTGTGTTTGACTGGGTTGACATTTTGTTTATTTTGTAAACCTTGTATAGAGTGATATTGAAAATAAAATCACAAGCTATGCCACACGATTTGTTTTGAAACTCATTTTCAAATTTCATCAAGTTGTCAAGTTAACATTATATTTTTTTTTTCAAAGTATACACTTGTGATAGATTTGAGATCTATTATGGTCTGTCACTGCAACACTATAAAAACAAAAAAATTATCTTTGTATCTTAATCATGTTGGGTTTCTGCTGCTATTTGTAAGCCAATGAATTATGTAAAAGTAAACTAAAACATTACACATGTAATTTATGTGATGCCACAATAGAGTGTGGCTGAAACAGTCTCGGAGAATAGTAATATTCTCTAAAACCATGAAAGCTAAATGATAATTTATTTTTATTTTTGTTTTACTTTGTTTTCCAAGACACCGCTCGGCTCCCCATGCCCTTTATTTGACAATCCCTTGCCTATTTGCCCATTATTGATGTCTATAGACATGTGCATTCGTTTTCGTCCAAATGCAATTTCATCCGAATTTTCGGGTATTTTCCTTATCGTTTTAACAAACGAAAACGAACGCGCAGAATCCGAAAGATCCAACATAAAACGTGTTTATTTTTGTTTTCGATATAGATAAGAAATTTGACATGACGCTGACAATCGCAATCTGTGTCTATCGAACCTGCAGTCGAATGTGCCTAACCTTAACTCTATTAGTCCAAGATTAGACTATTTCTACATAGAGAGGAAAGATTTGACAAAGAGAGAAAAGATTCAACATTATAGAGACAGTGTTGGGGTAGACCATTGGACATGAACGACGAAGATTCGATGAAGCAGCGAAAAACATACAAACGTTGATTCTGTCATTGAAGACTTATGGTGTCTGTCGAAAGTTCTAAGAAGATTCAACATGACAGATTCAACCTTAATTTATTCAGATTTTTGGATGAATGCATTTTTTAACTAAACAAAATAAATAAAAAAATATTTCGGGAGTAACTAAATAAATTTTATTTTTCGGACGAAAACAACATTTTAAAATGTTTATTGATGTCTAATCTTTTTTTTTCGGGTTCTAAAAAATGAAATTTTTCAGGCTCTAGAAAAAGCAAAGTTTTTTTCAACTTGATCATTAAAACGGCCTTGCCTACACACAATCGTGAAAAAAAATGTTCTAGCAAAGCGTGGTGACGTACAACACGTACAAAGGCACTATAAAGGGGAAGTCCCATTCGGATGGCGCCACCCTTGGGGCTGCTTTAGCTGATTTTGTGTTAGTAAAAGACGATTCACGCTTTTCTGTCTGTAATGGAGATTCATCACACTGTAACAAACGGTAGTTTTACCAGAATGATCGCTCCCGTCTCATAACTCGTTTCTGAGCATGCGCGGATTTTTCACGTCGTTAAAACCCACACACGACCATTTTTTACAACCCGAAAAACGTCAACGTTAAAAACGTCGTTAAAAAATAGAGCATGTTCGAAAACAATTTTGCCCATTTTTTAGAACCCGAAAAATGCTCTGAAGCCCACACACGATTGTTTTTAATGACATTTAAAAAAAATGTCATTTTTTAGAATCCGAAAAAAATCGTGTGTACGCGACATAAGATTCGGCTTTCACTCATTTTAATGTGGTTCAGATTTGACATCCAAACTTTTTTTAAGTTGGAAAAATTACCCAAAATCTGAACCTGGGGCATTCAGCAATTACCGAATTTATTGGCGTATACCGCGCACTTTTTTTCCCATAAAATCTGGGAAAATCGTGGGTGCGCGATATACGCATTGTGTTCCTTAATTAGACTTCCAACTCTTTTGAAATGTTAGTATCCATCTTTTCCACAATGCTATCGATACTCCACATTGTCAGAAAGCTCAGGGGTGCAGTTGAGGCCAAATTGAAACATTCCTTTATATCAATAGCAAAGGATGCAGATAATGACAAATAAAATCCTTGTCTCCATAATTACCTCTGCAAGGCCAGTGTTCATGCTGGTGACCTTATCTAGCAAGAAACTGATTGCTTACATTTTTGCATAGGAAGGTGGTTCTAATGCCGCGTACACACGATCATTTTTCGGGTTCTAAAAAATGTTTTTTTTTAATTAATGTCATTAAAAACGATTGTGTGTGTGCTTCAGAGCATTTTTCGGGTTCTAAAAAACGTTCTTAACATTGTCGTTTTTCAGGTTGTAAAAAATGGTCGTGGGTGGGCTTTAACGACGTGAAAAATCCGCGCATGCTCAGAAGCAAGTTATGATACTGGAGCGCTTGTTCTGGTAAAACTACCATTCGTAATGGAGTAAGCACATTCATCACGCTGTAACAGACAGAAAAGCGCGAATCGTCTTTTACTAACACGAAATCAGCAAAAGAAGCCCCAAGGGTGGCACCATCTGCATGGAACTTCCCCTTTATAGTGCCGTCGTACGTGTTGTACATCACCACGCTTTGCTAGAGCTTTTTTTTTTTCACGATCGTGTGTAGGCAAAGCCATTTTAAAGGAACACTAAAGGTTCATTTTAAATTAGATCAATTGATTGCTGTAAGCTAGAGCATTTAAATATCACTTACCTCGTTTTTCCATTTGACTCCAAAATACAGTAATCCAGTTTCGAAAATGCCATTTCCTGTCTCTCCTCTTCTTGCTTTCCACCAGCATCTGAGCCGTTTTGCATGGTGGAAAGCAGAATGTTCTCACCCCCTCCCTATGACTACAGCCCTGCGTGAAGATGCTCTCTTATCCCTCACAGGCATGGAGGCTAAGCCTTATGAGAACTGTAGTTCCCATTAGGCCATGATGTAGCAAGAATGAATGCGAACTGCAAATCGGGAAGTCAGTGAGAGTAACGATTCAGGAGTGACGGAGGTGAATAAAACAGCTTGATTTCAACAGGTATCAAACTAGTTATAATGCAAAACATTACTTTTTACTTTATCAGCTACTGTCAGACTTTAATTTAAGAGAAAAATATTTTTGTCTTTACAACCCCTTTAATGATCAAGTTGTAAAAATGTTTTATCTACAGCCTGAACAACATCATTTTTTAGAACCCGAAAAATGATCATGTGTACGTGGCATTAGGCCTAGAACATAATCATGTTCCTGTGCAATTCACAGGCAGTTCCTATTGGGAATGGGCCCTTATGGTATTACCCAGGTTGTATTGCCATCCTTGCCTGTATCTTCTTCAGTATGGCAGGGACGGGCTTAAAATGAAAAAATGATAAAAATAATAATAAACAAGATTAATTAACAACATTAGGACTGCAACCCTTCTCCCATAAAGGTCATTTTAAATGCTATGATAGTGTGGCTGACAATTATTCTGTCATGCAACACTGTACTTCTGTAAATGCTTTAACAGAGCTTTATTTTGGTAGCATTAATTAACCACTGTTTTTTTCTACTATATAAAGAAAGAAAAAAAAAGAAAGAGGGCCATATTCTTAAAAGGATTACGGCGGCGTTTCTCCAGATACACCACCGTAATTTCAAATCTGCTTTACGCCGATTCTCAAACGCAGATACGTGTAAAAAATAGGCTTCTTCCGCCGATGTAAATTGGCTACGCCAGCGTATAATTGTGTGCAATTATACGCTGGCCGCTAGGGGCGCTTCCGTCGATTTGCCGCGTTGAATATGCAAATGAGCTAGATACGCCGATTCCCGAATGTAATTCCGCCGCTCATCATTTTTTACGTTGTTTGCGTAAGCGTAAACTTACCCCTGCTATATGAGGGATAGCGTTGCGTAGGTCCGGCGTATGCAATGTTAAGTATTGACGTCGGGACAGCGTCGTTTTTTCCATCGTTTATGACGTTTGCGTAACTCGTTCACGAATAGGACTTTGCGTAACTTATGTTCACATCAAAACCAATGTATTTGCGGCGTAATTTGGAGCATGCGCACTGGGATACGTCCATGGACGACGCATGCGCAGTTCAAACAAACTTTAAAAACGTGGGGTCATGATTGATTTACATGAAACACGCCCACCTCATCCACATTTGAATTAGGCCGGGCAATTTACGCTACACTGCCGCAACTCTGTACGCAAGTGCTTTGAGAATACGGCACTTGCGTCTCTAAGTTGCGGCGGCGTGGTGTAAATAGGATACGCTAGCCCTGCTCATAGATGCGCCAATCTACGAGAATCTGGCCCAAAAGATTTAAAAACAAATCTGTTCTTGTAATTTTTAGTATAGAACATATCAAATAAAAATGTCAGGCAAACGCCTCTAAAATCACCCTTTTAGTAAAGTGTACACCATAAGTCATTTTTTGCCACAATTTTTTTCCCGATACTGGGGTGGTTACTAAATAAATTAAGCATGACAGGAGATTGTGACCAGCTCTCTGTGGAGCCAATTCACATATCTCTGGGGTGGCTGTGGATCGTCTTGTACCGGAGTCCTGTGCATCTTTGGCTCCATTTCAGAGCCAAATTCAGACAAAAATTCTGCCCTGATTCGTCCCTAGAACAGAGAACAGGGACACACCAGGCCCCAGCTGAGAACCACATGCAGCAGCAGTGTGAAGCCAGCTGAACATTCTTCCACTGAAGCAAAATTTAGGTTTCCTTTCTTAGTGCAAGAAAGGTGAAAGGATGAAAAATGTTCAATTGTTAGATGTTATGAAAAACCCAAAACACTTTATATCCCCACCCCCCAAAAAAATCACATTTATTGGTAATCAGACATAAGGTTCATCTTATTTAGTCATCTGGTGAGTTTGTAGAGTTTGTATTTCTCTGACACGAGTGATAGTGGAGCACGGAATAGCAAGACTATTTGTCAATGCACATTTTCTCCTTGTTTGGATTTTTCCTGAGGACTTTCTTTTTTCACAATTCACTGTTATTGGTTTATTGTGAAACATTACCATGCACTAATGATCATATAGAGCTGTTATTGATATAATGGAAAATTGTATCAAATACTTACCGTAATTTTCCTTTCCTGACGCCAAACCATGGCAGCATACTAGTGATAGAGCTCCGCCTCTTGACCACTCCCTCAGGACCAGTGAATAGCAAAAATTAGGCATGGTTAGCCGCCGCCCCATTCTTTGTAACAAGCCACATACCGAAACGCACATGGGTGGGCTCATATGCTGCCATGGTTTGGCGTCAGGAAAGGAAAATTACGGTAAGTATTTGATACAATTTTCCATTTTCCTGACGCCAACATGGCAGCATACTAGTGATAAATAACTAGCTGACAGGGTGGGATCTACTTGTCCAATCAATCCTCTAATTAGGAAGAGACAGAGGACTGAATAGTCCTTCCTACAAATTTCCCTGATGACAGGACCCCCGGGTCTATTCTGTCAAGTTTGAGTAGGAATGTTGGGAAGACCACGATACCCCTCTACAGATGGGCACCATAGATTCTTTTGAATGTGTTGCCTATGAGGCTTCAACTGCTCTGGTAGAGTGCTCCACCACCGCTGACGGAGGCTTGCAACCCCTAGTCCTATATGTACAACCGAGCCTGCTAGGGTCCAGGCAGTAACTTCTTTCCCTTGATTCCCAGCTGGAATGACAAAAGGTTTAGATGACCTGAAAGGGACAATTGTGGACAGATACTACTTTTAAAGTTATGAAAATGATCAGTTTGTGAGACTTTCCTGTCTGTTAAATAGCTGTCTGTTGCCATGTTTGTGGCAAGATGATCTACAAGACACCAACTCTACTCCTTTTGGAAAGAAAAGAATATACATATATTTTTTTTTACTTTGAAGCTCCAAGAGCTTGAATATCCGATAACCTCCTGCCTAAAGTTCTTGCAATTGATAATGCCTTATAAGTGATGGCCTGAACCGAACACTGCTCTGTTGGAACGAACAGTTGAACTGATAGGAGAACCAGCAGCTCCAATATATCTTTTCCGTGGAGACCTACTCTCCAAAAACTCAAAAGTTGTACAAACTGAAGAATTCATGGCCCATTTAAATGTGTTTTTGCCGATAAAGCCGACGCTCGTGAGCTATGTGAGGATAGGTTAAGGCGTGGAGGAAGTATAGAACAGCTGGCACTGAAAGGGCAGTAGGATGAATGTCTCGCTCTACCAAGAAAAAGCAAACTTGTTCCAGAATTAGGCCTAGATGTTGTAAGTAGAATGTCTTCTCGCACACAACAAAGTAGAGATCACTCTGTAGTGAAACCTGAGCAACCGAGTTGCCCACCCTCCCCCTTTAGTACCCATGCTTGCAGCCCCAGTCTGCATAGGTTATGGAGGAGAAATGTCTTCTGTATTCTGAAATGAATGGCCAGGGAAAACGGAGGGCCTCCTGGTCAATATGGAGGACTGGCTATGACAACTATGTCCAAGGACCATGGCTATGGAACGCTCTGCTAACGGACATCCGCATGGGAGAAAACCATCGGGCCTTCAGGAAGAAACTTAAGACCCACCTCTTCTGAGGGATAAGGAAGACAATGGATAGAAGAAGCGCCCTAAGGTGATTTAGTTCGCAGGTGTAGCGCTATACAAGTTTTTCACTCACTCCTTCACTCATTGCAGTCCCATGGAGAGATCAGAGCATCTGCCCCCTGCGCCTTGTGGTGCGGAAACAAAGTCAGACATACCCAAAGTTTGCGATTACTCTGGGAAACGAGGAGGTCTGTCTGTGGTAGGCCCCACTTGTGGACCAGGTCAGAGAAGACCTGGGACATAGACCCTCGTTGTGCTCTGGGAAGCTTGTACTTGTTCAAAAATATCTGCTGGGAGGTAAACTGCATCTGGAATTTTGCTGGGGATCTTCCATCCCAGGCGTTATGGGTTTTACCTCTCTCACTCAGGAGCTGAATATAGGCAACTACTGCCCTGTTGCTCAACTGCAAGGAGACTGGTCTTCCTTGACTCTGTAGTAAGGCCGAAGTGATAAAAGGGGCTGCTTGAACCCCAGCGCGTTCAAGATTACCCTCCTTGGCTGGGAATCTCTGCCTGCCTTGACCTAAAGTCCCTCACAGTGCATCTTCCCGAGTGTCTTGTAGACATGATTCGTAGCAATTCTCCAGTGTAAAGGTCCTAACGGACCGAGACTTGCTGAAGGTCTTTCCATTGCGGCGGACTGCTACTCATACTGAGTAACACGGTTATTAACGGTGTTCGATCCTGTTCCCTCCCTTGTAGAATTCTTGAAATGTAAATTTGCGCAGGTGCCCATGCACCCCAGGAATCCTATGTATGCATGATGATGTTCTGCACAGATGACTGAGGCACTGAGAAACCATCAAACAAGCGGAAGTATACTTCCTCAGAATCCTGTTCCTGACTGTCACCACTTCTTCTGATAGAAATAAGAGGAACTAGAGCACCCCCAGGGTACACTAACCATTAGGATGGAGACCATTAGTTTTGCTTTCCCTCTAAGGTGTGAGGATAGGATAGGCATCCTGATAATCCAGCAACAGCATCCAGCCATGTGGTTGTACTGTTTTATGGACTTCAGTTTAAACATCTCAAAGAGGGCCTAGAAGGGTTTGACCTCTTCCGATCTGCTACTGGACACCAGCCAACATCCCCTGCAAACTCCAAACAGGATTGTATAGAAAACCTGCAATCCCTTGAGTCTGAAGTGTATTGTAAGCATTGTAGCAGCACACCTGTTGTGGTGAACTTGGCATATGCGTGGGAGAGAAATGGTCTGGAGGAGCAGTGAGGAATTTCCCGAAGTGACCATGAGTGCCTGATACCTTCATCCAAGGACCTGTACCACATGCTGTCCAGAAACACGTAAAGTGTGCCCTCTAGGTCTTACCTCAAGGCTTCACTATTGCAACCCCAAAGTCGCGTGATTTTGCTACGATTTTGATTTTTTTTTGCTGCAATTTTGATGTGACTGGAAACAATGCCTGTATAAGTTGCATCAAAGTGGAACCAAAGTAGTGCAGGGACTATTTTGAAGTCCATGCCACTTGAAGTCGCACAGATATAAACAATACTCCTTGGAAATTATGGGGAATGGCCTGCCATGCAACTTTCCAGTCTCAAGTCGCACTAAAGGAAACTGAGTCTGGGCATGCACTTGTGTGACTGATTTTTTCCCAGAAGTCTGCACTAAGGTACAAGTCAGACTTTTATTTTTATTTTTTATTTTTTGTACCCACTGCTACAAAAATTTCATTTTTGGCAAGATACTCAAAAGGAAATCATGCCTAAAGGGATGCAGATCCTGCCACTCTCCTCAGAGTCCTGCAAGTGCAGCAGCTGGTTGATAATAATTAAACCATCCCCATTAGACTCGCCCAACACATGGGCTGGTTATTGCTGGTCTGCTGGCACCTGCAGATGCTACAATATGTAGGAGCAGGTTAACCCTTAGCTTGTTCAGGGTATACAGTTTTGACAGCCTGTTTATATGGGCATTTTTCTCCAACATCTTTCCATTCTTTCCCACTTTTGTTTCTAGGAAGCAATACTTAGCACAGGGTCTCAACCGTATGGCCTCCCTAGCCACCAAGGTGCCAGGATGCTTTTCCAGTGGTTTAAAAAGCAACTATGTTGGACTTCCTGTGAAGCCTCCATATCCTGAGTAGCAGACTGCTGTATCTGTAATATTTGTAACAAGGACCCAGGCCACCTTCAGTCTAACGAGAACCACGAATCGCTTTCATCCCTTCACATAGAGTGGGTCATAAAGGTATAATGGGTGCAGTGCAAAGTAGTTTTATGGGCGTCAGACACCTAGGGTGTGCCACCTGTCCAGGATTTACCAGGACAATCCGGGCTCCGAATCATGTGTCAGGGCCTCAGTCTGCAAAGCGATTCCATCTCTCCTCAACAGAACTCTGGGAGAGAGGATTAGGGCCAGGACACCCCTAGGAAGCCGCAACCCCAACCCGGCAGACTCTAAGACTTCTACAGAATGACAGCCACGCAGTAAAAACATCCAGCAAGATGCCACATCTGCACTCATAGGAACGCTGTCTCCTATGGCAACAGTCTACAACAGTTTACAATACAAGTGTAACCGTAGCTTCAGGTAATTAAGGAGAGTTCAAAACAGAATCTTGTGCCACTCTTATCAATAATAAAAACATTTGGCATTACCTGTTAGCTGCATACTCTTCCAGGCAGTGTCTACTCACCAGCTTCCTGGGCATAGGTACTGTGCCATAGGCCCTGCAGGACTCTTGCTGGGGCACCGGCTCTGGGGAAGAGGAGCAAAGACGTCTTCCTTGGAAATTTTCTCCTGAGTGGGGGCGCCATCCAGGCTCTCCCCTGAAGAACGTCTGCGTTTCCTTGGCCTGGCTCTTTTGAGAGCGTGGGCATGCGGGGCTGAAGCAAATCAAAGCAATCCGCACAAGAGGGCACTCTTTTCTGAAAACTTACCTATATGGTGGTCCCCATCCTAGTTGTTAAGGGTCTTTGTATTATGAGCAGTAACTGACTCTTTATCTGTGGAGAAATTGGATGGCCATCTGAGGTAAGGATAGCTGAAAAGCTATAGAAGTAGCAGGAGTAGACATAGGAGAAAGGATTCCACTTTCTTTCCTGATTTATCTACATACACCTACATCTGTATATACACCTATACACACACACATATACATACACACACACATATATATATATATATATATATATATATATATATACACATGCATGCACATACACACATACATATACACACACAGACATATCTACCTGCACAGGGTGAGTCTGGGCGTGGTAAAAAGGGGTTAACTGAATAGGGTAAGAATTTCCCTTTCAGACCTGATTGTCAGCTGAGCTGAACATGTCAGAGATGAGTTGTGTGTATGGAGAGAGAGAGACAGACAGACAGCAGCATGATGTGCGAGAGGATCCATTGTTGGATTGTGTACCTACTGGGGTGAGCAAAACCATATCGGAGACTATAGCTCTCGCTATAGCCATGTACTTTGTCTATACAGTATATCAATCTGTTGGCTAAAAGAGACTGAACCTTTCCTATCTCTGTACCTGTGTTAGAAGACAACCCTGTAGTGTCTTCTGTTTGTTTTGCTGAAGCAGTGAATAAGAAAGGTAATGACAGACAAAAAAAAAAAAAGGTGATATAGGTAAAAGGTACAGGTCACCCTGTATAGCACAAGGGGCCAAGAGAGATAAAGTATAGCTGGCCCCTCCATATTCCACAAGCGCTGCAGTTATCAATTGTAAAAGCAGATTTTGTTCCTAAAGAGGAAACACTGCAGGGGCCCCAATAAGACCCACAGAAGGGGCTCCCAGACTATAGCGCGTTTAGCAGCCTGAGCGCTGGGACTTCGCACTGGGAGAGGCTCAACCCAGACGGCAGAGGGGGGACATAGTACTGCTTACTCTTCACTGGTGCGTGAGGTATGAGGAAAAAAAGAAGAATGGGATGGCGGCTAACCATGCCTTAATTTTTGCTATTCACTGGTCCTGAGGGAGTGGTCAAGAGGCGGAGCTCTATCACTAGTATGCTGCCATGTTGGCATCAGGAAAAGGTTTTTTAATAAGAGGCAAACTTTTTTTATTTTCTGAAATTGTGTTGGGTTACATGCTGACAGCTGCTGATGGCTACATATGTAAAATAGCTACATCTTACAATCTGATTGGTCAATAGAGGGTAAGACAAAAGGTGGAAGAAAAAGGACAAAATCACCATTGAAGGCAAAATCCTCTAATAATAAAATTCTCACTAAGGTGTTCTCTTTAATTGGAAAATTAAACTGTACTAAGAAAACCTCTAACTTTGCATTTATTTTTAAGAATATTTTTTTTCATTTGTGTTTGTCAAATTTGACCCCTGTAGCTCCTTGATCATCCAATCATAGGCCCTGCATAGACAGCACATTCTAATGAGTGGATAAAGTCTTCCACCCCAAGAAAGAGATATTTCTTACATACATACACTGCTCAAAAAAATTAAAGGAACACTTTTGAATCAGAACTCCTGGGATATTGATCTGGTCAGTTAAGTAGCGGAGTAGGAGGGGTGTATACAGAGGTTTTTTTTAATTAGTTTCAGCTGCTTTGCTGTTAATTAAAATTAACAACAGGTGCACTAGATGGGCAACAATATGACGACCTCCAAAACAGGAATGTTTTTTCAGGTGGAGGTGTCTGACATTTTTTTTCCCTACTTATCTTTTCTGACTGTTTTTCATTAGTTTTGCATTTGGCTAGGGTCAGTGTCACTACTGGTAGCACAAGGCAATACTTGGAACCTATAAAGGTTGTAGAGGCAGTCCAATTCCCCCAGGATGGCACATCAATATGTGTCATTGCCAGAAGGTTTGCCGTGTCTCCCAGCACAGTCTCAAGAGCATGGAGGAGATTCCAGAAAAACAGGCAGTTACTCTAGGAGAGCTGGACAGAGCCGTAGAAGGTCCTTAATCCATCAGCAGGTCCGGTATCTGCTCCTTTGTGCAAGGAGGAACAGAATGAGCACTGCTAGAGCCCTAATGACCTCCAGCAGGCCACTGGTGTGAATGTCTCTGACCAAACAATCAGAAACAGACTAAATGGGGATGGCCTGAGGGCCTGACGTCCTCTAGTGTGCTCTGTGCTCACTGCTGGACACTGTGGAGCTTGATTGGCATTTTCCATTGAACACCAGAATTGGCAGGTCCACCACTGGTGCCCCATCCTTTTCACAGATGAGAGCAGGTTCACCCTGAGCATATGTGACAGACATGAAAGGGTCTGGAGAAGCTGCAGAGAACTTTATGCTGCCTGTAACATCATTCAGCATGACTGGTTTTGTGGTGGGTCAGTGATGGTCTGGGAGGCATATCCATGGAGGGACACACAGACCTCTACAGGCTACACAATGGCACATTGACTGCAATTAGGTATAGGGATGAAATCCTTGAAACCATTGTCAGACCCTACGCTGGTGCAGTGGGTCCTGGGTTCCTCCTGGTGCCCGACAATGCCTGGCTTCATGTGGCGAGAGCATGCAGCCAGTTCCTGGAGGATGAAGAAATTGATACCATTGAATGGCCCCCACGCTCACCTGACCTAAATCCAAAAGAACATCTCTGGGACAAATATGTTTTGGGTCCATCCGGTGCCGCCAGTCTGTTCAGGAGCACTAAAATTTCAGCAAAATGGACTAGCTTGCTGCATAATTTTTTCACTTTGATATTTGGGGTGTCTTTGAATTCAGCCCTCTGTAAATGGATAAATTTCTTTTCCATCAAACGATGTGCCATCCTTTCATTCCTAAAACATTACCCAGTCCATATCGGTATAGCGTTCCAGCATGAGATTTTTGCCCATTGAGATATGATGTTTTCAATGTGTTCCTTTAATTTTTTTGAGCAGCGTATATAACCTTGATTTTCTTTGGATGCTCTATATTCAGGGTGGCTTTTGCCAATTATGGCTCAGGGCTTTAGCACACGCCCCACACTATAAAAGGCTGCCTGCTGGGGGCGGCCTCGTGTAGTGTTTTATGGCGGTGTTAATGAAAAGATCGGTCCTAGAGAGAGAGAGAGAGAGAGAGAGACAGTGTATGTTTTACTAGATAGATAGATAGAGCGGGCAGGCTAGTCAGTTTATTTAAATTTACAGTGTGTAGAGGATGTATATACATCCCAGGAGTTTTACATATATTTATAAACTGTATAGTTTAGCTAGATCAGCTATTCCTATTTGTCAGGCAGTTGATTGTGCTAGCTGCAGTGTTCTAACGTGTTGTATTGCCTGTGTGCTGTATATTTTGCACTTAAACCTACTTGTAGCTGACTGCACTTGTGCTGTATAGTTTGCACCTAAACGTACTTGGTGTTTACTGCACTTGTGCTGTATAGTTTGCACCTAAACGTACCAGGTGTTTTTCATTTATTTATTTTTTTACTTTATCATTAAAATCGCTGCTTCAGAAAAAACGACCGTTTTTTAAAACTTTTTTATTCCATTGATACATGTTCCCTGGGGCAAGACCCGGGTCGCCAAACCCGTTTTCCGACAATAACTTGTATATTGGGCTTTAAAATAATGACTTGTGAATTTGAACGTTTGAGTCCCATAGATATCAATGGGGTTTGATACGTTCGCGCAAACGTGAGGTCCGTTCGAAAGGTTCTGGTGCAAACCGAACACGGGGCTGTTCGGCTCATCCCTACTGCTAGACTTGCACAACATTTAATTGTTATCAATACCTAAAGATGCTGTGCATAAAGAACATTACTTACCTGCATTTGTCTAGTGAAAAAGCAGTTACCTTCCCTGAGGAACTGCTTACATTCTGGCTAAACATTTTTCTAGTGATCACTCCTTGGTAAGTACTGTCCCTGTATAAATGTATATCATAAAGGAGACACATAAGAAAATACATTTTTGTTACAAACATGTTTTACAAATCTTCCTGGGTGAATGAATCAACAGAAGTGCTGAAATAAAAACATTTCCTGGAGAAAAAGCTGGTCTATACTCATTTCAGTGATGTCCATTTTTTTAAATGTTATTTAGTAATGCAGACATTGATGTCTTTTTTTTTTTTTTGTAAATGAAGAAAAAGCAATGATCATTTTTAAAATGTAATATTCTTTTTTTTTAAGTGTATGTGTTTCTAACTTTTTTTTCTTTCTCGTACATCACGGGACACAGAGCGGCATATTCATTACTATATGGGTTATATGGAGTACCTTCAGGTGTGGACACTGGCAATCTCAAACAGGAAGTCCCCTCCCTATATAACCCCCTCCCCTAGAGGGAGTCCCTCAGTTTTTTCGCCAGTGTCTTAGGTGTTGGTCACGGAATAGCTTTGCTCCACATCCTTGGGATTAAGGGCGGGCTAACCGGATCTGTCCAAGGAGCCTCAGTGCCAAAGTGGACAGTACCCGGGCCCCAAACCGTGGGGTTTTGCCTATAATGCTCCTCTTTGGAGGGCTGGACCCTGGGCCCAGGACTTGGAGTTCGTAAAGACCATAAGTTCCTGTTTGCCAGGGTGCTATATAGGTCCAGGACAGTGGGTACCTTCATAGGACCCCAGGGCCTGAAGGTCTATTACGCTACCCACGGAGATGGGAGAAGATTGGATCGTTTTGCTAGACAAACATCCTGCAGCATGGAGCAGGTAAGAGGGGAGCCTGCGGGACTTGGTTCGACAGCAGGCTCTCCGGGGTAACCTAAAAGGGGGGTAGCCTAAGTATGCTCTGCATTGGCAACCTTGCTCACTATGTCTGAGAAGACAGGATGATCTCATTCCCCCATCACTAGGTTCCCCTGTCTAAGAAACAATTGTGTTTGCTAGCTACCTGCTGCTTTCTTCCTAGGGCTAGTAAGGACCCCTATGGGGCCTTTTGGAGAGTCCTACCTGGCCGGGGGTTTGATTCTGCCGCCTGGTACTGCAGTCCTGGGTCTCCAGCAGCGCGGCTCCTCCATGTGCTTCCTGCTCCGGCATACGCGCGCGCGCGTCTTATAGACGTTTTTCGCGCCGTTCGGAGGGGAGGGCGGGGCGTGCCTGCAGCGTCATCAGGGGCGCGCCTTGTGTGCTGTTATAGATCAGCAGGCTATAGTCAGTGCTCAGTCTGAGGCTGATCTGAAAGGGAGAGGACGCAGAGTGGCAGAACAGTGACTCCCGGTGGCGGAAGAGGGGTAGTACATGCTGGACTTGGTTCCAATGCTTTTCTGTTAAGCCAAAAAATCCCCCTTTTTGCAACAGGTTGGAGGCTGGCAAACTAAGTTTGGGGTCGCTGTATGTTTTTAAAAAAAAAGGAAAAAAAAGGACTTATATTAAAAAAAAAAAAAAGAAAAAAAAAGAAAACATACGGGGCCCCATCAGTTTTTGGGCATTAGTGATCTATTGTCCCCTAAACCCTAGTTTTGTACTCCTGGCCACTACAGTCTGCTGTGGTAGGCGGAGTCCCTCGATTTTGTATTATGGCTTCCAAAGGTTCGGGGTCAAAGGGTACAAAAAAGACCAAAAAACAAAGGGGTTCCCCTCTGATTCTGATGATATGCCGATACTTTCCCCGCAGCTTATTCCCATGAAGGTCGCCTTGGATGAGCCATTGGGGGGGTCTGGTGCTGAGGCTGGCCCAGATCAGCCCAGCCCTGTGTTAATCACAGAGGAGATGCTAGCTGTATCCCTAGGGGGGCTAGAAGAGAGATTAGCAGCATTGATCGCTAGATCTATTCCTGGCAAGAAACGGGCTAGATCCCCATCACCAAAAGGTGTATCCTCAGATGCTGAAATTCTCTCTCCGGAGGAATTGGAATCGCAGGAGGATCAACTAGACCTGAACCAAGAGGGTTCAGGGATTGAGGGATCTACCTCTGAGGAACCATTTTCAGACTCCCAGACAGAGAGACTGTGGGTGCAGTCTTTGACGGACATGGTCCGCTCGGCATTTAATTTACCATTGCCAGAGCCTCAGGTTCCTGCGGTATCCTCTCTGGGCTCTTTGAAAGCTCCTTTGAGCAACGCAGTTTTTCCGGTCCATCCTCTCTTGGAGGAATTGATCTTTCAGGATTGGGTACGACCGGACAGGATTTTTCTGCCGCCGAAGAGATTTGCGGTCATTTACCCTATGGAGGAAAAATTCTCGAAGAGGTGGAAGCTCCCAGTGGTGGATGCAGCCATCTCATGTGTGAATAAATCACTAACTTGCCCGGTGGAAAACATACAAATGTTTAAAGATCCGGTTGATAAACGGTTAGAGACACTTTTAAAAGCATCCTTTGCTACGGCAGGAGCAGTGGTACAGCCAGCTGTGGCTGCAATTGGAGTTTGTCAGGCGTTAAAGGACCAGACAAAAGAAATGCTAAAAGACATGCCTACCCAACAGGCAGAAGAGTTTTCTGACATTCCCAGAGCTCTGTGTTTTGCGGTAGATGCTATAAAGGATTCCATCCAGCAGGCCTCTCGTTTATCACTATTTTTGGTGCACATGAGAAGGCTCTTATGGTTGAAGAACTGGGCGGCGGAGCCCCCATGCAAAAAGCTCCTGGCAGGGTTTCCCTTCCATGGAGGACGACTCTTCGGAGAGGATCTGGATAAATACATTTAGACTATTTCAAGTGGCAAAAGTACCCTTTTACCAGTCAAAAAGACATTCCGGGGTCCTACATTTAAAAGGCAGCTCTTTCCTGTCTCAGGGCCCTCAAATTCCAGGCAGTATCGACGACCGCCTGCGCGATCCAACTTTAACAGTAGATCGCAGGGACAGGCCCCTGGGGGTAAGAGACCATGGTATCGCAAGCCGACTAAACCAGCCCCTAAGTCTGCCTTATGAAGGGGCGCCCCCACTCTCGCGGGTGGGGGGAAGGCTTCGTTTCTTCTCAGAAGTTTGGGAAGCCAAGATCCCCGACAAATGGGTCCGGGCGTCTGTAACCACAGGCTACAGACTGGAGTTTCTAAAGTTTCCTCCGCCTCATTTTCAAGAGTCAAGGCTACCAAAGGATCCAGCAAAGAAGGCCTCGATGCTGGCAGCTTTGGATCACCTGCTTTGCCAGGACGTGATAATAGATTCAGGGCGCTCCCCCTCGGGCTAGCCACGGCCCCCCGGGTATTCACGAAGATCCTAGCCCCAGTTTTGGCCAATCTAAGGATCCAAGGGGTCACAGTCCTAGCATACTTGGACGACCTTTTAATCATAGATCACTCACGGCCGTGTCTGCAACAGGCAGTAAACCTCACGGTTCAGTACCTCGAAAGGTTCGGCTGGGTCCTAAACCGGGAAAAGTCAGCGTTCCAGCCTACAAAGCAGTTGGAATACCTCGGCATGAGGTTAGACACAGAACAGCAAAGGGTGTTCCTGCCCCTTGTAAAGATCGAGGCTATCAAGGGGTTGGTTCAGTTGGTTCTAAGCAAGAAAAAACCAACTATTCGCCTGTGTATGCGATTACTAGGCAAGCTAGTGGCCACGTTCGAGGCAGTACCATACGCTCAGATCCACACTCGCGTCCTACAGGCAGCCATTCTAGCAGCCTGGGGCAAGAAAGCACATGCCTTGGAGTCCCCTTTGACGCTATCATCAAGGGTCCGACAAAGCCTGGCCTGGTGGTTGAACCCTCAGAATCTTCTAAAGGGAAGGTCCTTCAGCCCCGTTGTCTGGAAGGTAGTTACCACAGACGCCAGCCTGGCAGGCTGGGGGGCGGTCTTGGAGGGGTTCTCTCGCCAGGGAACTTGGGTGGAAGCAGAGAGGCAGCTACCCATCAATGTCTTGGAGATCAGAGCTGCTCGCCTAGCCCTCCTGGCATGGACTTCCAGATTACAGGGGTCCCCGGTGAGAATCCAGTCAGACAATGCCACAGCGGTGGCATACATAAACCACCAAAGGGGAACCAGGAGTCAGGCCGCTCAGAGGGAGGTGAGCTTGATTTTTCAGTGGGCAGAGGTTCATGTACCCTGCATTTCGGCGATATTCATTCCCGGAGTGGACAACCTGCAGGCAGACTTCTTAAGTCGCCAGATTCTGTCGCCGGGGGAGTGGTCTCTGCATCCCCAGGTCTTTCAGACAATCTGCCAGAAGTGGGGAATGCCAGACGTAGATATAATGGCATCCAGGTTCAACAAGAAACTAGACAGGTTCGTGTCTCGAGCGAGGGACCCTATGGCCTGCGGAACCGATGCGTTGGTTTGCCCTTGGCATCAATTCAAACTTCTATATGCATTCCCTCCGCTACAGTTACTTCCTCGCCTGTTGCGCAGGATCAGAGTGGAGCACAAGCCAGTCATTCTAGTAGCTCCAGCTTGGCCCCGGAGGACATGGTACTCACTAGTCCTGAAGATGGCAGTGGGAGACCCTTGGACTCTTCCTCTACGACCAGACCTACTCTCACAAGGCCCGATCCTCCACCCTACATTACAGCATCTAAATTTGACGGCCTGGAGGCTGAATCCCTGATTCTCAGGGGTAGAGGTCTGTCTAGGCAGGTAATTCCTACCCTGATTAGGGCTAGAAAGCCGGCCTCCAGGGTGATTTATTACAGGGTGTGGAGGAACTACGTAGGCTGGTGTGAATCCAAAAGATGGAATTCCCGCAAATATACCATTGATAGGGTGTTAGGTTTTCTCCAGCTAGGAGTGGATAAAGGCCTGGCTTTAAGCACAATCAAGGGACAGATTTCAGCTCTGTCAGTGTGGTTTCAGAGGCCGCTGGCCATCCACTCGCTGGTAAAGACCTTCATACAGGGGGTCTTGCGTATTAATCCTCCTGTCAAGTCACCAATTTGTCCATGGGACTTAAATCTTGTCCTGTCCACTCTACAGAAACAACCCTTTGAGCCGTTGGCTGAGATTCCTTTAGTTTTACTGACAAGAAAGTTGGTATTCTTGGTCGCCATAGTTTCGGCCAGGAGAGTGTCAGAGTTGGCAGCCTTATCGTGTAAGGAACCATATCTCATTCTACATAAGGACAGGGCAGTTCTCCGGCCCCATCCTGCCTTTCTACCAAAGGTTATATCCAATTTTCACTTGAACCAGGATTTGGTACTTCCATCCTTCTTTCCGAAACCCACATCTAGAAAGGAGGGGTTGCTGCATACCTTGGATATTGTCCGGGCCATGAAGGCCTATCTTAAAGCTACAGAAAAGATCCGGAAAACAGATGTGTTGTTCGTTCTACCAGATGGCCCCAAGAAGGGGCAGGCAGCTGCAAAATCCACCATCTCGAGATGGATTAGACAATTAATCATTCAAGCCTACGGTTTGAAGAGGTTGCCTCCTCCTTTGTCGGTAAAGGCCCATTCTACCAGGGCCATGGGCGCCTCCTGGGCAGCACACCATCAGATCTCTATGGCTCAGATATGCAAGGCGGCGACGTGGTCATCAGTCCACACGTTTACAAGGTTTTATCAACTAGACGTGAGAAGGAATGCGGATTCAGCCTTTGGGCAGGCAGTACTACAGGCTGCGGTTTAAGATCCTCGGGATCAGGGGCACCCTTGGTTGTAAAAAAGGGAAAAAAAAAAAAAGTTTTTCTTGACTAAGTTGGATTTATTATTATTATTTGAGTATACCTCTAAATTAACTCTCTTTTGAGAAGATGTCTCCCTCCCCTCATTAAAGCATTGCTTTCGGACATCCCATATAGTAATGAATATGCCGCTCTGTGTCCCGTGATGTACGAGAAAGAAAAAGGGATTTTTAAATACAGCTTACCTGTAAAATCCTTTTCTTGGAGTACATCACGGGACACAGAGCTCCCACCCCTCTTTTGGGGAACATTTTTGGGAGGCATACTGCTTGCTACAAAACTGAGGGACTCCCTCTAGGGGAGGGGGTTATATAGGGAGGGGACTTCCTGTTTGAGATTGCCAGTGTCCACACCTGAAGGTACTCCATATAACCATATAGTAATGAATATGCCGCTCTGTGTCCCGTGATGTACTCCAAGAAAAGGATTTTACAGGTAAGCTGTATTTAAAAATCCCTTTTTTTCCTGTTTATATAACATCTCTCTCTTATCAATAAACAAGCGATGTTTAAAATTTGCTTTTAAATATACATGGTTAGTCTAAGAATTTGTAAGGTAGGGCCTTCCTTTTGTGGATTAACCACTTCAGCCCCAGAATATTTTACCCCTTTCCTGACTAGAGCACTTTTTACAACTTGGCACCGCATCATTTTAACTGACAATTGTGCAGTCATGCAGAGCTTTACCCACACAAAATTTGCATCCTTTTTTTTCCGCACAAATAAAGCTTTAATTTGGTGGTATTTCATCACCTGCGTTTTTTTTTTTTGCGCTATAAACAAAAAACATTTTTTTTACTTTTTTGCTATAATAAATATCCCCAAAATTGAAAAAAAAAAAAATCTTCATCTGTTTAGGCCTGTAACGGTCACCACCGTTTACGATCTTCCATCAACCCAAGACAAGACAGCTTAGCCGACACCCCGACAAACCAGCCTACAGGACCTGATCCATTCCCCCACAATCACCGAGACACACACAGCTCTGGTTACTGGTTTCAAATGAATGAACGCTTTAATAGTACACTCAGCTGGTTCTTATATACAGTACAAACATTTTACAGTAATCAAAGGAACAAAGAAACTCTCCACCCCCCTAACATCACACAATGAACTTCAATCGCATTCTTTTAGATAATGACATTCAGAGGAGGTAATTATCAGTCATCCCCCAGACGTCCCATCTCCGCAATTAGAGGAGGTAATTACTACAGCTTGACACGTTCCCCTCACCTGTTACACAAAACACAGTCCTTTACTAAACATAATTGACATGCTAATTCAATACACCTGAAGAGAGACGTCTGACCTTTAGAGTCACAACACATCTATACACAATGAAAGATCTTTCAGAAGCCCGACTCACTTAGCATCTCAACAGCCTGTTACACAGAGGAATGAGTCACTGTCCTATTGACCTGTTCAGGTCAAAATAAACCACTTGTAATATTCCAATATATCCTGCCATACATGAATTATTAGTAATATTCCAACATATCCTGCCATACATGAATTATTAGTAATGTCCCATCTCATGTAATTTATGATATAATTTCTCAGTCACCCTATGGCCCTATTGGACATAAGGTGACCCTAGACATGGGAGTCCTTGGTGACGCCGGCACAGGAGCACCCCGCATCCCTCAAAAGTCTCTGTGCATCACGGGTCATCCCATTACAAGGCCAATATATATTCCTCTACATATTTTTGTAAAAAAATACACAATACACAATAATGATATGGTTTGCTTAAAAGTTATAGTGTCTACAACCTATAGGAAAGATTTATGGCATTTTTATAGCATTTTTTTTTACTAGAAATGGAGGTGATCTGTGATTTTTTTGTGGTATTGTGACGGACAGATCAGACACTTTTGACACATTTTTGGGATCATTGACATTTATACGGCAACCAGTGCTATAACTACGCAACTGATTACTGTGTAAATGTCACTGGTTGGGAAGGGGTTAACACTAGGGGGCACTCAAGGGGTTAAATGTGTTCCCTAGGTGTGCTATAACTGTGAGGAACCAAACAATATGTCTCCACTCCCCTGACAGAGCAGGGATTTGTGTGTTTACACACACAAATCACTGTGCTAGCTCTCATGCACGCGAACGTGCATGGTCAACGGGAATTGCACCCGGCAGCCACACGCATCGTGTCCCCCGCCATGCAGACGACACGTGCCCTCTGGTGGCTCTTAAAGGGAACCCCATACCCGTGCCGCAGTAAAAGTATGTGAGCCATTCGGGAACCAGTTAAAAGATTTTCATAGAGGTGTATACCACCAAAGAATCAGGATGAAAACTTGAACATCATCTATTAAGAGGTACATTTTGCCTATGTACAAATCATTAGTAAGGCCTCATCCGGAATATGCAGTTCAGTTTTGGGCCTCAGTTCTCAAAGAGGAACTGGAGAAAATGCAGATAAGGGCAACCAAACTGATAAGAGGCATGGGGGAGCTCAGCTATGAGGAAAGATTAGAGGAACTGAATTCTTTCACTCTTGAGAAGAGGAGAATAAGGGGGGATATGATCCAGATGTACAAATATATAAGGGGTCCATATAGTGAACTTGGTGTTGAGTTATTCACTTTACGGTCAACACAAAGGACACAGGGGCACTCTTTACGTCTAGAGAAAAAGAGATTTCACCTCCAAATACGGAAAGGTTTCTTCACAGTAAGAGCTGTGAAAATGTGGAATAGATTGCCTCCAGAGGTGGTTCTGGCCAGCTCAGTAGATTGCTTTAAAAAAGGCCTGGATTCTTTCCTAAATGTACATAATATAACTGGGTGCAAACATTTATAGGTAAAATGATCCGGGGAATATCCGATTGCATCTCGGGGGATCAGGAAGTACATTTTTTTCCCTGCTGTAGCAAATTGGATCCTGCTTTGCTGTTTTTTTGTTTGTTTTTTGCCTTCCTCTGGATCAACTGTGGGTGTGGAGTTGGGTATATGAAATTGTATGTAATTATATATATATATATATATACACATATATATATATATATATATATATATATATATATATATATATATATATATATATATATATATATATATATTTATTTATTTATTTATTTATTTTTATTTTTTTGGTTGAACTAAATTGACTTTTTTCAGCCTGACTAACTATGTAACTATGTAATTTGAGCTCGTAAATGTCTAACTTATTAAAGTATTCATTAGTAAATATTAAGCCATGTACTGTACCCTTTAATGCAAAGTTTTTTTTTTTTTTATCTCAATGTTCCCAAAAAAAGAAAACAATATTCCTTAGGAAAAAGTCCAATAATATAGACCGTATGAAAAAAAGAATTATACAGGTATAATTTAAAACATTACATTCACACAGGACTGAATGTTATTGCACGGTATATAAAACGCATACCAATGTCTGATTGATTGAGGTTTGAATATCTGGTGAGTTTCTATTGCTCATTATGGTGAAAATTATGTTTGCACAATGAATATTTAGAAATGGGAAGTTTTGCTTCAATTGGGGCAGTTTTTGGATTTGAATTTGGATTTCAGTACTTTGTATGTTGGTCTATTTGTAAGCTGCTGTTTTTTTTCACTGCCATTATACTGCAATTATATTAGTGTGGACTCAGTCTTCTACAATAGGGAAACATGATAAATAATAGAAGACCCCATCAGAGGTAAAAATATTACATAAAACATAAAATAACATAATTGAATCTTTCCAGAGCCAGCACACTGCTTCTTCATAGTTTGTGGCTTGTTGTCCTGTTCCCTACTGAACATGAAATATTGCTTTGATTTAGCTTACCAGCTGTTGCTTTTATATATACTTTACTTTTCTGATTACTAAAAGAGCTGTTTGTTAGATGAATATTACATGCATATAGAGTGCCATGAAACTGTTTTAATACAATGTTCTTATAGCTTAAATACAGGACCAAAGCAATGTGTAATGGTACCTATATAAAACAGAAAACAGGTAAGAGGGGTGCAGACTGTCTAATTTCCATCACATAGTTAATCACATAGTTAAGTACTTTAGTTATATAGAATTCAAAATAATTTCTTACCAATCATATGGAGGTTCCTAAGCTATATATTCAATGGGCCAGGCGTATCTTTTTTCTGTATTCAGAAAACAAGATACGCCGGGATTGAGCTAAGATACGAGCGGCGTAAGTCTCTTACGCCGTTGTATCTTAGTTGCATATTTACGCTGGCCGCTAGGTGGCGCTTCCGTTAATTTACGTGTCGAATATGTAAATTAGCTAGATACGCCGATTCAGGAACGTACGCCCGGCCGTCGCTGTACTGATACACCGTTTACGTAAGGCGATTTCAGGCGTAAAGATATTCCAACAAAAAGATGGCGCAGCCAATGTCAAGTATGGACGTCGGGACCGCGTCGAAATTTATAAATTTTACGTCGTTTGCGTAAGCCGATTCAGAATGGAGCTGTGCGTAAGTTACGTTCACGTCGTTTTCATTGACAATTTGCGACGTGATTTGGAGCATGCGCACTGGGATACGTCCACGGCCGGCGCATGCGCAGTTCGTTCGAAGCGTCATTTACATGGGGTCACCGTTAATTCAAATACAACACGCCCCCTACCTGCCCAATTTGAATTGCGCGCGGATATGCAGGCCCATTTACGCTACGCCGACGCAACTTACGGAGCAAGTGCTTTGTGAATACAGCACTTGCCTGTAAAAGTTGCGGAGGCCTAACGTAAATAGGATACGTTACGCCCGCACAAAGATACGCGCTCCTACGTGAATCTAGCCCAATATATCCAAATATATTTGCCAAATGCTATTGGGATTTGCTTACAGTATTGTGTATTGAGACAGTTGCGCTTCTTCTGTGCTTCAAGGGCCCAATAGCAGTTGTATGGTCTCATAGGACTGTAGTTATGCCATTGTTGCAATATTAAAACAGGTAATAAAAGAGTTGCTTTTCCTTTAGGTTGTCTACAAGCCTAAATTGGAGCCTGGCATGTGCACTATATTAATAGTGTCCAAGAAACAACTCTAGTTCTATGGTTAGTTGATAAAATGTGTGCATATTTTGTTTTAAATATAATTTTTACCGATCCTGGCATATACATTGAACTGAAAACTTCACTGAGCAGTTTTAAGGAGTTGTAAAGGAAAAAATGTTCACTGTATTCAGCAAGCTATTGCTCACCAAGATGTGCCAGTGTAGCGTATTTTCGAAGGCGAAAGCCAGCGTAAGTGGAAGTGGTAGTGACCCCATGCAAATGATGGTCTGAGCATGGTGCAGTGTTTTACGCCTGGCGTATCACGAACGCGCATGCGCCATGACGTAGTCGTGACGTGGACGCATAAAACTGCACCCTTATGCGCATGCTCACAACTACGCCGGTGCAACTGCCTAAGCTACGCCGGATCACTGCGCACGCCATGAACGTAACGTACGCCCAATACGCCGGCCTGTGTTCTCTGGGGCAGACCTTTGCATGTCTATTGCTGGGTTGCGCCTCATCTATCGGGAATAACTTTATGCCGGACGTACAACTTACGCAAACATCGCATAGATGCGTCGGGCGCACCTACATTCGTAAATCGCCATATTTCCCTCATTTGCATATTTGAATGCCTAATCAATGGGAGAAGCAACATGCGTCCAAACCATATTTGCGCCCACGCTACGCCGGCGTAAGCAAGATATGTCGGGGTAGGATGGCCTGTTTTTGGACGTATGTTGGTTTGTGACTCTGGCGCACACATACGCTGGGCGCACATTTGCACTACGTTGGCGTAAAGTGATTTACGTTGGCGTTAGTGCTTTGTGAATGCTGGTCGTAATATTTAACTGATTCCTTTTAAAAATGATTAAAAATACCGTCTTTATTGGGGTATTGCGCGCTCCAGCGTATAGCTCACACCTCTAATGTGAACCTGTACAACAAAACATTTTAGTACTTTTAGTACTTACAGTTTTGGTGTCTTGGGCGGCGTCCATCGGCGGCCTTGTCCGGTCCGGCATCCGTCTTCGGCTTCAGTGGTGTCCTCCCGGCTTCTCCAGCGCGCGCCTCGAGTCGAATCCCCGCTTTCTACGCTCAGTTTGAACGCCTCCGCCAACATATACCGAGTGCAGTACACTCGGGTACATTTGGCCAGGCTCGGCTTCGCTCGTGCTCATGCTCTGTGACGTTTATGCGTGAGCAAGAGCGAAGCCGAGCCTGGCTGAATGTACCCGAGTGTACTGCACTCGGTATATGTCGGCGGCTCAGTTCAAACTGAGCGCGGGAAGCCGGTATCGGCGTATATCGCGCACCCGCAATTTTCCCCTTATTTTAAGGGGGAAAAAGTGCGCGGTATACACCGATAAATACGGTAGATACAAATCAATCATATAATGTGCCTGCAGTTTCAGTTTTGTTTTTAATCTAGTTTCATGTTTCTGTGAATTACAGAGACACACAGAACAAAAACAAACAAACACAGGGCAGTGTTTGTTTCAAAATTACTCTGAAAGGTTTTAAACACACAGTAATCACACCTCCTTGATCAGGGACCACACAGAGAAGCTCCCATGAGTTTTTTTCATAAGGAACCAGACAAGCAGGAAATGTGGAGATGAGAGAAGGATTACAGCAACTTCAAAGCAAAAACAAACAATGAGGACATGAAACCAGGATTGCAGTAAGGTAAAGGAAGCTATTTAGCTAAAAAAAAAAAAAATCCTTCATGACCCTTTTATGTACTGAATATAGAGTTTTTCTACAAAGTCTGGCATTGTCTCCTTTTTATAATATATCATTTTTAGCACTGATCGCTGTAATAATGTCTCTGGTTCCCAAAAAAAAAATGTCCAATTTGTCCACCGCAATGTCAGCCCAGGTAAAAAATTGCTGATCGGAAAGCCTACCTCAAACTCCCAGCACTTAGATCCTTTTAACAAATGGAGGGATGGAGGCAAAGGAGTTGTAAACCCTCAGAACGCATTAAGGTGAAAAACCTTCTGTGCTGCAGTTCTTATTGGATAGATTGGCTCCCGCTACTGTCAATCAAATCCGGTAATATGGGAGCAGGGGGGGTGGGGCCGAGTCCTGCTGTCTGTGTCAATGGAACATGGAAAATCAGCTCTCTGTGGGGGCATTTGAGGAAGAGTAGGCAGGACCCAAGAAAAGGAGGATCGGGGTTGCTCTGTGCAAAACTCTTGCACAGAGCAGGTAAGTATAACATGTTTGTTATTTAGTAAAAAAAAAAAACTCACTGTTAACCACTTAAGACCCGGACCAAAATGCAGGTAAAGGACCTTGCCCCTTTTTGCGATTCGGCACTGCGTCGTTTTAACTGACAATTGCGCGGTCGTGCAAAGTGGCTCCCAAACAAAATTGGCGTCCTTTTTTCCCCACAAATAGAGCTTTATTTTGGTGGTATTTGATCACCTCTGCGGTTTTTATTTTTTGCGCTATAAACAAAAATAGAGCGACAATTTAAAAAAAAATGCAATATTTTTTACTTTTTGCTATAATAAATATCCCCCAAAAATATATAAAAAAACATTTTTTTCCTCAGTTTAGGCCGATACGTATTCTTCTGCCTATTTTTGGTAAAAAAAATCGCAATAAGCGTTTATCGGTTGGTTTTCGCAAAATTTATAGCGTTTACAAAATAAGGGATAGTTTTATTGCATTTTTATTATTTTTTTTTTTTACTACTAATAGCGGCGATCAGCGATTTTTTTCGTGACTGCGACATTATGGCGGACACTTCGGACAATTTTGACACATTTTTGGGACAATTGTCATTTTCACAACAAAAAATGCATTTAAATTGCATTGTTTACTGTGGAAATGACAGTTGCAGTTTGGGAGTTAACCACAGGTGGCGCTGTAGGGGATGTGTGACCTATGTGTTGTGTTTACAACTGTAGGGGGGTGTGGCTGTAGGTGTGACGTCATCAATCGCGTCCCCCTATTACAGGGATGACGCGATCGATGCTACGGCCACAGAGAAGCACGGGGAAGCCGTGTTTACACACGGCTCTCCCCGTTCTTCCGCTCCAGGGACGGATCGCCGCACTGCAGCGGCGATCGGGTCCGTGAATCCCGCGGTCCCGGCCCTGGAGCTTCGGACCGGGTCACGGGCGCGCGCCAGCGACCCACGGCTGGGTACTAAAATCAACGTATATATACGTTGATGTGTCCAGCCGTGCCATTCTGCCGACGTAAATGTGCAGTAGGCGGTCCTTAAGTGGTTAAACAATATTTTAAAGCAATTGTTTTATTTGGGACCATTTGTATTTCAGTAAACAATTAACAAGTATCTATTTCACCTACCTTTACAAGAACTATATAATGCTGATCCCATTCATTATACTTTATATACTTTGTTCTATTAGCATGAGGCTTGAATGTTGTAAAGCTACAATTCGCATTTGCCTTTTCAATAGTTTTAAGCATGGGTGCTCAACCTGTGGCCCTCCAGCAAAACGACAAGACCCATGAGCCATTTCGAACTCCTGACAGTTACAAGCATCACTCCCAAAGGCAGAGGCATGAGAGGACTTGTAGTTTTGCAACAGCTGGAGGGCCATAGGTGGAGAACCCATGGTTTTGAGGAAGAGTTTGTTCTTCTATCAGTCTTAAGGTAAGGTAACCAGATTGTTTATATGAAATCCGGGGACATATTTTTTTTTTAACTAGTAATGGCGGCAATCAGTGACTCTCTGCCCGTCGCCACCCACCTCACAGCCTGTCAAGTCTTACTCTCTGGGCCCCGGCTACTACTGGGTGGGGTGCGGAGGAAGATCACTTAACCAGGGAGGACAAGGAGATAAGCAGGTAGGCGGCTGGCCAAAGGAAAAAAACAAACTGCGCCAAATAAAACCCAATAAATAGATAAAGTCAGACTCTGAGATATGATGATCACAGTCAATGAAACAGCGAAGTTCAATAAAAGTACATTGAAGAAGCTTGATCCAATAGTGAGCCTTCTCCGATTCACAGCACAAAGTGACTTGTATGCAAAGAGTGCACCCACCACCAAATAAATAAGCAGCTTACCAGATGGCAAGCTTTGCAGACAGTTGGCTATAACCCAGCCACAGCCTTTAGATTCCTTAGGATCTTATAGGTATTGTAATGATGACCCGTTCAATCTGGGATAGGTGGCTGTAGGCTCCAATCGTTCTCTTAGTCCAGAAAGTTGAAGCTGGCCCTGGGTGATGCCTGACCAGGACTTGAGCCAAGGCAGAAAAACATGCAAGTGGAGCGGAATGGTCATGCACCCGAAACTGAAGAAATATTCCCTCCGCTCCGACCAGCACATGATCATCAGAAAGGGGCACAGATAATGGAAAAAATACACCCCCCCCTAAGCTAGTAGGAGCTGTGGGAGGGGTGTAATTCAGATTTTTTTTTTCTGCACTGACTGTCTTTAAAATAGCCCCAGCCCCTGTTCAAATCCAATATGGGGACAAAACCAAGGACAGACTTGGGGACAGTGTCCTCAATCTGGTGACTGTCCCCTGAAACTGGGGATGTCTGGTCACCCTATCTTAAGGAATATACTTTTGTGTGAATGCAGGTCAAGATACTATTAGGTCAGCAGGCAGAAGGGACAGGGTCAAGCTTGGCATTTTCTATGAGAGTCAATATTTATATAAGATTTCTGACAAATATAAGGCGCCCCTTAGGAACAAGGGACTTTTAAGGCAACTAAATAGAGACATCAAAATATATATAGAAAGAAATTACAAAATGTAGTGAGGTAGTATTAAAATATTAATAGTAGGTGCATACATCACTAAATAGGATATAACATGAAAAATAAAACAGAATAGTTGATATAGTTGAAAATTGTTGGTCAGACATCTGCAAATGCAAGATAGATTCTGCTTAGTGCACTGAAAGAGAGTCCAAACAAAAGGGCCTTTTTCTCCTTGTCGGTAGGAAGTTATTTTCCAAATGGGTTTGTTTGCTACTTTGGCCTGTGTTTGGGCCGATTATGCACCTTTACTCTATACCTATTGAGGTTTCTTACCATATGGGATGTTATGTGCGCGCGGACGCTGCCTGCAGGCCCCCCACCTCAGCTCCCGGGGCGGGGTACCATATGGCCCTCTGGTTGGATCATACCACATGTCTTGCTTACTAGCTCCACATCAGTTATGTCGAATTGAACATTTACTTTCCTAGTTATCATATATACATTACAATCTAAGTTATTGGTATTTCTTTAGACTTAATGATGCGTTCGTCGCTGATGAGTGGTCTTTACCATGAAACGCGTTGGGCCTAATCAAGATGCAGTCATGACTTCAATCCATCATGTCCCTTTTATATCCTCATATTTTTTTAAATATTAATACTCTCTTACTCATTATATGGAGCCCTGTACATTGGCCATCAGCATGTGTTTTGACACCGATGCAATATGTGTGCGTACATATATTCAATGTATCCATGTTTTGTACATAACTTTACTCTGCATGTGTGTATTATGTGCTTGATTTACTTTTTTATAATAAATACTTTTATACTAAAAATACTCCTACACATTTATGGACTGTCATATGCCTCATTTTAAAGTCCCAAACTTTTCCTCATAAGACTGGGAAAATGCTTGTTTACATCAGCATTCTCCGTTCTTCCTCACCGTAAGACAATCTCGGGTATCCCCGAGGACATCAAGTCTGCGGGACCCGCGGTCGGCCCACAGAACTCATGGCGGGCGCCCGTGCTTCCACAATGCCGCTTCTTAAAGGAGACGTATATATACTGTACATCCTTGTGCAGCGGTTGGCAATTGGTTTATCTGCATTACAGAGACTGCCAAAATGCTTCACTTTACAAAATCTTTTACAACTTACTGTTGATTTCTATAAGGAGCTCCAGCTACTTCTGGCCTTCTTGAAAATCAGAAATAGGGATCTATTGGAAGCTGACAGTCCATAATAGATCAATATGACCACTTTTGGTCCCCATAATAAAAAGGCTCCTGGTTAAAAGGTAAACTTTATATGCAGATCATTTTAAATGTATACTTGTACAGCAAGGGCCCCAGTCTGCAGAGTGACAACATTTGGCATAGGTCCAATGGTGTGACTGTCATTACAAAAGCTTCACCTGTTCATTAGCACATACATAGTTTCAAGTCAAACAGACAGACCAAGAACATCTACATGAATACACCGCTTTATATACCATCACTTTGCGCACATTCTCGAGTACGGACACATTGGCATCTATGTGAAATCTTGGTCAGCTTGATATGGCACTGCTCCCAAACCATAAATGACAGGGACACCAAACTTGGGGAGCACTAAGAAGGGAACCCGGACTGCAACATATCCTGCCTAGGTAAACAGTTATGCCTATAAATGACTATTGCAATGCAGTACATGCATTGAGAAGTGAAAAAAGGTATTACTTCACTTTAAGTAAGTTTTCGTTTTACATATATCCTTGTCCCATTGTGTACTTAAAAGTGGGGTATGCCTGTACTTAGCATTAGCTATAATGGGTTATTTTTCCCCAGCATATAAAGCATATAATATGCCATATGAGTTTTAAGTGTTTTTCCTAAATGGAGCTTTGTCCTGAGGCTTATATCTGTAAGATTCTCACTTCTATTACAGTAATAAGTCAAATTTTGTTGGTAGGACTGTGTCATATGTGTGCAGCTCACACAGTGAATGGTCCCCTTTTGGCCATACCCACTGTTCAGTGCAGTGTGGTCACATGCAGCAGTTTTTCTCTTTGGTGTGTTCACAGCTGTCCCCTTTTCTTTTGTGATATTTGAGAGAACCAGGTACTTTACTTTGGATGGGCAAAAGTATCGGTTCACTTTAAATAAGCTCTAACAATACATTTCTCTTATTTGCTTACTTTTGGTCAGTTAAATATGCATTTGAAAGCATTTTTGTTAAATCTGTCTGACAGGTGCAAAAAAAAATTGTCTCCTTATCCACCCAGAAATCTTGTGAGTTGATAACATTTTGTGCTTTCTGCCTCTGAACTGTTATCGGTTATAATTGATCCCATTACAAAACCCCTCCACTGCAGAACAGGGGGAGGTGTTATGTAGCCCTAATACACTCCAACTCCTGGAGGAGTCATATGCCTCGTTTCCACTGCACGGATCGGGTCGGGTCAGTAATTTTGGAGCGGTTCGGATGGGGCCGGTCTAATCGCGTGAGCGTTTCCACTGCAAATCGGACCGTGAGGGACCATTCAGGGTTTAGAAAAAATTTCTAGCGCATCCACCAATCAGTGAGATGCATTTGTAGGTCCGTCCTAACCGAACCGTTCTACTCTCTCTGGTCCCTCATCTGAAGCAGGACCCTTGCTGGTGCGGTACGGTTCGGTTTTACGGTACGCTTTCATAATGGAAACACCCAAAATAGCGTACCGTACCGAACCGTACCGAACCGATCCGCTCAGTGGAAACGAGGCAATAGTGAACTTTGGCACCCCAGATGTTTTGGAACTACATTTCCCATGATACTCATGCACACTCTAGTGTAGTTGAGCCTCATTGGAAATGTAGTTTCAAAACATCTGGGGTGCCAAGGTTCGCCATCACTGTCCTGGAGTAATAATGCTGTTCAGTATGTTTGTCACCCAAGGTCAGGAAATGGATTTTTAGGTGAAAGTGGATGTAAACCTGAATATTTTTATTTTTTGACGTCACAATGTACAGTATAAGATTTCCTATCATCTGTGCCCTTTCTTGCCACACAGAGTTAATCCAGCTCTGTTCAGTGAAATAAAACTGACTTACAGAGAAAAACCTTAGTCCGTTCCTCCCCCTTGCTGTGAGTGACAGGTTATTTACATATCTCATGCACTATCCTAGAGACAGGCATTGTTTTTTAATTCCCACCCCCACTCCTTTTCTGAAGTCATGTGGCTACTTTTCTGGATTTTGACTGGATGTTAGTGATCATAGCAGAATTTAGTGTAAGGAAAATGCATGTTGACAAGGGGAGTGTAGAGGACGGTGGGGAGTCTACTGACATCAGGACTCCACCCACCGAGCTCCAGACAACAGATCCACCCACAGAATCTGCAGATTTTCAGTTCTTATAACAGACAGAGGGGAGACATTTGACAGGTAAGGATACATGCAGGAGACATCTATATCCTTATAGATCAGCACTATGACAGTAATTTAGAAAGGATGAGAGTGGGTTTAACTTAAATGAGAAAAAAGTGTGAAAAAAGAAAACTATCACAGCCATCACATCAAAGAACAGGTAAGTTGAAATACTATCAATGTTTGTTTTTGGGTTTAAATACACTTTATGTAAACACTACACTACATTTTTTCCAATGAACGACTGATTATTGAATGAATGACTTAAATGATGTATGAATAACTTAACCACTTAAGGACCGCCGCATGTACATTTACGTCGGCAGAATGGCACCGACAGGCACATCAACGTATATATACGTTGGTGCCTTGGGGGGGATCGGGGGTCCGATCGGACCCCCCCCCCGTACATGCGGCGGTCCGCGCGGCTGCAGGAGCGATCCGACAAGTGGGGGCGGCTATCCGTTTTCATCCGCCCCCTCCGGATCGCTCCCAGCCAATGCGCACGCCCGCCTGACCTGTCACTTCCTCCTCCTGTGTAAACACAGGAAGGAGGAAGCGACGTGATCTCTCCCTCGGCGTTTGTTTCAAGCGCCGCTGAGGAGAGATCACCACACTACAAGTAAGTCCTGCACCAACACTACACTACACACACACAAAATCACATTTAACCCCCGCGATCGCCCCCCCCTCCCCCCTGTCACAGTGTCACTGAATGCAGTAATCATACATGTATGATTACTGTATTTAGTGTCAGTGTGACAGACAGTGTGACAGTCAGTCAGTGTTAGTGTCAGGGTAGCCCCCCCACCCTCCCCCAATAAAGTTTTAACCCCTTGATCACTGCCCTAGTTAACCCTTTCACTCCCTATTGCCAGCATCACTAAGCGATCATTTTTCTGATCGCTGTATTAGTGTCGCTGTTCCCGCTAGGTAGCTAATTTTTTTTTAATGCGATTTTTTTTTTACTAAAGACATGCGGCTAAATAAATTTTGGCCTAAATGTTTGACTAAAATTTAGTTTATTGGTTTTTTATTATAACAAAAAGTAAAAAATATTGATTTTTTTCCAAAAATGTCGCTCTATTTTTGTATATAGCGCAAAAAATAAAAATCGCAGAGGCGATCAAATACCACCAAAAGAAAGCTCTATTTGTGGGAAAAAAAGGACGCAAATTTTGTTTGGGAGCCACGTCGCACGACCGCGCAATTGTCTATTAAAGCGACGCAGTGCCGAATCGCAAAAACCCCTTGGGTCATTTGCCAGCGTATTGGTCTGGGTCTTAAGTGGTTAATTAGGAGAATGAAAAATGCTTTCTAGTAAGTGTCATAACTAATTTTGGATTATGATTTTACCTTATAAATGCCATATACTTGAAAGAGTTAATACAAAATACACAGAGTAGGAACATTAAAAATCTGTACAAGTGTATATAGGAGATAATGATTTAAATAAATATTACTTTTCTGTTCCTGCCTTTAGCTGTATGTCTTTAAACAAGCCCAACTAGTAACATTATACGGGAAATGCACATTTGTAAAAACACCAGTGGACTTCTCCTTGGCAGCACTAGTGTAATAAGGACACCAGATGGGCTTATGAATATGCTGATGAAGCCAGCTGTTTCTAGAAGGAGGGAATAGCCTTTAAGAAATTCTTATTAGGACGCAAAATATTAGTGATATATGTTTTCTCAAGGCAAAATGACCTCCCGTTAGTGTTTTATATGAAAATCCATGTAATGTTTATCATATAAAGTACATATCATGTCACAAATAGCTTGGCAGTCATGCAAAAATAAATACAAAATAGGGACTGTATTGGAACCTAAAGTAACAAAAGGTTATAATGTTTGACATACGTTAACACGTATTAATAATATCTCCCTGCCAAAGAAGAGAGTAAAATACCATTCTAAAGTCTACACACCCCAATTGCTTACATCCTTCAAAAGATGCCTTGTTTTGCCATCTTCTGAAGTGTTGACACCTCCGGGATCCATTTTGATCTCTTTTGTCCATTGAGGTGCTTAACTGTTCCTCCCAGCAACTTCCATCGTTGCAGGGCACAGAATAGTGGGGGGCCAAGTACAGTGGAGGACCAAAGAGATTGGCAGTGCTGGAAGAATCAGTTCTCAGCAGACATTAATGGTCTGGGAGTGAGAAAGGTATACTGGCCTCAGTACCTGTGTGGATGGGGGTAGAAGCTTCACAGTTTTGCCCTTTGCCTCCAGGTCACAGCTACCTCAGACTAAAAAGGAAATAGAAAAAACCCAAAGTAGACATTAAAATTTGTTCTCTAATATTGTTCCCCTATGAGGTTGTATACTTTGGGGAGTCTACAATGGTGTATCAGTAGGAAATCGGAGGATAATAATTAAACAGAACCAGTCAATTGGGTTTATGCATGACATCTGAATGTTTAGTTCTGTAAATTAAAATGTTGTAGGCTTGCCTATGAAAGTTTTACTGTACATTTAACTCCATATATATATATTTTCTGTTTACTTGATATCCTTGTTGTTCTCGCCCCAATCATCTATCATCATGTTCCCCACTAGTTCGAGACTACTTAACCAAGTTTCATCAACTTTTAATTAATGGCAGCCATGGCAGCATAGCAATAGTTATGTATACAAAATGTTCCTGGAAATATCATTTTCTGCATGTATGTGATGGGTCCTTGCTTCAGAACTTCACAGAGATTGAGGTAAAATGTCAAGAATCTCAGCAATACCCTCAGGCTTGAAAAGTACTACACTTGAGGTCTCAAGATTAATTCTTTGAAACACTTGGATTGATTTTGTCTCTAAAGAACCTGCAATGTGTTTGTTAAAATCCAATCAAAGTAAGGTTACAAAGTTTTTAAAATAAAAGCTGGGAACACCTTACTGTCCACAGACCCTGTTAACCACACCCACAAAACCACTTTCTCATTTGGGTACAGTGAGTACAGAAATGATGTGGCATGTGTAGTTCTTTTTGAGAAACTCCTCCATATTTTGTCACGATTCTCCTGTCCTGAGGCCCACAACATTCATATTCTCGACCTAAAGCCTGTTACCCAGAATAAATAAATGTCCAGTCCAGTTGCATTTTAACTGCTTTACTGCAGAAATGTCACACAGCACAATTCTTAGGTTACAGGCACTTTGATGCACAATCAATAGTTCAGACTCACTAATAACAGTTAATGGTGCAGAACGCTCTCCTCTTTCTCATAACTTGCTATGCAGTGGTAACAAAAGTGAAGTAAACTTAAAGGTCTCATAAAACAGTAAAGCCATCTTCTCCAGATGTTACAATCTATTCTCAAAGGTTGTTACTCATTCATGGTGTCCTTCCTTTCACACAAAGGAGAGGGGCCACTCTGAACCAAGCCATAGGACCTACTGGGGGAGGATAAAGGGGGGTCATG
Source organism: Rana kukunoris (assembly GCA_029574335.1). Classification (NCBI taxonomy): domain Eukaryota; kingdom Metazoa; phylum Chordata; class Amphibia; order Anura; family Ranidae; genus Rana; species Rana kukunoris. The sequence goes on from CM056056.1 coordinate 152,158,903, forward strand.
GTCTCTTTGCCTTTCCCCAATATGTCCTCACTCACCACCATGGAAATTCAGCCTTGCGGAGGGCACTTTAGTTTAGCTCCAGCACAGCACTACATTTATAAATAACACATTGACACTATGCCATATCAAACAGAAGTTCCCTCGAAAGGGGTGAACTGTAAATGGTTAGCTGATCCGATAGAGAAAATATTTATTGAAAAATATACAAAAATCTAATAATGTACATGTTTGTATTACACGGACTGGCTCGGGACTGTGTGGAGGCTGTTCAGGTGTTGAATGGGACACGTTTGGTGGCACTATGAAGTGAGTTATGATCGCATTAATACAAAAATGTACATTATTAGATTTTTGTATATTTTTCAATAAATATTTTCTCTATCCAGATATTAAAGACATTATATCCCTGATGAAGATCACATTTTGAAAGTTTTTGATTGGAAATGCGTGGGATTAGCTAACCATCTACAGTTCACCCCTTTCGAGGGAACTTCTGTTTGATATGGCATAGTGTCAATGTGTTATTTATATGTCTGAAAAATTCATTTTTCTAATATATTACTTTGTAGTGTAGTGTTAATATTTTTTTGTACTTTTTCTATCTATTAAATATATTTTTTATAATTTTTTAATTCCATTTTTTTGGTTGCCCACATAGTCCCAAACCCAGAGGTTTTCGTTTTCCTAAATGCAAGAGGGTTACCAAAGATATTGATTTTAAATGCTGCATTGAGTGTGCTAACCACTGCTCCCCAACAGTGCACTCGTTTCAGACACCTCAACAGCATGCTGTACCATGTTTCCCCGAATATAAGCCTGGGTATTATAATCATTTTTGCAACCAAAAATGTTATTTTCAGGGTAGTGCTTGCCATGCAATGTGCTGCCTTCTCTCCTCATATCTGTCAAGAATCCTCAGTGTGAACATAATAATTTTTTTTGTAAAATCCTAGAATCATGTCTATTACAGGATTATATAATGTAACAGGTGTTTGTAGCTGTAATATAATTGTGCAAATACCTTCTTATAGTGCCGCTTTGGGCTTCCATGGCAGTGGAGCAGTGGAGATCAGCTGAGCGCCTGTGAGGGAGGGGGGCAGAGATCCCACACTAACACCTAGGAGAAGAGGAGAGAAGCAGAGATCAGCTAAGTGCCTACAGAGGGAGGGGGGCCCGAAATCCCACACTGACACCTGGAAAAAGAGGAGAAAAGCAGAGATTAGCTGAGCACCTGCAGAGGGAAGGGAATCTGAGATCCCACGCTGACAGCCAGGAGAAGAGGAGAGAAGCAGAGGTCAGCTGAGTGACTGCAGAGGGAGGGGGCCTAAGCTCCCACACTGACACCTGGGAGAAGAGGAGAGAAGCAGATATCAGCTGAGCGCCTGCAGAGGGAATGGGACCCGAGATCCCACACTGGCACCCGGGAGAAAAGGAAAAAAGCAGAGATCAGCTGAGCTCCACTCCCCACTTCCATGTCTCGCCCCCAGCAGTCTTCCCCACTCTTAACACTGCAGGGAGGGGGCAGGGATCCCCCGCTGACAGCCAGAAGAAGAGTTCAGCTGAGTGTTACTGTACTGAAGGTATCTGATACTTGTATTATAGAAACCCACATGTTTAACATTATTTTTTTCTACTGGGGGGGAGTGGATTCTAGCATTTTAAACTAGAGATTATTTTCGGGGTAGGGCTTATATTGCAGCCCTTCCTGAAAATAGCAGTAGGCCTTTTTTTTGGGGTGGGTCTTATTTTTGGGAAAACATGGTACAAGGTCACTATGAACTTGTAAGGCCTTGTACACACGATCAGTCCAAACTGATGAACACGGGCTGAAGTTAATTTTCATCGGTTCACAGACTGATGGTCTGATGGTTCGTACACACCACCAGTTCAAAAACCGATCGTGCCAGAACGCGGTGACTTAAAACGCGACGACGTGCAGAAAAAAATGAAGTTCAATGCTTCCAAGCATACGTCGACTTGATTCTGAGCATGCGCGGGTTTTGAACCGATGCTTTTGCGTACTAACCATCGGTTTTTACCTATCGGTAGGCGTCCATCAGTCCGATTTTAAAGCTTTTTTCAAAACTTTGGACTGAAAGACAACAGACTGATGTGCCATACACACGGTCGGTTTGGACTGATGAAACTGAACTTTAGTCCGTTTTCATCAGTTTGGACTGATCGTGTGTACAGGGCCTTATGCACCTAGAATATATTTCCCAGAGACTGAGGCCGCGTACACACGATCGGTCCATCCGATGAGAACGGTCCGGCGGACCATTTTCATCGGTTTACCGATGAAGCTGAATGATGGACTGATGTGCCTACACACCATCAGTTAAAAAAACGATCATATCAGTACGTGGTGACGTTTACGTGTTTTAACACAATGACGTGCTGAAAAAAATGAAGTTCAATGCTTCCAAGCATGCGCCGACTTTATTCTGAGCATGCGCTGCCTTTTAACCTATGCTTTTGCATACTTTTGACCTATCGGTTAGCCGTCAATCGGCTCAATTTTAAAGCAAGCCCTCTGTTTTTTGACCGAAGGATAACAGACATATGGGGCCTACACACGATCGGTTTGGACCTATGAAAACAAACTTCAGTCTGTTTTCATCGGTTTGTACCGATCGTGTGTATGCGGCCCTACACGCAATCAGTTTGGACCGATGAAAACGAACTTCAGTCCGTTTTTACCGGTTTAAACCGATCGTGTGTACGCAGCTTAATTGATCTCTGTTATACACAGATATCAAAAAATGTTATCACTTCCATTGAAAAAAAATATTTACCTGTGAAAATAGTAGGGGCCAGATTCAGCATTAGTTACGGCGGTGTATCTCGAGATACGCCGCGTAACTTCTAAACAGCGCCGGCATATCTTTTTTCTGTATTCAGGCCTCATACCTCTTCCTTTAAAGGTCCAATGCATTTTTCCCATTTGGTTCTTGCCGTGCATGAGGAAAAACATATACTGTTGCTTTTAGGAGACAAACAACAGTCCTTAGTTGCCGTGATGCATCTTATTCAACAATTCAGATCCTTTTCAGGTTTCCAAATAAATCTGTTCTCCTCCCATTAGATAATAATAAAGATCCTCTTTTGGCTGAACCTCATCCAATTCAGATATAAACCTTTAAATATCTCAGGGTGATAGTATCTAAGAATGTGACAAATTACATACCTCTTAAGCTCAAGCCATTAGTAGACCGACTTAAGGATAAATTACGTTGTTGTAGATTGCCGCTTATGGTTTTTGGAACAGTAAACTTAAATACAATTATTTAGGTCTCTCAATTAATATAAATTTCTCATAATTCTCTGGTATGGATTACATCTTGTTGGTTTAGAAAAATTGATACCCTGTTTTGGGAGTTGATTTGGAGGAAGAAACATCCATAAGAAATTGACTATGTTGGATAGAGAGGTAGACGGGTTGGCTGTAGCGAATGTTAAATATTATTTCCTCGTCTCTCAACTACAGAATCTGCTAGGATGGGATAAGATTTAGGAGTTTGACCCAATACAAGGGATATTGCTTTCTGAATATAATAAATACCCACTCCAATGTCTCTTGGAGGTCAGACACCCAAATCAACCTCCTAATTTCTACACAGAAAAGTTATTAGACAAAGTATGGCAAACAATGAAAAAAGGTATCCAAGCTTTTACTGATTACACTCCCATATAGTATAATAGGGAATATGGGAAGTTGAATAAGTTGAAGAGTTTTGAATTGTGGTATAATAAAGGGGTAAAGTATATGGTACAATTGTTTGAAAATTATTTGATCAACTGTGTAGTGAATTTGACCTCCCAAGTTAGAGTTTTTTTCAGTACCTCCATTTGAGACATGCCATCCAGCCTTAAACTCATGCACTTACATTGCAATACAGCAGGTCCACGATTTTGTCTATACAGTACTTCAAAGTGGTGATACAAAAAAAAGGCCTTATTTCCCAATTTTATTCCACTCTTAATGCTAAGTTTCAAACATTGGTGTTTCTGGCTAAAAAACAGTGGTCCAAGGATTTGGGCCCTGTAGCAGATGTCCAGTGAGAGATGGTGTTGTCTGCACTCTCACTGGTTAGCTTATCCCCACCCACAAACTTACACAGTTATTTTTTTGCAATCGGACATACCTCACTCTAATCCACATGATGTGGAGATATCCAAAGCCTCATAGACACTGGAAAGGGGTTCTGACTACTATAAGGTCTTTTTAAATTAATTTCCCAAAAATTGTTATTCCCCAATTCCCCACCTTGGAAGTGAAAACACAAATAAATCATACTATTTCTAAAGAAAAGATAATTTACCAACACAGAAATTGCCCAAACAAATTTGAAAAAAATTGGAATGGGTGGCTTGCTACCCCAAGTTAACCTCTGATTTAATTAATTCTGAATATATTATTGTCTTAAAAAAGTTAGCCAGTTATTTTGTTTATGGGTGTATGAAATATATGTGGAATTTATACGTCAAAGTACCCATTGTGTATATAGCATTTTCTCTTTGTTCTTGTATAAGAGTGATTTTAGATGATACTTGGATAATACATTTCTGAAAGGTTTACAAGTATATTGACATTTAACTTTAACTTAGAGACTGGATTGTGCAATTGTTGATCAAAGAAATATCTAAAAACAAATAAAAATGATTGCAGATAAAAAAACATATAGACCCGGATTCACAAAACACTTACGCCGACGTATCTACAGATACGCCGCATAAGTGCAAATATGCGCCATCGTATCTATGCGCCGGACTCAGAAACCAAGATACGGCAGAAAATAGGCTTCATCCGACCGATGTAACTTGCCTACGATGGTGTATCGTGGGAGCATATTTACGCTGGACGTATTTGGCGCTCCCATTGATTTTGTATTCAAATATGCAAATGAGGGAGATACAGCGATTCACGAACGTACATGCGCCCGACGCAGGCTACGCAATGTGTGCGTAAGTTGTACGCCCGGCGCAAAGTTATTCCTCATAAAGCAGGTGTAACTTAGCAACAGATGTGCACAGGTCAGCTGGAGAGCAGCTGCAGCAGCACCGTTACAGATGAGCTGAGCATCCACACTTGCAGGACAACACATCTGTATGCCAACATGCCAGGGGCAGCCATGGTCATAGCACTACTGTGTCCACAGGCACGGAGGAAGAGAACGCGGTGATGTAAAACACAACGACGTGCTAAGAAAAATGAAGTTCAATGCTTCCAAGCATGCGGCGACTTGATTCTGAGCGTGCGTGGATTTTTAACCAATGGTTGTGCCTACTAACGATCGGTTTTAACCTATCGGTTAGGAATTCATTGGTTAAATTTAAAACAAGTTCCCTTTTTTTTAACCGATGGCTAACTAACCGATGGGGCCCACACACGATTGGTTTGGTCCGATGAAAACCTATTGTGTGTACGCGGCCTTACAGTAACTGCTTTTATAGGGATGGAGACACTGATTTAATCTGGTTAGTTAGAATGAGCTCAGGCCCTCACATTCAGGAATCAATCCGGAATGGAGATTGCATTAATCACCAAGAGGTCATTATTGTTCCTCAATTAAACTGTTACCATGTAAGACAGTGTTGCATTATTTTTGGTCTTTTAAATTGCATCTGCCTTGAGATTAGCTATAATGGCCATATAGAAATGTGATTAACCCATGGAAATTATCATATTTTATCTTTCATATTTTATCTTTATCTTTCTTTGCAGTCAATACAAACCTGACAAAGCAATGCATGGTGACTTGGAACAACCACAAACATTACACTTCACGGTGCATTAAATATTCTTGTTTAAATTAGTCAAGTGTTGGCTAGTAAAATGTATTAGTAGTATAATTTGTACATGAAGTTCTAGTTTAAGGCACTTAGCCAACTATCAGGGGATTAGACTTTTTACATTTAGCTGTATTGATGATCCGCAACTTAAAGTAAGAGAAGCCTAAAAACTAGAGGTCTGAGCAGAAAATTGTTTCTGATTTTCTGTTTTCTAAATACGTCATATGTGAGTTACTAACAGGGATACACAAAAAAATGTATGCAACTAATGTGATGCACAACTTTAGCGACTGATCTCATATTCATACAGCTTATATAGATATTCGCATTTACTTACCTTCCATGTGAGGACTACAGTTAGTCAAGAAAATGCCCATTTAAGAGACATGTGACAGATTTGAACATGGAAATATAGGCGGCACCTATCCCTCCTTCAATACCCAATTTACCTTTAAAGTGGATGTAAACCCAAAACATTTTTTATTTTTTTTTGATGTCACAATGTAGAGTATACGATTTCCTATCATCTGTGCCCAGTCTTGCCACACAGAGTTAATCCAGCGCTGAGTAATCCTCTTGTAATGTTCAGTGCAAATTAACAGAATTCCAGATAAAAACTTGCCAAATTATAAAGTCTGTTTCTCTGTTTTTCCTTTCAGTGACAGGTTACTTACAAATCTAGCTTGGACATGTTTATCATAACATGAGGTGATCCAAAGTTCATTGTATATTACCAGGATGTGTTATGTGGGGGAGGGGTGGATTTCTCACTTTTTATACCTCATGTTATGATAAACATAACATAACATATGATAAATATGTCCAAGCTAGATATGTAAATAACCTGTAATTTAAAGCAAGAAGAGAAAACAGACTTTTTATTTAGGCAGGTTTTTATCTGGAAGGCTGTTCATTTTACTGAACATTGAAATCAGATCTGGATTTTTTTTGGGGGGGTTTACATCCACTTTAATGAATAAATTCACTGGAGTACTTGGAATATAATAGGCATGTTTATTGGTGTAAACTATAAATAACTTAAATCCATTCAATAATTGTATTAATTCATAAAATTCTCACTTGTAAATAATAAATATAAACTGCTCAGTCTTTGGGACTCGAGCAATACCGTATATCACAAAACAAAATCCCCCTTTTAACTTTAAAGGTGACAAAACCACATAAAGTGCCTTCGACAAGGGTGAAGTCGCTCCAACTTCAGAAAAGGTTATTGTACTACTTCAAGGCAATTTCTAGGTGACTTGTGCCCATTGATTTCAATGGAAGTTGCCCCCAAAGTCGGATCACTGTCTTAACTGAAGCAACTTTACAGGAAGTGAAAATAGTTTTCTCAGGCAAACCCCTCCCTCCCACAGAGCTGATTATTGTTTGATTGGCCACTGGCAAATTTGCCTGTTCTGAAGGATCTGAAGGCACATTGTAAGTTGTTTCAAGTCGCGCTGAAGTCATCTCGCAAAGTCGGGCTACACGCCCCTGTGTAAACCAGCACTTATATAGGCACATGTAAACAGTAAGTTGCCACTGCTAAACAAAGATATATACAGTATATTATGATCCTCTGCCTTATTTTACATGATTTACTCTTAACCTCCCTGGCGGTATTCCCGAATCTGACTCTGGGTTACATTTCTGTGCTGCGATCGGTAACCCTGAGTCAGACTCGGGCTCGCCTCGCAGCATCCACAGGCAGGGTTTACTTACCCTGTCCGTGGATCCAGCGATGCATCCGCGCTGTGTGAGCGAGCGGGTGCTTTTTTTCGATTCACACAGTGCCTCTGTGTGCCACCGAGCTCCGTTCCCTGCGACGTTACGACGCACGGGGGCGGAGAATGGCTCCATATTCAAAAAAGTGAACAAACACATTACATACAGTACACTGTAATCTTTTAGATTACAGTACTGTATGTAAAAAATACACACCCCCTTTGTCCCTAGTGGTCTGCCCAGTGCTCTACATGTACTTTTGTAAAATAAAAACTGTTCTTTCTGCCTGCAAACTGTAGATTGTCCATAGCAACCAAAAGTGTCACTTGCAGAATTGAGCGATAGCAATTTGTGGGGAATTCGTCTTAAAAATAAATAAATAATGACAGCGACAATTCTGCAACTGAGCAAATTTCAGTGATTTTGAGTTGATTACATTATTGAGTAATTTTTATTATAATTATATTATTATTTATAATTATTTATTATATTATAATTTATAATTTTATTTAAAAAAAAAATGTCATACCCGGGATGCCTATTAGATTCTTGTTTGGTCAGATTTAAGTGAGTTATTCCTAAGTATTACAGGCCTACAGTATAGAATGCCAAATTTCCTTGCAAATAATGGTTCCGCTTTCAGCACCTAAAATCTGAAAGAATCATACCGCCAGGGAGGTTAAAGGAGTTGTAAAGGAAAAAAGATTTTTGTCTAAAATTAATGTCTGCAAGGTAGACAGACAGAATAGTGTAATGATTCTGTTAAAAAAAAAGTAAATACCTATTAAATGACTTCATCTATATCACCTCCGGCGTTCTAGTTTCTGTTCCATCATTCACTTCCTGGTTTGCGGCGCTCGTTCATGTAAGAACTACATTTCCCAGTATGCATTGCGGCATGCCCAGTAATTCACACCTCCTTAAAGTCTCTAAGGCCTCGTACACACGAGGCAATGTATCTGTTCAAATCGGTCGGACCGACCGATTTGAACAGATCTGTCTGTTTTGATTTTGGTTTGCTCGCGTGTACACACGAGCAAACCAAAATCCCCGCCAGCAGACGGCGCGCTGACGTGTCGGTGACGTTGACGCCGCCACGTCACCGCACCAGGAAGTAAAACACTTCCGTGCATGCGTCGAAATCATTTGGCGCGTGTGCGAAAAGACATGTCTGCTGGTTAGCGTACTAACCAGCAGACATGTCGGGCGGACGGGTTCCCAGCCGACAGATTGGTAAGCATGCTTTCAAATCTGTCGGCTGGCCAAATCCATCTGCTCGCCCATACACACGATCGAATCTGTCTGCTGGGACGGTCTAGCAGACCGTTTCCAGCAGACAGATTTGATCGTGTGTAGGAGGCCTAACACGTAGAGAGCGTCCTGCCGCACAGATGTAGTTCCCAGGAGGGGGCGAGCACGTTACTGACCACCGCAGTAAAGCCTCCCTTCACGGTGGTCAGTAACAGCCAGACAAGCAGAAAGTGAACAGAACACAGAAGAAATAGAGCAACTTTTGAGCAAAAATAAACAATGAGGAAGTAAAAAGAGGAATGTCTGCAGGTAAAGGATGCTTATTATAAAAATAAAAAAAAATTCCTTTACAACACCTTAAATGATTTTTCTACATAAACATAGTTTGGGTTAACTTACATATCTCTAGTTTGTTTGCTTGATGTCAAAGTAAAAAAACAAGGCTATAAATCTTAACAAGAAAAAAAGAAACCTTGTTAAATTCTGTTACTTTTGATCTTGAGTTTGTGACAGCTTTAAAGGATTTATCTGACTTTGTCCTTTTTCACTTGTCAAAAACAGTTTTCCTTTTTCTGTAGCAGCCATGACAACGTGATAATTGTACTATTGCAGCAATTAATTTTTTGTAGCTATAAAAGCAATTAGCTTAAACAAAATGAATTACAGTAAATATGAGCTGAGCCAAAATAGTCAAATGATTACTTGTACAGTCAAACAAAAAAATAGCAAAAAACGACAGGCTTTACATTAGACACAGGCAAGGCATGGTGGACATTTGTTTCCATTACTCACTACTGCAAAAATTATAGGTTTTTCAAGTAAATGCCACTCTAGCTAATAACCATCCCTACTATTGTATGCTTAGAAAGCTCTTTCCTCAATTACTCCCATAACACAGAGTTGTTCCGTGATCGGGATAGAAATGGTATATTTTATAACGGTGAGTGACAGATACATTCAGTCTAGTTAACCAGACACCACATTCAATCTCCAGATTTATGGGGCTCAGGCCTGTTTTCTAATATGCTAGTATATAAAAAAATGTTATGCCTTTCCTCCAATTATAGAAATCCCCTATTCTTAGAAAAAACTCAAAGAACAAATTTTACATTTTCAGCTGTCATACCAAACAGCAGTAAGTGTTTACGTTATTAAATAGTAATATCCATGGCTTTTTTCTCAAACAATAGGTGCTGGAACTCAACCACGGCCCCACAAACACCCTCCACCTACACATACCCTCCAAATTACATCAAATAGTGGGTGTGTTCAGTCAAATTTCACAAAAACAATAGGAGGGTCTTAAAGGGGCATTAAATACCAGAGCTGTCACTTGTAAACACAAAAACCAGACTTCTGTGTTTACAAGTGATTGTGGTGAGCAGGCACCAAAGGGTCTGAAGCAAAGGTGGTGGAACTGAGTTCCACCAAGTTCCCCTTGCAAAAGAGCAATGGTAATACCAAGTCAGGAGATGCCATATTGTAGTATTCACACTATTTGCAACCATGTGTTTGTTTAGAGACTAAACATCTGAAGTGCTGCGCATCTTAAATATGTCAAGTAAATAAAACCACCAAGGATATTGCCTTTGTAGGACAAAGTGACAGTGTCTATGAAGTGGAACCCCCAAACCCTTATACACAGTGATGGGCCTCCCATAGGGGGTGCAGTGTTGCCCCCCCCCCCCCCCAAAGCTACTTATCTTAAAAAAAATACTGGCCCATTAAGTGTGTGCGGAACACTGGACACACAGGTTTATTGGAAGAATTGACATACTGCAATCACTGGAAAAAAAATGTCCCTTTAAATGTGTACAGGGCACCAGACACACACCTGCTATGAGAAGTATGACGTGTGTGCAATCACATGATTGCAAACAAGGGGGACTCTAATGGGGACACCTACTGTAAAGGGGGACTCTAATGGGGACATCTGCTGTAAAGGGGGACTCTGATGGTGACATATTCTGTAAAGAGGGCTCTGATGGTGACATCCAGGGCCATCTTAATGCAAGGGCACTCCTGGGCACTGCCCAGGGGCCCAAGTTACATGGGGGGCCCCATAATAATCTTGCATTACATCATACTTGCCAACTGTCCCGGATTTCCTGAAACCGTCATGCTTTTTACTAAACTGTCCCGATATGGTCAGAGCTGTATCCTGGCCTAGGCCAACAAGGCCCAGGTCTAGGGCAGCACTTTGCAGGGGGGCAGCATGAAAAGAGTCCCCACCGCCTTGCGCTACACTGTTGGCAAAATTAGTCTAGCGCCCCCATAAACCGCCCGCTTTGCATCTAGTATGTGGGTGGCCGGCATTCTGCAACTGTGATTTTGACTGTTTTGTCATCCTGGACCACAAATCTTCCTCACTGTGCTACTGTATATGTTTCTACTGCACCATCTACTTAAAGTAGAACTATAGGCAACACTTTTACAATCCCTGTCCCATTGTGAAGATTTCCCTTCACTTCCTGCTCCATTATTACCATTTTGTAAACGTTATAAATTTTGCGCAAACCAACCGATAAACGCTTATTGTGATTCTTTTTTACCAAAAATAGGTAGAAGAATACGTATCGGCCTAAACTGAGGAAAAAAAATATTTTTATATATATTTTTGGGGGATATTTATTATAGCAAAAAGTAAAAAATATTGAATTTTTTTCAAAATTGTTGCTCTATTTTTGTTTATAGCGCAAAAAATAAAAACCGCAGAGGTGATCAAATACCACCAAAAGAAAGCTCTATTTGTGGGGAAAAAAGGACGCCAATTTTGTTTGGGAGCCACGTCGCACGACCGCGCAATTGTCTGTTAAAGCGATGCAGTGCCGAATCGCAAAACCTGGCCGGGTCCTTTAGTGATCAGTGTTAATAATATTGAATAACCTTAACCCTAATCAACGCAAATAAATAAAACAATCATCAAAAATGATTTATATACTAACAAAACGTAAATATAAATAAATAATATAGTTGCTGCTTGGCACTCAAACGTGTTCTCACTCACTTCAATCTGAATAAGCCCCTAGCATAACTAGCAACAAATGCCAGCACATTCTATGCATGAAGGTGAAAAAACATCTGCAGATTAGCGCCCCCCCAGTGCCTTTGATTACTTACCTGACCCCTTGAAAGTCCCACACCGTGAATCCGCTTGCTTCTTGGCCAGGCTTCTCAGCAAATTTATTGGTTGATTGAAAGCAGCAAAGCCATTGGCTCGTGCTGCTGTCAATCACATCCAATGATGCTGCGCACCGGGGGGCAGGGTCAAGTGATACAGTGAGCGGCTATGGCTGCCGGCTGTATCACAGGAGTGCACCCGCAAGAACTCAATACCACGTGAGCTCGCTCGCATGAAGGTGATGAGTCCTTGCAAGGGAGAGCTGAGACAGCCGCTGAGGGACCCCAGAAGACCAGGTTCGGGGGCACTCTGTGCAAAACGAGCTGCACAGTGGAGGTAAGTATAACATGCTTGTTATTTTAAAAAAAAATTACTTTTACAATCCCTTTAAGTTAAAACCCAGCAAACGTACTGTAATTATATCACATGCACTGTGCTTCTCAGCACAGAAAAGTGAACTAACCTAATAATCACTGTCCCTCCTGATTCATTGTTTTATTATTACTGTTTGAAAACAAAGTAAGTTGTTCCATCTGTTTCCAGGGTTCTTCCCAGTAATTTAATTTTAGAAAATATCATTCATTGGTATTATGCCCAGTCACTTTTCTATGGTGCCTGTGTATGGCTTTAGAAAATCATTATCAGCGTTACCTACACAATAAGAATGATCAGTATGTGCTTGAACTGCATATAGTTACATATATAGTTACATAGTGGGTGAGGTTGAAAAAAGACACAAGTGCATCAATTCCACATCCTTGGTTTCAGCGAGGAGCATCCTATCTCTGCCATTTTTGCAATCACTATGAATGAAGAACTAACACTCCAGACACTAATAATGGGATGCCTTGGGGAACCAAATCTGCAGGTGTATGGGCAGTCTAAGAAATATAACTTGCCATAAAAATAGTTTTTTCTGTATATCATCAGTCAGGGAGAGCTTTCTAAATTTACCATGCAATATGATAGTGCCTGTGCACATTCTAAGTTTATTATTAAGACTTCCATTCTATCCATTATAAAATATCAACAAATTGGCAGATATTGGTGAAAGGAATTATACACTCTGACAAATTCATGCTGGTTAAGAAGGCCACCACTGCAACACACCGAATAACGGGGAGAGCAAATGACATGTGAAACAGGCTTGTGTGTTCTCTGGCATTAATGAGGAAGTAAATAGTTTTTATAAACAAGAGAAACCAACAAAAGAGGAGGGGCTGAATATAACGCACACATATCTTAACCTTACATAGTATTTCTTTGTCACAAATTTTAGATCGTTAGCATGTGGGCAAAAATAGCCCATGTCTTCATAAGAGAGGAATTAGTCCAGGAAATGGCTCACCACAGCTTTAACTGCCAGAATCTTAGTTCTATGAAAACTCGAGTTAAGTTTTGCTACAGTATAGTGAAACTCATACATACACAGATTCATATATTTATAGGGCCAGATTCTCAGAAGCGCTACGACGGAGTATCACAGATACCCCGTCGTATCGCCGTTTTTTTGCCCGTGTATCTATGCGTGTGATTCCTAGAATCACTTACGCATAGATACAGGTGAAGATCCGCCATGTGTAAAACAATTACACTGGCGGATCGTAGATGTAATGACAACTCCGGTTGCTAAGTGGCCTTTACGTTGTTTTCTCATTTGCCTATGCAAATGAGGCTAATACGCCGATTCCCGAACGCTTTTACGCCGCCCCGTCGTGGTTAACGTAGTTTTCGTCCGCTTAACGTTACCCCTGCTAAGATGTGGAGTAACCTTATGAAATCCCGTCGGATGCCGTCGGCTGCCGTCGGATGCTATGTTAAGTATGGCCTCGGGATCGCGTCATGTTGTGCATCGTTTACGTCGTTTGCGTACGTCGATTCTCAATGGGGCTGGCGTACGCTACGATTACGTCGTTTACATTGAGAAAATTTGACGTCCTTTGGAGCATGCGCACTGGGATTTTGTTGCGGCCGGCGCATGCGCAGTTCAATCGGCATGGGGCGCGCTTAATTTAAATACAAGCCGCCCCCTTTGAATTACGCGGCCGTACGCTGGGCCATTTACGCTACGCCGCCGCTAACTACGGAGCAAGTGCTTTGGGAATAAAGCACTTGCTCTAGTACGATGCGGTGGCGTAGTGTAAATGGCTAACGCTACGCCGCCGGAATTCTATGAGAATCTGGCCCTTAGTCTGCAATGCACTGCATAGGGCATTTTGCGCCCTGATTGGGCAAAGTTTGCCTTATCAGGGTGCAGTATAAGCTGGTTGTTAAGGAGCAGGGTCGGGAAGCCAGCTGCAGCATCCTTGACAACTGAGTCATCAGTTATCAATCGGTTTTCCCACTGACAGCTGAGTGAAAAAATTTATTGCTGCTAAAAATAAAATACAAAATCCATACCCTTATCCGAGCATGCAGCCTGGCAGGTTAGGAAAGTGGGGACGAGCAAGCACCCCCCTCTTGAACCAAACCAGGCCACATGCCCTCAACATGGGGGGTGTGTGCTTTGGAGCAGGGGGGCTGTGCCTCCACCCCAAAGCACCTTGTCCCCATGTTACATAGTTACATAGTAGGTAAGGTTGAATAAAGGTAGTCCATCCAGTTCAACCTGTGTAGGTGCACGTGTGTCAATGTCTATAATTATTTCCTATATCCCTGTCTCCTAAAAACATTAATACTCCCGCTGCCACCACCAATTGTGGAAGAGAGTTTCACATCCTTTTTGCCCTGACAGTGAAAATCCCCTGTGCAGTTTGAGGTTAAACCGCTTCTCCTTCAATCTCATTGTGTGGCCCCATGTCCACTTACACTCCTTGAGATCGAATCGTTTTTTCCTATGTTGGGATCACCATTGAGGTATTTGTAAATCACTATCATATCTTCTCTCAAGCATTTTTTCACCAGTGAGAATAAAGTTAGTGCTTACAGGCATTCCTCATAATTGAGGTCTTACATTCCCCTATTTTTCGTTTCGTGTTACATAGAGGTGAGGGGGTATGGTTGAAGGGCATGGGCCATCATCCCTAATGAAAATACGCAAGCAAAATCCCCCAATATAATGGGATTATAGCGGCCCAAAAAAAAAGGTAAAGTCATATATGAACATCAATTTTACAAAAAAACTATAGCAAATGTATTATTACATAATAATAAAAAAAACTGACATACAACTGACATAGAACAAGAAAAGTAAAAAGAACCATAGGTACATAACAAAGATGCGTAAACTATCATGATGGTATAGGCATATTACAGCTGGACGAAAACTGCTGCAAATCGTGAAACCACAATGTGGTCTAACAAGAGTTTTATAAAGTGGTAGGATTATCGTTTTATCTCTGGAGTATACTGTATCCCTTGTTTTATGCATGCTAATATTCTGCCGGCTTTGGTAGCTCCATGCTATTGCTCAGTCTGTCTTCAAATAGGACCCCTAGATTTTTCTCTATGCTTGATTCCCCCAGCCGTCCTCCCCTAGTGAGTAGTTTGCATTTGTTTTTTGCCCCCAAGTGCATTACTTTACATTTCTCCACATTAAACCTAATTGTCCATGTATTTGCCTATTCCATTCATTTGTTTAGATCTTTCTGTAAAATGTCTATATCCTGATGTGAAGTTATTGCCCTGCTTAAATTTGTGTCATTCGCAAAAACTGAGATTGAGCTATTTATCCCATGGCAGGTGGTTGTAGGGGTTTGCAGGCAGGGGACTTATCAGAAACTGGAAGCCCACTTTAACAAGGGGGGCCCCAGATCCCTCCCCCCATGTGAATGAGTATGGAGTACTTGGTATTCCTACCAATTCACCAAAAAAGTGTCAAATAGTAATAAAAACCCACACACAATTCCTTTATTAAAAAATAAAAAAAAAGTGTCCCTTAATGTAAATCCATCATCAAAAATGCTCTCACTGCGATAAAGGCTGGCCACCTACTGCAGGCTAAGCCGTTTGATAGTTTATATATATAGGTAAGGGGTGGGGCCACCTGGCTACGTCACCTGGTGATATCGCCCCCTTCTGATATCACGGACTGGTGCATGCTGGTTGATGATGGATCTACATCAGGGGACACTTTTTGACACTTTTTTTGATGAATGGTTAGGGGTACTATGTACCCCATACTCATTCACATATCGGTGTCGGTATCTGGGGTCTCCTTGTTAAAAGAGGGTTTTCAGATTCCGATAAGTCCCCTGCCCGCCAGACCCCACAATTACCGCCCCAACAGTTGTGGGGATGAGGCCCTTGTCCCCATCAACATGAGAATAAGGTGCTTTGGGGTTTGGTGAAGAGCCCCCCTGGCCCCAAAGTACCCACCCCCCCATGTTGAGGGCATGTAGCCTGGTATGGTTCAGGCAGGGGGGGAACTCACTTGTCCCCCCCTCCTTTCCTGACCTGCCACACTGTATGCCCAGATAAGGGTCTGGTATGGATTTTGTGGGGAGGGACCCCATGCCTTTTCTTTTCTTTATTTTTATTTTTTAATAGTCAGGTGCTGTCAATTGCGACCGTTTCTTTAGAAATGTAATTTTTGCTGTACCATGTTCTATATATGCTACAGATGCACCACTTTACTAGACTAGACTAAGGGGACCCCCAGGCACTATATCACTATATGTAAAGGATTTTTTTTTATTGTCGCACTTTAAGCATCATAAAATCACTGCTCCTGACAAAACAATTGTTTTAAAAAAAATTGCATTGATATATGTCCTTGTGGTCAGTACCTGGACCCCCATACCCTTTTTATGCCCAATTACTTGCAAATTAGCATTCAAAATAGGCACGATTTTTCCAGTTCAGGTCCCATAGACTTCAATGGGATTCGCCATTCAGGTTAGAACTTTTCCCCTGTTCGGGTGTTCTGCTGCAAACTGAACAGACAGGTGTTCGGCCCATCTCTATTCAGAGCATTGTCTATGAAAGGGAGTTATTGAGTGTTAAGGGAATAAATTGTTGAAAAATTATTTGTAGCAATTTCTGCCCAATAATTAGACCTAATTAGAAAGTGGTCATGGGGATCAAAACGTTGGTCCTCAAATAAGAAGAGGGAGATTGTTTCTACTCCTCTGATTATTGATGTTCAGGAACCATTGGCTAAACAGGTGCCTGGGTGATTTGGAGGTTGAAGTGGAGGTAAATTGGACTTCTTAAAACAATAAAACCTTAACAAGCCAAAAAACAGCAGTATACAGGTAGCTGAATGATTGCTCTTGACAATGGATCCTCCTATAGGAGAGGCTGTACAGAGTAATGCCCGGTACACACGATCCGATTATCGGACGAATGATCGTCCGTTTTTTTTTTGTATGCTGATCTCACGTCGAATCTGATGAGTTTACTAAAGTCACGAAAATTCTCGTACGGCAGAATAAAAAATCGGAAGTGATGTCATGTGTTGTAATGCATTTGTATTGCATTTTCGAACGACAGCTGTACTGATTTAACGAAAATCGTACGATCTGGCATCGTACGAAAAATTTTTACGTACATGTCCGATAGAATAAAATCGGATGAACTGTCCTGATCGGCTCTCGGAAGCTCTGTACTAACGTTCCGATTATCGTACGATCGCTTCGAAAGCGGCATTTTTCGTACGATTTTCGGATCGTGTGTACGGGGCATAAGGCTGATAGAAAGGGAGGAGATGGCTAAGCTTTTGCAACAAAGATAGGATGTTTGTTTGAAAACAGGAGAGCACCTTTGACTTTGAGATATGCTATCACATACCTGGTGGAGACTGGGTAGCTCAAGAAGAACCAAAGCCATAGGAGTAGCAAACATCTTCCTCTTCTTATTTGAGGATTAACTCATGACCACTTTCTGAATTCTCCCACCCAACACTCCTGAATGTGGAGACAGAGAGTGAAGGGCACAGAATGGCATGAGTGACGAGGGCTGGATGAGGGCTGGATAGGTACTGAAGCCAGGTGAGTGGAGCTGGAAACTGCTGATTATTGGGCAGAGCCTGGACACAAGAGCAAGTTGGTACACAACCAGGAAGAGGAGGGATCTGAGGAGCAAGCTGGGATTGGCAACAGCTAAGCAGAGGGGTAGCAGAATCAATAGGCAAAGTGAGATCCATCTTTGAAGTTCAAAGATTCACTGACAAACTGAATCCAGGGAAGTTTGGTTCATCACTATTAATCTGTTGCAGTAACACACATTTACAATTGTAGCATTGTGATGAGCTTTGTTGCTGAAAATGCTACAGATAATATTTTTCATGATAATATCAGTTGCCTGGACGAATTTAAATAAGATCGTGTATTGGGTGCAGCTGTGTATATATCTCTTAACATTATTTGATAAGTATTCGCTATTTACATTGCTGCATTATTAAATGATCACAGATTAGACCCTTGCTTGCTATTGCACTCTTTTTATCACCGCTGCAAAGCTGTATGTTAAGGCAAAGGTCTATATTATTTGTCATAAATCAACATGCTAGGACGTTATTTATTTATTTTTTCTAATGGTTGTTTTGTTCATGTTAAGGGCAGGGTGTACAGGAAGAAAAGTGCCAACATAGAACAGATTAAGTCCATATTTCGTTCAATTCAGATTGTTATTTTTATTTTTTCTTACCATAAATGCAATGCTTCTTGGGGGTTCAAATTGTTAAATAAAAAATAAAATAATCATCACAAAAAAAGAAGTGTCCTTTGTGCTGCTGCCGGAGGTTTGGTTGAATTGCCAGTCCTCTGTTCAATTCCCAGATTCAAATATATCCTTCATTGCCCAGAGATCCCCTGATGCCCAGAAGCGGCCTACCAAACATTCACTTACAATTTTCAAAACAATCTAAGCATTAAAGCGGTTGTATACCCCACTTTCACATTTTTGCCTACTGATAAGGCTTACATATTTAAAGGAACACTAAAGGTTCGTTTTTTATTAGATCAATTGATTGCTGTAAGCTAGAATGTGTTCACCCCCTCCCTATGACTACAGCCCTGCGTGAAGATGCTCTTTTAACCCTCACAGGCATGGAGGCTAAGCCTAATAGGAACTGTAGTTCCCATTAGGCCGTGATGTAGCAAGAATGAATGCGCATCGCAAACCAGGAAGTCAGTGAGAATAATGATTCAGGAGTGACTGAGGTGAATAAAACAGCTCGATTTCAACAGGTATCAAACTAGTTATAATGCAAAACATTACTTTGTACTTAATCAGCTACTGTCAGACTTTAATTTAAGAGGAAAATATTTTTGTCTTTACAATCCCTTTAAATAGTTAGATAGTAGGTGAGGTTGAAAAAAGACACCCTGTCCATCAAGTCCAACCTATGTGTGTGATTATATGTCAGTATTACATTGTATATCCCTGTATGTTGCAGTAGTTCAGGTGCTTATATAAAAATATTTTATAACACAGCCTGTGGAAGGGAATTCCACATCCGTTCTGCTCTTAAAGTAAAGAACCCTCTATGCAGTTTAAGGTTAAACCTCTTTTCTTCTAATTTTAGTGAGTGGCCACATGTCTTATTAACCACTTCCCGCCCGGTCAATAGACAATTGACGTCCAGGAAGTGGTTCTGTTATCCTAACTGGACGCCTATTGACGTCCAGCAGGATAACATGCTGACGCGCACTCGTGGGGTGCACAGCGCGGTGATCAGTGATGCGGGTGTCAGTCTGACACCCTGCATCTCCTATTTCGGTAAAGAGCCTCCGGCGGAGGCTCTTTACCACGTGATCAGCAGTGTCCAATCACACCTAATCACGATGTAAACAGGAAGAGCCATTGATTGGCTCTTCCTCACCCGCTTCTAACAGACGTGAGGAGAGCCGATCGGTAGCTCTCCTGACAGGGGGGGTTCGTGCTGATTGTTTATCAGTGCAGCCCCCCCACGGATGCCCACACTGGAGCACCAGGGAAGCCCCAAGCATGTGGATGGCCAGATACATCCCACATGGCCATCCACATATGCAAATTGATGCCAAATATGTGCCAATCAGTGCCCACAAATGGGCAATAATTGGCACCATTGTGAAAGACCCTAAATCTTTGATGCCCAGCAATGCCACCCATCAGTGTCATCAGTGCCATCCATCACTGTCCATCACTGCCCCCTATCAGTGACCATCAGTGCCCATCCATGCCACCTATCAGTGCCACTCATAAGTACCCATCAGTGCCGCCTATTAGTGCCTATCAGTGCCACCTATTGGTGCCCATTAGTGCCGCCTATGAGTGCCCATCAGTGCCACCTATCAGTGCCCATCAGTGCCGCCTATCAGTGTCCATCATCAGTGTCCATCAATGCCACCTCATCAGTGCCACCTCATCGGTGCTGCTTTATCAGTGCCCACTGTTCAGCTTCCAACCAGCAAGTCTGGTAAATCTTACCTGTAGGTGAATTTAATATCTCCTAAACCTTCACGGTGCAGCCACTGACGTCAGTGAGCTATGAAGGTCCAACCGATGCTGCCAGAACATCAGAGCTCCTTGCTGGAAAGACATCATTGCAGCTCTGGACACTCACAGCGTCATATCCGTGAAACCATGAAAAAACGCAAAGGCAAAATCTCAGCTCCCTGTGACTGGGAGGCAATGCCAGTACTTCGCTCTAAGGTAAGTATCTCATAATAAGCTAGTATGTGGAGCATACTAGCTCATTATGCCTTTGTCTTACAGGGTTTCTTTCTTTTTTTTGCGTGCATACAACCGCTTTAAATTGGTACAGATCTTTACCTCAAGGTTCAAGCACCAACAATTGACTACTTTATTAACTGTACAGCAGGACATCTGTTCAGCATGGGACCTGGAAGACAGTGAAGATAACTGAAGTAGCAGTGGCTACTAGATTGAGGGCAATTTACTATCACTGGAATGGCCAAAATCTGGATCTGTGCCTAGCAACCATTTTCAAAGTCCTACTAAACAAGATGAAGCTGACTGTTCAGGCTTTAGTAAATTCCCACCATGATTTTCTCCTTCCACATACATTGTCCAGGTATGAAATATATACACGATATCATCAAAAGTATCAGACGCCCTACTTTACACGCACATGAACATTAATGGCATCCCAGTCTTAGTCTGTATGGTTCAACATATGTAGTTGGCCCACCCGTTGCAGCTATAATAGCCTCAACTCTTCTGGGAAGGCCGTCCACAAGGTTTAGGTGTGTGTGTCTTTGGGAAAGTTTGACCATTATTTCAGAAGCACATTTGTGAGGTCAGGCGCTGATGTTGGACAAGAAGTCCTGGCTTGCAGTCTCCGCTCTAATTCATGCCAAAAGTTTTCTATTGGGTTGAGTTCAGGATTCTGTGCAGGTCAGTCAAGTTTTATAGCTGCAAATGGTGGGCCAACTCAATATTGAACACTGTGGTAGGGTGACCAGACATCCCCAGTTTCAGGGGACAGTCCCCTGATTGAGGACACTGTCCCCGGACCAAGTCTGCCCCTGGTTTTGTCCCCAGATTGGATTTAATAGGGGGCAGGGGCAATTTCAAAGACAATCTATGCAGAATTAAAATAAAAAAAATTGAATTACACACCCCCGCTCCATCGTGCCTACTAGCATAGGGGGGTTGTATTTTGACCATTATCTGTGCCCCTTTCTGATGATCATGTGCTGTTCGGAGCAGAGGGAATATTTCTTCAGTTTCGGGCGCATGCCCATTCAGCTCCGCTTCCATGTCCTTCTGCCTTGGCTCAAATTCTGGCCAGCCACCTGCCTATCTCCTTGCCTTCCCTGGCGGAGTGATCTTCCTCCGCTCCCCATCCAGTAGTAGCCGGGGCCGGAAGACTAAGACTTGAGAGGCTGTGAGGCGGGCGGCGATGGGCAGAGAGTCGCTGATTGTTGCCATTACTAGTAAAGTAATTTCATTTTAAAAATCTGGTCACCTTGCACTACGGACCAGGATGCCATTAAAGTTTATGTGCATGTAGAGATAGGCGTCCCTTTACATTTGGTAATATAGTGTATACTTACATTGGACCAACGTAACTATTAGACATGTGCATTCGTTTTCGTTAGAATGCATTTTCGTCCGAACATCTGGTTTTTCGTTATCGTTTTAACAAACGATAACGAAAGCGCAAGAAACGAAAACCGAAAGATCCGACATAAAAAATGCTTTATTTTCGTTTTCGTTGCGGTAAAAATTCGATATAGAGAGATTCGACATTATAGGGAAAAGATTCGACACTATAAAAATAATAGATTCGACATTACAGAGAATAGATTTTGATTTATGAGAAAATAGATTCGACATTATTACTAGTCATACAACATTAGAATTCTTGTAGGCGGAATATTAGAACGGAAATGTACAATTCGACGTAAAGATTCGACGTTCCATCGAATATTCTTTTGACCATTCGACAGAAACCAAGTATTATTGGATTTTCGGACGAAAGCTATTCCCCAACGAAAAACTAAATAAATCAAAACGATTTTCGGGAGTAACTAAATACATTTATTTTCCAAAACGAAAACGAAAAAACAAAACTAAATATTCTAGTCTGCACATGTCTAGTAACTATGCAAAAAGAACATAGCTGAAATTTAGCTTTAATGCAATCGGATACTACATAGGTCTACTGGACAGGTTTACCCTTGAGGAAATATTTATATCTACTAAACAGATGATTTTTAACAGACATTTTAACAGTACTGCTTATCCATTGTTCAACACGTTTGAGAGTTAATAAGAAGTGTCTTGTTGCCCCAGTAATTAGGGACTGAATATTATTATATGTAAAAATCCATGTTGGCATCTTCATTGATTGCTGGCACAGCATTTCATGCGCCACCTGTAATGTAACCCTGCTGAGATTTTGAAAGACATTTTCTGTGTGTGCCAAGCAGACAGTGGATGATGGATCCTTGCTGTGTAAATTCCAACATATTCCTGTATCTCTGTTGTTCATCATTGTAAGACCAGCACATTTCCCCTGACTATATGAGTGCCTTTCAAGAAAGCAACACTCTGCCTTCAGTTAACGCTCAGCAACAGGGGATGGATGCAAGTGTTGGTCTTTGTATGCCTTTCTTCTCAGCAGGGCTGATCATGCTGAATACCTCACATGTTCCATGTGTCTCACCATTATACGATAACTGTAAAGGTATTATTATATTTATTATTTTATGTGCAATAACAAGCATCAAATACTTTTAACAGAGAACACATGATTCTCACAAGACAGAGATTTAAATCTAAAAGCAATTAAAGGAGACTGCTTTTTCATTTAAAGGGGTTGTAAAGATAAAAATGTTTTAACCTATAATTAATCTCTGTTATACACAGATATGAAAAAATATTATCACTTCCATTAAAAAAATGTAATTACCTGTGAAAATAGTAGGGGCCAGATTCTCAAAGACTTACGCCAGCTAATCTCCACGTACGCCGTCGTAAGTCCGAATCTGCGCCGTTGTATATGCGCGCCTGATTCTCAGAATCAGTTACACATACATTTGGCCAAGATACGAGCGGTGTAAGTCTCCTACGCCGTCGTATCTTGGGTGCATATTTACGCTGGCCGCTTGGTGGCACTTCCGTTGATTTCCGCATCGAATATGCAAATGAGCTTGAATCTAAAACGTACGTGCGTCCGTCGCAATTAGTTTACGCCGTTTACGTAAGACATACGCCGGCGTAAAGATAAAGCTGCTCTCTAGGTGGCGCAGCACATGCAAGGTATGGACGTTGGAACAAGCGTACCTTTTTACATCGTTTGCGTAAGTCGTATGCGAATAGGGCTGTGCGTAAGTTACGTTCACGTCGTAGGCAGTGTGCGACGTATCTTAGGCATTCTATCCGACGCATGCGCACTGGGATATGTCCACGGACGTTCGTTAAAAGCGTCAATTGCATGGGGTCACGATTATTTTGCATAAAACACGCCCTCCTCTTCCCCATTTGAATTAGGCGCGCTTATGCCGCCACATTTATGCTGCCGTAACTTAGGAGGCAAGTGCTTTTAGGATACTGCACTTGCGTTCTAAGTTGCGGCGGCGTATCGTAAATACGATACGTTATGCCCGCTCATAGTTACGCCCTACGTGAATCTAAGCCTGGGTGTTTATCTTCCTCCTGCTTTCCTCTATCATTTCTATGCTGTATTTCCGGGTTTGCGGTGCCTGTGCATTACATCGACATCACGGCAACCACGCAACTACATTTCCCATTATACTTAGCGGTATCGCGCATGCGCATTGACGTTCTCGTCCACACGCCGCCCACTAGTAAACGCCCATTCCCACCTCCCCAGCCTACGCAGCACCAACTTAAAATATTGTTTTTCTACTTTGACTCTGAAGGCAGCGAGGGGGCGGAGTTAAGGCGGGGCAGTAAAGCTTAGTGCAAAAGAAAATGCACGGGAGGCGGAGATACGGCGTCGTAGACACACCCACTTATCCGTTGCCTCTGTGCCTGTAAAAAGTACACATCGCGTTCACACAGGGCTGTAGTCCAAGGGAGGGGGTGAGCACAATCACTTTCCACCAGGCATAACGGCTCGGATTCTGGTGGAAAGCTCAAGGAAGAGAAACAGGAAATTACTTTTTTAAAGAAGGATTAATGACATTTTCAGGGAAAATCGAAAGAACATGTAAGTGAAATAGTAATGCACTGGCTTATAGCAAGCTATTTACCCATTAAAAAATTAACCTTTACAACCCCTTTAATTTACTTGGTTTAACTTTTTTTTACATTTTAGGAAATAGTCAAGTCATCCTGAAGTAAATAAATAGTAACTAAAAAAGGTGTAATGTCAAGCTGTGGTCACCTATCCTACCTTACTCTAAAATCTACAACATTCCATCATGTGCACAGTTTAATTCTCCCCCCTCTGTCAGCTGTTTGGACAATGAATGAGTGATATCTTGTGCTATTCCCCGCTCCACAGTCCACACTGATTAACTACATATACAGCAACAGGGCAGCCACTCTGTGCCGAATCACGTCCATTTCTGGGTAGGAAGCGCACCTAGTCTCTTACTTGTGATGTGATTCAATAGAGCATAAGTTGGTCAGCAGGTCCCAGCCAATGATTTATGGCCGGGACCTGCTAACCGGCTTAGCAAATCACAGTACAGAGCCCTGTGTTTTCTAACAACATAGGACTCTGTACATGAAGCATAGACTTGCACACAATAAACTCGTAAGGCACACAGTTAACCCTTTAATTTCCCCTAGATGTTAATTCCTTCTCAGCCAGGTTCATTGGTATATTGACAGTGTAGCACTAATCACTGTATTAGTTTCTCTGGTAATGTAATTGCCAATTATTCAGTTCCCACCCAGTGTCAGTTAGTGTCAAATTGCCCACTGCACTATCAGGCGGCATACACACGACCGAGGTTCTCGCTAGAAACCAGCGAGAACCTCGCTGGAAGCTGCATTCCAGCGAGAACCTCGGCCGTGTGTACGCTCTCGGCGAGCATCCCGTCGGGAATGCCGTCGAGCAGAAATAGAGAGCATGTTCTCTATTTGCTCGACGGCCCGCCTGGATGAATGGCTGGTTGCCATTCACGACGGGCGGGTCGCCGAATCTGACGGCCGGCAGAGAACCTCGACGGGCGGAACGATGTGTTCTGCCCATCGAGGTTCTCTGCCGTGTGTACGCGGCTTCACAGTCCCACTGTAAGTTGCTGACCACTAATTATGGGGAGTTTAAAAAGTAGGCTGATGTAGAAGCCAACTGTTTTGGAAATGTGTCCTGTGTCTACAGTGACATTGGGCATTCCATTCCTGGGTTGAACAGCAATTGCATTTGCACTGATAGCAGCTTTCTCCATTTTCAGCACGCTTCATCCCCAGCCAGTGACCAAGACTGGTGTTTCTGTGGCTGCCCCTTGGACTTTCCTGACTCCCAAGTCACCTTTATGCCATGCTCTCCACATGTGTACCTTTTGTGAGTGCATTTCTATTTTTTTTATAAATTGTCATATATTTTATTTTAATGCTACACTATGTTGTTGTGTTGTTGTTTTGTTTTCTTACAGTGGTTTTAAAAAGAACACTTATCACCAATAATTGTGCAATTGTTTTAGTGAGTTTTAAAATGCCACTGGCAACCAACAATTTGGAGATTGTTGGATTGTTATTGTGTTTTGGTTTATCCACGACATATAGCAATCATACACAATGCAATTTCGGTGCAGAATAATCTGTATATACATTATATAGTGTGATCGATATACTGTACACAAGCATGGATTAAAGGAATATCAAATGGTCGGTATATTATCAGTATAAGAAATCTTCGGTACATACTTTCAATGTAGATCAAACACAGAGACATAATCAGTGTATCAAACTGTTTCAGTGACAGCAGCTTCTTTATTTTAATGTGAAAATGAGTGCCTGGAGTTATGCTGGATAGAATAAGAATAGCTTCATTTATATATAATTTGTTGCAGCTTATGTAGACTGGATTGACTCCACTCCTTTATTAATCGTATGGAATTTCATTACTATTGCTCATAATCGGGGTTTGTGAACAGTAAATGCAAAACATACTTAGATTTTGCACCTATGCAATATCTTTGCTAGTCCACTGAGACGGTGATGGTTTATGGTAAAAGGAGTTTGTTCGTTTATTGGACAGACGCAGTCCGCCCTGGAAGCAAACATCGGACAAATCACAACTAATTTAGTGTCCTTTTTATTTGTTTCCATTCACCTTTTTCCTGTTTGCAATGAATGCCTTGGCAGTGCAGAGATAAAGAAAAAGAGGTAATATGAGTAAAAGGGACAAAGTGTTGTGAACAACATTACCAATGATTTTCTACTACAACTAGAAGACATCTCTGAACACTTTGTAGACAAGCAACGAGATAGAAGAAAATTGTATGTCTGGTGTTTAAAGTAGACCTGTAATCAGACTATGCAAATAAAAGGGTTTTCATATTCTGAACTAGCTAAACTGTAAAAGCACATTAGTGCCCCACTCTGGGCAAAATCTTGATAGGGGTGTGTTTTGCTTGGTCTATCTAGTAAGGCTACTTTGCAGTATAAGCAAGGTAAAGCTCAGACCTCTGCAGTGTATAAATGTGCTTTTACTATACAAAAATGCTGTACATACAAAACTATTACAATATTAGGCATACAATACAAGACTGACAGATATAACAAGCAAGATGCCTAGCAAATAAGCTGTGGTCTGTAAACAGTAGAAATACACTTAAAAATCACTTAATTTCAGTACTGTGTGTTTGTGATCTCTGTAGATGAGGATCCATGTTTCTTAAGCAGTTGCTGGAGATCAGGCAAAATAATCTTTAGGTACAGCTTCTTCTGGCTGGTACAGACTGTAGCGCCCATGTACTTTCAGGTACTGGCGCTGTTCTAAATTTAAAAGGGGATAAAAGTGTTATTTGGCTCTTATACAGTTGATTTGTTAAGTTGGGGTTTATACCTCAGCTCGGCTGTGTTTGGGTTCACTCTGTTGTTCCTGGGGTGCTGTTTTCACCCCAGGACGATAGGTGGCAGCAGTGGAGTCGAGGAATGGATGCTCTCTCTCTCCGCAGCCAATGGGAATGGCTGTGCCTCACTGGGCATGTTGCGAGAGGGTATTTAGGAGCCGGACATTTTTGTGATCGGGTTGTTCTGGAAGTGCGTCACCCACCTTCAGAGTGTCTGCGCTGTGCGCCCCCCGGCGTTATGGCCTACCAGGCCGGGGTGCACGTACCACGCAGTGTTCTCGGTTCCGGGCCCACTTTGGTTCGGAGAATCTGAGTCGTAGCTGGGCCCAGTGATTGACTGGGTCCCTATGATCCATTGGGGATCGAGGTGGCTGGACGTCAGTCAGCAACCTAACTACAAACTACCTGAAGTGACTCACACCTATTGAGGAGGATTGTCTCTGTGATCTAAGTTCTGGGGAGGACCTGTGGCAGAGGTCCTTTTTCTCAAAGTTTCCGAGTGATACTCTGGCTGTTAGGCCTGTGGCAGAGGTCTGTCCAGGTATATTAAACCCACTCTGGCTAGAGTGGTGAAGAATAGTGTTGAGCGGAATACGCCTTATTCGATTTTGCGATATTTCACGAATATATAGAAGAATATTCGTGAAATATTCGTTAATATCGAATATTTGTGATATTTTATAAAAAAAAAAATTTGCGAAAATTTCGCTAATGCGAATGCGAAATTGATTGCGAACTTCTCGTCCGCGGATGCGCGCGAACAACACGCGAAAACTGAGATCATTACTAAACACTAACTCTACTTACACAAACTTATATGACTAAACTAAAGCTAATTTTTTTTTTTTTTTTTTTTTTTTTTACACTGACTGACAAGGACAAAGCCGAGGACTACAAATAATAAACTAATATGCACTAAACACTAACTCTACTTACACAAACTTATATGACTAAACTAAAGCAAATTTTTTTTTTTTTTTTTTTTTTTTTTTTATACACAAAACACAGAGACTAAACACACACTAAACTAAGCTACCTTAAAGAAATGTACACTTACACTAACTACACAGAAATCTATCTAACACTAAGCTACACTAACCTGCACAAAACAACACAAATCTGAGCTTTTAGAAAAGCTGTTGGGTCTTTTGCTTTGAAAAAAGCATTTGGTTTTAGAAGCAGGAAACTCAGAACTGAAAGCACTATAGGAAGCACAATGCTAAGCTCTAAGATCGCAATACACAGGAAAAACGCACAGAAACACTCCACTCTCTCTAGCCACCTTGTGAATCTG
The DNA here is from genome assembly GCA_029574335.1 of Rana kukunoris. Taxonomy (NCBI): domain Eukaryota; kingdom Metazoa; phylum Chordata; class Amphibia; order Anura; family Ranidae; genus Rana; species Rana kukunoris. The sequence goes on from CM056056.1 coordinate 152,187,473, forward strand.
CACTGAAATACTGCTGGTAGTGATCTTATATAATGGTCGTGCAGGCAGGTTCCTATTGGTTGCTATGGAGGTTGCTAACCTCTGACAACTGTGGTAGGAGAACTCTGATTGGCTCTGATGCAAAAGAAGGGCAGAGAAAGTATTCGCGAATATTCGTAATACGAATATTCACATTGCGAATATTCGGCAACATAAAAGGATCGCCTCGGCTACTCGGCCCAGGGTCTCTAATCATACCAGCAATGCTTTTAGACGTCGATGGAGATCACTAGGATGTGATCTGTTTTAAAAATAAATTTGAAAAAATACGAATATTCGCGATATTCGAGTTATTCGCGAATACTCGAATATGCAATATTCGTAATGAATATTCGCAATGCGAATATTCTTGAACAACACTAGTGAAGAAGATAGAAGTGCTATTGGAAGCAGAACTGCCTTCCTCATTGTTACGCCTGAACCTGCTATTTCTTCTTCTGATACATCTTTACCTTCACTGCACGTTTCACTGTTTACCATGTTGGGTAAATTAAAGCACACGATAAAAGACACCTGCTGTTTGGACAATCCATCATTACTGCTCTCATCAACTACCCTAGACGGCGGAGCTACAGAGGTCACATGCCATCCCAATTCTAACCAGCAGCTCCTTTGGGGGTGAGTGCTACAAGACCTTCCCAGGTGTTAAGCTATAATGGAGTCCTCCCTCTCAGCTTATGGGAAGTTTCGGAATGTTAAGATTTTATCGCCTATGGTCGCAAACTTGTTTACCTTGAATACAGAACAACAGACTGCTCCCACTGTACCATTCCCACATGGGTGTAGCCCCTTTGGATTACTGAGTTTTCAATTAGAGTGGCATTCTCAAATTCTATCTCAATATGGCATTGTGGCATTGTACATGCAATAGGTCATATATGTCAGGTTGTCAATTCCCAGGCAGGAGAGCTGGCAGGGTGGCTGAACCAGCCCATACATATTGTGGAGCCTGGCCAGGAGGGAAGTCGGTTGGAAGATGGAGTGCGGAGGTTGCTGTCATGTGGCCTGGGAGGGGACCCCAAAGCTTGGGGCTCTGCCTCAAGGCTGGAGCTGAGGAAAGGAAAGTGAGGAAGCTTAAGAGAGTGATCTCCATTACCTTTGGGTCATGTGCAGAAGACATTCTGGCTGGCATGGGAGGATCTGGACAGTAGAAGGCCTGAACAATAGTCTTACCCAGTGCAGCAGGAATTAAGGGACAGTGTGCGTATCTCAGCACACCGAGGGACATACAAGGGGAAAGACTGCCAGCTGGAGCTGAGGAAAGGAAGGAGGGGAAGCCTAAGAGAGTGATCTCCATTACCTTTGGGTCATGTGCATAAGATATCCTGGTTGGTATGGGAGGATCCGGACAGTAGGAGGCCTGAAAAGAAGTCTTGCCAAGTGCAGCAGGAATGAAGGGACATTGTGAGTACCTCAGCACACAGAGGGGCATACAAGGGGAAAGACTGCCAGACATAATATGCTTTCATAGGGACGGTGTTCAGCTAATCCCAATTCCTTGTCCTGGGGCATTCTTCAGAACAGCCAGGTGGGATGGTAGTCAAAGCAGCCAAGTGGGCTGGAAGTGTCTGCAAGCATCAGGACTGTTTGAGGTTATACTTAGGAAACACAATATTCCTGCATATAGTTTAGAACTTTGTGCTATTTCACTAAAGGGAATTGAGAGCTCCTGGTCCGTAAAGAACTTTGCCACTAATCCATAGAGACTATGATTATTATAGAGGGAGTAGAGGCCAGGTCTTCATTTTTTTTAGCAATTCTTTATTTCAAGAAGGTACACAGGTATGCAGAAACATAAAGAATGTAAACATACAGCAGATGTTGATATGCTGTTAAACAGATGAAACTGACTTGAAAGTGGTTTTTGTGGTCTCTGAAGATCTTTGAGAATGAATTACTTCACACTACATGTAGCTAAAAAGGTCAAAAATGTATTATTTTAAAACCCCTTTACAGCTACAGTCTGGGCAAAGGTACATTTTATATGTTTTTTTTTTATCATTGTTGTTTTCACATGTAGAAAGAATTAGTGGCCAGTGTTCATAGCCAACAGACAAAAAATCCAAGCAGAAGACAGCTGAAAAGTATTATTTTTTATTGAAAATAAGATGTTATCTGCCATTTACCAGCCATTTGAAGACCTGGCGCAAAAACAAACATTATGTAAATTTGTCTACAATGATTCAATTCCAGGGGCATAGAATTTTTTAAGGTGGTCAGGTTTAGGAGAACAATCTTATTAAACCCAGTGTGACAAGCCAAGACCCCACCACTGTGAAAATGAAGGAGAATGTAAACACAGAATTCACATTAAAGATTAATGTGAGGTTCTTAGCTATCGTTTCTTAGCAGAGAAAGCTATGTTTTTGTCTTTCTCCGGTTCTATAGTTCTGGATCGGGACTTTTAACACTGTGTCTGGATTTTACCAGGTACCTACATTCTTTACGAGAACACACATGTGCAGGGTCGTTATATACTCAAGCCTGAGGATAGCTCAGAGATCCCAGTGTAGGAGACTAGGTTTTCCAACCTGTCTGATCAATGTCCCTCCAATAAATCTGTAGAGATTGTCAAGATTAAACTAAGCTTTAGACCAAGCCTGATATGTGGGCAAGTCAAAAGCATGATCTGGCTGTGGAGGAGTTCCAACCTACTGGAATTCAGAGTCTGATTGCTCATCTGCAGCACTGGGTCTTATAGAAACCTTCAACTTGGATAAAGGACTTGGTTTGGATGCTTTTACTCAGTACAGATCATTTCTAATGTAAACACAAGTGCAGTGTATACTATTGTAATTAGTGTGTTTTAAATTAATTTGAAAGCTTTATATTTTGCTCATGTGTGCTAAACACAGAAGTGTGCATGGCTTTTCCTCTGTACAGATACTTTCTAATGTAAACACCAGTGCAGTATATACTATTGTAATTATTGTGTTTCCCCCAAAAAAAGACCTACCCCATAATAAGACCCACTGTGATTTTTGGGGAGGGCTCTAATATAAGCCCTACCCTGAAAATAAGTCCTCGTTTAGGTTGGTTGTGCAATGATACAGTCCACTCCCCTGCACTAGTATATGTTGTGGAGGGTGTGTGTTTCTGTGATTCTGTTAGAGATGTATCGATTAGCTCGGGTGCCGCTTGGCGCTCAGCTAACCTCCTCTACTCTCAGCTGTCAGCTGGGAATCTCAGCCCCTCCCCGCATTGCTCAGAGCGGGGAAGACAGCTCAAGTGGGACATGGAAGCACTGAGACGGGCTGAGCTGATCTCCTCTTCTCCTGGGTGTCAGCGGGGGGGGGGGATCTCAGCCCCTCTCTCTCTGCACTAATTGAAGCCATGGAAGATGGCTCAGGCAGGCCATTGAAGTGCAGAGCAGGGCTTAACTGATCTCCGCTGCTCTACTCTCCTCCCCAATGTCAGCAGGGGATCTCACCCCCCCCCCCCACAGTGCTCGGAGCGGAGGATAACAGCTAGGGCAGGCCATGGAAGAAGGTACTTGCATGGCTGCATTGCAGAAACGCACAACTTTTGCATTATGGGATCCTGTGTTAGAGGGTATTCTGGAATTTTGCAACACTGGGAAGACAAGCCCTACCCTGAAAATAAGCCCTAGTGTGTTTTTGGCTGACAAAATTAATAGAAGACCTGGGATTATTTTTAGGGAATATGGTAGTGTGTTTTAAATCTATTTGAAAGCTGTATATAGGCAGTCCTCGGGTTACAAACATCTGACTTATAAATTACTTCTACTTACAAACGGAGGCAGGCAACAGGAAGTGAGAGCAAATCTACCCCTAGGAAGATTTAATCATGGGGAAAAAAGTGTCTCCACTGAAGCCTTATCACCAATTCTTGTTTCCACAACAACCCAAAATGTTCAAAATCCAATGGTTATAGGGACAAAAAGCTAGGTGAAATCTTCTGAGCAGGGACAGCAAAATAAAGGTTACAGGGCTGTTAACCCTTCCCTATGCTATGCAAAAAAAGTAAAAAAAAAATGTTTTGCCTGGTGCTACACTTAAAAATCTAACTGTTTTAACTTAAATACAAGTTAAACACAAGAACAAACTTAAGAAACCCTATCATATTTGTCATCCAGGGACTGCCTGTATTTGTATTTTGCTAAAGACAGAAGTGTGCATGGCACCTGCATTTACAATAGAAATGATTATTCGCTAAAGGGATCTAGGACCAATTATCCTCAATGAAATCATAATGGAAAACAAACAGAATAAGAGGCTTAAAAGCTGTGTTCCAGCACATGTTTTTTTTATTTGCCCAGATCCAAATAAATCTGTGAAAATAAGACAGTATTAGGAAAATATGCTTTACTACAATGACACTGTGTTAATATACTATAATATTTGCTTCAGGGAGATCTTGGGGAATGTGAGTAGCCTGCGGTTTTGTTCAAAAGTTGGAAAGTGTGAATATCTGATTTTGGTGTTTTATAATGAGCAGTTATCTTGTCAGTTGGAAATATTGGCTTTGCAAGGGGTGGCAGTTAGCATGGGTTGCTCTATAAAGTGTGGTTCTCCAGAAGACGTGTGAAGGAATTTGCTGTTCAGTTAAAACATTATCCATTCTGACCAAGTTTGGTGGAGCCTTTTAAGCTGGATGTTTTTTTTCTGGTTCTTTCCTTAGATAAATAAATTGGGCAGGCAGAGCTTAGAGCAGGGGTGCCCAACTAATGGCCCAGTGGCCACATGTGGCCCGCAGAGCCTTCTAATGTGGCCCGCGGCCTCCTGCTCTGGGATGATAGGTTGCTGACCCATCATCCCAGAGCATCAATGTTGTGAATGAAGCCGGCAGCAGAGAAAGCAAGCAGCTGCAGAACAGAGCCACATAAGCTGATGCTTTTTTATTTTTATTTGCGTACGGTATGGGTGACCATGTTCAAATACAAACAGGTTGCACCAGGGTTGCTCATCCATCCCTGTTTGAAAGTACTGTACATGCTTGGATGTGCAGAATAATCTGTACAGCTACTGCTCCTGTCAGACTCTCTTTGAGTTTTTGAGAAGCTTCTTAAAAAGGGCGTATGCTTCTCTGGGCTCATAAACAAATTACACTTCATTGATGTGTGAAACTTTGTGTCCTTGTAATTAGTGTTGCTCACAAATATTCGTATTGCGAATATTCGGCTCGAATATGGCATATTCGAGTATTCGCGATATATTCCGAATTTCGCGGTGAATATTCGCTATTTCGAATATTCGTATTTTTTCAATTTTTTTTTAGAACAGATCACATCCTAGAGATCCCCATCGACGTCTAAAAGCATTGCTGGTATGATTAGAGACCTTGGGCCGAGTAGCTGCAGCGATCATTTTATATTGCCGAAAAAATCGCAATGCGATTATTCGGCAATAGCGATATCGCGCGATTATTTTCGAGAAATTCGCAATATTGTTTTTACCTAAAATAACACATATATTCGATTTCAGAGTGTTACTGTCGAAATTACGCAATCAATTTCTCATTCGCATTTTTGCGAAATTACGATAAAATATCAAGAATATTCTGAGCCAATCAGAGTGCTCCTTCCGCATTTGCCGAATATTTGCAATTATTGTGTATTGTAATATATCACGAATATTCTGAGCCAATCAGAGTGCTCCATTCCGCATTTCTCGAAATTTCGCAATTATTTTGTATTTTAAAATATCACGAATATTCTGAGCCAATCAGAGTGCTCCATTCCGCATTTCTCGAAATTTCGCAATTATTTTGTATTATAAAATATCACGAATATTCTGAGCCAATCAGAATGCTCCTTCCGCATTTGCCGAATATTCGCAATTATTTTGTATTGTAATATATCATGAATATTCTGAGCGAATCAGAGTGCTCCATTCCGCATTTCTCGAAATTTCGCAATTATTTTGTATTATAAAATATCACAAATATTCTGAGCCAATCAGAGTGCTCCTTCCGCATTTCTCGAAATTTCATTCGCATTCGCAATAGCGAAATTTCGCAATCATTTCATTTCCAAAAAATATCGCGAATATTCGCATTTAACGAATATATCTCGAATATTCGACTATATATTCGAGATATATCGCAAAATCGAATATGGCATATTCTGCTCAACACTACTTGTAATGTAACACACTGCATAGTTACTGATTGAAGATTATAAAATGGCCACAAGATGGCAATGCTTAGCAGTTTAGTGGACACAGAAATTATTACAGCCATGCTAAAAATACTGAAAATTGTATGCTGCAGGCAGGACCTTTCCATTCAGGTAAGCTGGAAAATAACTAAAGATCCCATGTGAGTGAGAAACAGGGGTGGGAGCCTATAAACATAGAGACTCAGGCTATGTAGCCCAATCATTGCTGCGGCCTAGCCACACTAACCATTCATTGAAGCACTGCGCACGTGATTTTATTCATAATGCCTTCTATTGCCTGATTATGCAGGGACTGTAAATGTATATTACATCAGGCCTATTTCATCCAAGGAAGCCACAAGTTCCACAAGTCAAGTGCTACTACACCTTCCTGTTAAAATCTGCTCTTACCTTTCTTCAGTTTGAATAACTATTTACAACTTCTTGACATTTTTAAAGTGACTTCCCAGCTGATCACCTTTATTAAAGGGGAACTCTGCCTGCTGTGTTATCTCTGGGGAAGTGTCATCAAACAAAGGGACGACATGTCCAATGTGAATCAATGGAAAGAGCTCTATCAAGCTGGCAGAAGAGGTTTTCCACATTTAGTGATAGCTCTACATGGGACATTTTTCTTCCTTGCCAAAACCCTCAGGCCGCGTACACTCGACCGGTTTCCTCGGCAGAATTCAGCAAGAAACTCGATGAGAGACGTATTCTGCCGAGGAAACCGGTAGTGTGAACACTTTTCGCCGAGAAACCCGTCGAGGAACTCATCGAGCCAAAAAGAGAGCATGTTCTCTATTTCCACGATGGGCAATGGGAAAATTTGGCTTGACGAGTTTTTGGACTGACAACAAGGAACTCGACGAGGAAAACGATGTGTTTCGCCCGACGAGTTTCTCAGTTGTTTGTACGCGGCCTCAGAGAGGGAGTCCTGGCTATGATTACTGAGAGCCCATAAGCGATCTAGCCTAAGATCCTTTGTTTTCTCCTTATATGCTTGTTTGAGGAAAATTCTCTCTCAGTAGGAGGGCTAAGTTTGAAGGACAATTATGTCTATTTAACCACTTAAGGACCCCCGCACGCACATATACGGCCACAGAATGGCTCGTACAGGCACAAGGGTGTAAATTTACGTCCCCGCCTTCGTGCGGTTCAGGGGTCCCATCTCGTTGTGATATTCTCTGCAGTTTTCCTGCCGAGAAACCCGAGATTGTGTATACTTACCTGTCGCCGTGGAAATCCGCGCATGCTCGAAATGACTTTGACGCATGCGTGGTAGCTTCCTAGGCATAGGTAGGGTGCAGCAAGATGGCGGCGATGGCATTGAATGTGACTAGCGCATGCTTGTCGTACGCGATGACGTCACTGCGTTCTTGCCTTCCAAAAGAACAGTGGTTCTTTTGAAAAGAGTGTCTGTACATTTAGGCGGCAAGAGATTCTTGCCAAGAATCTCATCAGGAAAAACAACGTTTTTTTTCCTGACGAGATTCTGGCCCGTGTGTACAGTGCTTAATACACTCAAATAAGGTGGGGACTAACAAGTATCAGTAAAGTATACAGCACCATTCCTGATTGGAGGGCTTACTCGCCCAGTTCTCCCATCGTTGCAAGGCCTACTGGCTGGAGTGTTTCTAGTTTGAAGATTCCAGACTATTTATAACTCCCAGTGTTGCCTAGTGCTTCATGTAATTGAATCCAGTCATAAAGGCCACCAGGCCAGGTATTCTGTGTTTCATTTTTTTTTTTTTTTTTAGTTTACTGCCCATTTTGTTTTTGTTTTTTTATAATGTGCCATTGTCAGCAATATATGCTAGGCACGAGCATAGACATAACCCGATGAATTACTCATTTTCAACCTATTTATCTTCTGCACCGGTCTGTCTTGCTTGGTAAATCCCTTGTGAGGGATTAGCTCGGTAGCGGGTGTGTGTGACCCCCTGGATGGGTTCACTACACGCTGAACTGTACGAAAAGGCAGTTGAGGATGATTGAAAACAAATGATAAGGTTTATTTTTCCATATTGCTGGATACACGACAAGCATCAAAACAGCATAAACAAAACAAAACATAAAATAAACCCTTGCCACTTGGGGCGTCTACCTTCCCAACACAGGAACCTACCTATGGAGTCTGGCACAGCCTACTGCTGGGCAGACACTGCTGGTCCTACAGCAGAAAACAAAAAGTCTCTTTGATATTTCTCACACAGAAATATCCATCAGCACCTCACCTCTTCAGTACTGTTTGCGACTGCTCCTTAACTCCCCAAAGCCTCAGGATGCAGCAATCAGTCATCATCCTTAGGCTGTCTTTATAGGGGCTTTAATTGCTTAATTCTGAACATCTGAAACCTTTTAACGCCCCAAACCTCTCTGCCCATCTTTGCAGCCGACGCCTAATAGTAATTGGTGTATTGTCTAAACAAGGCAAAAATATATCTCCCGTCTGTGACAACACACAGATTTACCTGACTTCCTGTCACACCCTATAGATGACACTATCATCCTCTGAACAACCACAGAATCTGAGCTTGTGATTATGTATAGTTTTGTATTCTTTTCTTCCAATATCGCATTGTCTTCAAGCCCACTGAAGCTTTTCCCACACTTATTGAAGCATGAGTGGGAGGCCAGAGTATCATGGCAAGAGGCTGTAAAGCCACCAAAGAATCAACATTAGAATGTTTCCAAACTGGCTATAAGGGAGTTTGATTTAAAAATACTGGTAGTTTTCTTGACTAGCATTATCAGTTTACTGGCTACTTTTTCTTGTTGCCTGGAGTTATTAATAATACGTTAGTACATAATACTATAATTACCATAATCCCACTGACAGGGTTTCATGATGCTTTACTTTTCACTTAACACAATACAGTGTTGTGAGGCTAAGGCTAATCAAAAGCCCCGTTTGTCCTCTTCCCCTGAATATGCCTTAGAGGGAAGAGAACATTTTTTTTACCAAGCTCTACTCCTTTAAAACGTATAATACCCTTCTCGGTGTATCAGATGTTTGGAAGTGATAAGGACAGTGATGAATACCTTCTGAGAAACCTGTAAGCAGGGGGTGCCAGTCTGGCAGGTTGATATGAAGGCTATGCCGTAGTTTGAAGAGCGCTCATAGTGCCAGAATAGCAGCTTGTCCCTTGATGATAGCTCAGCTAGGAAGATCCAGACATCACTAGCATATTAACAGCATTCTGCTGCACTATAAATTTGGTCTGTTCTGTTCTTGGCTCCTCTTCTGTTTTCTTTATTCTCTTGCTGGAGGAGGCTCAGCACAGAGATAATGCAAGGATGCCACTTAACCCGTTACCTGCTGAAAAGCTCTCAACTTTTAGATATTGATCTAATAAAAATGCAGTCTGGAGTTTATCTGTTATTATCAATATTTCATTTTATGGACCTTTCACCGTTCTATTTTAATCACTAAATTAGATCACATACAATATGAATAAGGCTGCAAAAACAATCATGATAATAATGGTACACTATTTTTGTGAACAAAATTACTTTCTGTGATCAGTCACTGAAACAAAATCCCTGACTATGTAATAAGTAATTTAGGATAGGAATCAGCTAGTATAGGTTTTTGCAATCAACTCCGGTGAATTGTGTATATTACATTTTCATGGTTTTATGTTAATGGTTTACAATATACATATTTGACAAAGCTGAAGTATCCGTTTTAATTATTTATGATTTTATAGATTTTTTATAGACTTGCAATTTATACTGCATTTGTTTATTGAACATTATTTTTCTTGGTAATAAAATATGGCAGGTAATTAAAAGGAATTTCCACTGTAGGTGGAAATATCATGTTTGGTCTCTGTGGAAACAGAGAAAAATATACACCTCTCAACCCTCCCTTGCATACACCCCTGATTTCTCTTATGTATATATTTTTAAGTTCTATACCATTTGTAGCGCCCCTGTACTTCCAAGTATGGACGCTGTATAAATCTAGAGGGGGATCAGAGACTACCTCAGCTCTCATCTATGTGAATTATGCTGTGCTGTTGTTTCATTCTGTGTTCCAAAGATGCCTTTCCATCTTGGAAAGACAGGTGGCGGCAGTGGAGACCAGCGGGAGCACCTTCTTGCCAGCAGCCAATCTGAGGAGGTTTTCCCTCATGGGGCATGCTGGGGGAGGGTACTTCTTGAGGGCGTCATGTTGGCGTCGGGAGTTTGAGGTTGGATCCGGGTGCGGCACCCACCTTTTTGGCCTACCAGGCCGGGGCGCACGTGCTACGCGGAGTCCCTGACTCTGGGCCCTCATGACCCGGAGCAACTAAAGCTGCAGAGAGGCCCCAGTGACTTATTGGGTCCTCACCTCTATGAGAAGATCCCAAGTGAGTTTGCTGTTCGGTGGGGAGTCAGTCTGAGAAAAGGCCGGAGGCAGGCGATCCAACAAGACCTAGACAAGCCATCGGGTATCAAGGTGACCGGACACTGGGAGTTTGTTTTATAGCAACCTGTCAGTCAATCACCTAAACTACTTTACTGAGAAGGAATCGCTCCACCAAGTTACATTCCAGAGAAAGGGCCTGTGGCAGAGGTACCACTCCTATTACATTGAGCCAAGTCTGTGGCAGAGGCTTGTTTCCTTCTCAGAGTTCCGAGTGATATTCCGGCTGCCAGTTCTGTGAGAGAAACTGTCCGGGTACACTATACCCACTCCGGCTGGAGTGGCGACGTAACCAAGGTATCATAGAAGCAGGACTGCTTCTGTACATAGTTAAGGCCTGAACCTGCAACTTTTTCTTTCACCATCTTTCCTCTTATCACCTGAAGTTACCTGTTGCCGTGTTGGGCACAAGAATAAAAGCACAGAAAACAACATTTTGCTGTTTGGACATTCTATCATTGCTCACACCATCTACTTTCATCATACCCCCTAGACATGCTACAGAGGTAATACGCCGATCCCAAATCAAACCAGTGGCTCCTGCGGGGTTAACGATACATATTCATTATGCTAGTGAAAATAACACTAGTAGCACACTTCAGTTATGTTGTTTTGATATGTTTTGCATAAACGTTGAACATGATATGCTCATTGCTTATATTTTGCATTGCACAAGAGCTACTTGACATTTAGTGATTAAATAGGACCAGGACTGTGGAAGCTGTGCCCAAACAAATACAGATAGAGGGCAACTAGTCATCAGTAAGGCATTTTGTTAGGACCCTGGCTTGAACCTGGGACCTCTGCTGTACAGAGTAGGGATGAGCCGAACACCCACAGTTCAGTGGGTGTTCACCCGCAGCAGAACATGCAAAAAGGCAAAACATTATTTCTAACACTGTAAGGCCGCGTACACACGACCAAATAAATCCGATCAAATCGGTCTGACAGACCGATTTGATCGGATTTGTCTGCTGGGATGTATTGGTTTGATCGTGTACACACGATCAAACCAAAATCCCCGCCGGCAGACAGCGCGGTGACGTTGACGCCGCCACGTCACCGTCACCAAGAAGTAAAACACGCGGGCAGATATGTCTGCTGGTTAGCGTACTAACCAGCAGACATGTCGGACGGACGGGTTCCCAGCAGACAGATTTTAAAGCATGCTTTAAAATCTGTCTGCTGGAAAAACCCGTCTGTCCGCCCGTACACACGATCAAATTTGTCTGCTGAAATGGTCTGTCGGACCGTTTGCAGCAGATAGATTCGATCGTGTGTATGCGGCCTTAAAGTCTATGGGACACAAACGTGATGGTGTTTGCCTTAAACCTTGAACTCTTTGCTCCTCCCATGAACTTCCTGATTTAAGCCATGTCTCTGCACTTCCTGGTCACCAGAATATTGTGCCTTAACCAGCCAATATCTTGCTCCTGTCTCTCCTGCTGCCGTATTTTTGCTGCCATTTGGCTTGTTCCTCGACTACGCTTCTGTGGAATTCCATCCTGCAACTATTTGTTACCGACTTTTGGCTTGTTTCTCGACTACACTTCTGCTTGATCCCTACCTGCTATATCTGCTACTGGACCCTGGCTTGCTCACCTCCTGGTGGGGCTATCCTGAGGACTGTGACCTGGTACTGACATGCAGCGAAGCCCATCTCCACCATCAGGAGTTCTGGTGAATACCGGTTAGTGTTTGGACCCCGCACCTCATCAGCCAGGGTGACCTGTGAGAAAATCTGCTCTGCTGCCATATTTTCTGGCCTCTGAGCCTTACTCCAGACTGACACATTTGGTTCCCTTGCAGTAGATCATTTTATATTACTGACTTATCATGCCTTGTTCTGCAGGTTCTGAGGCTGGGATGTGCTTCCTCTTGTCAGAGCTGTCTACAGAATAAATGAAGCAGAAACAGGGAGATGCATGCAGTGCAGATTCCGGTCGAGGAAGCAGTGCAGTGAGGACATCACAGAATCTCATTTCAAATTTTGTAGGACTATTAATTACAGGGAGCAGTGCCTCTCATACAGCAGATATAAAGCTATAAGGAATTCAAGAAAAAACATACATTGTTTAGGACATGTACCTGATGACGAGGTTGGCCTCTCTTGTATCTCCATGCCAAGAACCACAGAAAGTGGAACAGACAGTGCCAAGGGACAGGAGGAACAGGAGTGCTAGTAGATGTTACTAGCAGAACTTTGGATTGGAGATGCATAACTTGGAAGATCCAGCAGAACTTCAGGCCTAGTAAATCAGTCAAGAGAACAGCAGCAACACAGGGGGAACCAAAAGAGGCAAACTCCGATTGAGCCACAGATTCAGGAGGGAGGTGTCAAAATGGGATCCCAGAGAGCACCTGACAGGAATGCACATAGATGATTGAAGCCGATTCTAGATGCGTCCAGAGCTGACACTTAATAGTATGGAGCCAAATCAGAGACAGTAGCAGAGACACAGAGGTAACTGGGGTGAGTAGCGAGAGAAAAGTGAGGTACAAAGTCATAAACCGAATCAGAGTCATAGATGAAGCGAGGGGTCAGAAAGTGGTAAGCAGCTGTATATATCAAAATCTGAGATTAGGTCAAGGGAAAGCCGGGTCAGTAACAAAGACACAAGCAGCAGAACACATGTCAGAACATAAAGCACAAGACCAGTCAGCACTGACATGAAGTTAGAGCCTCCTTTAAATAGGACTAAATCTGATAGCAATATTAACTCTGGACTTGCACCCGCATCAAAGTCTATGGGACACAAAAACGTGAAAAATAAAAAGTGCTAATTGTGAAGGCTTATATGCAAGTTATTGCCATAAAAAGTGTTTGGGGGCCCAGGGGACATGTATCAATGCAAAAAAAAAGTTTTAAAAACTGAAGTTTTTCAGGATCAGTGATTTTAATAATGCTTAACGTGAAACAATACAAATGAAATATTCCTTTAAATATCGTGCCAGTATGCATGTAAAGTAGTGAATCTTTCCCATGTTTATAACAGTGCCACAGCAAAATTACATTTCTAAAGTAAAAATGTAATTTAAAACTGCTCGTGGCTGTAATGTATTGTTGGTTTCCAGCAATATAGATAAAAATACCAAAAAATGGTGTGGATATCGCCCCCAAAATCCATACCATGCACTTCAGGTCTGGTATGGATATTAAGAGGAACCCCGCACCCCATTTTTTTTAAATGGTATGGGGGTTCCCCAGGCACTGTATACTCTGAACAGCAGTACATAAACTATACAGCCTGCTCTATATACTCTGCAGAAAATTGGGCCATATGCCGCGTACACACAACTGTTTTTTGGGTTGTAAAAAGTAACGTTCTTTTTTCATTAAAATTGATTGTGTGAGGGCTCCAGAGCATTTTTTACAGTGTAAAAAATGGGCATTAAAAATGTTAACGTTGTCGTTTTTTACGTCGTAAAAAATGGTCGTGTGTGGGCTTTAACCACTTAAGGACCCCCGCACGATTATGTACGTCCACAACATGGCACGTACAGGCACAAGGGCGTATATTTACGTCCTCGCCTTAGTGCGGGTCGGGGGTCCGATCGGGACCCCCCCCGCTCCGTGCGGTGGTCGGTAAGTGGTCGGGAGCGATCCGGGATGAGGGGGCGGCCATTCGTTTCCAGCCACCCCCTCGCGATCGCTCCCAGCCAATGAGAGTCCGCCTCCCGCCTCTTCCTGTGCTAACTGTAAACACAGGAAGAGGGAAGTGCTGTATTCCTCCTCGTGTCTGGTCTTTCTGACCGGATACCGAGGAGAGAGGACATCAGTAACGTGAGTTGCACCAAACAGTACACTGACACGTTACACATAGGCACACAAACCCCCCCCAGTCACCGCTGATCACCCCCCCCCTCCCCTGTCACAGTGTCACTGAATGCAGTGATTTTATATTTACTTATCACTGCATTTAGTGTCATTGTTACAGAAAAAAAGCTGCAGGGCAGTTAGTTTTAGGTCCCTTTAGGTCCAGGGTAGCCCCCTACCCCCCCCAATAAAGGTTTAACCCCTTGATCACCGCCCTAGTTAACCCTTTCACCCCCTATTGCCAGTGTCACTAAGCGATCGGTTTTCTGATCGCTGTATTAGTGTCACTGTTGCCGCCAGGTAGCTAGGTTTTTTTGAGGTTCACCGCCAGGTTCTATAGCGTTAGGTACCCCCATAAATAGAAGTTTTAACCCTTGATTGCCCCTAGTTAACCCTTTCACCCCCTATTGCCAGTGTCACTAAGCGATCGGTTTTCTGATCGCTGTATTAGTGTCACTGTTGCCGCCAGGTAGCTAGGTTTTTTTGAGGTTCACCGCCAGGTTCTATAGCGTTAGGTACCCCCATACATAGAAGTTTTAACCCTTGATTGCCCCTAGTTAACCCTTTCACCCCCTATTGCCAGTGTCACTAAGCGATCGGTTTTCTGATCACTGTATTAGTGTCACTGTTGCCGCCAGGTAGCTAGGTTTTTTTGAGGTTCACCGCCAGGTCCTATAGCGTTAGGTACCCCCATAAATAGAAGTTTTAACCCTTGATTGCCCCTAGTTAACCCTTTCACCCCCTATTGCCAGTGTCACTAAGCGATCGGTTTTCTGATCACTGTATTAGTGTCACTGTTGCCGCCAGGTAGCTAGGTTTTTTTGAGGTTCACCGCCAGGTTCTATAGCGTTAGGTACCCCCATAAATAAAAGTTTTAACCCTTGTTTGCCCCCTAGTTAACCCTTTCACCAGTGATCACCGTATAAGTGTTACGGTTGACGCTGGTTAGTTAGTTTGCTGTTTATAGCATCAGCGCACCCGCTGTATATTACCCAATAAAGGTTTAACCCCCTGATCGCCCGGCGGGTGATATAAATAAAATTTTAGCGCCAGTTAGGGGTCAGCGTCGCCCCAGGCAGCGTTAGGTTAGTGCCAGTAACGCTTACACCCACTCGCAAAGCATACACCCCCCTTAGTGGTATAGTATCTGAACGGATCGATACCTGATCTGATCTGATCAGATCTATACTAGCGTACCCAGCAGTTTAGGGTACCCAAAAACGCATTGTTAGCGGAATCAGCCCAGATACCCGCTAGCACCTGCGTTTTGCCGCCCAGCCCAGCCCAACCCACTTAAGTGCAGTATCGATCGATCACTGTCACTTCAAAAACACATCACACACAACTGCAGCGTTCGCAGAGACAGGCCTGATCCCTGCGATCGCTAACAGTTTTTTTGAAGCGTTTTCTACATTTGCTTTTCTATAGTCAGGTGCTTTTTTTACCTGTGAATCATCACCAGTCTACGACTAAATTTAGAGCCCAAAATGGCAAAGCGGATGTACAGTGGTGAAGAGGCTGTTAGGTTCATGTGCATGTCGTCAGATGATGATGAGGAGGTCACGCATCTGACAGATTCGGGCTCAGAATATGATCCTGTTTACGACAGTGGCTCCATGTCAGATAGCTCTGACGACGGAGGTGTGGTCCCTGCTAAGGCCAGGCGTACCCGACCCCATTTTGAGGTTGTTGAGGAGCAAGAACCGCAGGACCCTTGTATGGAGCAGAGAGCCAGTACTAGCGCCGCTATTCCTTCTGGTGGATTGGCAAGCACCAGCGGCCTAGTACACCCTGGTCGTTCATCCAGCACTGCAGTAACACTTGGTGACGTGGCGAGTCCCATAAGTGCAGTTCAAGCTGGCGAGGTGGCAAGCACAAGTAGTGGCCCGCTTCCACCAAGAAGAAGAAAAAGACAGGCCCGTCGTGCCCATAGTGCCCTTCCTGCAGATCTCGCCTATCCTGATTGGGTCCCCACCACTTCTGCAGCACCTGTACTTCCCCCATTCACTGGCCAACCCGGAATTCAGGTGGATACAGCGAATTTTAAGCCACTTGATTTTTATTCGCTGTATTTCACGGAAGATCTCTATAGATCTATTGTGGACCAGACTAATTTATATGCTGGTGCCTACATCGCCGCTAATCCCCAGACCCTCCTTGCCAAAAATTGGAGACCTCTTACGGTTTCCGAATTTAAGACCTTTCTGGGCCTTACCCTCAATATGGGCATACACAAATTTCCTCAATTGCGCATGTATTGGTCCACAGAGCCAATTGACCAAATGCCCATATTCTCTGCTCACATGGCCAGGAAACGATACGAGGCGATCCTGCGGTTCCTGCATTTCAGCGACAATGCACTCTGTCGTCCACGTGGAGACCCTGAATTTGACCGGCTCTACAAAATTCGGCCCCTCATAAACCATTTCAACGAACGTTATGCAGCCTTGTTTAATCCCCAGCAAGTTGTCTGCGTTGACGAGTCCCTGGTTAAATTTGCTGGCCGCTTGTCTTTCAAGCAGTTCCTTCCCAGCAAGCGTGCCAGATACGGGGTCAAGCTCTATAAGCTTTGTGACAGGGCAACAGGCTACACATGGAGCTTTAGGGTTTATGAGGGCAAAGATAGTCACGTAGAGCCGGAAGGATGCCCAGATTACATGGGGAGCGCTGGCAAGATCGTTTGGGACTTGGTGTCACCCTTATTCGGAAAGGGGTACCACTTGTATGTGGACAATTTTTACAGCAGCGTGCCACTTTTTAGTCACTTGTTTGATCAACAGATTGGAGCATGTGGCACCGTGCGACCTAATCGCCGGGGCTTTCCCCAGCGGCTTGTAGATTCCCGTATTAAGCTGGGGGCGAGAGCCTGCTGCAGATGTAAGAATTTGCTCGCTGTGAAGTGGCGGGACAATAAGAATGTTTTCCTTCTTACCACCCTTCACGCAGACACGACAGTACAAATTCGTACGGCGACTGGTGTTGTGGAGAAACCCCTCTGTGTCCACGAATATAACCAAAACATGGGAGGGGTGGACCTCAACGACCAGTTGATGGCGCTGTATCATATTGCCCGTAAGGCGAGACGCTGGTACAAAAAAGTGTCTCTACATTTATTCCAATTGACTTTGCTGAATGCTTTTGTCTTATGCAAAACTTCAGGACAGAATGTATCCTTCCTCCAATTCCAGAAGGATATCATCAACGGACTCCTGTATCCAGGAGGTTTTCCACCTCACCATCCCCTACCAAATGCAGTAAGCCGACTGCATGAGAGGCATTTTATATATGCCCTCGAGAGTACCCCTACCCAACGAGCCCCCCAAAGAAAATGTCGTGTCTGTACCAAGCGCGGATGGAGGCGTGACACCCGTTATTTTTGTCCCCGATGTCCTGCCGATCCTGGTCTTTGTATTGGTGAATGTTTTGAACGCTTCCACACACGAGTGAAGTATTAGTGTAGGGCAAAACTTTCACAGGCTAGGCACACGTACACAGGGTCTCCCAAGATGCCATCGCATTTTGAGAGACCCAAACCTGGAACCGAAAAGTTCAACAGTTACAAAAAAAAGTAAAAAATAAAAAGACACAAAAAAAATATGAAATAAAAAAACCAAAAATAGTTGTTGTTTTATTGTTCTCTCCCTCTCTATTCTCTCTCTATTGTTCTGCTCTTTTTTACTATATTCTATTCACAGTTTTATTGTTATGTTTTTTCATGCTTGCTTTTCAGGTATGTAATTTACTTTACTGTTTTCAGGTATGCCATTCAGCTGTTGCGCGGAATTATTTAGCGTGACAGCAACAGTGTTTGCTCCCACGATATATAAAGCCGTGACTCCAGTGCTGTAGGAGGTGATTTCACCCCCACAGTTAAAAAAAAAGAGCATATATGCCGAAGCATGGGGGCATTAGGGGCGGAGGAGTGATTTTGCTCCTAATGCCGCGTACATACGGTTGACATTCCTACAAAGTCTGACCGTGTGTACGCGGCATAGAAAAGTCAGACCGTGTGTACGCGGCATAGAAAAGTCCGACCGTGTGTACGCGGCATAACTTTTTTGCGGGAGGATGCCCCTATGCTTCGGCATATATAAATGGTGCATGTATGCCCATCATTAGAAGTGGGTGGATGAAGGGAGGTATTCTAATGGTGGGCATACCCACCGATCAATCCATATGAGGAATTACACCCCAAAATACATTCTTCTGCTTCTCCTGAGTAAGGGGATACCACATTTGGGAGCCTAGCCGCGTGTGGGACCCCAAAAACCAATCACCGCCTTCAGGCTTTCTAAGGGTGTAAATTTTTGATTTCACTCCTCACTATCTATCACAGTTTCGAAGGCCATAAAATGCAAAAATAGCACAAAACCCCCCCAAATGACCCCATTTTGGAAAGTAGACACCCCAAGGAAACTGCTGAGAGGCATGTTGAGTCCATAAATTATTTTTTTTTGTCCAAAGTGATTGAATAATGACAAAAAAATTTAAATAAAAAATAAAAATTACTAAAAGTTGTCACTAAATGATGTATTGCTTACAAATGCCATGGTTATATGTGGAGTTGCACCCTAAAATAAATTTTGCTGCTTCTCCTGAGTACGGGGATACCACATGTTTGGGACTTTTTGGGAGCCTAGCCGTGTACGGGGCCCCAAAAACCAAGCACCGCCTTCAGCATTTCTAAGGGCGCAAATTTTTGATTTCACTCCTCACTACCTATCACAGTTTTGAAGGCCATAAAATGCCAAAATAGCACAAAAACCCCACAAATGACCCTATTTTGGAAAGTAGACACCCCAAGCTATTTGCTGAGAGGCATGTCGAGTCCATGGAATATTTTATATTTTGACACAAGTTGCGGGAATATGACAAACTGATTTTTTTTTACACAAAGTTGTCACTAAATGATATATTTCTCACACATGCCATGGTTATATGTGGAATTGCACCCCAAAATACTTTCTGCTGCTTCTCCTGAGTACGGGGATACCACATGTGTGGGACTTTTTGGGAGCCTAGCCGCGTATGGGGCCCCAAAAACCAAGCAGCGCCTTCAGCATTTCTAAGGGCGCAAATTTTTGATTTCACTCCTCACTACCTATCAAAGTTTTGAAGGCCATAAAATGCCAAAATGGCACACAACCCCCCCCAAATGACCCCATTTTGGAAAGAAGACACTCCAAGCTATTTGCTGAGAGGCATTTTGAGCCCATGGAATATTTAATTTTTTTTGCCCCAAGTGATTGAATAATGACCAAAAAAAAAAAAAAAAAAAAATTTACAAAACATTGTCACTAAATGATATATTCCTCACACATGCCCTGGTTATATGTGGAATTGCACCCCAAAATACATTCTGCTGCTTCTCCTGAGTACGGGGATACCACATGTGTGGGAATTTTTGGGAGCATAGCCGCGTACGGGACCCCAAAAACCAATCACTGCCTTCAAGATTTCTAAGGACATCAATTTTTGATTTCACTCACACAAATCTTGAAGGCGGTGATTGGTTTTCGGGGTCCCGTATGCGGCTAGGCTCAGAAAAAGTCCCACACATGTGGTATCCCCGTACTCAGGAGAAGCAGCAGAATGTATTTTGGGGTGCAATTCCACATATAACCATGGCATGTGTGAGAAATATATCATTTAGTGACAACGTTTTGTAAATGTTTTTTTTTTTTTTTTTTTGGTCATTATTCAATGACTTGGGGCAAAAAAATTAAATATTCCATGGACTCAACATGCCTCTCAGCAAATAGCTTGGGGTGTCTTCTTTCCAAAATGGGGTCATTTGGGGGGGTTGTGTGCCATGTTGGCATTTTATGGCCTTCAAAACGTGATAGGTAGTGAGGAGTGAAATCAAAAATTTATGCCCTTAGAAATCCTGAAGGCGGTGCTTGGTTTTCGGGGCCCTGTACGCGGCTAGGCTCCCAAAAAGTCCCACACATGTGGTATCCCCGTACTCAGGAGAAGCAGCAGAATGTATTTTGGGGTGCAATTCCACATATAACCATGGCATGTGTGAGCAATATATCATTTAGTGACAACTTTGTGTAAAAAAAAATCAGTTTGTCATGTTCCCGCAACTTGTGTCAAAATAAAAAATATTCCATGGACTCGACCTGCCTCTCAGCAAATAGCTTGGGGTGTCTACTTTCCAAAATGGGGTAATTTGGGGGGGTTTTGTGCAATTTCGGCATTTTATGGCCTTCGAAACTGTGATAGGTAGTGAGGAGTGAAATCAAAAATTTGCGCCCTTAGAAATGCTGAAGGCGGTGCTTGGTTTTTGGGGTCCCGTACGCGGCTAGGCTCCAAAAAGTCCCAAACATGTGGTATTCCCGTACTCGGGAGAAGCAGCAGAATGTATTTTGGGGTGCAATTCCACATATAACCATGGCATGTTTGAGCAATATATCATTTAGTGACAACTTTGTGTAAAAAAAAATCAGTTTGTCATGTTCCCGCAACTTGTGTCAAAATAAAAAATATTCCATGGACTCGACATGCCTCTCAGCAAATAGCTTGGGGTGTCTACTTTCCAAAATGGGGTAATTTGGGGGGGTTTTGTGCTATTTCGGCATTTTATGGCCTTCGAAACTGTGATAGGTAGTGAGGAGTGAAATCAAAAATTTGCGCCCTTAGAAATGCTGAAGGCGGTGCTTGGTTTTTGGGGTCCCGTACGCGGCTAGGCTCCCAAAAAGTCCCAAACATGTGGTATTCCCGTACTCGGGAGAAGCAGCAGAATGTATTTTGGGGTGCAATTCCACATATAACCATGGCATGTGTGAGCAATATATCATTTACTGACAACTTTTTGTAAATTTTTTTTTTTTTTTTTTTTTGGTCATTATTCAATCACTTGGGACAAAAAAAAAAAATATTCAATGGACTCAACATGCCTCTCAGCAGTTTCCTTGGGGTGTCTACTTTCCAAAATGGGGTCATTTGAGGGGGTTTTGTACTGCCCTGCCATTTTATCACCTCAAGAATTGAGATAGGCAGTCATAAAATAAAAGCTGTGTAAATTCCAGAAAATGTACCCTAGTTTGTAGACGCTATAACTTTTGCGAAAACCAATAAATATACGCTTATTGCGATTTTTTTTACTAAAGACATGTGGCTGAATACATTTTTGCCTAAATGTTTGACTAAAATTTAGTTTATTCGATATTTTTTACTTTTTGTTATAAGAAAAATCGTTTTTTTTTTAAATTTACGGTCTTTTTCCGTTAATATCGCAAAAAATAAAAATCGCAGAGGCAATCAAATACCATCAAAAGAAAGCTCTATTTGTGGGAAGAAAAGGACGCAAATTTCGTTTCGATATAACATCGCATGACCGCGCAATTACAAGTTAAAGCAGCGCAGTGCCAAATTGTAAAAACACCTTGGGTCTTTTAGCTGCGTAAAGGTCCGGGTCTTAAGTGGTTAACAACGTGAAAAAAATGCACATGCTCAGAAGCAAGTTATGAGACGGAAGCGCTCATTCTGGTAAAACTAGCGTTCGTAATGGAGAAAGCACATTCATCACGCTGTAACAGACTGAAAAGCGTGAAAAGCGTGAATCGTCTTATACTAACACCAAAGGGTGGCACCATCCGAATGAAACTTCCCCTTTATAGTACCGTCGTACGTGTTGTACATCACCACGCTTTGCTAGAGCTTTTTTTTTTTCACGATCGTGTGTAGGCAAGGCCGTTTTAATGATTGGGTTGAAAAAAACGTTGTTTTTTCTAGACCATTAAAAGGTCATTTTTTAGAACCCGAAAAACGGTTGTGTGTACGCGGCATTAGGTGTTGGTGGTACCAGAACACTGTAAGCCCTCAGGGGCAGACAAATTGGGCCTTGGATGGTGGTGCCCTAAACCAAAAATATTGTTGGAAGCTAGCATCATCAATATTGAGGAGGAATAGGATAGTCAGCATAGGAAGTCTTCAAGGGATCCCACATCCATAGCAAATTCAATCAGTTACATCAGCATCAGGTGCTGATGCAAGACTGATTAATTTTTATGAATGTGAGCCTATCAACAGAGTCGGTGGACAGCCATACTCTTTTATCCATTACAAACCCTCCAGCAGCACTAAATGTGCGTTCAGAAATATTGAGCAAGTTCTGGCCAGTGATCCATCCCCAAGACCCAGTAACCCAGTGGATGGAAAGGTCTCCAAGTCTGCTCTTGATCCCTCTCCTTAATACCACAAATCCTAGGGTCCTTTTGCAGGCTTTGCAGAATCATGGAGGCAATGCAGCGCAAGTTTGCAGCAGCATTCGATTGGCACAGTGGCAGCATTTGGGGCCCAGTGGCATGGTTTTATTGGCACAGTGGCATGGTTTTATTGGCACAGTGACACCATTTGGGACACAGTGGCTGCGTTTGATGGGCACAGTGGCTGCATTTGGAGGGCACAGTGGCTGCGTTTGATGGTACAGTGGCAGCGTTTGGTATAGTGGCTGCGTTTGATGGTACAGTGACTGCATTTGATGTTGCATTTGATGTTGGTCTATCCCAGTCAGTTTAAACAACTTAGAAACAGCTGATGCGTGTCTCAATTAGAGGGAGGACAGGCTGCTAGTGTTGCTCACGAATATTCGCATTGCGAATATTCGTTACGAATATTGCATATTCGAGTATTCGCGAATAAATCGAATATCGCTGTGAATATTCGCTATTGCGAATATTCGTATTTTTTCAAATTTATTTTTAAAACAGATCACATCCTAGTGATCTCCATCGACGTCTTAAAGCATTGCTGGTATGATTAGAGACCCTGGGCCGAGTAGCTGAGGCGATCCTTTTATGTTGCCGAATATTCGCAATGCGAATATTCGTATTACGAATATTCACAAATTCTTTCTCTGCCCTTCTGTGTTTTGTGTATAAAAAAAAAAAAAAAATTAGCTTTAGTTTAGTCATATAAGTTTGTGTTAGTAGAGTTAGTGTTTAGTGCATATTAGTTTAGTAATCCAGGAAATGATCTCCGTTTTCGCGTGTTGACGAGAATTTCGCAATCAATTTCGCATTCGCATTAGCGAAATTTTGCAAAAAAATTTTTTTGATAAAATATCACGAATATTCGATATTAACGAATATTTCGCGAATATTCTTCTATATATTCGTGAAATATCGCGAAATCGAATATGGCATATTCCGCTCATCACTACAGGCTGCCAACATTCTGACAAAATAGAAAATAAAGTGGAAGGGGCTGTGCTTTAAGTACTTCTTTTGTGAACTTTGAAGATTTATTTCTCCACAATGCCTGCAGCAACAGAGATTAATATTTTAAAGTGCACCTATATGCACCTATATCTAGAATAGGGTGCCCACGTGTCCCGGATTGCCAGGGACTGTCCCGCAATTGACATGTCTGTCCTGGGTCCCGGGCACCTTTATTCTGGGACAATACAATGTCCTGGAATAAAATACAGGACACAGCCACCCTCTAATAACTAGTAACTACATTTCCGGATCTGGTTGGTAGGGCCAGTGCTGCTTGGCATCTTGCAACCAGTGACAATTTAGTCTCAGACAGTGAGACCAGGAGCAAGGCCTGCTCCTAGTGCAGCACTGCTGTCCCCAACCACCTCAGCACCTCCTTCTCCGGCATCCAGCGGCAAATAGCAAGTGTGATCTTCACTCTCCAGATAGTGATGCCACTCCTCTCCTTCTACGCACGTGGCTTATGCAGAGGGAGTGACAGCGGCACTGCATCTGGTGGTAGGCTTTGGGCGGCAAGCGGCACTGCATCTAGTGGCAAGTGGCACATTCACCTGACAAATAACCCGTCGCCAAATTCCCCATCAAATCCAAGACTACATTTACCCCCACCCCCTTCATCTTTTTTGGGGGGAAGGTGAGAGAGGGGGCGTGTCCCTGAATGGCAGTTTGGGAATGTGGTCACCCTAATCTAGAACCACTGGAGGTCTCTACTTTCTGGGATATCCCATGTGTGCGCAGTTTGCCTGCAGGTCACCCACCTAAGCTCCCGGGACAGGCCACCTTATGGGCCTTTGGTTGAAGCATACCATATGCCTTGCTCACCAGCTCCATGTAAGTTTTATGGGACCGGATATTTATTGTCCTAGTTACTGTATTACAACCTTGAGGTTCCTTACTGTACTTATTTTTTAGACTTACTGACACATTCGCCCCTGATGAGTGGTTTTCTACCATGAAACATGTTGGGCCTATCCAGGATGCAGTCATGACTTCAAACCATTGTTTTTTATCTACCTGATGGAGCTTGTCACACTGGTTACCACTATGTGTTTTGATACCATGTAACAAACGTGTATATAACCATGTATTCATGTTAAGTACATACAATGACTGTGCATGTTTGCATTATGTGTCTAATATATTCTTTATTAATAAATACTTTTATACTCAAGTCCCGAACTGTCCCCCATGTAACCAATTTAGGGATGGAGACACGTCTTTTGTGCCTCATATAATGTCCCGCCCATTTCGCCTTAATGTTTTAAAGTGGTTTTAAAGGCTGATTACCTTCATTAATTCTTTGCATGATAGTAATATGTGCAGCTCCCCACAGCCCCCTAATACTTACCTGAGCTCAATCCAGTGATGTGCATGAGAGCAGCCACTCTCCCGTCTCTCGTACTCCATTGGCTCCCACAGCTATCAATCACAGCCAATGAGGAGAGAGTGGGGGTGTCAATGGACACACAGAGCAGGGGCAGGGCTCAGGAGCTAGCACACACAAGTGCCCCAATAGCAAGCAGCTTGCTACTGTATGTAGGCACTTAGAGGTAGAGGGGGGCAGAGCATTGGTGGGGAATTTTCCTTTATTATAATTTTAAGTGCTTACTTCGTGTTCAGAATATGTTAAAACTTTAATGTGCTTTGTCTGGGCAAATGCTCACTTTAAACACCCTTTTTCTATGTTGTTTGTGCTATCTTGCCCACATTATATAACTGTTATACGTACGCTTATGTATATGGTGAAAACATGACCAGTGTCTGTTTTATAAAATTAGCACCATCATATATTAGGGCACGTGTCAAACACAAGACCCGTGGGCCGAATGCGGCCCACCAGGCCATTTCACGTGGCCCTCGCACCTCTCCTGCAGCTGCTTTTACCCCCCCCCCCCCTTGTCTCAGCAGTCAGCAGAAGAGAGGAAGACAGCATCCTGTGCAGCCACAGCACCCCCTCATCTCTGCCTCCCCTGGTCTCAGCATTCAGACTCTGGCAGCTGACTCCAGCTCTCCTCTGGTCCTCCTCCAGACCCTGCACTTTATGCTTCCTAGCTTTGCTACTATCTTCTCCCTGGCAGCAGCACAATGTAAATGGGTGCACTGTGATTTAAGGGAGGGTAGGGGACTCCTCACCTCTGATGGATATCTAGACTTACATATACAACTGGCCCTTTGAGGGTAACCATAATGCTGGTGTGGCTTGTGATGAAATTGAGTTTGACACCACTGTATTAGAGTATATGTAACAACAGCACACATACTTGGCCGATAATAATATTTGGGCAAGTAAATAACAAGACAGAAATTGGCCACAAATACTGTACAAATGTATACATTTACAGCAGATACTGAGTCATTGTAGATGGAATACATAAAATGGCAAATAGGGATGAGCCCGATGTTTGAGTCGAACAAATTTGCGGTGTTCGCTGCAAATTTGAAAGCCGCGGAACACCCTTAAAGTCTATGGGATACTAACATAAAATACCAAAAGTGCTAATTTTAAAGGCTTATATGCTTGGTATTTGGTGTTTGGGGATCTGGGTCCTACCCCAGGGGACATGTATCAATGCAAAAAAAAGTTTTAAAAACAGACGTTTTTTCGGGTGCAGTGATTTTAATAATGCTTAAATTAAAAAAAATAAAAGTGAAATATTCCCTTAAATTTCATACCTGGGGGGTCTATAGTATGCCTGTAAAGTGGCACATTGTTTCCCGTGTTTAGAACAGTCCCACAGCAAAATTACATTTCTAAAAGAAAAAAAGGAATTTAAAACTACTTGCGGCTGTAATAAATTGTCGGGTCTCGGCAATACAGAAAAAAGTAATTGAAAAAACTCAATGCACCCCCCCCCCCCAGTCCATTACCAGGCCCTTCAGGTCTGGTTTGGCTATTAAGGGAAACCCTGCCCAATTATAATTTTTTTAAATGGCGTAGGGGTCCCCCTCAAAATCCATATCAGACCTGATTTAAAGGGGAACCAAATAAAAAAAAAGGCATAGGGGTCCCCTAAAAATCCATTCCAGACACTTATCCGAGCACGCAACCTGGCAGGCCGCAAGAGACAAGAGAGCGCCCCCCCCCCCCCCGAACTGTCTGTGACCCCAAAGCACCTTGTCCCCATGTTGATGGGGACAAGGGCCTCATCCCCACAACCCTTGGCCGGTGGTTGTGGGGGTCTGCGGGTGGGAGGCTTATCGCAATCTGGAAGCCCCCTTTAAAAAGGAGACCCCCCAGATCCTTGGCCCCCCTATGTGAATTGGTAACTGGGTACATTGTACCCCCTACCTTTTCACCAAAAATGTTTACAGCAATGTAAATCTTCTGGTGCAGGGTTTCTCTTAATATCCATACCAGACCTGAAGGGCCTGGTAATGAACTGGGGGGGAACCCATGCCATTTTTTTCAATGTCTTTTTTCTGTATTGCCGAGACCAGACAATTCAATACAGCCGCGATCAGTTTTAAATTACTTTTTTGCCTTTCCAAATTACATTTTGCTGTGGGACTGTTCTAAACACAGGACAAATGTGCCACTTGACATGCATACTATAGACACCCCCAGGTACTACATTTAACCACTTAAGCCCCAGACCAATATGCTGCTAAATGCCCAAAGGCGTTTTTACAATTCGGCACTGCGTCGCTTTAACAGACAATTGCGCGGTCGCGCGACATGGCTCCCAAACAAAATGTGCATCCTTTTCTTTCCACAAATAGAGTTTTCTTTTGATGGTATTTGATTGTCTTTGCGATTTTTAATTTTTTGTGATATAAACCGAAAAAGACCGACACTTTGGAAAAAATATGATATTTTCTACTTTTTGTTATAAGAGAAATCGAATAAACTAAATTTTAGTCAAACATTTAGGCCAAAATGTATTCAACCACATGTCTTTAGTAAAAAGAAATCGCAATTAAAAAAACTAGCTACCTAGCGGCAACAGCGACACTAAGCGATCAGAAAAACGATTGCTTAGTGATGCTGGCAATAGGGGGTGAAAGGGTTAACTAGGACGGTGATCAAGGAGTTAAACCTTTATTAGGGGAGGTACGGGGGCTACCCTGGACCTAACACTAACTGCCTGTCACACTCACTGTCACACTGACACTAAATGCAGTGATCAGTAAATATATGATCACTGCTATTAGTGACACTGTGACAAGGGGCTGGGGGGGTGATCTAAAAGGGTTAAGTGTGCCTATGTGTGTGGTGTCAGTGTAGTGTTAGTGCAACTTACTTCTGATGTCTTCTCTCCTCTCGCTGGATTGAAAAAAACGCCGAGAGGAGAGCTCACATCACTTCCTCTGCCTGTGTTTACATTATACAGGCAGAGGAAGTGCAGAGCAGGGAGGGAGCGGATTGGCTGGTCGCTCCCACAGCAAACCGGACCGCCACATGTACCGGGGGGGTCCCGATCGGACCCCCGACCCACGTCTAGGCAGGGACATACAGGTAAGTTCATCTGCCTGTACGTGCCATTCTGCCGACGTATATGTACATGCGGCGGTCGGGAAGTGGTTAAAGGAATATTTCAATTTTCACTTTTATTGTTTCACTTTAAGCATTATTAAAATCACTTCTCCCAAAAAAACTTTAATTTTTAAAACTCTCTTTTTGCATTGATACATGTCCCCTGGGACAGGACCTAAACACATTTTCTGACAATACCATGCATATAAGCCTTTAAAATTAGCACTTTTGTTTTTTCATGTCCCATAGACTTTAACGGTGTTCTCGTGTTCGAACACATTTTTTGCCTGTTCGCAAGCTCTGGAGCGAACCGAACCAGGGGGTGTTTGGCTCATCCTTAATGGCAAGCAGAGGAGCAGGTTTTGTACTTCAGCATCAGTGGTTGCAGATGTTGTTGACCATGTTTGTTTTATCTCGGTGCAGCACATAGATACTGCTCCTCATTGTAAACACATTCATGTCACTATTAATGTAAAAATATCATTTGATGCTGAAGCTGAATTATTTATCATTGCCCTCTTTGTGTGGAAACCCTTTTTAAACCTTGTTAGTCCTCTAACAGCATTTGGCATTGGCCTGCAGGGACACCCTAATGGCACCTTGGCTCACAAACAATCTCTAATTCATATACAAGTTATTGGAAGAATCAATACAAAATAAATAGATAGCTACACTTTATCTTTACAGGTCTGTGCAGTGCTGATTTGGAATTGTGTGCTTGAACAGATGAACATGAAAACTGAGAGCCCAGTATGTATTCTAGCTGTGTGTCAAGCAATTCATCCTCCTTCGTTATTGTGAAGTATATCCAGAGGTGTATGGTTAAATACATACTGTACAGGCGCTCAGCAGTGCACTGACTGCATTGTACTAAATGTGAAGTAAATCCTTATAGACTGGAGCTGTAGTCTTTCTCAAACATTTCCGTTAAGTAATTCCTGGAACTAGATTGAGAATCAGTCCATTCATGCATGTACTTAGCTTACAAATCAATCCTGTCTCCAAGTATTTTAATAACCAGATACAGCCTGTGAAGGCTGACAGCCCTGTGTAGTGTGGGGGGGGGGGGAGCTTTATGCAGTGCTGGGATGGGAAAGGAGCTCTGCCAAGTGACCCGCCAGGGGTCCCTGTCCTCTGATTCTCCAGCAGTGATCCCTGTCCTCTGATGTAAGGAGAAACTCTGGGAACTCAAAACTCTTAAGCCACTTTTAGTATCTTGGCGTGCAGTGGGTGTATCTGCACACATCGGTGGAAGTGGTGGGTGTTAGTGGGGGGGGGGGCAGGTAAAATTTTGCATCGGGGCCCACAAGCTTTAAGCTATGCCTCTGCTCAAACCATAATCTCCCCCTCCACCAAATAATTTGGACCAGTGCACAAAGCATGAGTTCAGACCTCAACCCGGTAGAACACCTTTCGGATGAATTAGAGTGGAGACTGCTAGCTAAGCCATCTCATCCAACATCAGTGCCTGTTGCTTATAACATGGCAGCAGATGTGTCCAGTTTATTATTGACTTACTGATGTGACAGCAATACTGTAGCGCAGGCACTATTCAGCAGAATCACATGGGTGATAGTCAGGGCTCAAGTCCTGCGGGAACGCATGGGAACGGAGTCCCTGCACTTATTTCACAGCAGGAACGCAGTTCCCTTTGCAGGACTAGAGCAGCCGAGCCGCCCGAGCCAATCCTTCACTAAGCGGTGATGCCCAGCTCGAGTCACTGTCAGGGGCAGGCGAACCTTAGTAATCCTTTATGTTACTGGCCGCTTCTATCACCTTGCTTAAAGTTCTTTCTAAATCCTGCGATAACTTGCAGCAGACCTCCACAATGTCTCCTGCGAAGAATGACAAACGCTCCCAGGAGACATTGCGGCATGGAGGAAGTGACGGAATACCCACACACTACCCGATGAATCCATATACTGGAAGCAGCCAGTAACATAAAGGATTACTAAGGTACAGTGGATCGAAAAAAAACATGCGGTTTAGTAATTATGCATATGAGCGTATCATTTTTTTTTTTTTTGGTGGGAGAGTGGATCTTGGGTGGGAGTTCCCACACTTTTTTCCCCAGGACTTGACCCCTGGTGATAGTAGGACACAGCATGGAGTTACTGCAATACTCACAGGGTTCCAGGTGGTTCTATCTCCATTGTAAAAGTCCTTGCAGGGCAGGCCAGGCCAGGCCAGAAAAACAGAAATCAAAAGAAGACTAATGCCGCGTACACACGATCGGACATTCCGACAACATAACCATGGATTTTTTCCGACGGAATGCTGGCTCAAACTTGTCATACACATGGTCACACAAATGTTGTCGGAAATTCAGAAAGTCAAGAACGCGGTCACGTACAACACTACAACGAGCCAAGAAAAATTATTTTAGAGACTTTTCCTTTTTAGATTTCTCTCTCCTCTCCTCTCCTCTCCTCCCCAGCTGACGTAAGTGGCAGTGCCCCCCCCCCCCCCCCATATTGGAACTCTCAGCTGGCAGAGGAGAGAAAAGGCAACTGATCGTAGGAAGAAGGTGTGTTATCTGTACGGATAAGCATAATTATGATATAACACAGGCACAGGAGAACTGTTGTTCTATTGTTCTAACACAGAGGGGATGGGAGCATTAACTTAACATCCACTTTAAGAAAACCCTGAGGGTCCATTCATACATGAAGCAGTCCACTGGGGTTTGTTATTGAACAAGTGCTAATGATCATTGCCTCAATTATGACCCAGTATTAAATAGTAAATTGTAAAACAAAGGTTTTTTATTTTGTTATATAAGTACACACACATTTATGTATGTGTGTACAGGGAGTGCAGAATTATTAGGCAAATTAGTATTTTGACCACATCATCCTCTTTATGCATGTTGTTTTACTCCAAGCTGTATAGGCTCGAAAGCCTACTACCAATTAAGCATATTAGGTGATGTGCATCTCTGTAATGAGAAGGGGTGTGGTCTAATGACATCAACACCCTATATCAGGTGTGCATAATTATTGGGCAACTTCCTTTTCTTTGGCAAAATGGGTCAAAAGAAGGACTTGACAGGCTCAGAAAAGTCAAAAATAGTGAGATATCTTGCAGAGGGATGCAGCACTCTTAAAATTGCAAAGCTTCTGAAGCGTGATCATCGAACAATCAAGTGTTTCATTCAAAATAGTCAACAGGGTCGCAAGAAGCGTGTGGAAAAACCAAGGCGCAAAATAACTGCCCATGAACTGAGAAAAGTCAAGCGTGCAGCTGCCAAGATGCCACTTGCCACCAGTTTGGCCATATTTCAGAGCTGCAACATCACTGGAGTGCCCAAAAGCACAAGGTGTGCAATACTCAGAGACATGGCCAAGGTAAGAAAGGCTGAAAGACGACCACCACTGAACAAGACACACAAGCTGAAACGTCAAGACTGGGCCAAGAAATATCTCAAGACTGATTTTTCTAAGGTTTTATGGACTGATGAAATGAGAGTGAGTCTTGATGGGCCAGATGGATGGGCCCGTGGCTGCATTGGTAAAGGGCAGAGAGCTCCAGTCCGACTCAGACGCCAGCAAGGTGGAGGTGGAGTACTGGTTTGGGCTGGTATCATCAAGGATGAGCTTGTGGGGCCTTTTCGGGTTGAGGATGGAGTCAAGCTCAACTCCCAGTCCTACTGCCAGTTTCTGGAAGACACCTTCTATAAGCAGTGGTACAGGAAGAAGTCTGCATCCTTCAAGAAAAACATGATTTTCATGCAGGACAATGCTCCATCACACGCGTCCAAGTACTCCACAGCGTGGCTGGGAAGAAAGGGTATAAAAGAAGAAAAACTAATGACATGGCCTCCTTGTTCACCTGATCTGAACCCCATTGAGAACCTGTGGTCCATCATCAAATGTGAGATTTACAAGGAGGGAAAACAGTACACCTCTCTGAACAGTGTCTGGGAGGCTGTGGTTGCTGCTGCACGCAATGTTGATGGTGAACAGATCAAAACACTGACAGAATCCATGGATGGCAGGCTGCATGAGTGTCCTTGCAAAGAAAGGTGGCTATATTGGTCACTGATTTGTTTTTGTTTTGTTTTTGAATGTCAGAAATGTATATTTGTGAATGTTGAGATGTTATATTGGTTTCACTGGTAAAAATAAATAATTGAAATGGGTATATATTTGTTTTTTGTTAAGTTGCCTAATAATTATGCACAGTAATAGTCACCTGCACACACAGATATCCCCCTAAAATAGCTAAAACTAAAAACAAACTAAAAACTACTTCCAAAAATATTCAGCTTTGATATTAATGAGTTTTTTGGGTTCATTGAGAACATGGTTGTTGTTCAATAATAAAATTAATCCTCAAAAATACAACTTGCCTAATAATTCTGCACTTGTATATTATATATATATTGTCAGAACCATTGACGTATCGTGGCATAGTGCCTAATATACTGTCAGGATGTTTATACTGAAATATAAAATAATATTGTATTTATGGAAATATGTAAATCTGTGCTTTGGGAGAGTTACAATTTTCCTACAATATCAAAACAAGAAATCCAAAGTTCTTGTGTTATCAAGACAAGTAAACACAAATGAATATTTAAAATATATATATTTATTAACTAAAGATATAGTGCAAAATTAAAATCAGATACAATTCGTGATAAAACAAATAATTGATATATTTCTACAATCAGAGATACATGATGGTTAAATGTTCAGATAATATTTACATTCATTATATGAGAAGATATATTCACAGTTCTTACTGATCGTCCTGGCATCTTTAAAACCTGGTAACTTGTAAAAAAAAACGTCTGTGACTATACGGCTTAGTAAATAGCTTGGGCCAGATTCACGTACATCGGCGCATTTTTGGACCGGCGTAGAGCAACTCCTTTAAGTTAGACCGGCTTAATTTTGAGGCGCAAGTACCGTATCCTCGTAGTATTTTCGGCCAAATTTGCACCGGTGCAATGTAAATTCCGAGGCGTAAGGCGGTGTAATTCAAAGTGGGAAGGACGTGGGCGTGTTCCATTGAAATGAGCCGTGACCCCATGCAAATGAAGGGCCGGCCAGACTGGACATGTGCACATGAAGCAGACTATGGTCAGCACCTCTCTGAGCATGCTCAGAACAGCGCAATCAGTTAGATAGGAACTAGGCCAGTCAGACTTAGTGAGCTATGCACAGTGCTTAACCACTTCCCGCCCGGCCAATAGCCGATTTACGGCAGGGAAGTGGTTATGAAATCGTCACTAGACGTTCTCAAACGTCTAGCACGATTTCAATGCCGCGCGCGCCCGTGGGGGCGCGCAGCGCGGCGATCGGTGATGCGGGGTGTCAGTCTGACACCCTGCACCTCCGATCTCGGTAACGAGTCTCCGGCGGAGCCTCGTTACCACGTGATCAGCCGTGTCCAATCACGGCTGATCACGATGTAAACAGGAAGAGCCGCCGACGGCTCTTCCTCACTCGCGTCTGACAGACGCGAGTACAGGAGAGCCGATCAGCGGCTCTCCTGACAGGGGGGGTTCGCGCTGATTGTTTATCAGCGCAGCCCCCCCTCGGATCGCCACACTAGACCACCAGGGAAATAAAAAAAATACAAAAAAAATACAAAAAAAATGACACAAATAAATGACAAAAAAAAAAAAAAAAATGACAAAAAAAAAAAATTACAAAAAAAAAAGGGGGGGGCAGTAAAAAAAATGATGCCAATCAGTGCCCACACATGGGCACTGATTGGCAACATTGATCCATCAGTGCCACCCCTCAGTGATCATCAGTGCCACCCCAGTGTCTGTCAGTGCCACCCCACAGTGCCAATCCATGCCCAGTGCCCACCTACCAGTGCCCACCTGTGCCACCTATCAGTGCCCACCTGTGTCGCCTATCAGTGCCCACCTGTGCCGCCTATCAGTGCCCACCTGTGCCGCCTATGAGTGCCCACCTGTGCCGCCTATGAGTGCCCACCTGTGCCGCCTATGAGTGCCCACCTGTGCTGCCTATGAGTGCCCAGTGCTGCCTATGAGTGCCCATCAGTGCCGCCCATGAGTGCCCATCAGTGCCGCCCATGAGTGCCCATCAGTGCCCAATACCAGCGCCGCCTATCAGTGCCCATCAGTGCTACCTAATCGGTGCCCATCAGAACTACCTCATCGGTGCCCATCAGTGCCACCTCATCGGTGCCCATCAGTGCCACCATATCAGTGCCCATAATTGAAAGAGAAAACATACTCATTTACAAAAAAATTAACAGAAAAAAATAAAAACTTTATTTTTTTTTCAAAATCTTCGCTCTATTTTTAGTTGTTGCACAAAAAAAAAAAAAACGCAGAGGTGATCAAATACCACCAAAAGAAAGCTCTATTTGTGGGGAAAAAAGGACGCCAATTTTGTTTGGGTGCAGTGTAGCATGACCGCGCAATTGTCATTCAAATTGCGACAGTGCTGAAAGCTGAAAATTGGCTTGGGCGGGAAGGTGCGTAAGTGCCTGGTATGGAAGTGGTTAAATAGACCGAGAGAAATGCCCTTCCATTGCAAAAGTACATCCAATTTTTTCCCTTCCTACAGCAAGGTGCTTTTGTTCTGTTGTTTGTTAGTGTTTGTTGGTTTGTGACTTGTCTTTGAGATTTTTGGAGAGTGATTTGGAGAGTGTTTTTTGCTGAGTTTTTTTTTTTTTTTTTGCTGTTTTTTTTATTTTATTTTGCTGGGCATTTTTTTTTTGCTGGGCATTTTTTTTTCTTTTTTGATTTTTTTTCTGTTTGTGAATGATTTTTGAATGTGGGGGTGACATTCCTGCCACCACTCCACTTGTACGCTGAAAAGAGCCACTGGCAAGGAAATGGAGTGTTGCCAGGACCTTGCCCAGTGGCTGCACTGCATGTGAGCGGTGTGTTGGGCTGGTGATGTCCTCCTGCAGGGTTGTGGTTAATTCCAGGATGGCATGAGGGGTGAATCTGAAGATGCGATACACCTCAGAATCACTCATGCCAAAGATGTCTATGCGTGTGCGGTATCTCTCCCGTGCCCTCCTCTGTGCCCTCCTCCCTTCTGTGTCATCTAAGTCAGTAGTATAGCTATGAGGAAGGATGCCCCTGGCATGTTGGCAGGGCCGCCATCAGGAATTATGGGGCCCCTTACACAGCTTCAGGCATGGGCCCCCTGGAGCAGAGAACTGGGGGGGGGGTGCTGCCGCCTGAAATTGAGAAGCGGGGAGGGACTGCAGCGAATCGGGGGGGGCCTTTACAAAAAAAAGAAGAATAAAGAAAAATAGATATAAAAAGGGGGGTAGCCATCCAGGGACCTCGGGGCCCTTTAATAAAAAATAAAATAAAAATATCTAAAAAAATGTTTTTTTTTTTTAAATAAATAAAAAAAGAGGGGGTTGCCATCTGGGGCCCTTGGGAACTCCGGACCCCTAAAACGAAAAAAAAACAAAAAACATTTTTTTTTTTTTAGGGGGTTCCCATCCGGGCCCCTGGGGACCCCCGGGCCCTTTACAGGTGTTATGCCTGTACCCCCCTGATGGCAGCCCTGCATGTTGGCATATAGATCGTTGTCCTGCAAGTGTGGGTGCTCAGCTCGTCCCTAACGGTGTTGCTTTAGCTGACATGTAGACGGATTGTTTAATTTTAAACCTGCTTTTATATGGTCTAATTTTAGACTTTCCGTGCAGCTGATAAGCACATCGTGTAGACTGCACCGCACAAACTTACTTTTGTGGATTGGCGTATCTCCCTCATTTGCATATTTGCATAGGAAATCAATGGTGTGGACGGAGTAAATGTGCACCTAGGATGTGCAGGCATAGGAAAGTTAGGCCGGTCGGGAGTAGCCTTTTTTGGTGCATATCTAGTTCTGTGGGAACGGTGCAAAAAATATTCCGGAGCAAATTTAGACTTAGACGGCACATCTCGAGATACTCCGGCGTAAGTGCTTTGTGAATCTTGCCCCTTGTGTTTACATTGACACTATGTTATCTCTTCTCAACACAAACAGATCTCCTCTTTTACTTCTTATACAGTATGTGTACAGATAAAAAAACATTTTGTACACAAGCTTGGCAAAACAGACAAGCTTATTTTAAATTTAGAGAGAATTTATTTTCACAGACATCACCCTAAAACCATTGTACAACTGTTGGCATTTAGCTTTTTAAAGACAAACATAATTTGTGTATGTCTCCTAATATTTGGAATATAATTATTTCATACTGCAGCTAAAAATAATATACCTCCCAAATAATTTTTGCTAAATATATTTAAATGGTTTTAGTTATGTGTATGTAAAAACATTCCATTACCAAAAGGTAAATAAACAAAATTATACATGACCAGTATTTTAGCGTTCTTTCTGTTTGAAAAGCGAAGTCCCAAGAGGGGCCTTTTTCACCATTGCTACATGTTTCCATTCAGTCTCTCCCTTCCAGCTTCCTTTGGAGATCCTCTGAGAGCGAGAGTTCCCCAGACATCTTTTCAGAGTCAGTTTCCTTCCAGAGATAGAGAGATAGGGCCAGATTCACGTATTCCAGAGCATCTTTGCTCTGGAGTAACGCTACTGATTTGCGTTGCGCTGCCGAATTTTTAGGAGCAAGTGCTGTCATTCACGAAGCACTTGCTCCTAAAGTTGCGGCAGCGCATCGCAAATGAGCCGGCGGAATTCAAATTGGGCGGGTACGGGGCGTGTAGTATGCTAACTACGCGCGATCCCGCCGCCGACGTACTGCGCATGCGTCGAGTGTCAAAGCATCCCCGTGCGCATGCTCCAAAATCTGTGAATGAACGTCAATGACGTCACATTCCCATTCATGACCGTTTTACGCAAGCGACGTTTTTTTTTTTTTTCCCGACGCGATGACGACGCCTATACCTAACATAGGATACTCCAACCCCATGTAGGTATAACTATGCGCCGCGTATCCCGTCCGGAAACGTCGTAACGTCATTGCGTCGCGCCGGATTTCGATCGTGAATTGCCGATTTCCGCTCATTAACATATTTTTTGAGCGTAAATCGGCGGGAACGCCCCCGGCGCCATTTTTAAGTTGAAGTAACGATGCGATGGCGAAACTCAGTTACGCTCATCGCATCGGAACTTCAACCCGGCGTTTCTTGTTTTCTGGTTACAGAAAACAGAAACGCCGGCTCAAAGCCACTGTTACGCTGGCGGATCACTCGATCCGCCAGCGTAACCTTTCATGAATCTGGCCCATAGCCTTCAGAGGTAGAGTAATTGCTCTCCCACCAGTGACCCTACCAGGATTTACCCCAAAGATACTTTTGTGTCTTCTGCAACACCTTTTTAACACACTCAAGAAGTGGGTGTATCTCACATTTCTACGTCATTGACAATGTCAAATGATGCTATGTTAGGTAGGCTGCCATAGCAACCAAGGCTGCGGCCATTTTGAGTAATGCCACTTTTAACCTGTAGGGGCGGTGGTGTATAAGGAATAATTTCAAATTTTAGGGTCATCCAGGGTTGATCATAATTTATGACCCCCTTTGAACTAAGTCTTGGTGGAGCACCATCAATTGTCTTATATGTCAATTGACATCCTGGCATTTCTTACCACTTAATAGACTGGGAATGTTTACCTATCTTAGCTTAGGCCATTAGTTGGATTCCTAGGAAAGTGAGATCTTTTGAAAAGTACGTCTAAGCAAAACCCTTTACTTCCCAAATACAGGCTCTCAATGTCAATACAGTTAGGAACTCACATTTGTAAGCATAGTAATGTGTATATATATGTATAACTTAAAGAGTTATAATAACTAATACATTTACATTATTACCATTATGAAAGAAACATTACTATTTAAGATATATATAATATGATAAGTTCATATGAAACCAGGGCTCCTTACCATTAAGTGTCAAACCTAAAATATAAAAGACCTAGGGATGGGACATACAAGGTTTATAACAACCTCCCTATAAGTTAAAAAACATTCTGGTAACAAGGCCTTATTCACAGGCTTTAAACTGTGATTCAACCTAAGACACAAAATGGTTCCTCTTCTGCCAAATGTATATGAATATGGAAAATATGAAAAATATATAATATGCATAATATAATATGCATAATATAAAGGCCTATATGTATATTCTTTTAACCCAAAATGTTCTGACAATATATCGTGGGGATCACTTTTCTGAAACACAGTCCGCAAGCAGGCACTTTCTTTTTAAGTCTGGCGGATGCCAGGTTTTATTTACAAAAGGTTTGCAGGTTAAAATAAACAAAACAGTAAAATTAAATCCTTGCCGTCCGGTGCTAAACTAAACATCAGGGTCTCCTATCTATACAGTGTGGGGCTGGTCCCCACCACCCACAAAATAAACAACAAAGCAAACCTTTTCTTGCAATGTCTTTACAGAGAGCACCTCACACTCAGGTTCCCTCCTAAATCTCCAAAAACCAAAGCCAAAGTCCAGCTGACTGTGGACTCCAGTGGACCCAAACATCCAGACCGGAACCCTAGCCAGCCCCAGAGGCTGTAAAACCCGGCCCGGATTCCGGTTCAGTCCCTCATAATGGAACGAATGCGAGGTGAAATGTACCTATTATCATGTATAGCA
This sequence comes from Rana kukunoris, assembly GCA_029574335.1. Lineage (NCBI taxonomy): Eukaryota > Metazoa > Chordata > Amphibia > Anura > Ranidae > Rana > Rana kukunoris. Next base: position 152,226,127 of record CM056056.1, read on the forward strand.
CCTCGCATACCGTCACAATATATATATATATATATATATATATATATATATATATATATATATATTAATGGAAGGGCAAGCCCATCATGTCACTGTTTAAAATGCCAGTTTATGCCAGATTTTTTAGAAGCAAGCACACTAATGGCATAGGTGTGTGTTGGCTTTCATATGAGAGCCAGTGTTAAAGCTCAGGGCCCCACCCTTCCAAGGGGGTCAGTGTGTGAAGGGAGCAGTGAGAGGTGCGGGTGTGCACCATAATTTCCAGGTCAGAACAGACCAAGGCCCGAGCCTGAGAGAGAGTCCATGAGGGACAGAGCAGCTAGGAAGCTGCATGGAAATATGCAGAGCTCAGATGCCGTGTCTGTGTGCAAACACATGGACGTATTTGATGGTCAGGAAGACCATAAGATAATGGTCAGGAGGACCCAGGGATACTGATCAGATCAGTAATGGCCCATACACACGATCCGAATATCGGCCGACGGATCGTACGATATTCCTCGCTTGCTGGTCGCATCGGAACCAGAATACACTAAAATACTCCCGATTACAATTGTACGAGGAAACTTGAGTACGTTCTTTGCGGACTTACGTGGTAGCGTAGTGATGTAATGTACGGTTGACCCCTGTAGCCACGCCCGCAGCATAGTGGTTCTGAACCACCGTTCCTTCGGGCCACTACGTACTTTCCTTCGAACTACGGTAGTTTGTGCGGGTCACTACATTCTTTCTTGCCAATACGTAATTTCTTTCAGACTGGCACGTTCGGTCGGATGGATCTTGGGCAACAAAAAACCAACATAGCAATTGCAATGATTGGAGTCCTGGCCATACAAAAGGTCCTTAAACCTAAAAAAAAAAAAAAGTAGAAGGACATGGACAAAAGAGTGGCTGCTGAATCGTGACAAATACTCCCACATGTCCTTGCTCAAGGATCTTCAAGAAAAAAATCCAGAAGATTACCGAAATTATCTTAGAATGGACGATGACTGTTTTCAGCAATTACTAACATGTGTAAGACCACATATACAGAAGAAGGACACTGTGATGAGAGAAGCAATAAGTGCCGATCAAAGGCTAATAGCAACTTTACGGTACTTGGCAACTGGACGCAGTCTGCAGGATCTAAAATTCACTACCGGAATATCTCCACAGTCACTTGGCAAGATCATCCCGGAAACCTGTGAAGCTCTTATTCAGACACTGAAGGATGAATATCTAAAGGTACAGTGACGTTTATTATCTATGTATTTTTAGAATTATTGTGGTCAATTGCAAGCAACGCTGACATTCTTGGTACCATAACCTCAATGTAGTGTTGCAGCAATTTCGCAGAAAATGTAAAGTGTCCTGGTTTTGCCACTTTTGGTTGTGATGACAATTCTTAAGGCTAATATCCACATATATGAGCAGGCTCGTGCTTAATTGGACTAGGAAACACATGACACGGAAACCACCCCTAAAGTCAAAGTGACATGTGTTTAAAAAACATGCAAATGCAGGTGAACTAACAAGCCCTCAGCAGTTGTAAAGCTTGATTTTAATAAACTATACCTTTATTCTTGGCATACAGAATCGGAATTAAACACTGTTTATCTCTCTTTTCCTCCTAGTTTCCAAGAAATGCTGCGGAATGGATAGAGGTTGGACAGAAATTTCACGAGCAATGGAATTTCCCAAATTGTGGGGGCGCAATTGATGGGAAACACATTAGGATCTCACCACCCCCCAATTCTGGCTCGTATTTTTATAATTATAAAGGCTTTTTCAGTATTGTTCTTCTTGCCGTTGTCAATGCCAATTATGAATTCCTATATGTAGACATTGGGAAAAATGGACGCAATTCCGATGGCAGTGTGATAGAACACACTAAATTCTACCAACTACTTCAAAGTGGGTCTCTGAATCTCCCATCCCCAAATGAGACCGTGGAAGGTCTGAACTTTGTTTTCGTTGCAGACGATGCGTTTGCTTTAGGAGACCATCTCCTCAAGCCCTTCCCAATGCGTAACATGACCCCTGACCAGAGGATATATAATTACAGGTTGTCAAGAGCACGTAGAGTGGTGGAAAACGCTTTCGGAATATTGGCCAACCGTTTTCGGATATTCCAGACGACCATTAATATTTCTTTAGAAAAACTTAATAAAATTGTGCTATGTTGCTGTGTATTGCATAACTTCTTGCGGCGACATGCACAGGGCTACATTCCAGCGGAACAGCAAAATGATACAGGAACAACATCATCAACTCAAGGTGTGCGAGACAACAGCAATGCCAGAATGAGCCAATTGACACCACTGGCTCTGCCACATTCCAGGCTGCCATCTCAAACTGCCCGTCAATGCCGCCTGGACTATATGAATTATTTTATAGGTCAAGGGGCAGTGTCATGGCAGAATGACGTGTGAGATCTTTTTGTTCCTGGAAAAATCCACTGTTTACACTCCATTTATTAAAATGATTGTCAAATGTATGCATATTTTATTATTTTGCCTATAACATGGCGTTTCCATGTTAATAAAAAAGCATACATCCTGAGTACTTGTTTGTATTGAATATAGTGTAAAAGGTGTCTGCAAATTTGGAACATCTGTGGTCATTAGTACCACCTTATAGTGCCACCTCACATTGCCCACCCAGTGCTAAAAAAAAGGGAAATCATTAGGTGCCAACTATAATTCCCCACAAGTGCCACCTATCACTGCCCACTGTGGACACCTAGCAATGCCCACTAGTGTCACCTCTAAGTGCTCTAACAATGCATTTCCGTGGTCACCTATAAGTACACTCCAGTATCATATATTAAGTGCCCATCTGTGCCGCCTTATCAATGCCCACATTGACAATTCTTTGCATAAAAAAAAACACCCCTCCTAAATATAAATAAAAAGGTGTGTTATGTGGACTTGCCCAAAATCAGAGAATTTCTCTTTAAAAAAATAAATAAAAGAAAGGGATATTAAATAGAATCCCGAGCACCAAATTGTAATTAACTATTAAAGTGGTACTGAAGAGGTGATATTTTCCCTAACAATGTGCCTCTTTTTGCAGCAGGGCATGCGCAGTGGCTATCCTCTGCTCCTGCTTTGTCTAGCACCGGTCTTGCCCGGAATGAAGTCTCCCGCGTGCATGTGTTTTTCTGGCAATATCAATGCTCCAGACAATCACAGCGCTCGAGCGGCGAAGGTCGTCAAACATGGGGAGGCAAGATGACATGTTTTTGGGTGTTGACAATGTAAAATCTAGACACCTCTTTCCAGGGAAAGTATTTCATAATGTGCTAGTTTAACGTGCATACTCAAACTTTGGCGCTTCTGTTTTAAAAACCAAACAAAATCTGGGGTGGGAACTACCCGCTTAAAAAAAAAAAAAAAAGGTTCAAACTGTTCTATGTGCAAGTTCTTGAAATGAGTGTGGTTTATGGTACCCAGCAAGCACGTTTGGAGATCAATAACAGTCAAACAAGATAAATTGAACATCCAATCCAACATTTGACTAAACCATTACTATCAAACTGTACAACACACATTTCGTGCGTGCAGCCTATAAGGCTGCATGTTATGTTTTGTTCATGTTGATGGTGAGAATTCCCTGTGTGGGAAGACATATGAACTTTTGATGCTCTTTTAAATAAAAGTGGGCAGAAAAGCCCTAAATACTATTTCTGATGTGGATTAACTCACTATTTTGACACTACCACTGAGCTACAAAACCCCAACATGTCACAATATACAGTATATACATACAGTCATGGCCGAAATTGTTGGCACCCCAGAAATGTTTCCAGAAAATCAAGTATTTCTCACAGAAAAGTACTGCAGTAACACGTTTTGCTATACACATGTGTATTCCCTTTGTGTGTATTGGAACAAAACAAAAAAAGGGAGGAAAAAGGCAAATTGGACATAATGTCACACAAAACTCCAAAAATGGGCTGGTCAAAATTCTTGGCACCCTTTCAAAATTGTGGATAAATAAGATTGTTTCAAGCATGTGATGCTCCTTTAAACTCACCTGGGGCAGGTAACAGGTGTGGACAATATAAAATCACACCTGAAAGCAGATAAAAAGGAGAAAAGTTTACTTATGTTCCTTTCACACGGAGCGGACCGTTTTTCGGTCCGCTCCGTGTGTGTCCATCGGCTTAACGGGGGGGTCCCGCTCAGCTGTCGGCGGACAAGGCGGTCTCCGCACACTGTGCAGGGACTGCCCTGTCTCTCCTCCGCTCTCCCCTATGGGTAATCGGATGAAAACGGACCATTTGTCCATCTTCATCCGATCCGTTCCGCCGGACGGAAGAAAAATAGGGTTTTCTTCCGTCCAAAAAAACGGATCCAGACGGACGCGGATCTTTGCGGACAACAGAAAGAGGAGAAGAGAACCCATTGATAACCTTCTTTTGATGACGAAACGCGTCGGGGGGGGCGCGCAGTGACGTCACCACGTACGGAGGAAGGGCTCCGATCTGTTTGCCGGCCGGCGATTGGTTTTTACATGCTTTTGATATCTTGTCAAATTGTGAGTATCATTTTTGTTTTAATAAACCCTCCTTGCTGAAACGGAATCACACTATTGGTCCATCCTTCTCTCTCCACTATATGGCTGATGTCCGTGAGTACCGCCAGCTTTGTTATCTGCTGGAAGTCGTGTCCAGGAACCATCTAGGATTTCAAAGGCCGCGGCTGGGTTATAGCCAATTGCTACATTGAGCTTGCCCTCTGGTAAGCGGCCCTCCCTTATTTTGGTGAAGGGATCACTTTGATGCTGTCATCTCGTCACTGTGGTGGTGTGAACCATTAGGATCTTTCTGCTGTTCTATTTTCTGGGACTGTTTTCAATTATACTTTGACACAGAGGTTGCAAGGACTGTACGAACTTCTGTGCTATTGCCCTAGAAGCACTTTCTGGGATACACAATATTTTATATTTTATGTTTGCTCCAATTTAGGATTTTGTAATTTTATTTTTATGTAATATTACAATGTTAATCATTTAATTTACAGGAGAGCTTTTGTGTCATCACCCTATGTGGCCAGGTTTTGCCTTTACCCTATGTGAGATGCTCCGTGTTATATTAATTGTTTAAATACAGAGGACTGTTGCCTAGCAGTCCTCATCTAACTCATTTGTTTTTATGAGCGCGGCTTTGCCAAACTGTATTATTTTGTGTTTTCACACGATTGCCGCTGCCTTCTAGTTTTTTAGTTTTTTTGGTTTAGTGCAGTTTTCTGTTTTTCTCAGGAGAAGAGAACTGTCTAAGGACTTGAGAACCAAAATTGTGGAAAAATATAAACAATCTCAAGATTACAAGTCCATCTCCAGAGATCTAGATTTGTCTTTGTCCACAGTGCGCAACATTATCAAGAAACTTGCAACCCATGGCACTGTAGTTAATCTCTGGACGTGGACGGAAGAGAAAAATTGGTTAAAGGTTGCAACGCAGGATAGTCTGGGTGGTGGATAAGCAGTCCTAAACAAGTTCCGAAGAGATTCCAGATGTCCTGCAGGCTCAGGGAGCATCAGTGTCAGTGCAAACTATCCGTCGTCATTTAAATGAAATGAAGCGCTATAGCAGGAGACCCAGGAGAAATTGATCAGCTAAAAATATTAGGTGATAAAAAATGTGGGTGTGAGACTGATAATAAAAAATACGGTGGATGATGTGTGGCTGTGAGTGAAATAAGTGCTGATGGCCAATGCTAACACAATGCATAAACTAGAAAACAAACAAAATGACAAAAAATTACATATGTCCTGGTGTACCCAAGAGGTGAATACATAAATAAATCTTCTCTTCTCAGTCTTCTTATATAGATTCTTCTAGGTGCTGTGCTCACAGAGCGCTTACCTTAAACCAGGTGTAAGTAGACTTGTATGAGTGTAAATAAATCCAGGGATGGCTCCTCTGTGTTGATTCCCAACTCCTGTCTGTCACCACTGGTGTCTGATGGCCTCACAGGTAATGTCAGCAGTCGGGTTCCAGTAAAAATCAAAAGAGACACTCCATGGTGAAGTACATCAAAGGGATTTTAATAGGTAAAAGTAGAAAACTTACATCGGATAAAAACAAAGCAGCAACAATGACAGCGATAAAAACTCCTGTTCCTGGTGTATCAGGTCCTTACCGGTTACGCCACATCACGTAGCTCCATCAGGTTTTTTTTTTTTTTTTCAAAAATGTGTAGAAGGATATATAGCGGCCTAAACTGATGAATAAATTAGTTATTTTGCATTTTTTGGGCATAAGCATTACAGAATAGAGTAAAAATATATATATTTTTTAAAATTGTTGGCCTTTTTTGTTTATAGTGCAAAAAATACAGGTGATCAAATACCACCAAAATAAAGCTCTATTTGTGGGTAAAAGGGGACATCTATTTTGTTTGGGTACTGTGCCGCACAACGGTGCAATTGTTGGTTAGGCCCCATTCACACCTGAGCATAGCATTTTCAGGCAGAAAGTCGCGCAATTTTACCACGATTTTTGCGCCGTTTTTACAGTGTTTTTGCCGCTATTTTTTACAGGTCAAAACATCACCAATGTAAAAAGCAAAAAAAATGCCCAAATCTGCCTTAAAAAAAGTCACAGAACTTGTTTGAGTTTCAGGCATTTTAGAGCTTCTGGCTTCAGGTGTTTTGGAGTGGAGATGTGAACCATCTCTATAGAGAATAATAGATTTTTTCCCCTCCAGCGTTTTGTAGCTTCAACCTTCAAGCTACAAAATGCTCAGGTGTGAATGGGGTCTTAAAGCGACGCAGTGCCGTTTCGTAAAAAAAATTGCCTGGTCATTAAGGGGGCAAATCCTTCTGGGGCTGAAGTGGTTGAAGAAGCCAGCAATTATATTTTCTTTGTAGGCAATTTAGGCTGTAATTTTTTCTCTGTAAATGAAATTTTCGCTGTAACACATTGTACAACAAAAATTAACAAAAAAAAAAGAATTGTGTAGAGTCACCTCCATAATTCATATCGGACTTTTTGACTGTGATAGGGATTACCTTATGCAAAAAAAAAAATAATAATAATTGCGTGATATCCCTTTAAATATCCATACCAGACCCTTTCTTTTGTTTTTGTTTTTAGTTTCTGTTATAACATTTTGTAAATAAATATTCTTCCTTCGTAGATTTAGAGCCGGTTCACACTGGGGAGACTCGTCAGGCGACTCAGCCGCCTGACAAATCGCGTCCCATTCTATTCAATAGAACCGTTCTAATAGGAGCGACACAAGTCGCTCCAACTTAGAAAAAGGTTCTTGCACGACATCGGGGGCGACTCGGGGCGACTTGCATTGACTGCATTGAGCTTCGAGTTCGAGTCGAACATGAGTTTGACTCGAACATTGGCTGTCCGCCAGTTTGGCGAACGATTCGTGGTGTTCGCGGAAAATTCAAAAAGCCGCGGAACACCCTGTAAAAATGTATATGGAAGAATTCTAAAGTGCTAATTTTAAAGGTTCATTTTCAAGTTATTGTCCGTAAAAAATGTTTGGGGACATGAGTCCTGCCCCAGGGGACAGGTATCAATGCAAAAAAAAGTTTTAAAAACTGTGTTTTTTTTGGGAGCAGTGATTTTAATAATGTTTAAAGTGAAACAATAAAAGTGAAATATTCCTTTAAATTTCGTACCCGGGGGGTGTCTAAAGTATGCATGTAAAGTAGCGCATATTTCCTGTGCTTAGAATTGTCCCTGCACAAAGTGTAACTTCTGAAGGAAAAAAAAGTAATTTAAAACTACTAGTGGCTATTAATGAATTGTCGGTCCTGGCAATATGGCATGCGCGCATCCCCGTACTGTCGGTAGCGGCGTGTCACGGAGACACCGCTCGTTACCGACAGGGGTGAACAGCGGCGCGGATGCGCTGTTAACCACGTGATCGGCCGTGATGAAGTCATTGCTGATCACGCATGGCAACACCCCCATAGTGCACGGCGCGTGATCGCGCGTGCCCGTCGGTGGCAGCGTATTCCTGGGAACACTGCTCGTTTCAGCTCTGATCACTAAGTGTAAACAAAGAGCTGTAACTAACTGTTACCAGCTCTTCTCCCCTCACACATCATTTTCAGTGTGAGGAGAGAAGAGCTAGAAGCAGTGAGTTACAGTTCTGTATTACTGTAGTGTCTGCACAAACACCACATCTGTCCCTTTGCCCCCCCCCCAATTGTCACCCAACAGTCACCCATAAAGTGCACCTGTCACATAAATAGACTGCCATCAGTGGTGCAACCGTCACCCACCAGTGACCTGCCCTGTCACCCGTTTATGAAGAAAAAATACAAATTTGCTACATTTTATGACAGAAACAAAGAAAAATGCAATTTTTTCACAAAATCTACCGTCTTTTTTTATTTATAGCGCAAAAAATAAAAAACCCACGAGTGATTAAATACCACCAAAAGAAAGCTCTATTTGTGTGAAAAAAAGGACGCAATTTTTATTTGGGTTCAGTGTTGCATGACTGAGTAATTGTCATTCAAATTGTGAGAGCACCGAAAGCTGAAAATTGGTCTGGGTAAGAAGGGGGTTTAGGTGCACTGTATTGAAGTGGTTAAACGACTTTTTATTCCTTAAAAAAAGACATTTTGTGCAGGGAACCAAAGCTAAAAAAAAAATGTGTGTAGGTCCCCCCAAATTCCATATCAGGCCCTTCAGGTCTGGTATGGATATTAAGGGGAACCCCACGTAATAAAAAAAATGACATGGGATTCCCCAAAAAATCCATACCAGACCCTCATCTCCCACAACCCTTGTCCAGTGGTTGTGGGGGTCTGCAGGCAGGGGGCTTATCAGAATCTGGAAGCCCCCTTTAACAAAATGGACCCCAAGATCCCACCCCCCTATGTGAATTGATAAGGGGTATCCCTTATGTACCCCTATCATTTCACAAAAAAAAAATAGTCAAATTGTTAAAAACCACACAGACACAGCTTTATAAGTCCTTTATTAAAAAGAAAAAAAAAGATTCCAGCGATGTCTCGATCTCCACTCCAGCGATGGAATCCATTCTCGGTATCCAGCGATGGGTGATCTCCACGCTCCAGTGATGATGTACAGCGAGGAACACGCACACGATGCTGACTCCACCGGAGACACCCCAGGAATGACCGCAGCGCCAGCCTGACAGCTCTTATGTAGCCACCCGCCATGTGACCCTGCCCCCTCTGATGCAACAGAAACCACCCATCCACGTCAGCGAGTCAGCATCGTGTGCGTGTTCACCCATCGCTGGATACCGAGAATGGATTCCATCGCTAGAGTCGAAAACGACACATCAATGGAATCTTTTTTTTCTATTACATTTTTTTATTTTTAATAAAAGACTTATAAAGCGGTGTCTGTGTGGTTTTTAACAATTTGACTATTTTTTTTGTTAAATGATAGGGGTACAATGTACCCCTTATCCATTCACATAGGGGGAATAGGCCCACTCCAGCCTTCCACTACCTCCTCAACTGCAAACTACAAAGTCCTTATAGCAGGTCCACAGTGTAGTATTGCGGCTCCTGCTGAATGGGCCCCATTTGGGTAAGTGGCTACCCACAATGGCCACATCATGCCCAGGTATTGACCATCGCGAAAGCCGGCACTCTGCACAAAGCAGGCACAGTTGCTACATTCAATTGCTCACCCCGAGGGCGAAATGTTCTAAGAGGCCCCAGTCAGACACCGATGTCCACCAGTGTCCGCTCCTGCGTATCAGGCAACTACGTTAAGGTAGGTAGCAGCTGGTTACCTTCCGCCATCTTCCTTTGCCTCATGGTGTCTTCTGCTAGCAGGAAACTTTTGGTCTCCTCTAGGGCGTGGCACTGCCCCCTCGCCTTCCAGACTGCCTGGCGCCTGTGAAACTGATAAGCAGACTCCTCCCTGGGCACGCTGCTGTAACCCCTTGTTAGACAAACTTAAGTTTGCAGGCATGCTGATGCTAGCAGGACTTGTCCAGGCATGTTGTCCACCACCAAGCAACTGAAGATAGATGACAACTGACTTTTCCAGTGGTCCCGAAACAAACCTCCAAATGTAGCGTTACTTCCATAGGGGCTGCTAAAAATTGTGGTCCATCTGTCACCCAGCCCAGCCCGGCATTTAATGAACAGTCCGTGTGCTTGTTTTTGTATTTTTATTAAGAGATTTGAACTGGATTGGAATGGGAATGTATGTGATGCCTAGTAGAATTTTAGAATAGTCAATTTGGGACAGAACTATATACACTGTTTGTACATGACGCTTTTTTAAACTCCTTCTGCACAGCAACTAAGTCCAGGGCTCCAGGCACAGCTAGCACATCATTAGGCCCAACTCTGACTCAGTCAGGTCCTAGGCATGACCATTTGCAGGCAGGGACCTCGGGTCCCTTTTTAATGAAAAATAGAATAGGAATTCTTTAGTGCTAGCTGTCCTATTGTGGGATACTGCTCCCAGCAATCTCTCTTTAGGCCCTGCCAGCTCTTTTGGCTGCAGCTGCCCGACTCCACTGCCTGTGACATTGCAATCCTCACTGGCTCCACACCCAGCCCTGACTGTTTCTTCTTAGTCCTCTCTGGCATGCCTCTCCAGCACTCCTGATAGCACATATCACACACCAGCCCTCCTGGCTACTCACGCACTGAAAACTTGCCTGGCAGCCCGAGCTCCTGCTGTCCTTTCTGACTCTTCTCTGTGCCTCCCATCCAGATCCTTTGTTTCTCTGATCATAGCTGGCAGCTTGTCTTCCAGGTCACTAATTCTGCTCTCAGCAGCTGTTGTTTGTTCTTGTATTTTTTGCAGGTCTTGCTGACCTCCTCTTCTAAGCTCCCAAAGTGGGCCTGCAGGTTATTAACTGAGGCTGTGCACTTACTAACCACCCTGAGGATAGCTGCTGAAGTCGGCTGCTCACCCTCCTCCTCCCCAATGTCCTCTGCCTCTCCCAGCTCCTTAGCAGAACCTTCTGCCTGCACCAACATGGGCGCCGCTCCCCGTCCTATTACAGTGTCCTCCATGTCTGTATCACTGTGTATCTGCTCCCAGATCATGCTGGCCCGGCCAGTCAGTTTTCTCAGTCAGTTTCAGCGCATTAACAGCGCATGTGCTTAGGGGGGGTCTCCGGTCTTATGCTTAGGATCTCCATCCAGATCCTCATGTGGTCTTGAACGGATCCTACCTGGACCTGAGTTCCAGGCCCAAGGTCATAATGGGGGTGCCCTTAAAGGCCCCGACAGCCTAGCACTCCATCCTCAGTTCTTCCACCCATGCTGGGATGACCCTGTGTATATCTAGGAGGCCTGCCCCCTGCCAATCCTAGTTGTGGATTGGTCAGGGCTCCCTGAGACACCTCAGACAGCTCCACCTCTCTTCCCATGCTTTCTTCTAGAATCTTTTAGAAGCCAGAGGGAGGTAGCCAAAAGATGATGCTATCTGTGAGTCACCAGCCTACTCTGAGCCACTCCCAGCCCACACAGATCAAAACAAACAGCTTCCAGCTAGGCCTGTCTAAGTTTACCTGCTCTGACAAATATATCTCTCCAGCACCTACCAAAGTAAAGGGTGCTTTACAGGTTTACTTAAAAACATAACAAGTAGTATAAACGGAAAAAAAATGAGAGTTGCCAGATTACCAGCACAGATAGTTCAATGCAGTTTTTGGAGTTCAATTACAATTGTGACTGCTTGGCCTCACTTGTTGTGTCATTGTGTACAAATATATGCATTGATAAGGTGAAACAAATCATTGAATGTATAACTAGAAATGTATATATTTAGAACAAAAGGCTTACTTACCTAACTTAATATACAAAGTAATTTTTTTTCTTCTTTTTTTTTTTCTTCTTTTTTAACACAAATATCCTCGTGTACTTTTGTGCTTATTGCAATTCAATAATGGTATTTTTTCAAGTATGAAATAGAATCTTGAATATTTGATCAAAACACTAAATGCTCTTGCTGCCAGGCCGGATCACTGACATAATTTATTCAGCAGGTTACTAATGTTGATGCCTCTGTTTATGAGTCTTCATCAAGCTCTTTATAAATACATAAATGCATAAAACTCACTGCCTTTTTTAGCAATGTCATATGATTATAGCTCACTTTCCCTCGCAGCAAGACTATGCAAATCTTGTTGACTTGTCTTCTACAATGGAGATGAAAAATTATTATAATTTTGCCTGTCGCTGCTTCTATCTTCGGTCTGAGTGGATTGAACACTCAAAATTCATTTCTTCTGTCCGAGTATCAGCAGATGAGATGACAGAAGAAAGCCATCAGTGTTATAAATAATTCCAGGAATTAAAAACAACTCTTGGTAAGCACATTAAAAGCTCAGGTTCAAGAGGAAGTATGCTCTCTAAATCATTGGGCAACACAAATATTTAAAATATAAAAAGCACCTTTTGCGTTCATGTTTATTATTTGCTTCCTGCAGTAAAGCAAAGTGTATTTACATTGAATCTGTCAATCATTTGAACCTTAAAAGCAAAAAGTCAAGAGCAGGAAATCAAAATAAGTTTGCCACTAAATGGAGTTTTTATTTGATCATCACATGGAAAGTGACGACAGGAAAAAAAAAAGTGGTTCATCGAGTCTGCCCCATTTTTTGTAGTTTTTGTTTTTTTATTTTATTAACTTGTTTTGTCTGAGTATAGATCTATGTTTGTCCCAAGCATGTTTGAATCCACTTACCATAGACTGTCTCATTCCCTCTGCTTGAAGTCTATTACAATCACTATCCTTTCACTAAAATGACACTTTATAAGAATAGTTTTCAACTTTCCTCCTGCTAGTTTGAAGTCATGTCCTCCTTTTTTTGATCTTAGCTTCATATTAAAAAAACTGACCTCCTAAACCTTATTCGCCCCCTGATGTATTTAAAGGGTTCAATTATGTCTCCTGATATGTTTTATCCTTCAGATCTTTTTTTCGCTCGTCTTTGGACTTGTTCTGTTTCTTTTCAATATCTTTTTGTAAGTGAGGTCTCCAGAACTGGACAAAATATTCTAAATAAGTTCTAACTACAGATCTGTAACTCAGAATCAGGACCTCCTTCCTCCTGATGGGGGCCCCTCTAGTAATGCATCCTAGATATCGATTTTCCCAGTGCCTGGCCACACTGATCAATTTGCAATCATCTGAAATAAGTACTCTTAAAGTGGTTGTATACCCAAAAACATATTTAAAAAAAAACAAAAAACATGCAAGACAAAGGCATAATGAGCTAGTATGACTAGCACATTAGCTTATTATGAATTACTTACCTTAGATAAAAGCCACAGCAGCAACCCTCGTTCCTCTCCTCCGTCGCCGCCATGATACCCGGAGTGACTTCTGGGTATCATCGCTCCGGCACTGTGACTGGCCGGAGCGGCTATGACGTCACTCCCACGCATGTGCAAGGAACCGGCACGATCCCTGCGCATGCCTGAGTTTCTGGCACTTTCACATTTAAGACCCAGCACACTCAGTGCGCCTGCGCCGTAGACATCGGTGCCTTATTTTCTGCAAATATCTGCTTAACCATGTAGGTTAAGGAGATATTGCAAGCACCTACAGGTAAGCCTTAATGTAGGCTTACTTGTAGGTGCAAGTAGTATCAAAGGGTATACAAGTGCTTTAAATATTTTTCCCCTGTACTACTGGCCAGCACTGTACCCCCAATGTTGTACTCTGTCAAAGGACTCTTTTTCCCTAGGTGCAATATTTTACCTTTACAAATGCATATCTGGGGAAAAAATAGCATAGATTTTTTTTTTTTTTCAAAATTGTATTTTTATTGGGTTATAAAGAGCAAATAAGACAAAACTGTTTCATAAGGTACAGAATACTGATAACAGAAACATAATGTCATAAAAAAACTCTTTGAAAGAGAAAAACAGAAACAAATGACAGGTACACAGTGTCCAGAAACACAGAGCAAATGGGTGATCTGCATAGCTTTTCAGAATAATACAAAGAAAACAACTCATAGGTAAATAGTAGAATTCTAAATCGGAGAGCAATAAAAAAAAAATTGTTAATACAATACAATTTAAGGTGAGCCCGTTGGCACAGGGGTCCCATATTCCGATCGATCCCAAGGTTCCCAGACTTTATCAAATTGTGGGATGGAATCGTGAACAGAGGCCGTTAAATATTCCATCCTCCGAATCTCAGTAACCAGGTGAAGGAATCTGGACCACGGAGGAGGAGTGTTAGACAACCAGCACAATGGAATGAGCCTTTTGGCAGCTAGCAAAATATAGGCGGTTAATCGATTTTTGGTTTGGCCTGGAAATGGAAGGCCCAATAAAAAAATTAAAGGGATCAAACGGAAGGGACACATCCACCACCTTCTGGATTAGTAGCCTCACCTCTTGCCAAAAGGATTGAATAAAAGAACATTGCCAGAAAATATGAAATAAAGAACCAGTATCGTTTCCGCAACGCCAGCAGTGCGGCGAGACTGAGGATTCATATTTGTGAATGACATCAGGGGTTTTATACCAAATCATGAGAATTTGTATGGACGTTTCCCCTTGGGTTACACATTTGGAGGACTTAAAGATGGAAGACCAAATCTTATCCCAAACTTGAACCAAGATAGGTCTACCTAATAAGTGAGACCATTTTCTCATGTAAAGGTGAGTGGTTTCAGAAAGAGGGGTCGACTCATGGAGGATACGGTGGACAGAGGATATTATGTGTAATTGATGAGGGCCCTGGGCACACAAAAGTTCAAAAACTGTTGGTTTATTGAGAGTCAGGGTAGGAGATTTGGAGTGAACAGACTCCTGTGAATTTTAATTCGGTACCCCTGGTGTTGAGTATGGACTTCTTGCACTATATATTAATGAGGGCATATATGGAAAAGGATCACTCTAACATTGTTACAATAGTAAACCTTGCTAACATTGTAAAAAAAAAAAATCTTGCAGTCAGCCATAGAAACATCTAAAAGGTAAGACATATTTAAATAAAATGTCTAGGCATGATGTGTGAATGGAAACACATAACAAACAGAGTGGGTGGGTTTGCAAAAGTAGAAATACGCTTTAAGCAATGGAAAGGCTCACTTTAATTACTTCACTAATTCAGTAGAAAATATAATAACATGGCTTTGGAGTTTTGATGGCGGGTGCCCAAAAGACAATCCAGAGTCAACTCTATCTATTTTAGTTCAATCTAATTTTATTAGATTATACAAGAGGTGTGTACAAAGAGTTTACAAAGTGTGGTAAATAGGCACAATATGAGATTAGTGTACACTGGTACATAAAAAGTGACAAAGAGCCATAGCAATGCATAACAACAAAAATGAATTAATGAATTTGGCTATGTAATAGATATTCACATGGATATCCAACATTTTTCCATATTTAACTTTGTAATACACACCCCATTTAAACTGTGTCCAATGCCCAACCCTTTTTCAGATTGACATGTGTATGTTGTGGGGGTAGTTCAGAGGAATTGTTCAAAAACAAAGTTAGTTCTATGTATTTTAATCTTGCAAAATTGATTGCTAGAACTTTTTTAGATAAATGTCAGGGAATCTCATCTCTGATGCATAAATATAAACGCATATAATTATTAATTAAATATATCGAAAGCCAAAACTTATTTTTCTACAGATAGAGTGGGGAATGGTAAAAAACCCTGTCCAGGAAATTTACTCTACACACCTGTCTGATTCCGTGTTCAAAGGTAGAAATGGAAAGGACTCATTAATACCTTACATACCTTACTGTTGAGTTGCACTGAGTTACCTGCACATATTCCCTGAAGAAGTCACGAGACCGTGACGTAACGACGTAGGAAGTGCGACCACGTGACACTCACAGCCAACCGGAGGCTAACAGACGCAAGACGGCGTTTGTATTTGCCGTGCTCTGTATTCAGTTGTTTGTTTGGCGTGTTTTTACTACCTTCATGTAAGAGGCTTATTTTTTATTAAACCCCCCTCCTGTTAAACGGGCTTCACTATTTTGGTATCCTTTATCCCACGCTCTGACTTGGCATCATGAGCTGCTAGATTCTGGACCTATACCACGGACGACCACTTTAAATACAGCGCCAGGAAACCCCATAGAGAATACAAGAGAAGGAACAACCATTGCCTACCGACTGCACTGTTACCATCACCCTAAGGTAAGGGCAATATGAGATTGTTTTCTGGATGAGTTCACCCCTCACAGAAGACCCATCAGTCAACCTTAACCCATCGTGTCTCTTCACCATAGACTTTATTTTTGTTACACATTGCTCACCCAGTTTTTAGGGTGTAGCTACTTACATTTATTGTGTTAGTCTGTTTCACCACCCACCAGCTCAGCACTTTGTGTGATTTTGTTTGATTTTGATTTTGATTTATATTGCACGTATATATCTTTGTACACTTTTCACATATACTTTAGCGCTTATCACCTTTTTTACATATTCACTAGCGGCCTGTTACCTTTAGATACAGCGGCTTTAGTTCACAGTTCTATTGGTTACATTCCAACACTCGCAGCAGCGCAGTAGAATTTTCCTCGCACATATTCCATTTAATTTAGAATGGGCTACCAATGCTTCCAAAAGAGACATGAGCCATTTTTATAAACACAGCGCACCACAAGGCCAAGGTACATTGTGTAGATTTTCATGAACTGCAGTGTTGGTGCTTTGCTTGCTTTGTCTTAGGCCGCGTACACACGATCAAATCTATCTGCTGAAAACGGTCTGACAGACCGTTTCAGCAGACAGATTCGCTCGTGTGTACGGGCGAGTAGTGTTGCTCACGAATATTCGCATTGCGAATATTCGCTACGAATATTGCATATTCGAGTATTCGCGAAATTTATTTGTAAAACAGATCACATCCTAGTGATCTCCATCGACATCTAAAAGCATTGCTGGTATGATTAGAGAGAGACCCTGGGCCGAGTAGCTGATGCGATTCTTTTATGTTGCCAAAAATTCGCATTGCGAATTTTCGGCAACATAAAAGAATCGCATCAGCTACTCGGCCCTTCTTTTGCATCAGAGCCAATTAGAATAACTCGAATATTCGGCAAAAGGAATATTGCGCGATATTCCTTTTGCCGAATGTTCGAGTTATTCTGATTGGCTCTGATGCAAAAGAAGGGCGGAGAAGATAATCGCGCAATATTCCTTTTGCCGAATATTCAAGTTATTCTGATTGGCTCTGATGCACCCTTCTTTTGCCAATCAGAATAACTCGAATATTCGGCAAACGGAATATTGCACGATTATCTTCTCCGCCCTTCTTTTGCATCAGAGCCAATCAGAATAACTCGAATATTCGGCAAAAGGAATATTGCGCGATTATCTTCTCCGCCCTTCTTTTGCCCCCTTATTCTCCTTTCTTTTAAGTAGAGTTAGTGTAGAGTTAGGCCTCGTACACACGATCAAATCTGTCCGCTGGAAACGGTCCGCTGGACCGTTTCAGCAGACAAATTAGATCGTGTGTACGGCCGAGCCGACGGATTTGGCCACCCGACAGATTTCAAAGCATGCTTTGAAATCTATCGGGTGGGAATCCGCCCGCCCGACATGTCTGCTGCTTAGTACACTTACCAGCAGACATGTCGTCCCGCACCGCCGCCGAATGGATTCGGCACATGCGCGGAAGTGTTTTACTTCCTGGTGCGGTGACGTGGCGGCGTCAACGTCACCGCCACGTCACCGACACGTCAGCGCGCTCTCTGCTGGCGGGGATTTTGGTTTGCTCGTGTGTACACGCGAGCAAACCAAAATCCCAGCAGACAGATTTGTTCAAATCTGTCGGACGGACAGATTTGAACAAATCTATTGCCTCGTGTGTACGAGGCCTTAGTGTTAAGTGCATATTAGTTTAGTAATACAGGAAATGATCTCCGTTTATGAGAATTTCGCAATCATTTTCGCATTAGCGAAATTTCGCAAATTTTTTTTTGGATAAAATATCACGAATATTCGATATTAGCGAATATTCTTCTATATATTCGCGCAATATCGCGAAATCGAATATGGCGTATTCCGCTCAACACTACGGGCGAGCAGACGGATTTGTCCAGCAGACATATTTTTTTTTTTTTCTTTTAAAGTGTATTTTGTGCGTGAACTCGAGAGAGAGGAGCCGGACTGCAGGAGTTGGGAGTAAGCAGACCCTCCCCCCGGAGGCAATCGCCATCCTTCTCCATGCCCCCGGTGGCAATGGCGGGTGTGAGGGGGGGCCTCCCACTCACCCCGCCCTACCTGCTCCACTTGGGAGCCCAACTGGGGCCCAACAGGACCCCATCGGGGCAGAGGGACTCCCCCTATGAGGGAGTGAGGGGGCCCGACCCACCAAGCCAGCACCGTAGGTCCTTCGCCTCTCTTTAGGAGACCGCATGGCCAAAGTGCGTGCGTATTAAACCAATTTTGTGTGCGTGCAAGTGTGGTGGTTTTTGTAGGGAGGGGGGGTGGGCGTACTAAGCACAGGCGTACCTTGCATAGCACACCCACCGGGAGCCGGGCTGAGACCACCAAACTCAATTCACATGTAGCCGAGACCGGGATCCGAACCCTTGGCTGCAGAGGTGAACGGCTTGTCAGCGCAGTGCCAATCACGTTGAGCCACCACAGCTCCCTTTGCAGACAGATTTTAAAGCCTGCTTTAAAATCTGTCTGCTGGGAACCCGTCGGACCGATATGTTTGCTGGTTAGTACGCTAACCAGCAGACATATCTGCCCGCACATGCGTTGAATGGATTCGACGCATGCGCGGAAGTGTTTTACTTCCTGGGGCGGTGACGTGGCGGCGTCAACGTCACCGCCACATCTGCCGGCGGGGATTTTGGTTTGATCGTGTGTACATCGATCAAAACAAAACAGCCAGCAGACAAATCTGATCAAATCGGTCTGTCAGACCGATTTGAGCAGATTTATTTGCTCGTGTGTATGGGGCCTTAGTGTGTTGGAGTGTTATTCCAATCAAATTCAATATGTTTTCTACACCATAGTAAAATGTATTCAGGGCTGCCTGCTTCCAACAGCATGTGATCTCTATTGCAATGCAGCACAATAATTTTAAGCTATAGCTTTAAGCACCAAATGTACTAAATTAAACACGTATGCAACATATATGCTTTTCATATTGTTCTTGGTTATTGTTTGCTGGCCTTGGCCTGCAATATTCAGTAATAATTAGGAAAAAAAGTTCCAGAATCATGTGTAGAAATTAGATTGTTGATGGTTAAATCATAGTACATTAATTCACCTGATTTTGTTAGGATCGGACAAATATTGTGTGTGGTATAGCTCATTGTGGGAGAAGCTATAGGATGCATGTACTGTATATACTCGAGTATAAGCTGACCCAAATATAAGCCAGGGCACCCAATTTTACTACAAAAAACTGGGAAAACGTATTGACTCGAGTATAAGCCTAGGGTGTCCATTTGCATGCCTCAATGTGTCCATGTGGATGCCTCACTGTGCCCATGCCTCCCTGTGCCCATGCCTCACTGTGCCCATGCCTTAGGCCGCGTACACACGATCAAATCTGTCTGCTGGAAACGGTCTGCCAGACCGTCCCAGCAGACAGATTTGATCGTGTGTACGGGCGAGCCGACGGATTTGGCCATGCTTTTCAAATCTGTCGGCTGGGAACCCGTCCGCCCGACATGTCTGCTGGTTAGTACGCTAACCAGCAGACATGTCTTCTCGCACACGCGTCGAATGGTTTCGACGCATGCGCGGAAGTGTTTTACTTCCTGGTGCGGTGACGTGGCGGCGCCACGTCAGCGCGCCGTCTGCCGGCGGGGATTTTTGTTTGATCGTGTGTACACGATCAAACCAATACGTCCCCAGCAGACAGATTTGTTCAAATCGGTCTGTCCGACCGATTTGAACAAATCTGTCTGCTCGTGTGTGTGGGGGCCTCACTGTGTCCATGCCTCACTGTGTCCATGCCTCACTGTGTCCATGCCTAACTGTGCCCATGCCTCACTGTGTCCATGTGCATGCCTCACTGTGCCCATCCCTTACTGTGCCCATGCCTCACTGTGCCCATGCCTCACTGTGTCCATGCCTCACTGTGTCCATGACTAGACTGACATTTAACATGGAAGACTATGGAAGGGGAGCCCAGCTTTGAAAGATCTGTGCTCCCGGCCGTGGGTCCCGCGGACAACAAACTTTGCACACTTGTAGAGTAAAAGTGGGGCTACATGTGTGCCGGTACATACAATTTACATTAAAGAAAAGCTGTGATTAGAGAAATATATAGGGTTACTCTTCTCTATTTGCAAATTTTAGTTGTCTGACTGTCCTACAGATTCAGTGGCTTCCATACTTAATTAGTTTAGAATTCCTAATCGCTAATAGGCAGATCCAAAGTTCTGACTTTACTATGGTTTCTCTTGCTACATATTTGGCATGGGTTATTGGCTCAGAAATAGCCAGGAAAATTCTGTTTTCACAAGGAGGTCATCAAACACAATCTACTTATTTCTCTCAGTATAGGCCTTTTATAGGAAGCTAACTTATAAAGAATGTGGCACTTGTCTACGTTGCATATTATTTATTGTAATTTACTTGCAATTTGTAACTTACTTAACAATAAAAACATTTTTATTTGGTAATGCTTTATCATTCGTGAATTAAATCTCTTAGAAACTGTGTGAGCGCTTAGAGCTTTCAAACACTTTCTATGCCCCTGGTCATTTACTTGCTACAAAGAATTAGTTGTATGGCCTGAAGACAGGTACTCCTCTCGATGATCATAATGGCTCGCTAATTCTAATAACATTCTTTCAGCCTTAAGCGTTTCAGTAGTATGACACCCCAGAGGTTAACAAGGCCACTTAGCAGAAATCTTTAGTCATTTAAAATAATGTAACCTATTTTGTTTTACATGCCAACTGTCTATTCCTGAGAGAAGGACATTTGCAGCTACAAAAAAAAAAAAAACGGTATGTTACGACTCTGAAAAATATCTTCTGCTGCTCTTTTACTGTGCTGTATGTTTACCATAATGCATCACAGCTGTTTAAAGCTGAAACAAACAGCACAATAGACAGATGAAATGAATATAATGCCTCGTACACACGTCCATTTTACTCGGCAGGAAAAAAATATGTTTTTCCCGGCGGGATTCCCCTCAAGCCTGCCTTGCATACACATGTTCAGGCCAAATACCGCCTAGTAAAGTTTGGTGAGAGACGATTCGCGCTTTTTCAAACTTCGTGCTTTTCAGTCTGTTATAGCGTGACAAATGTGCTATCTCCATTACGAACGCTAGTTTTACCAGAAAGGCTCCCGTCTCATACTTAATTCTGAGCATGCACAGTTTTTTCCCCCTCTGGAAAGCATACACAGACGGGGAAAAAGTCCACCGGGAATCCCGATGGGAAAAAAGAAAATATGTTCTCTTTTTTTCCCCCCCCGCAGTTTTCCTGTTGGGAAAACTGCGATGGAGCAGTACGAGAGGCATAAGAGAGCTATTTTACCTGCCTAAGGATTTTTTATGTTTCTCCATCCACTCCTTCTATACTACCAGCCCTTCTCGCTGGACAGTGAAGGAGAATCAGCATACTGATTACTTCATCTGTCTACTCACTTTGCTCTCTCCTCTTTGTCAACATTCCATGCTGTTTAACCCCCGCGTTCCCCTAGGCTGCAACACAAAACTGTGAATAAAACATTGTTAAGAAGGCATATTGGTAACAGAAAACAGAACTGTGTAGTTCACCTTCCCTTGTCTTATCAAATATTCTGACATTCCCACTGCTCTGAATACCCAGACAAGTTGCAACAAAAAAAAGAAGCACTGCTAAATATTAGGGGATTGAAATATAAGACTGTAGATCAGACATCAGGTAAACATTGCTTTACCCTATTTCCACTATCTGCCAGCATAATTTAAAAAAAAAATAGTTTTGGATGGAGGTCTTCTTTATAGTCTGATAGCAGCACTAAACAATATTCAAAGTCTCCTGAAAATTATCTATACACATCCCAGCCCTGTGAATTAATTTTTCATGAAATTATTTATGTCTTTTTATGCCTCCTTGTCCTCCATGAGCTCCACTTCTCGTCTTCCTCACTTTCATTTGTTTGGAACAAGCAGTGCATGTTAATTGTGGCCAGATGCACTTCTTTATGCACACTACACATCCTATAATCCATTGTCCATCTCTGCCGCTGCTTTGTCCCTGAGAATCTCTGCAATTCTTTGCTCCAGACTTACCATTCTCGCAAAGCGGGCCACCCAGGGAACAATCAACTGATTTGGGCTATTTCTCAACAATTCTGGTGGCCTAGTCTCCACCCTGATGTCCCTGCCTTTGTAGATGCTTTTCCATGTGTGCTCAGTGTAAGACACCACAAAACCTTCCAGTGGGCCTCCTACAACCCATACCCAATGGAGAGAGGCCTTGGACCCACTTGTCTATGAATTTTATTGTGAAGTTTCCCAACCTCCAGGGCACCACAGTTATTCTTATGGTGGTTGACCGGTTCTCAAAAATGTCTCATTGTATTCCACTGAAAAAGTTGCCTACATCCAAAGAACTGACTTTCTTTTTTGCGCAGGAGATCTTTCAGTTTAATGGGCTACTCAAGGTTATCATCATAGACAGGGGATCTCAGTTGCTCTCCAGGTATAAGTGAGCCTTTTGTGCACAGTTAGGAATTCAGCTCTCCCTCTCCTCTGCGTATCACCCACAGTCTAATGGGGCTGCAAAACTAATGGGGCTGCCAACCAAGCAGTTTTTAGGTTGCTATAGTTATGACCACCATAACAACTGGTCAGACCTCTTACATTGGGCAGAGTTTTCTCACAATAGTGCCATCAATACCAATCCTGATTGTCTCAGTTTATGGCAAATTATGGTTTCCAACCATCCATGTTGCCTGACTCTTTTGTTCCTTAAAGAATTCCTGCGTTAGAGGAGCATCTCTGTGATCTTCGTTCCACTTGGGTAAAGGGCCAAGAGTTTTGTGACATGCCAGTGAGAGTAGACTCCATGCTGACCGCAGACACCTATCTGCACCTTCCTACCTACCCCTCTATTTTATAGAGGTCTTCTTGTAAAGTTTCTATATCTTGTTTCTAGTGTTAGAATATTTGAGTAAATTCATTTTTAAATGTAAGTTAGTAGTCTGCTGGCCTGGCTTGCTGCAGCTTGGCATTGCATATTACAGAGTCTTTCATCTACCCAGACTCCCAGATCTCCCAGATCTGTTTCTATCTTCAATTCCCCCAGAGGTTCACCCCCTAGTGCAGTGATGGCAAAAAGAATAGGCATGCAGAGCCGTCTCTGTGGGCATGTGAGCTATGCTCAAAATAACTTGACAAAGAGGCGCACACTGATCGTCCATTGCACTTTCTTGGAAACACATCATGGCTCATCCAGTGATGTCATCATGCCTGACGCCGCACTCCAAGAGCATTCCAGCCCTCTCCCTCCTGCACGCCAGTAGCCACTATCCGAGGCCCCTTGTAAGGGGCATACCAGTTGGACAGTTCCTTAGGATTCATAGGAACTGCTCCATTGATGGCAATTATAGGGATGAAGTGGGTGAGCTCTATGAAAGATTCAGGGAGAAAGGATATCCCCACCACACCCTTAGGAGGACCAGGAAAAAGGCAACCAGTAAGGTGGGAACTGACCTTCTTAAACCTAAATTTACCCAAGCTAACGATACCAATGGCCCAGTGAAGATTAGAACACAGTATGGGGCCCAATGGGTTTAAATGCTGAAATGATTTTAGTGCCTTATGTGCCTCCCTAGCCCTGTATAGGGCAGGTCAGATGTGATCCACCTTTATGGGTGTATGTAGTATTGTTTTGTAACCATCTTTGGCTATGCTGTTCGTGTTTGACAGTGGAACTCATGTGTATGGTCCCTGGGCCCTTGAGTGTGTTTTTTAGGGTGACAACATTGTCTATCCTTTTTATTTGGTGTTTGGAGGATTTATGGCCTTTTGGGAGGTCAGTCTGACTTCCTGATGTCCTGATGTCTATAGTGCTGCTTGGCTAGCTGAGATTCCCCACCTCATGGTGAGTCGGTGACTGGACTGTCATAAGCTGAATTATTGTTTTTTGTTGCTTTATTGCAGTGTTGGCACTTTGGAATAAATAGGTTGGTTTTGTGTTGCAGTTTGGGCACTCTGGCTCAAAAAGGTTCGCCATCACTGCCCTAGTGCGTAACTTAGATAAATGGGTTTGTGGCGCTTGATCAACTCAAGCATGCAACCTAACCTAAAATCAACATAAGGAACAAGTCACTATAGGTCCATATAGCAACAGTGGAATTCATATGATATCCGGACAGTCCAATTTCAAAAATATGATGAGTTGTAATAGGGGAACTTAGCGGCAGCACCTGAAGCAGAAGCGAGCCTCTGAAGGAGTCAGAAATACAAGAAAGAGATGCGCCAATCTAAGTGCAGTATGTCGATATTTATTCAAAAGTAATTCAAAAACAATCAAGTAACTACTCACAAACATGGAGTAATACAGGCCTAGATGTGGCTATAGGTCCGGGGTCACCATTCAGGGTTTCTCCGAGAAGAGTCCTCATTCAGGGCTATAAGCCGCAAGTGTGGTAATGCAGTCGCGGAGACCAGGAAGAACCATCTGAAGCGGCGTGCGTTCCACTGTGGAATGGATCTGACGAAACAGCTGACGCTGTGAAACGCTTAATCCGTTTGGCTGGCCGGGCCCCCTGCATCACTTCCGGTGCGACGACGATACGCCACACTCCACGGTGGAACGCACGCCGCTTCAGATGGTTCTTCCTGGTCTCCGCGACTGCATTACCACACTTGCGGCTTATAGCCCTGAACGAGGACTCTTCTCGGAGAAATCCTGAATGGTGACCCCGGACCTATAGCCACATCTAGGCCTGTATTACTCCATGTTTGTGAGTAGTTACTTTATTGTTTTTGAATTACTTTTGAATAAATATCGAAATACTGCACTTAGATTGGCGCATCTCTTTCTTGTATTTCTAGTGCGTAACTTGCATTCCGATTTCTAGCTCCCACATGCATTTAATTTTTTCCACAAAATATGCCATTATTCATTACCCTCTGGATATGCTCCTGCAACCAGTTTTCTACCCAGGTGCATACACTATCATCAGTGCCATAAGACTTTTTGTAAATTAAGAGTTTTTTGGGGTACTGTATCTAATGCCTTATCAAAATCCAAATATAATACATCCACATGCCTTCTTATATCCAAATTACAGCTTCTCTCCTCTTGGAATGTTAAAAGGTTGGTCTGTCACGAATGGTCTCTCAAAAATCTGTGTTAGTTACTACTAATTATACTATTTTAATTAGCAAATTCTGGCATATGGATCCTTATGATTACTTTTAACAGTTTGCATAATATTGATGTTAGGCTGACTGGTCTGTAATTTCCAGGTATATATCTCACCCCTTTTTTGAATATTGGTACCACATTTGCTTTTTCACTAACCAGCCAGTACCTTTGCAGTAAGTAAGCTGTTATTAAAAATGAAAACTGATGGTCTGGCTATAACCTGTCTAAGTTTCCTAAAAACTTTTGGGTGTAAGCCATCTATTCCTGTTGATTCGTTCACAAGTTTTTTAGTCTTTTGTTAGAAAATGATTGCCCTGCTTATCGTCGTATCATCAGCAAACACTGAGATTTAACTTTTTATGCCCATCTCTATATCATGTTAAACAGAATTGGTCCAAAATATAGCTATGCATTGGAAGAAACCCACGATGCCTTCTCTGGCTCGATGAAAACGTCTAGTAAACGAGAACCTTCCCCTGTATAAAGATACATATGAAAATAGAGGGTGCCCCTTGAAATATGACAAAATTTGGCGTACCTGGTTAGCGGAACCTATAACGGCTTGATTGTCAGGAGGCGAGGTTACGGAATAGTTATAGATACCTTGCTGTAGAGGGGTACGGGAGCATTGTATACCTGATTGGG
Organism: Rana kukunoris; assembly: GCA_029574335.1. Taxonomy (NCBI): domain Eukaryota; kingdom Metazoa; phylum Chordata; class Amphibia; order Anura; family Ranidae; genus Rana; species Rana kukunoris. The sequence goes on from CM056056.1 coordinate 152,252,023, forward strand.
GAATAGCTGCGCCTAGTGATGGAGGAGATGTCTGACATACTGGATATCAGCTGTGTCCCGAGTACACATATATATGTCATGCACTGTCCAGATCACATGCTAAAACTATCATGACTTGTTAAGCACTATCTGTCTGCTGCCTCTGTACCTGTCAAGATTTTCACCCTTTTTGTTTTTGTTGTTGTTTTGTTTTGTTTTGTTGTTTTTTGAAGCTGTCTATTGTTCGAAAATGCAATAAAAAGATTTATCAAAAAAAAAACAGAATTGGTCCAAAAACAGAGCCCTGGGACACAACGCTCACAACTCCATACCATTCAGAAAACATGCCATTAAACACTATTCTCTGCATGTGCTCCTGTATCCAGTTTTTTACTTGGATACACACAATATCCTAAATGCCAAAAGACCTTAACTTTCAAATTAAGTATTTATGGGGTACTGTATCAAAAGCCTTGGAAAAAATCTAGATACACTACACCTACTACTTTAAAAAGCCTTCTTATATTTAAATTATAGCTCACCTGCTTATAAAATGTTAAAAGATTTGGCTGGCAAGAATGGCCCTTCATGAATCCATGTTGGTTACTACTAATGATACTATTCTCACAGCAATTGAAATTATGTTTCTGCTTTTCAGGGTTAAAATAATTTCATGATAAATGCAAGTGATTGAATATACTCAAGCACCACTTGAGCATCGCATGATGATGGACAGTGCATGGATCTAATTAAACACTAATAATAAACCCTTCACAAACATGATGGAATACTTGTATGGACAATGTATATGAAAAATGAATGTTATCAAGATTATATTGCAGTGGAATTTAGACAGGGCAAGTTAGATTTTTTTTCTACAAAACATAGGCAATTTCTCTCATCCTCAGCATATATAAAACTACAGTAGACTTAATGAAAACTCCAATCCATAGGGTTAGAAACACAGATAATTAAATTGTTAGGTCATGTTCTGGTGGGGACCACAGGTAAACTTTAGTAATCCATCCTTAAAATCTATCCTTCACCCCTTTTCCCCCCTTCCTCGCATCCCTCTGCCTTTGATTTTCTTTTCTTGCTCCCTTTCCACCATTCACTATATTATCCCTTCTATCCTACATGTTATTCTTTCTATCAGAATTTCCACTTCATCCTCCAAACTTCTACTATAAAAAATTACAATCAGGTAAGATAAACAAAAGAAAATCTTCGATCATAAAAATAACAATGCTCATTTCAGTCTCAACTGGAATATTATAATTTGTATTATTAAATCTTGAAATTATACACTCACCAACGTTTAACCTGTTGCGGAACAGAAAGTCTTTATTTTTCTTATTAAACATATTGATGAAACACAACACATGAAGCTTCCTTGGTTTATTAATATTTTTTTGTAGTTATCACAAAAAGAATGCCAAGCTGAGGCAAAAAATGTACCTAAGCCTTCTGTACCCTTCACTTTCAAAAATGTTATTAAAAATGTATTATAAAAATAAAGGCCCAGATTCACGTACATCTGCGCATTATTGGACCGGCGTAGCGCACCGCCTTTACGTTAGACTTGCGCAATTTTGTCGCGTAATCACCCTATTCTCGTAGCTTTTGCGCAGAAAATTGCGCATGCGTAACGTTATTTCAGAGGCGTAGGGTGGAGTAATACAAATTGGGAAGGACGTGGTGCGTGTTACATTGAAATGAGCCATGACCCCATGCAAATTAAGGGCCGGCTGGCTCGCGCATGCGCGCTTGAAGGAGACCATGGTCAGCTCCGCTGTGCGCATGCTCACAACTCGGGAGCGGCGCAATCAGTGAAATTGGAAATGGTCTAGGGCAACTTTGTGAACTACGCAAACAGCATAAATAGACAGACACAAACGCACTTGCATTGCAAAAGTACATCCCTTTGTCCCTTCCCATTTAACCAAGTGCTTTTGTCCTGTTGTTCGTTGCGTTGTGTTTTGTAGTTGTCAGATTAGTGTTCTGTGTGATCAAGTGTTTGTTAGTAGATCTTTGAAAGTGTTTTTTGATAAGTGTTTGAGAGACTGTTTGTTTGATATATTTCTGTTCGTTTGTTTTCTTGCTGATTTTTTGCTGTTTGTTTTTGTGACTGTTTCTTTCTGAGTGCTTGTGTGATTTTTTGGGTGTTAGTTTTCTCTTTGTGTGTGTTCTTGCTTGATTGGTTGTGCTTGTTTTTGTGACAGATTTTTGTTGACTGGGAGTGATTTTTTTTGGAAGTATGACAGAGAGAAAGCGAAAGCTCAATTTTACTGTGGGGGAAAAAAGAATTCTTGCCCGGGCCATTAGCGATTATGGGCGTTTCCTTCACGGCCCAGACAGTGCCAACACCACCCCGGCCAGGAGGAGGGAGATTTTGGACCTCATCACTGAGCAGGTCAATTCAGCGGGGGAGGGGGAGACACGGACCCGGTCTGGGATTGACAAAAAAATTAATGACCTCCGGCGTCTGGTCAAACAGAAGCTGTCCAAAATACATGCCCATGCCAGGGGCACAGGAGGGGGCCCACCATGCCGTATTAGGCTGACAGCGGAGGAGCGTGCGGTGGCCCTGACCTTTCATCGGCATGAAGTTGAGGGCCTGCCCGGCTTTGACTCAAGTCCGGAGCCCGTGGTGCCAGGTACGTTTTTTTTTTTAATATCAGGTGTGTAGCATGTGTGGGGGAGGGGGTGAAAGGGAATATGTGGCAAGTGTGTGGATCCTCCAACCTGTGAATGTTTTGTGTCATCCACAGATGTGCAGGAGGGTGCAGGGCCATCTGGCCTGACCGCACCATCCCCAGGACAGCAGCCTAATGAGGCCCCCCCAACAAGGCCGGAGTCCGCGGAGGAGGTTCAAGAGGAGGAGGAGAATCATGAGGAGGAGGAGTCCATGTCAGGCACTGGACTTTTGGTTTTTGAGGACTCTTCCCCTCTGGCTGGCAGCAGGCAGCCCTCCCTAAGGGGGAGCCCCCCCCCTCCTCCCCCAACATGGCTCCCCTCCCAAGGGCCTCCCCTTCTCCCCGGCCACAAGCATCAGCTGGAAGCAGGATTTCGTCCCAGAACACCAGGGGGGTGGCCGATCTCCTGCCCGCCACTCTGAGAAGGGACCAGGCCCTTCAGACCCGCCATCTGGGACAGGTCAGCCAGACATTGGTGTGGATGGAGGAGAGCCTGTCCTCCATCAATGATACGCTGAGGAACCTGGACTCCCACTCCCGGGCTTTCACAACCTGCCTAAATGACCTGCAGACTACATCAGCAGGCGTTGGGCAGGATGTGAGGGCCTCACCCAGGCTATCCAGGCCAACACGACAACACTTGGTGCTGCCCTGGACAGAATAGCCGTGGCCTTGGATGGCAGGCCGCCAGGTGGGCAGAGATCAGGGGCTGCTCCTCCTTCCCCGGTTTTACCCCTCCCCCATAAGTCTCCCCTGAGGAGTCGGGGCCGTGGCTGGGGGCGCCCCAGGCGTGGCTCACGTAAAGGGCAATAATTTTTTTTTCCCCTTTTTTGATTTTTTTTTTGCTGGAAATTTTTTGATTTTGCTGGTAATTTTTATTTTTTTGGGTTGTGAATGCTGTTTGAATGTGGGGGTGACATTCCTGCCGGAAAAGGGGTGTCATCCTCAATTTTGGTGGAGAAGGGTTCCCCAGGACCAGGGAGAAGTGATCCCCAGGTCCGTGTGAATGGTGTATGAATGTACAGTGACATAATTGGAGCCTTGGCGTGGCGTTGCTGCTCACAAGTCCTGCATGGTGGACTGGTGCCAATCCAATTTGATGTGGATGTGGGGTGTGTGTGCTAGGGACCACAGTGGTGTGCATGCATGCATTCTCATTGTGCCATGATTAATGTGTGTGTTTAACGTGCAAAGATGCCCAATGTGAGTTGTCTCCTGGCTGCTCTTCCCTCAGAAGACGGGGTAGCCTCGGTTAGGGGGGAATTGTCTGGTTCAGGGGTCAGGTCATCACGTAGGTCAATCTGCAGGCCCTTTCTTACTGCGAAGTTGTGCAGCATGCAACATGCACCGATGATCTGGCACACAAAGTTTGGGGAATACAAGAGGGTCCCCCCAGACTTATCCAGGCATCGGAAACGTGACTTTAGTAGGCCAAAGGTGCGCTCCACCACTGCTCGTGTTTGGGCATGTGCTTGATTGTATCTTTCCTCTCCTGGGGTTTGGGGGTTCCGGATAGGAGTCATGAGATGGGGTCCCAGTGGATATGCAGAGTCACCTGTAAGGGAAAAGACAGGAGGATGTTAGTCATGCATGTGCCCCTTGTGATGTGTGCATCATGGGAGGGGATAGTCATGCCTGCCACCCATGTCACTCACCAACCAGCCAGGTGTCCCCATACACGTTCTGATCGAATTCCATTCGGATGTGGCATTGATTGTATATGTAGCTGTCATGGCTGGACCCTGGGTGTTTGGCACGGACGTGCCATATGAGGCCTTGGGCATCGACTATCACCTGTACATTGATAGAGTGCCAATGCTTTCGATTGCGGTACATGTGCTCTGTCTCCTGGGGGGGCTGGAGTGCCACATGTGTGCAATCAATGGCCCCGATGGTGCGTGGGAATCTGGCAATTCTGTAGAAATCTGTCATTGCCTTCAGCCGCAGGTGCTCAGTGGTGGGTTTGATGATTTGGTTGGCTATGCGTCTGAGGATTGCAGGGATAACCTGGTGCACACATCTGCTCATGGAGGATTGTGACATCCCAGCCACCACTCCACTTGTATGCTGAAAAGTGCCACTGGCAAGGAAATGGAGTGTTGCCATGACCTTGACCAGTGGCTGCACTGCATGTGAGCGTTGTGTTCGACTGGTGATGTCCTCCTGCAGGGTTGTGGTTAATTCCAGGATGACATGAGGGGTGAATCTGAAGATGCGATACACATCCGAATCACTCATGCCAAACAGGTCTATGCGGGTGCGGTATATCCTCCTCCGTGCCATCCTCCGTGCCATCCTCCGTGCCATCCTCCGTGCCCTCATCCTTCTTTGTTCATCTAAAGTCAGTAGTATAGCTATGTGCGACGATGCCCCTGGCATGTTGGCATACAGATTGTTGTGCAACACGTGTGACTGCTGAGCTCCTCACTAACAGTGTTGCTTTATCTAACAAGTAGACTTTTTTTCTCTTTTTAGACTAGCTTTTATATGCTCTAATTTTAGACAGGACATTTTGCTGTTGCGCACACTGCGTAGCCTGCGCTGCCCCAACGTTCTTTTGTGGATCCCCGTAAGTCCCTCATTAGCATATTTGACTAGCAAATCAATGGTCTGTCTAGCGCAGTTTTGCGCGGACGGATGCGCCTGTCTAACGAAATTACGCCGGACCAAAAAAAGTAGATTTCTTGCGTATCTCGTTTTGGGGATGCCGTGCATCGAAACGCACGCGCACATTTAGACTTACGCACGCGCATCTCCTGTTGCGCAGGCGTAATCGCTCTGTGAATCTGGGCCACAGTTTTTACTCATCAGTTTAGTAATCCACTGCAACCAACCATTAATGGCACAGGTGCCGCCCCCACCCTAAGGTGTCCCACGATCGTGTCACGGAGCTGCAGAATGGGCAGATGCCTCCGTAAACAAGGCATTTCCCTGTCCTGCCTTGTAATAGGACAGTGATCTACTGCTCCCTGTCATCGGGAGCAGTGATCGATGTTGTGTCACTGGTAGCCCAGCCCCCACACAGTTAGAATCACTCCTTAGGACACATGTAACCCCTTCCGTGCCCCCTAGCGGTTAACCCCTTCCCTGCCAGTGTCATTTACATAGTAATTATACAATGACGATGATGGGTGTATTATACAATGATGAGGATGATGATGACAGGTGTATTATGCAATGATGAGGATGATGATGATGGGTGTATTATACAATGATGAGGATAGTGATGATGGGTGTATTATACAATGATCATGATGGGTGTATTATACAATGATGAGAATGATGATGACGGTGTATTAGGCAATGATGAGGATGATGATGACGGGTGTATTATGCAATGATGAGGATAGCGATGACTGGTTTATTATAGAATGATGAGAGTGGGTGTATTATACAAGGATGAGGATGATGGGTGTATTATACAATGATGAGGATATCGGTGATGGGTGTATTATACAATGATGAAGATGGGTGTATTATACAATGATATGGATAGCAATGACGGATGTATTATACAATGATGACAGGTTTATATTATGGGGATAAGGATAGTGATGATAGGTGTATAAAATAGGGATGATTGGAGCATCAGGGAGCCAGACAGTGTCAGTGAGTGTGCCACATCATGTCTTGCTGGCTGCTTTGCAATACATGAGTTTGGGGTTTTCTGCCATGCTTTGTACTGACTATGTTACACTACATAACAGTCACAAATTGTGAGTACATCTGTCCTGTAATGTATACAGCAATATACACCCACCTTCTTCCTTCCTGAACATATAGAGACCGATATTAATGTAAATAGTATCTCAATATATAAATACAGTTACATTTAAACTGTAGCTAAATTGAGCAGATTTTCAAAAAAGTATGTTAGGGGAGCTCAACGGAAGTTGGCTGATACTGAGGATAAGGGACCCCGTCAAAATTTTAAAATAAGTCCTGTGATTGAAGCCACTGATTAAATAAAAGAGAAATCCTCTAGAATACAATTTATTTTCTACATAATTTTGTCACTGTGAAAAAAAAAAAAGCCTTTTTTTTAGGGCTGCAGTACAATGGCTTTCAAGAATTCAATTGTACTAATATTGGCTTAATAAAGATGTGTCTTCTGAGGCAGCAGAGTGGTAGTGTTAAAGCTGTCAAGATGCACAATTTAATGAAAAGGGCTTAATTAAAAAAAAAACATTTTACTTTATCCCAGCAATTTTCCTATTAGCACTCATCAGTATTACAAGTGCCTGAAAAATAAATTGTGGATGGTAGAAATTAGCGACATTGTCAGAGAGAGTGCAAATCTTACCATCTCAATTCTTTGAGAGAAAAATAACTTCTTACCTCTCTGGTGAACATACAGTGATTTCCAGTGTGAGAATGTAATTTTGTTTTAATATATATTTCATTTAACACATCATAGCTTGAAAAAATATACAGTGGAACCTCCGATTACAAGCATAATCAGTTCCAGGAGATTGCTCATAATTCAAAGTACTCGCATATCAAAGCGAGTTTCCCCATTGAAGTCAATGGAAACGAAAATATTTTTTTTTCCGCATTGACTTTAATGGCGTGCAATACCGCATGCGGCCAGAGGTGGGGGGCTCCAGAGAGCCTCGTAAATGGATGGAAAGACCAGAGGACACCTCGGCTGACCTCGGAAAGCCTCGCAAAGTCAGAAATTTTGTATTTTTTTGTGTCTTTCCGAGCATTTATGAATAGCGCTGATCGGCTTCGATCTGTGCCGTTCAGCTCCAGTGCCCCCTCAGGCAAAACGAGGTACTGCACACTGCTTTGGCCTGAATCCAGCTCATTTTGCCAGACAACACTCACAAACCGAATTAGGATTTTTTCAAATACAGTGCTAATATTGTGAAACGCTCATTAACCGCGTTACTCGCAATCCGAGGTTCCACTGTATTTAAAATTAATTCTCTCAGAATAAAACACTGCAAAGTCTCTTTACAACATTGATTGACCTTACCAAAGGTCTATTGTCTTTACTAAAGGTAAATAGACTGTTCACTTTGCAAAGAAACTTCCCACAGAGTTTAGTGAATTAGGCAAAGCTCTGTTGACTTCCATCATCCAGTGAAGTGTAGCGCCTGGTTACTTCCAAGTACCGGTGCTATTGAAATTTAGAGGGTGATCAGAGTACTAATGACTCTGATCCAAATTACAATGTTTAAATAGGGTCTCTGTTTCAGCTTGGCTGTGCTGTGGGCTCATTCTGTTGTTGCTGGGGTGTTATCCCACCCCAGGGCGACAGGTGGCAGCAGCAGAGTTGAGACCTGGGTGTTCTTTTTCCAGCAACCAATCAGGAGGGAGTTTCCTCACTGGGCATGCTGGGAGAGAGTACTTATGAGACAGACGCCATTGAGTCTGGGTCTTCTTCTTTGAGTGTGACACCTACCTTTATGGTGACCACATCACGGCGCCCCGGCGTTATGGCCTACCTGGCCGGGGCGTGCGTGGCACGCAGTGTATCTGGTTCTGGAAACATGGCGGTCCGCAACATTTGCGCAGCGGCGGAGACCCAGCGGTATAGCTGTTCGGTGGGGAGTCCATCTGAGGAGCGCCAATGAGAGACTGGCGGTCCAAAAGGATTTCGACAAACCACCGGGGATCAAGGTAGCCAGACACTGAAGGATTGATCACCTGTCAGTCAGTACCTGGGCGATGTTAAGAAGGAGATCCAAGCGTAATTCTTCAAGGAGGATTGCCTCCGTATTTGCAAATCAGAGAGGGCCTATGGCAGAGGTGTCTCCCTGAAGTTCATTCCAAGGAGGGCCTGTGGCAGACACTTTGTTCTAAAAAGGTTTGAGTGATATTTCGGCTGCCAGGTCAGTGAGACCTGTCTGGGTACGCTAAGCCCACTCAGTGAGGAGTGGTACGGAAAGTGTTACGTATGGGAGCAGGACTGTTCCAATTGCTATGCCCGAATCTGCTGTTCTCCTTCTTCTTACAAACTCTATCCTTTCATCACCAGTTCATTGTTTTTACCTGGCTGGGTAATAAAGACACGTTCATTCATTACAATCTTCACCACACACCTGCACTCTATTCCACTCTCACTCTCCTTCTCTTTCTGCTTTCTCAAATGATTTTTTTTTCTTTCATCACACCAGCCAGTTTCCTGGCATCTTTCACCACATTCCCCTTCAGTCTCTATGCTCTCACCACTTTTGGCTCAGCTCCTTCATCTACATGTAGATATACATGTGTTTTTGTACACTTACCTACCTTATTACTAACTATCCAATATACATATTTATGTTTAGAGCCAATATATCTTATGGACCCATTGAGACTCCTGGGGATGCACAAATTCTATCCATGCTGTGCCCTCCTTCCGTTTGGCCCCCGGTTGGGACCCGCCTCCTCTGCTCCCTAGCAGGACACTCGCTGCTGCCGTATTGAGAGCCTCAAATGCGCTGGTACATATCAAGGGCCCCCCTTACCTTGTGCCCTTTATATCATACTACATACTTTATCTTTTAATTTTAGGTATACCACGAGCATCTACCCCTGAAGAGCGAGCTAAGCCTTTGCAAAACGCGTCGGTATACACTTGATGCTTGTGTGTTTTTTAATATGGACAGTTACTTGTAATATAATTTGACCTATTTTCTGTATTCTGTATGAATTGGCTCATGTTCATGACATTAATGTATTTACTGTTTTTTACTTGAATTAAACATACACTGTAATGACTCCGGTTATTTTATTGGCTCCATAGTGCTCACCTCACTCAAAGTCCCAGGGGCAAATTTTACCACCTCTCCTCTCCCCCTGCTGGGGGGGATCTGTCAGGATGGAAGGCAGGAGAGGGGGCCAGGAAATATGTAATTTACCGGGCCCTTCTTTTTATTACTTGAACACAGTGAGCGATTGCTACCGATTGCTCCAGTGTCCTTTGATAAGTGTTTACATCCTCAATGCTGAGGATGCTGAGAAAGGGACTGGGGAATTTCTGTCCTCTGTCTCTTTCTCTGTTTTAAAGGGGAGATGTCAGGGGTCTGTTTAGACCCCTGATAGCTCTAAAAAAAGACACCAACAAGGCTGATAAAATCTATAAATATAAAAAAATTATATAAAATAAAAAAACAACTGACTAAAATCTCCCACCCTACCGACACTGTCCACTGTCCCAACCCCCTCCCCCAAAAAGCATTATGGAAAATAAATACTACTGACACCATCCACTACTCTACTGACGCTGTCCACTGCCCTACTGACATCATCCAGTGCTCCATATACCCCCCAACCCCCTTCCCCAGAAGCACTATGAAACAAAATATAATTAAAAAAAAAAAGTAATAGAAAACAAAATTGTAAAAAATAATTTAAAATAAAAGAATAGAAAGAAAAAACTACTGACACTGTCCTATTGACACTGTCCACATCGGGGGGGGGGGGTGTGGACAGTGTCAGTAGTTTTTTGTTTCTATTCTTTTATTATCAATTATTTTTTACAATTTTATTTTCTATTACTTTTTTTTTTAATCAAAAAAAAATGTAAAAAATGATTACAAAACCCTAATTGTAAAAATAAAAAAAATGTTGACACTGTCCATTGCTCTACTGACACCACCCATTGCCCTACTGAGATCATCCACTGGCCCCCAAAAAAATAATTTTGGGAAAAATAAATAAAAATAATGATAAACTCACCTAGCACACACTCTGCACCCCTCGCCTGCACATACTATCCACCTACATACACTGCGCACTCCTCTCCTGCACATACTACTCATCTCCATACACTTCATAGTCCTCTTCTGCAGATACTATCCACCTCCATACACTCCGCACTTCCCTCCTGCACATACTACCTACCTCCATACACTTCATACTCCTCTTCTGCACATACGACCTACCTCCATACACTCCACACTCCTCTCCTGCACATACTACTCACCTCCGTACACTTCACACTTCTCTTCTGCAGATACTACCTACCTCGATACTACCCACCTCCATACACTCCGCACTCCCCTCTTGCACATACTACTTACCTCCATAGACTCCACACTCCTAGGTAGTGTTGAGCAGAATATGCCATATTCGATTTCGCGATATATCACGAATATATAGTCGAATATTCGAGATATATTCGCTAAATACGAATATTCGTGATATATTTTGGAAATGAAATCATTGCGAATTTTCGCTATCGCGAATGCGAATGCGAATTGCGAATGCGAATTGCGAAATTTCGAGAAATGCGGAATGGAGCACTCTGATTGGCTCAGAATATTCGTGATATATTACAATATAAAATAATTGCGAATATTCGAGAAATGCGGAATGGAGCACTCTGATTGGCTCAGAATATTCGTGATATATTACAATACACAATAATTGCGAATATTCGGCAAATGCGGAAGGAGCACTCTGATTGGCTCAGAATATTCGTGATATATTACAATACACAATAATTGCGAAATTTCGAGAAATGCGGAATGGAGCACTCTGATTGGCTCAGAATATTCGTGATATATTACAATATAAAATAATTGCGAATATTCGAGAAATGCGGAATGGAGCACTCTGATTGGCTCAGAATATTCGTGATATATTACAATACACAATAATTGCGAATATTCGGCAAATGCGGAAGGAGCACTCTGATTGGCTCAGAATATTCGTGATATTTTACAATACACAATAATTGCGAAATTTCGAGAAATGCGGAATGGAGCACTCTGATTGGCTCAGAATATTCGTGATATATTACAATATAAAATAATTGCGAATATTCGAGAAATGCGGAATGGAGCACTCTGATTGGCTCAGAATATTCGTGATATATTACAATACACAATAATTGCGAATATTCGGCAAATGCGGAAGGAGCACTCTGATTGGCTCAGAATATTTGTGATATATTACAATACACAATAATTGCGAAATTTCGAGAAATGCGGAATGGAGCACTCTGATTGGCTCAGAATATTCGTGATATATTACAATACAAAATAATCGCGCGATATCGCTATTGCCGAATAATCGCATTGCGATTTTTCGGGAATATAAAATGAGCGCTGCAGCTACTCGGCCCAAGGTCTCTAATCATACCAGCAATGCTTTTACACGTCGATGGGGATCTCTAGGATGTGATCTGTTCTAAAAAAAAATTGAAAAAATACGAATATTCGAAATAGCGAATATTCGCCTCGATATTCGCGTTATTCGCGAATACTCGAATATGCAATATTCGTAGCGAATATTCGCAATGCGAATATTCGTGAGCAACACTACTCCTAGGTTGCAGTCTGGTGGAAAAACATAGTTTTGAGGCTTTTGTTGGTCAAGAGAGAAGCGCCGATGGTTAAAAATGTTTTAATCCTCGGCGACTGGGCTGTCAGATTCCACATTCCATTGGCAACGTCTGCATCATATGGTGGGAAGTTAATTAGGGACGAAAACTGACAAGGAGAGCTTTCCCGTTGATGATCCACTGAGTTACTGGGTCATGAGAACACTTGCCAGAACCTGCCCCGTATGCAATTCAGCTGCTGGGCTGTCCTGCTTCCAGCATGCTTTCAGAACAGGCATTCGGTGCTGCTGGAGGTTTTGTGACAGATAAAAGAGCATGTCTATCCACAGACTCCATGGACCAGTTGACATTTTTCAAAATTAATCCTGGATTAGCAGAAACTATGAAGCCCCTGATGCCAATGTTGCTGATTAGGGGTTTCTGGATCTGGAATCTCTGCAAGACTGTCTAGGCTGCCTAGCTTTCTGGGTGTTGATTTAATCTGTAAGAAGTTTTTTTGTGTAGGCTTCATGGACATAATTAACACCCAAGGACCAATTTTTCCATGCGACAGGTGCATATCATTGCAATTTTTTACAGCATGGCCAATTCTTGCTTTCATTAAGAGTTCCTCTAAAGAGTTACGGTGTGAAGGCACCACTGACACCCAATTTTTCCACACCTGTTACTTTGCTGCCCCAGTGGCGATGAGTGTTTTAAGCGCTCAGACACCTCTTTGGTCGCACATGATGTTGAGGGCGGAGCATTTGACCCCTCCCCACCTCGGGGGTATAATTGGAGTCTGACATGGCAGTCTTTTTCACTTTACATCATGAGTCTGCATACACCAGCTGCACTTCCAGGAGGGGGAAGGTTTCACATTACACTCATGTCATTTATGTTGCTTTTTAGCTTAGTTGACATTTTAGAACATTTGCTTGCCTTTTCCTTTAACCCCCACTCGTCCCCACTCACAGTGCACTCTGCACATCACTGGCCCAACATTTTTTCATACTTTTTAATGTATTAAAACTATTTTATTGCCCTTCTAGTCCCCCAGCATATGCCAGCACTTACTTCATGCTGGTCTTTATACATTTATATGTATACCAAGCACTGCAGGAAGCCCACCTGTATTTGCAGGGTCCTTTCTGAGATATATATATACACACACACACACATACTCCTTTACTATTTTTGCAACATGCATATCAAACATTACAGGAAGCTCACCTGTATTCACAGAGTCTTTCTGATATTATGCATACATATTATGTATATACTCTTTTACTATGTTTGCAGTTCATCATCATGGGGAGACCTCTAGGGACACTCGTACTTACACCTATCAATGCCATGTCAGTGCTCCGGTTGTTCCCCTGATGGGCTCCCCTTTTGCTTCACCTCCTCAGCCTCCTTGCTGGATGTTTGTTGCTGCCGCTGCCGGTGGAGTCAGCGATTGATGACCTGACCCAGCCCATTGGTGAGTATGGGGTCCTACAGTTTGAACCCCACGATGACTTACCTCCCTGCCTATTTTATACTACATACATTCATTTGATTTACTACTATTATATTACAGATATAGCAAAGCATTTACCCCTGAAGAGGGAGAGCGGTCTTGCTAAACGTCGTCAGGTACCACTGATGCTTGCACATTTCTCTGATGTTTGTAGTTGGTATATACTGTTTACCATGTATGTGGACTGACCCATGTTCACATTGTATGCATATTTTATTGGCCTGTATTTATAGTTTTTGTGTTTTATATGCACAACAAACTGTAATAAATCTACTTTTTTACTATCATGATATATTTTTTGGCTTACCATATTCACCTCATTTAAATTCCCAGGCGAACCCCATGTATATATATGTTACTTCTAACCAAAGTCTGCTAAAGAGACACCAGAATTTATCTATGAAATCTCTAATCTTGTTCCGAGTGCACAAAACTGTGGCCTCATCATACATTATTGCCCCAAAATTCATATGCCACGTCTTGCATATGCCACCATGTTTTTTTTAATAGAATTTTACCAGACAATTCCATTACTGATGCCAGAAGGTTGGGGACACTTTTTTTTCCCCTGTGGAGGGATACAACAGCTCTGGCCGCAAATGCCACTGTTCCTTAGTTAGTTCCGGCAGGGGCAGATTGATATACACTCCTGCGTCAGTAAACATGCAAAGCCTTCAGCTTCTTCACCCCTTTGCTGCCTCCTCAGCCAGTGAGAAGGGTACTGTACCCAATCCCTTCCCCGGATTGCCTTATTTGACTTCTAAACCGTACAGGAAGAGGTGCTAGCAGCTGGATCAGGATGGCAAGAAGAGAGAACACAGCCTGGGGGATAAGCTTCAGGAGGCAGAGTGTGACGTACCAGGCTGGAGACTGAGGTGACGAGAGGGCTCCCCTTGCAGCTGAGAGCAAAGTACAATCAAAATTATCTCTCAGAATTGTCTTGGCTTGTTGATTATAATTTTTTCTACATTTAGCACATTCTTTGTTTGTTATCTGTTTTTCCACTAACCAAATCTCTTTAAATTCAGTTATTAGGACCTTCAAGCACCAAAGGGAAGTTATATGATTATTGAATTTAGTCCAACCTGCAATTTTACAAATAATGTGATTAAATATATTGGAACCCAGAAGGCTTCATTTGAGCCTCTTTAACAATATTAAACAAAAACCTACTCGTACACATATGTAGAAATAAGACACGTTTCTTGCTAGTTAAAATGTAATTTCCATATGAAGCAATTATTTTAATGAGAGCATACTGTTCAAGACAATACTAGTGAACAATCCACATTACTAAAATCATGTGCAATGTAATTTAAAACTGGCCACCACAGTGTATTCTAGAATTAGTGGAAGTAAAGAAACTTTCATTGATTTAAATTTACACATTTTCTCTGTTTTAATGGGTACCTTAATAAACAATTTACATATGTTTACTGGTTCAGAGCTTCACTCATTGTAAAGAGGCATTTGGGTTACCCAATAGGTAAGATTCCAAGGCCTGTGTTTGAACACCTTAACAAATTTGCTAAGTTGATTGAAGACCGAGGTAGCAAACTCAGGTGATGTTACTGCTCCCCCTAACAGTTTGAAATGCAGCCCCTCTAGTAGTAGAGTAAAGGTAATTCAGGTAGGCATAGATATTTGGTGGCAAAAGGGGATTCTATCATAAGGAGGATTGGTAGAATGATTTGTTGCCTGGATTGTCTCAATCCAGTGGCAGCCGGTCAAGTTTTACGATGGGGGGGGGGGGGGGTGCCAGATCCGCCCTTCCTTTTTGACCCATCTCACTTTTCATAAGCCACAGGAGTATACAGCTCTAGAATCACTGGACAGAGTATATAGCTGGGCCTAGGCGGGAAGCAGATGTCTCAGAGACTCGGGGCAGCTGGCGGATCCTGACTTGGAAGCTGTGATAATGCGCTGCCCCGACTGACGGCAGTGACGCCAGAGGACAGGGGACTTCAGACCGTTCTCCGATGAAAACAGGTCACAGGATTGAAAAACAAATTGCACTCCTGTGACCCGTAGCAGAAGCCCAGCATAAAAGGTTCAAGCAGGACTTCAGCTTTTAAATTGTGTGTGACCAGGAAATAGCAGCAAACTTCAGTACTCTATAGTTTTAGCGCTTTTAGAGGAGGTCTGGTGCTAGAAATATTGCTCTGACTCCAGCGATATGCAACAATTGGCGTTTTAATGCGTAGGCACCCCCAATGTGTGTGTGTTTTTTTTTGTATGTGCATATATGTGGGGGTGGGGGGCCTAAAACATTTGAGGGGGGATTTTATGTGCTTGGGTGTAACTTTTAAAAAAATTTCAATTGAAAACATTTTTTTTACTTAATTTTTTTCATCACATGTGATGATTAAGGATATTTTGTTAATCAGGTCTGGACAAAGTTAATGCTTCCAAATGGGATACTTTTAAGTGGTTGTAAACCTCCCCTCCAAAAAATTGAAGTCAGCAGCTTCAAATCATGTACTTGCTGACTTTCAATATTAGGACACTTATCTGTCCAGAGATCGCGCAATGTCGGCAACCCAGCAGATTTTTCAATCGGCTCTCGGGTGCTGCTGCCACCATTCCTTCTAAGGTAAACTGGTAGAACTTCTGTGGAACCTCGCCGCGGTGAGGTCTCCTGGAAATGGGGAAGGATACCTGTCAAAAAAGGTACCCACACCCCCTCCAAGTGGAGGGGGAGCTACCCCTTTTTCCACTAAAATAAAAAAGATGTTCTATTTACCTGCTCGGTCAATGGTGTCCCCTTACCTTTCTGGGGTCCCCCACAGGTGCTATCTAACTTCCTCTTCTCTGAGCACCCCCATAGTAAGATGCTTATTATCGGGACACTCACGCAGAAGCACTCCCGAGCCAGGGCTATGTACAACCATAGACACACAATGGCTCTTGCTGCCGTCACAAGCCAAAATTAAAACTGGCATGCTTTGTCTCTTCTGCATTAATGTTACTTTCCTGCCTGTCTGCCCATGTACAGCGAACAGCCTACGCGCAGCTCACTGTAAATATTGGGCAATGCTGAATCTTACTGAACTCCTGCACATGCATGGGAGTGACGTCATACCTGCCCAGTCAATGCAAGTGGGCGATGATTAAGACAATGTCAGGAATGGAGCAGGGCCGGCAGGGAGCTTGGGGATGCTGCATTGTTGGAGCTGAGGTAAGTATAGTTCCATTTTTAGGTAATAAACTTTGGCATTTAGAACCACTTTAAGACAGATCCGATTTGTTTTCTATTTTCAGTTACCCATGGGTCACTAAAACTGAAAGCCTACCAATAGTATGCATGTGCCTGTAGGGCTTGGGTGGGGGGATGAAAACACATTACAATGATTGGATCAGCAGAAATATGCAAGTGTGATAAAATCACAATCATTTTAATTAAATGGACTCAATATGCAAATTAAAGTGGTTGTAAACCCTGTTACACCACTTTTACCTACAGGTAAGCCTATAATAAGGCTTACCTGTAGGTACCATGAATATCTCCTAAACGTGTACAATTTAGAAGATATTCACTGTATCTGCTGATGTCATCGGCACATGTGCACTGAAGAAAGGGCCGACTTGTGCCATTTCTTCATTAGCGTTCCATGACCAACGGCTCCACCAATCGCATCGCGTGAACCCAGAGAAAACTCTGGTAAACATGTCACTGGTCACATCGGTGAGCAGGGCCCGTTGCAACAACTTCGATCTAAGTAAGTATTTCATAATAATGCATAATAGCTCCCTATGTCTTTGTCTTGCAGAGTTTGCAACCACTTTTACCCCTTCTCGACTAGCCGCCATAACTGCGACAGGTTGGCTCCCCTGGGTGAACCGAAGTAGCTGTATGTCGGTTCGCCTTTTGACCAATAGGGAGCGCGACACCGGAGACAATGCAAATGCCCGGCAGGCGAGAAGACCCATGATCAGTCCCACCCCCCCCACAGTTAGAACACACCTAGGGAACACAGGTAACCCCTTGATCGCCCCCTAGTGTTAACCCCTTCGCTGCCAGTGACATTTATACAGAAATTGGTGCATTTTTATAGCACTGATCGCTGTATAGTTGTCAATGGTCCCAAAAATTTGTCAAAAGTGTCCAATTTGTCTGTCGCAATATCGCAGTTCTGATAAAATTGCAGATTACCGCCATTACTAGTGCAGCACTACCCCCGGAGTAGCTGCTGGTTGATTTGGGTCTACGCTCTGTGATTAACCCCTTAAAGTAGCTCAAAACCCTCTCTTGACACACCTGGTACTATGGGGGTAGTGGACTCCGGTAGCTTGTGGAGAAGCACAATATCCAATATGAAAGATAGTGACACTCTATTTGTAGATCCCTGCAGTATCAGTAACAATGTTTAAGTGTGAGCTAAACTGCAATGTCAAGTAGATCTGTGTGAGCACACAGCAAGAGGGTCCCCCTTTAACAAAACATGTACATTGAAACGCCCTCCTGCCAAACCTCACCCAGCTCTCTTCCTCTCTACAATAACATATAAAGTAATAGAGCTGACTACTCGATCAACGAGCAATGCAATGAATATAGTGAATATACAACTCTAAATAGATAACCCTTATGTACTATAACGATAACTAATCAGGATGGCCTGGCGTCCCAGGCCAAACTTGAATACAGTCTCCTGCTAACAGTTCGTGCACTTGTACATTGGCATGCGTTGGCGCGCAAAGAGCAATTTATAATCCAAAAGGGTAATAGTAAACTGTTTAAAGTTTCCTGAATAGTCAGTGCTTTAAGTGGGCCGGAACGCGGCGGTACTCAGTACCGCCACTTCCAAAAATGGCCCTGGAGAGTACCAGCACTTCTCCGTGCGCCCAGTACGTGGGTTTCCCGTACCGGAACGCACTGGCGTAGCGGGGGGGGCTCCTGCACCAGGCGAAAAATCCTGGCGTCCGCAGAATGCGCCGCCGCCACCGCCGCCGCTTTAGGAAAGGCCGCGGCTTTGGCCTAGCTCTGGAGCTATCGGCCATCTTGGTACACCCGGCGGCGGCGCGCGATGAGTTTTTTTTCAGCCCTTCCGCCTAGTTGGCTGGTGGAACTGTCTGTCTCCCTTGATGTGGGAGTGGCGGGAAACACCAGCCAACTAGGCAGAAGGGCTAAAAAAAAACAGATAACGGCGCAGGAGATTGGCGGGCGGTGGAGTGGGAGGCGCTGTACCTCTGTGCTGCGCTGATTGGCCTGGAAGTTCGGATATGTGTTTACAGTGCGAGTGCGGCGGCGGCGGCGGCAAGTTTCTCCAGCAAGGTAAGCAAAACACTCTCCTGTACCACAGGGGAGAGAGAGAAGGGGGGGGTCGGTGTAAATCTAAAGGGGTGCACTGCCTGATCCCCACCTATCCACCTCAGAGCCTGTCATTTTAGTAAGACTGCTGGGACTTGTAGTTCTCCATCTTCTCCTGGGGCTCATGGAGATTGGAGAACTACAAGTCCCAGCAGGTTATACATACAATAAGGCTCTGAGGTGGATGGGTGTGGATTGCATGCACCTGAGCCCCATGAGAAGATGGAGAACTACAAGTCCCAGCAGGTTATAATATAAGGCTCCGAGGTGGATGGATGTCAGGACACCCATCCATCTCGGAGCCTTATATTATAACCTGCTGGGACTTGTAGTTCTCCATCTTCTCCTGGGGCTCAGGTGCATGCAACCCACACCCATCCACCTCAGAGCCTTATTGTATGTATAACCTGCTGGAACTTGTAGTTCTCCAATCTCCATGAGCCCCAGGAGAAGATGGAGAACTACAAGTCCCAGCAGTCTTACTAAAATGACAGGCTCTGAGGTGGATAGATGTCTGGACAGTGACAATTGGTGGCACAGTGGTGACAATTGGTGGCACAGTGGTGAAAATTGGCATGGTACAGTGACTGCATTTGATGGCATGGCACAGTGGTTGCGTTTGTTGGCATGGCACAGTGGTGACAATTGATGGGACAGTGGCTGCATTTGATGGCATGACACAGTGGTTGCGTTTGGCATGGCACAGTGGTGACAATTGATGGCACAGTGGTTGCGTTTGTTGGCATGGCACAGTGGTGACAATTGATGGTACAGTGGCTGCATTTGATGGCATGACACAGTGGCTGCGTTTGATGGCATGGCACAGTGGTGACAATTGATGACACAGTGGCTGCATTTGATGGCATGACGCCCTGTGATTGGGCGTATGTGGTCATGCGTTAGCGCCGGGGGGGGGGGGGGGGCGAAAAAACCCGTTCTGCCCCGGGGGGGGGGGGGGGGGGGGGGCGAAAAAAAACGTTCTGCCCCGGGGGGGGGTCACCGGCGCCTAATAGAGTACCGGCACCTCTTTTGGTCCACTTAAAGCACTGTGAATAGTCAAACCGCAAAGATGGATTTCAACGATCTACCCTCCCGTAAGACAATCAGTACTTTAAGGCAAGTGCCCATCTCACCCAACTTGTTCAGGCCTTGTCCCTCTATGGCACACCGTCCAGTCGGACAGCAGTCTCCAGTCCTCTGACAGGTCGCAGGGTTACTGGGATCTTGTCCGATGACTACGGCAGAAGCTCTGTCCCTCCGTCTCAAAGCCGCTCCGCCCAGGCGTATGTAGGCCTCAACTGCGGCCTACTTCCTGTGGAGACACTCCTGACAATGTCCTCCTGGGTTGAAGAGGCGGTCCCAAAAGAGAGCGCGCCAAACATGTCCTCTCCCTTAAATTACCTCCCTCAACAGGCGGTGTGGAAAACAAAGCATCTTGGGGTTGTACAGCTGCTCTCTGGGTAATGTAGTTCATTACAGGCCAGGGCAAATGGAGTCTCTTCTTCTTCTGAACTCAATCCCCCAACATTCACTACCAGAATAAAGTTTAAACGACAAGTGGCTATAACACAACTCGACCACCGAAGGGAGCTGAGATCCTTCACGATCAGCAATGGTAGTCTTTTGCATCAGAAGGGCGATACCCAGCTACTAGTAAAAACATAATAATATTAATGCTGTAAATCTATCCCCTATTTTGTAGACGCTATAACTTTTGCACAAACCAATCAATATACGTTTATTGTGATTTTTTTTTTTTTTTACCAAAAATATGTAGAAGAATACATATCGGCCTAAAATGAGAAAAAAAATTGTGTTTAAAAAAAAAAAAAAATGGGATATTTATTATAGCAAAAAGTAAAAGATATTGGGGGTTATTTATGAAAGGCAAATTTACTTTGCACTACAAGTGCACCGTGCACTTGGAAGTGCAGTCACTGGTCACTGTAGGTCCGAGGGGGACATGCAAGGTAAATAAAAAACGGCATTTTAGCTTGCACATGATCTACCACTCAGATTTACAGCAACTGCACTTCCAAGTGTACTTTCAGTGCAATTTCAAGTGTACTTTGCACTTGTAGCGCAAAGTCAATTTGCCTTTCAGAAATAACCTCATTTTTTTTCTTTAATTGTCGCTCTTTTGTTTGACGCGCAAAAAATAAAAACCACAGAGGTGATTAAATACCACCAAAAGAAAGCTCTATTTGTGGGGGGAAAAAAAGGACGTGTCTGGGTACAGCGTCGCACGACTGCGCAATTGTCAGTTAAAGCGACGCAGTGCCGTATTGTAAAAATAACATTGTCATTGAGCAGCCAAATCTTCCAGGGCGGAAGTGGTTACTGTATTTATTGGCGTATAACACTGACTTTTTTACTCTGAAAATAGAGGGTAAACTGTACCTGCGTGTTATACGCAGGGTGCTGTGGAAAGTTTTATTCCTGAAACTTCCCTCTTAAAGTTAGTGTGCGTGTTATACGCCGATAAATACGGTAGTTACTTGCACCAAGGTTACCCAGCAGAAATGCCCAGCAAAATGCCAATTATCAGCAATACACCATTATTAACAGATTTATTAAATAATGCTTACTATAGTTCCCACCACTAATAGCTGTATTTGGGAAGATGCACATCATTGGCGGTAACACCAATTTGTATTAGCACATCAACAATAATGTCAGTTAAGAGGCCAATTCGGCAGAAAATCCAATGCAGTATAGCAATGATGATGCTTAATATTGTGCACATCATTAGCAGTAATAGTCAATAAGATGTAATAAAATAGCCTTGTTACATCTGTGGCAATGCCAAGTAAGATGCCTGCTGCCAAGTAAAATTAACATAGGGTGCCGCCTCAGTCCTGTGGTTATGTAAAGGATTTTTGGCAGTCTTAGCTTGGCCTATAATATCAGATTTCAGAAGTAGGTTATAATGATGATGAAACCTGCAATTATACATTTCAACCCAATTAGCAAAGGATCTGGGGAAATACAGTATACTGATGGGTCGTTACATGAATGGGGTCTGAACAAAAGTAGACTTTTCAGCCCTCCTAAAAATTTCATCACGCTATTTTAGGTTATACTTGCAGTACTGAGGAATCCTATTAAGTATTACTGTACATCCAATATGGGTTTAGTGCCTGTCAGGATGATGTGTGACGTCCTACAAATGACATTATCTTAATAAAGTGAGACTTAGACATGGTAACAATGTACAAGGAAAAGGCACATTAGTACATAAAGGTCACAACACACCCATGTTTCTTTCATTTTATATTGTGCATCTGTTAACCACTTCAGCCCTGGACCATTTCGCTGGTCAAAGACCAGGCCACTTTTTGCGTTTCTGCACTGCGTCGCTTTAACCAACAATTGCGCGGTCATACGGCGTGGTTCCCAAATAAAATTGGGGGTCCTTTTTTTCCCACAAATAGAGCTTTCTATTTGTGGTATTTGATCACCTATGCGTTTTTTTTTTTTTTTGCGCTATAAACAAAAATAGAGCGACAAAAAAAAAAAAAAAACGCAATAAGCGTTTATTGATTGGTTTGCGCAAAAGTTATAGTGTCTACAAAATAGGGGATAGTCTTATGGCACTTTTATTAATACTTTTTTTTTTTACTAGTAATGGGGGCAATCAGCGATTTTTATCATGACTGCGACATTATGGCGGACACATCGGACACTTTTGACACCATAAAAATGCACTAATTACTGTAAAAATGACACTGGCAGAGAAGGGGTTACCCACTAGGTGGTGCTGTAGGGGTTAAGTGTGACCTGGTGAGTGATTCTTACTGTAGGGGGGGGGTTGCGCTGTGTCTGACATGACACTGATCTCCGCTCCGTGCAATCGGAGCAGAAATCAGTGTCATTGTTACTAGGCAGAGCAGGGAGATGCTTGTTTACATTAGCATCTCCCCGCTCTATCTCTCCGTTAAACGATCGCGGGTATTCCCGCGCTGATCGAGTACGCGGGACCCACAGTCGGGATCACGGCAGGGTCGCGAGCGTGCCGGTAGCGGCATCTTAAAGGGGACGTACCTGTACGCCCATATACCTGTCTGTGCCATTCTACCAACGTAAATAGGCGTGCGGCCGTCCTTAAAGCAGAGGTTCACTTAAATAACATTTATATCAGACCAACTTCTTTATACTTCTAACATGTACAGTCCGCATTTTTTTATATTTTTTTGCCTGTACATATCTTCTAATCTATATTTGCAAGTCGGCTTCCGGGTATTTCTCCCCGCGGGAGTAGGCGTTTCTATGCTGAGGATGCATGTCATCTGGGAGGTCGCCCAGATGATTGATGTCTTTTCAGAAAAAGTTCTCCCCGGCGGATAAGGCCCCGCCCCCCGTATTGCGTAGGCGCGCCACGAGTCATGACGTTTCCGAAAGAAGCCGAACATAAAGAAGCTCTATACGGCGCTTGCGCAGTCAGCTCTACATGGCTCCTAGTTTGTGTGCAGGCGCCGTATAGAGCCGACTCGCGGCTCTGCATGTTCGGTTTCTTTCGGAAATGCCGTGACTCGTGACACGCCTACGTAATACGGGGGGCGTGGCCTTATCCGCCGGGGAGAACTTTTTCTGAAAAGACATCAATCATCTGGGCGACCTCCCAGATGACATGCCTCCTCAGCATAGAAACGCCTACTTCTTTCCCTCGGGGAGAAGTACCCGGAAGCCGACTTGCAAATATAGATTAGAGGGTATGTACAGGCTAAAAAATATAAAAAAATTGCAGACTGTACATGTTAGAAGTATAAAGAAGTTGGTCTGATATACATTTTATTTGGGTGAACCTCCGCTTTAAGTAGTTAAGCAGGAGGAAATGTAGATGCTGAAATGCAATATAAATCCTGAAATATTTTTTTATCAAAGAGAGAGGTATTCCTTCATGAGTTACGAGTAACACAGAACAATTTAACATACAATAAATTGGCATTTTCCGTGTGTCTGTTACTTTCACATAAGCCAGATAACTAGAGCTGTGAGCTATTCCAGACAGGCAATAGATGCTTGTCATATATAAACGCATTGCTCTTCTGTGTTTTTTTGCAGGAAACTTGAAAGGCTCACATTGCCTTCTAGTGGTCTTTGTCTGTATATGCACTAGCTTCTTTTCTCAATAGGAAATTCTAACGTTTCTTTGATTCTATAGAGAGCAGCATGTTTAAATGGCATAAAGACTATCACCTAAACTAACCCAATCTAATTGTAGAACAAACAAGCTGCGCAACTAATATAATAATTTCAAACAAATACCAGCAACTACATATATTGCAATACTAGTACTGTGAATGTGTTAGAATCAAATAGACAAATAGGTGACCCTATTTGAATAAAATAATGAATAAATCCCAATTAATAAGTGAGCAAATCAATGTCCTATATTCAAAATAAATGACGCTTCATATCATGATTTGGTAGTTGAAAAAATACACTGCTCTCCCACAGATACAATAGTGACATCAAACTAAAAAAGAACCACAGAACAGTGATGGGATAGAAAACTTCCAATAAAGCAGCCTCTTACCGAAAAGGAAGATCTTCTGTTGGCGCGTGGCTTTCAAACCCAGCCTGGAGGTTTATGTAGCAAGATGTCGTTACCCAGATGTCAGATGGATCTCCCACCGCTCACAAATGGTCAGAAAGGAGGGCAGCCAAGTGTGGAAGGAAAAATACTGACATAGCGTAATCCAGTAAAAACGTTTTAATGTAAAAAAAAAAATTGTAAAATCGCACTTACAATGTGAAGATATAAAAATCGCATGTGAAAATTTGTAGCCAGCCGGCTAACACAGACCGTTCACTCCGGGACTCTGTATGCAGTGATGACGTCAGCACGCCGCTTCACCCTACGTCATTTTGTCTCAATAGACTTCGTCCTGGGGTACGAGCGGCATGCTGACTCACCGCTATTTATATCTAAAATACACAAATGGGACCGCCCCCATCTGAGCTCCCTTCATCCCTGATGCTAAAGTAGCCATATTGGATGTGGGAAAGGCCCCATATATCATGGGCAGGAACAATTTTGGCAAGTTCTCCAATTGTGCTCCTACAAATGAGGCTCAATCCTTACATATGTAAGATACATTTTTTTTTTTATTGAAATAAGAAATTACTCACATGTAAGAATGAGGATGTGTGATGTGCTGGATGGGGTATGCTCAGGGTTTTCAATGTAAAATCACACAGTATACATATTTGGTGACCGGACTTTACAGTGAACCTGATTTAGTAGGCTATGGCCATTATTACTAAAGGGTTAAACCTAGGTGATTTTCCTGTACTAGGAAAAAGGCTGCGCTGTAAGGAACTAGTATCCAAGCCGACCTGTATCTGACGCCCAGCGTCACGCTACAGGCCGGCCAGTCACATGACTGCAAAGGCTCCTCCCCCTCGAGAGTGTCTGTATAGGTGCACCTGATCTAATAACTGGTATTTGTACATTACTGTACACTAAAACATATTTAATTTTATCTTTTTTTCAGATTTGGGGTTTTCAACCATATGCATGAAAGCCACTTTGCATCTTGCTGCCCAAGAAACACACAGATTATGGTAAATGTGTCCTTATCTATTGTATGTGCACAATGCATACTGCTCTCTATTGTTCTGCAATGTTCTGTAATAAATGCTTTTCATATAATAAAGTCATGATTTCGTGGACAAGTTTTGTTTTTTTTCAATATAGAAATAAATGAATTACCAACCAGCAGCCAGTAGGACTCAGAGATCATCTTGCTAACCTGTGAAAGCATTGCATGAAACAAATATACAGTAAACCAAATCTACTTGAACAAAAACAACAGAACTTTACCTATGGAGCAAACTGGAGCTAATTACTATACTAGACATGTTTCCCCTTTGTTGGTAGGCTTTGTGATTGAGAGATGGGGGTCTGTGATGGGGGATCTTTTATGGGGGCTTTGTGATGGAGAGGTTCTGTGATGAAGGGGTTCTGTTTTGCAGAGGGGGTTCTGTAATGGGGGTGAGGGCTGTCTGTGATGGGGAGGGGATCTGTGATGAGGGAAGTCTGTGAAAAACGAATAAGTTTATGTTGATTAAAATTGTTTTTTTTATTTTAAATATTAAATAGTTGTTTCCATTTTTTTTTTTTTGCACTACAAATAAGATGTGTCCATAGTCATTTGTTCATATTTTTCTAAACTATAGTCTGGCCCCCCAAAACAGTCTGAGGGACCGTGAACTGGCCCCCACTATATTGTCAAAAGTATTGGGATGCCTGCCTTTATACACACATGAAATTTATTGGCATCCCAGCCTCAGTCCATAGGGTTCAATATTGAGTTGGCCCACCCTTTGCAGCTATAACAGTCTCTTCTGAGAAAGCTTTCCACAAGGTTTAGAAGTGTGTCTATTGATCATTCTTCTAGAAGCACATTTGTGAGGTCAGGCAGTGATGTTGAACAAGAAGGCCTGGCTTGCAGTCTCCGCTCTAATTTATCCCAAAGTTCTATCGGGTTGAGGTCAGGACTCTGTGCAGGCCAGTCAAGTTCCGTCACCCCAAACTTGCTTATCCATGTCTTTATGGACCTTGCTTTGTTCCACTGGTCCAAACCATTTGGTGGAGGGGGGGGGGGTTATTGTGTGGGTTTGCCTTTCAGGGGTTGGCCTTGGCCTCTTAGTTCCAATAAAGGTAACTCCTAAGGTGTCAGCATACCAAGACATTTTGGACAATTTCATGCTACTAATTTTGTGGGAACAGTTTGGGGATGGCCCCTTCCTGTTCAAACATTAAATGTGCACCAGTGCACAAAGTAAGGTCCACAAAGACATGGATGAGTGAGTTTGGGGTGGAGGAACGTGACCTCAACCCGATAGAACATCTTTGGACTGAATTAGAGCGGAGCCTGCAAGCCAGACCTTCTCGTCCAACATCAGTGCCTGACCTCACAAATGTACTTCTGGAATAATGGTCAAACTTTCCCATAGACACACTCCTAAACATTGAAAGCCTTCCCAGAAGAGTTGAAGCTGCAAAAGTCTAACTCAATATTGAAACCTACGGACTAAGTCTGGGATGCCATTAAAGTTTATGTGCATGTAAAGGCAGGTGTCCCAATGCTTTTGATAATATAGTGTATATATTGTACATTCACATCAGTCCCTGCCCTCAAGGAGCTTACAATCTAAGGTCCCTAATTCACATACTAGGGCCAATTTAGACAGGAGCCAATTGACCTACCAGCACAGGGAGAACATGCAAACTCCAGGCAGGTCATTTTAGGCTGAAGTGCTAGCCACTTAGCTACTGTACTGCCTGGTGGGCTTTTGCCAGCCCAAACAGCCCTAACCATTTGAGGCATGGAAGCCACTAGACCACTAAGGCCCGCGTACACACCATTAAATAAATCCAATCGGATTTGTCTGCTGGGATAGAAAACCAAAATCCCCGCCGGCAGACAGCGCGGTGACATGGCGGTGACGTTGACGCCGCCACGTCACCGTCACCAGGAAGTAAAACACTTCCGCGCATGCGATTGCTCGAACTCGGCTACCAACATTTCGGGCGGGCTGGACAGGTTAGTGTCCATATTTAGCAGCTGCAGTATTTGTGACTCCACTGCTGCCACACACATATTGAATAATATGTCCTTTTCATCCACTTTGATGTAAGTGTTTCCTAACTTTTATTTAAACTTAGTGCCTATGGTATTACACTATGTGCACCTTCTGTCATCTCCCTTTCGTTTGGTGGTTTGCCATTAGAAGATCTGGTCTTGCGGTGCCAACAGTCTACACATTTACTCAGCTTTATTAACCCTCTGGGCATATGCTCATTTGGGTTCAATATATTCGGTAAGCCTCTGCTTTATTGGTGGCGGGTTCATCACCTGTGTGTATCACGTTCAAGAGTGAATCACTGTTAATTTGGGACTTTATCTCTCAGTTTTGACAGCAATCAAGTTTTCACTATACCACACATGGACTTTCTTTATCTTCTGTTTACATATCAGTCACTTGATTGTATTTGGTACTAGGGTACCATCATCATATTTAGCGCTACTATTTGTATGTTTTTTCTGTTATTTTTCCACTGTCCACTGTTTTTTTTTGTAGCTGCTCACACTATATTTTTAATTATTCTGTTCTTAGCTCTTCCTTTTTTCCCCTATGATGTTTTAGATTTTTTCCTTATAATTCACTCCTCTTTCATTACTTTATCTTTCTATATATATATATATATATATATATATATATATATATATATATATATATATATACTAGTGATAACTATCATAGTATATGATTGAGTACTTTATCCATCAGTACATAATGACAGATGTATACATTATTCATAATAGATTAAACTGAATGATTTTTTTATCTTTTGTTCTATTGAGCTATTGGGTTATTTTCGAAAGGCAAATCAACTTTGCACTACAAGTGCACTGAAAGTGCTTAATTTTGTGTACATAAATTGGCCAATATATCTCCTAACAGCTGATTTCTGGTAAATTAGGATTCAATAGTTATCAATGGTAAAGACTCAAGGGGCCAGATTCAGATACACTTAATATTGCGCTGTGTAATCGAAATACTCTACGCTGCCGTATTTTACCAGGCTCTACACCGAATTCTGGTAGATTTTTGCCCATTATCTACGGCGGCGTAGTCCTTTTCTCGCCGCGTAATCGAAATACGCGATTAGGGGGCGTGAAGCATTTAAATTAAGCGCGTCCCCGCGGTGATCGAACTGCGCATGCTCCGTTCAGAAATTTCCCGCCGTGCATTGCGCGAAATCACGTCGTTACGTCATTCGCTGTTTGAGTAGCGTCGTTTACGAACATTCCTATTCCCGGACGACTTACGTAAAAAATAAAAGACGTCGGAAAACGTAGAAATTTGACGCGGGAACGACGGCCATACTTAACATGGGCTGTCTAATATTAGAGCAGCAAAAAGCTGGTATAGTGTTACGCAAAAAAAAAAAATGACTAAAGGTGCCGTAAGAGATTGCAAATGAAGATCGTAATTTCGGGGATCGCTAATTTGCATACCCCGACGCGGAAAACGACGGGAAGTCCACCCAGTGGCCGCAATTTTATTGCAGCGTAGATCCGAAGGCGTACGAAAACGTAATCCAGTCGAATTGAAGCCCGCAGCCGTCTATTCATGGTTTGAGGTAAAAAACGCGCGTAATTTGAAATTACTCCAGTCTAACACCAGTTAGACAGGAGTTACGGCTCTCTGAATCTGGCCCAAGGTTTTTTCTTTTTTTTTTGTATTGCTAACTTTTCTGTTATTCCAAAGTTGTTAGAATAGCCTCTGTATCCAAAAGCAATAACTGGGGGGGGGGGGGGGGGGGGTCAAGATTAATTTGTTCTTTCTGCTGTTATAGTCTCTGTATAGTTCTATTGTCCCACAATTCTTCATAATGTCCTTGTACACTGTAAATAATTGATATTAGTAGCCATTTATAAATTATGTAAAAAGTACAAAAGAAACAGAACAAATGTAGTCAGCATTTTAGGGTTTTCACGTCTGCCATATTTTTAGATAGGAACAAAAATGTAATTCTAATATAGAAATCTAGTTAAAATCAGTATTGCTTAGATTTTAGCACTGAAGTTCATTGGTCCTTGGGGAACTTCCAGTATGCAGTGA
The DNA here is from genome assembly GCA_029574335.1 of Rana kukunoris. Classification (NCBI taxonomy): domain Eukaryota; kingdom Metazoa; phylum Chordata; class Amphibia; order Anura; family Ranidae; genus Rana; species Rana kukunoris. The sequence continues at coordinate 152,281,428 of CM056056.1, forward strand.
AGAATAAAATAGTGTCTGATAGAAGTGTCTGGCTTTGGCTCACAAAAGACAGACATTTTCTAAAAACTGTGACTTTATCGTTATGCTTGACTTGGCGGCTCAGCCAACTGCTTCATCTATCCAGTACTTTTTTTTACCTGATTTCTCTGTAAAGGTTCTCAGCCATTAGTACAAGTTTTCTTTTATCTGATTTGTTTTCACGTTAAACTGAAAGTATTGAAATCTGTCTTATTTTAGTCTTAAAGGAAACCTATATAGAAGAAAAACAAGGTATGGTGCTGATTAGCCGATCCTTTATTCATCTGTCCTCAGAGCTCCAACCAGACATGAACAAAACTAAAAGTTTTTATTAGCCTGAAATTTCATTGAAAATCTGTAAAAAAACATTTTGTGTAAATACATTGGGGCCAATGTGTTAGATGCTTTTCAAGTTTCCTGGACCTGTTTTTGCGCAATAATGGTGCCCCGTTGACCTCACTATTTTCTTATTTTCATAGTTAAACAGACAGCGCAAATATAAAGCCTGTACTTTTACTACCGATCTATAGAAAAAAAAATACAAAGAACCCTTAATAAAAAAATAACCAAACTACACTAAAATAGACACTCTGAAATACAGTATAGGATAGGACAAATAGGAAATAGGAGGTTTTTTTTTAACCAAATTACACCTAAGCAGCTCAAGAAGCAAAATTCAGTTTTTTATGATTTGGTTAAAATTCCCTAGTTGGTGAAATTCATAATTTTGCATCTAAATCAACCTCAAAAATCACTCAACTTATCCTTATCCCCCATAAATACCTATTACTTCCTTGTATGGGGCACACGTGTACAGCCTCCCACAAGGAAGTGCCTGAGCAGCTAATTACCAGGTCTGAATGCTGTCATGTGGAGGAAGTGGAGGTGGAGAAGGCTACATGTAAGTATTGATCTTTAGTTAGCAATGTCAGCTTCCATATTTGTACCCCTACATGTTCACTCTAAAGTTATGGGAATGGAAGCTACTATTGCTATTTGTCCAATGCTAACACTGAAGCCTTGTACACACGATCAGTTTTTCTGATGGAAAAACTGTGAGGAGAGCTTTTGGCCGGGAATGCCAGCCGTATGTATGCTCCTCGCAGTTTTTCTGATGGGAAAACTGCCCAAAATCTGCCAAACCAGTTTTTTTTTCCTGCCGGGAAATCCGGCGGACTTTTGTCTGGCTGTTTTTGGCAGTTTTCCTATGGGAAAAACTGCGATGGAGCATACACATGGCCGGGATTCCCGGCCAAAGCTCCATTGCAGTTTTTCTGTCTTTTTCTGAGCAGGTTTTTAGGTTCCCCCTCGGGTTTCTCGGCGGTAAAAAGTCCACCGGGAAACCCGATCGTGTGTACGAGGCTTCACTCATTCTAATTATAATGCTTAAGACAACCCAACTACCACAAATACATTTTAATAATGTTCATGTTCATAATGTTAGATGGCGTGGTGGGAGAAGAACTAGGCCAGGTTTGGAAGATTTCAGGTAAGTTGTGCCCCAATTGCAAATGGGGAGTCTTTGTGGAGTAAATTGGCCTGCTAATCCTGCCCATGGTGGCTTGATAGATGAGGAAAAGCCAACAGATTTCTCTCACAGCCACGGAGCTGCAGGTTCAGGCAGCCATTTCCATGCAGTGCCACGCCTCCAAACTTGTGAATTTAATGTCTATAAGGTACTGTAAATGGTTACTCTGCAAAGAGGGACTCTTTGCGCCCATTCACATTGGCGTCAATTGACAAGCAAAATCGCATGTCAAATCTGAGCCTATTGCCGGCAAAAGGAGGATCCCAATCGGTGCGACTCCAAATTTGTGGCACCACACAAATTTCTAAAAGTAGTTCCTACACTACTTTTGGCGACTTTGGGGGCAATTTCAATAGACATATGTGCATGGCCGTCACAGATGTCTTTGAAGTTCAAATGAAAACGCACGGTTTCAAAGCTGTGTTTAGTGTGAATGAGGTGCCCATTAATTTCAGAGGCAAGTTAGATTTGCAATTTAAATATGACAATCCTAAGATACTGGGCCAGATTCAGAGAGCGATTACGCCTGTCTAACTTGTGTTAGACAGGAGTAATTTCAAATTTTGTGCGCCGTATCACTAGTTTGAATCCTCAAACCATGATACGGCGGCTTCGGGCTTCGATCCGAGAGGCTTACATCTTCGTAAGCCTTCGGATCTACGCTGCAAACTTTTTGCGGCCGCTGGGAGGTGTCCGCATCGTTTTCAGCGTCGGGATATGCAAATGACTTTTTACGGCGATCCACGAAGATACGAGCGGCCTTCGCAATTGCTTACGTCATTTTTTTGCTACGTACTGTTAGACCAGCTATTTGCTGGTCTAGCAGTGCGTAGCCCATGTTAAGTATGGCCGTCGTTCCCGTGTCGAATTGAATTTTTTTTTTTTTTTTTTACGTAACTCGTTCGGGAATAGGAATGTCCGTAAACGACGCTACTCAAAAAAAATGACATAACAACGTGATTTTGCGCCATGCATGGCGGGAAATTTCTGAACGGAGCATGCGCAGTTCGATCACAGCGGGAACGCGCCTATTTTAAATGCTTCACGCCTCCTACTCACGTAGATGGCTTGCGCCGGGAGAAATACACTACGCCGCCGTAGTTTACTGGACAAAATCTACCGGGATTCCACGTAGAGCCAGGTGAAATACGGCGGCGTAGAGTATTTCTGATACTCTACGCGAATCTAATTGTATGTGAATCTGGGCCACTGTTTCTAACCACTGGATGGAAAAATATGGCTAAATTATTTAGCAGAATATAATTTTTTACTGCTTTGGGCAAAAGAGAATGTTTCTGGTAACAAATGGGATCTGCTTACACAAGGGGTTATTGTGACAGGTATAGGATGCTGTTCAATCTGAAAAACTCTAATAACTAATTTAATAACAGCTTTAGATTAGAATGGCGGAGATATAAAATACAGCTGTTTAATATTTATATTATTGCTGTTTAAAGGTTCATATTTTCAGGCAGAATTTCACTATTCATAATAAAAATAAGCCATTTCTAAAGTTCTTTCTGCCCAAGTAATCCCAATGTGCTTATCTCTCACTTATCTTGCCCATGGGAGCCTTGAGTCTGCACCTCTCTGTTCAAAATCTTAAAAAATGCATTCTGAGCCCTGACTTCCTGTTTGGTCATGTGATCATTAGTGTTGGGTGAATGGTTCAGCCTGAGCATGAGTTTGGGCCAAACATTGACTGTTCACCCCGTTCGGGGAACATCCGAATTTGCAAGGTGTTCGGCGGGTATTCGCCCCACCGAGCGCCTTGCAATACACTGCGCTGCCCAGTGCCTTCTGGGCCCTGATTGGGAAAAGCCTTGCCCAATCAGGGCACAGTAAAAGCTGGTTATCAAAGGGTAACTCCACTTTTGTGGGGGGAAAAAATAGCAAAACAAAGAAAAAATAATATAGCGTATATAATTGGCGACACAAGTCATATTAAAAAATAATGTTTTTAAAAATTACCTTTTTAATCTGCATCCGCTCTAATTTTCTAAAAATGCAATGGGATTTGGCTTGAGTTGTTTGGTACATTGAATGTGTACTGACCACCCCCAAAAACAAAATTTCCTGCTTGTGTGATTGGCTCACCAATTTTCCCAGAAGCCTGTCTAAGATACAAGTCAGATTTCAGGCATCCCCTGCAACAACATTTTTTATTTTTGGTGAGAAACTCCCAGTAGGAACACATCTAAAGGCACACAGACCCAGCAACTTTCCTCGCCAGAGCTCTGCAGGTGCACAGCTGACTGATAATTATGAAACCACTGCCATTAGACCCACTCAGAACAGAGGCACAGAGGAACAAATATTTCTTCAGAATAACAAAAGGTAGTTATAATACCTGTACAGATCACCCAGAGGGGAATGCTTTTTTTCTCAACAAAAGTGGAGTTACACTTTAACCACTTAAACCCCGGACCATATTGCTGCCAAAAGACCAGAGCACTTTTTGTGATTCGGCACTGCGTCGCTTTAACTGCGCAGTCGTGCGACGTGGCTCCCAAACAAAAATGGCGTCCTTTTTTTGCCACAAATAGAGCTTTCTTTTGGTGGTATTTGATCATCTCTGCGGTTTTTATTTTTTGCGCTGTAAACAAAAATAGAGCGACAATTTTGAAAAAAATTCAATATTTTTTACATTTTGCTATAATAAATATCCCCAAAAATATATAAAAAAACTTTTTTTTTCCCTCAGTTTAGGCCGATACGTATTCTTCTACATATTTCGTAAAATTGATTGGTTTGCGCAAAAGTTAAAGCGTTTACAAAATAGGGGGTCGTTTTATGGCATTTTTATTAATATTTTTTTTTTACTAGTAATGGCGGCGCTCAGCGTTTTTTTCAGTACTGCGACATTATGGCGGACACTTCGAACACTTTTGACAAATTTTTGGGACCATTGGCATTTTTATAACGATCAGTGCTATAAAAATGCATTGGATTACTATAAAAATGCCATTGGGAGTAAAGGGGTTAACACTAGGGGGCAGGGAAGGGGTTAAGTATGTTCCTGGGTGTGTTCTAACTGTATAGGGGGGTGGCCTCACTAGGGGAAATCACTGATCTTCTGTTCATACATTGTATGAACAGAAGATCAGCATTTCCCCCACTGACTGGACCGGGAGCTGTGTGTTTACACACATAGCTCAGGTTCCTCGCTCTGTACCGAGCGATCGTGTGTGCCCGGCGGCGATCGTACCCGCCCGGCACGCGCGCGCGCCCCTTGTGGCCGCAAAAGTAGCCGACGTAGAGCTACGGGCGGCAGGTCGGCAAGCAGTTACTGTAAGGAGCGGGGCCTGGAAGCTGGCTGCGGTGTCCTTACCAACCTATGAGTCATCAGCTGTCAATTGGCTTCCTCACTGACAGCTGAATCTGAATAAAAAAAAAAAAATTCTCTGTAAAAAAAAAAAAAAAAATGGTTTGGGCCCTCCCAAAATCCATACCATACCCTTATCTGAGCATGCAGTCTGGCTGGTCAGGAAAGTGGGGAATGAGCGAGCACCCCCTCCTGAATACCAGGCCACATTCTGAACATGGGGGTACCTTGTTGCAGGGGGTGCTTTAAAAAGGGGGCCCCAGATCCCGCCCCCCTATGTGAATTAGTATGGGGTAATATGTACCCATTCACCCAAAAAGTAATAAAAACACAGAGACTGTCTTTGACAATTCCTTTATTAAAAAAAAAAAATGTGTCCCCCAATGTAAATCCATATTCAGTCACGCCACCCACAGCACCTGAAAAATAACAAAATGCACCGGTCCATGACATCACAAGGGGACGGTGCCACCAGGTGATGGCTCCACTCTTACCTATATAAGAACTGTCAAACAGCGCAGGAGGCATTCAGCGGTCGGCCATCAATGGGCAACTATGTGACAATGAGGTTTAATGTTGGCTTCAATCCTCACATGACTGGGCTATTAATATTCCTGGCTATGCTCTCTTTCGGAAAGACAGGGTAAAAAGGAAAGGTGGAGGGGTCTGTCTCTATGTGAGAAGTGACCTCAAAGCAAGCGTGAAAGAGGACCTGGTTGATGGAGAGTGTGATGAAGTTGAAGCATTATGGGTGGAACTGCATACAGATGTGCGTAGTTCAAAGCTAATCATTGGAGTTTGTTATAGACCACCCAATGTTAATGAGGAGGTGGAGACTCGGCTCCTTGCACAGATGGAAAGGGCTGCAAGGGCAGGGACGGTGATAATAATGGGGGATTTTAACTACCCAGAAATTGACTGGAATAATGGAATTTCTGGGACAGTTAAAGGACAAAAATTTAAAAACCTATTGCAGGACAATTTTATGGTCCAGTTTATTGAGGCCCCAACTAGGAATGATGCTCTGTTGGACCTGGTAATCTCAAACCATGCAGAGCTCATTACTAATGTTCAGATAAAGGAACACCTGGGTAGCAGTGATCATAACATGATTTCGTTTAATGTAAACTATAAGCAAGAAATACATACAGGAAAGATAAAAACACTTAATTTCAAGAGAGCAAATTTTCAAAGCATGAGGACTGCTCTCCAGGGCTTGGACTGGGAGGGAATATTGGCACCGATGAACACAGAACAGAAATGGGAATTCTTCAAAAAGACTCTTTGGAACCTCACTGCAAAGTATATTCCCATGGGCAATAAGTTTAAAAGGCTAAAGATAAAACCTATGTGGCTCACGGTCAAAGTTAAAAAAGCTATAAACAATAAGAAAATAGCTTTTAAAAAAATATAAAAATGAAGGAACACTAGTGTCGTTTAAATGTTACAAAGAATATAATAGAATATGTAAAAAGGAAATCAAGGATGCAAAAATTCAAAATGAACGACAGATTGCAAAAGATAGTAGGACAAACCCCAAAAAATTCTTTAAATATATTAATAGTAAAAAGGTCAAGTCTGAGCATGTAGGCCCTTTACAAAATAATCTAGAGTGGGTGACTGAGGACATAGAGAAGGCAAATTTATTAAATGCTTTCTTCAGCTCTGTGTATACAATGGAGAATGGGGGAGCTCATGTCGATATAGGGGGTGGGAGTGACACAGCCCCAAATGATCCACAATGGCTCAAAAGTGATATGGTCCAGAAATATTTAGACAGAATAAAGGTGGATAAAGCACCTGGACCAGATGGCATCCACCCACGGATCCTAAAAGAATTGAGCTCTGAAATTTCAAAGCCACTGTATCTAATATTTAGGGACTCATTAATGACAGGAATAGTACCACTGGATTGGCATAAAGCCAATGTGGTGCCCATATTTAAAAAGGGAACAAAGTCTTTACCTAGTAACTATAGACCTGTTAGTTTAACTTCTATAGTTGGGAAGATACTGGAACGTTTAATAAAAGACCACGTGGATGAGTTCTTGCTGGAAACAAACTATTTAAGCAGCAGACAGCATGGATTCATGAAAGACAGAAGTTGTCAGACAAACCTGATTTCCTTTTATGAAGAGGTAAGTAAAACCCTGGACAGAGGCGTAGCAGTGGATGTGGTATACTTGGATTTTGCAAAAGCGTTCGATACAGTTCCCCATACACGGCTCATGTGTAAGGTAAGGTCTACAGGATTAGATATATCAGTTTGTAAATGGATAGAAAACTGGCTGAAAGACAGAATTCAGAGAGTTGTGGTTAATGATTCTTACTCTGAATGGTCCAAGGTTATCAGCGGTGTACCCCAAGGTTCAGTGTTGGGTCCTTTACTTTTTAATATATTTATAAATGATATTGGGTCTGAGATCAAAAGTAACGTTTCTGTTTTTGCAGATGACACCAAGCTATGCAGTGGAATAATGTCCTTGCAGGATGTCTCCAATTTACAAGCCGACCTCAATGCTCTGTCTAATTGGGCGACTAAGTGGCAGATGAGGTTTAATGTTGATAAATGTAAAGTTATGCACTTGGGGGCTAAGAATATTCATGCATCATACATGCTAGGGGGAGTACAACTGGGGGGATCTGTAGTGAAGAAGGATCTGGGTGTTTTAGTTGATCATAAGCTCAATAATGGCATGCAATGCCAAGCTGCGGTTTCCAAAGCGAGCAAAGTCCTTTCTTGTATTAAGAGAGGTATGGACTCCAGAGAGAGAGATATAATTTTGCCCCTGTACAAATCATTAGTAAGACCTCATCTGGAATATGCAGTCCAGTTTTGGGCACCAGTTCTCAAAAAGGATATCGGAGAACTGGAGAAAGTGCAGAGAAGGGCAACCAAACTGATAAGAGGCATGGAGGAGCTCAGCTATGAGGAAAGATTAGAGGAACTGAATTTATTCACTCTTGAGAAGAGGAGAATAAGGGGGGATATGATCAACATGTACAAATACATAAGAGGTCCATATAGTGAACTTGGTGTTGAGTTATTCACTTTAAGGTCAACACTGAGGACAAGGGGGCACTCTTTACGTCTGGAGGAAAAGAGATTTCACCTCCAAATACGGAAAGGTTTCTTCACAGTAAGAGCTGTGAAAATGTGGAACAGACTCCCTCCAGAGGTGGTTCTGGCCAGCTCAGTAGATTGCTTTAAGAGAGGCCTGGATTCTTTCCTAAATGCACATAATATAACTGAGTACTAAGTTTTGTAGGTAAAGTTGATCCGGGGTAAATCCGATTGCCTTTCGGGGGATCAGGAAGGAATTTTTTCCCCTCCGGTAGCAAATTGGATCATCGCTCTGCTGGGGTTTTTTGCCTTCCTCTGGATCAACTGTGGGTATGGAGTTGGGTGTATGGGAGGATGTACTGTGTTTTACTTTGTTTTTGTTTTTTGTTTTTTTATGGTTGAACTGGATGAACTTGTGTCTTTTTTCAACCTGACTAACTATGTAACTATGTAATGTTGATGAATGTAAAGTTATGCACTTGGGGGCTAAGAATATGCATGCATCATACATACTAGGGGGAGAACAGCTGGGGGAGTCAATAGTGGACAAGGATCTGGGTGTTCTGGTAGATCATAAGCTTAATAATGACATGAAATGCCAACATGCGGTTTCCAAAGCAAGCAAAATCCTTTGTATTAAAAAAGGTATAGACTTCAAATAGAGAGTTTTATTTCATCCTAGTACAAATCATTAGTAAGACCTCGTCTGGAATATGGTAGTTCAATTTTGGGCACCAGTTCTCAAAAAGGATATCGAAGGAACTGAAGAAAGTGCAGAGAAGGGCAACCAAACTGATAAGAGGAGCTTAGCTATGAGGAAATATTAGAGGAACTGAATATATTCTCTCCTGGGAAGAGGACATTAAGGGGAGATATGATCAACATGTACAAATACACAAGTGGTCCATGTAGTGAACTTGGTGTTGAGTTATCAACTTTAACCACTTAAGGACCGCTTCCTGCACATTTACGTCAGCAGAATGGCACAGCTGGGCACAGGCACGTACCTGTACGTTCCCTTTAAGTGCCCAGCCATGGGTCGCGCGTGCCCGTAACCCGGTCCAAAGCTCGGTGACCGCCGCCGGTATCCCCTGATCGGTCACAGGAGCCGAAGAATGTGGAGAGGTGTGTGTAAACACACCTTCCCTGTTCTTCACAGTGACAATGTCACTGATCGTCTGTTCCGTGATATAGGGAAAGGCGATCAGTGATGTCACTCGTCCAGCCCCGCCCCCTACAGTTAGAAACACATATGAGGTCACACATAACCCCTACGGCGCCCCCTAGTGGTTAACTCCTAAACTGCAATTGTGATTTTCACAGTAAACAATGCATTTATAGCATTTTTTGCTGTGAAAATGACAATGGTCAAGGCGCAAGGTGCCAGCGTACCTGTCTGGTGCTTGGCCCATCATTTGCATGGGGTCACACCCACTTCCTCCTATGCCGACGTGCGCCTGCGAAACCCGCGCCACGCTGGCGCAGCGTTGGGAGCACTGGTTTGCTGAATGCAATGCTTGCCTCTCCGCGCTACATTGGCGTGCCGTACTGTGTGTGAGCTACGGCGGCATAATGTGTGCCTTGCTCTCTGTGAATCTGGGCCTTAATCTCCAAATACGAAAAGGTTTCTTCACAGTACAACCTCATACACACGATCGGATTTCCATCAGACAAAGCTTAGGACTTTTGTCCCAACGGGCGTTGGCAGTGAACTTGTCTTGCATACAAACGGCAAAGAATTGTCTCCAACAAATACGAAATTATGTGTTTTTTCAGCTCTTTAACACCCCCCCTGGGCAACTTCTGCTAATGTTGTCTTATGGTTAGCATTGCTTCTGAGCATGCGTGTTTGTACTGTGGATTTTTTTTCTGACGGACATGTGTACACACGAACGGAAAATCCGACAAGACACATTTGTTGTTGGGAAATTTTGAAGCATGCTATCCCACATTTGTTGTTCCGACAACAATTGTTCGATGGAGCATACAAACAGTAGATCTGACAACATCCTGCCACCACACAATTTCTGTCGGAAAATCTGATTGTGTGTAAGGGCCTTAAGAGTTGTAAAAATGTGGAATAGACTGACGAGCTGGTTCTGGCCAGCTCAGTAGATTGCTTTAAAAAGGCCTGGATTATTTTCTAAATGTACATAAAATAACTAGATACTATCACTTATAAGTAAAGTTCATCCAGGGAATATCCGATTGCCTTTTGGGAAATGTAGGTGCCGTCATCTGGGGTGTCACAGGGGATGGGAATTTCACATAATATTGTCTGATGGGTGGGAGGGGTGTCTAGGGGTGCTTTTAAAAGGCCTGCATTATTTTCTAAATGCACATAATATAACTGGGTACTAACATTTATAGGTACAGTTGATCCAGGGAATATCCAATTGCCTCTCGGGGGATCAGTAAGGAATTTTCCTCCTACTGGAGCAAATTGGATCATGCTTTGCCTTAGGCCTCATGAACACTGGACGTTTTTGGACGTTTTTACAGCAGCTGTTTTTGGCAGTAGATGTTTTTTTCTACAGTCGGGAAAGTCATTGTCTTATTATACTTCAAAAACTGGGAAATCATCCTCTGTACTGCAAATAGCTAAAGGAAAATTGCTTTGGATTCAACGTCTGTCTTTTATTGAAGAGTTAAGCTGCCTGTGAATGGTGCCAGGTTAGCAGGTGACCATACTGTCTGAACAGACTGGGTCTAAGGAAATATATCAATGCACAAAGCAGCATTTGAAACAGAACAGCTACAGGCAGCAACAGTCGACACAGCAATTCAAGCATAAACAAGACCCAACCAGCTTTATTTCATGTTCAACATTGAATGGAAATAGGCAGAAAAAAACTGAGATAAAATAAACCTTAGCCTGTCTAGTGATCACTCTACAACAGGGGTCTCCAAACTGCGGCCCCAGGGCCAGATGCAGCCCTTTGCTTGCCTTTATCCGGCCCTTGGGGCACTATCCCTCCCACTGATACGAGACCCTATTCTGCCATCTGACACCGACAATGAAGCACCATTTCTCCCACTGATGCCACTAATAGGGCACCTTTCCTCCCTATGATACCAGCAATGGGGCACTATTCCTCCCCCTAATACTAGATGTTTTCTCCCACTGATGCCAGGAAAATTTTCACTCCCGCTGGCCAAAGTCTGGCCCTCCAAGAGTCTGAAGGATAATAAACCGGCCCTTTGTTTAGAATGTTTGGAGACCCCTGCTCTACAAGCTCCTCTTGGTCCAGAAGTTGAACGTTGTGTCCGTCTCAAGAAATCATAACATTTTCTTTTGCTTACAATACTGCCAACACACATTGGAGTTGATTTACTAAAACATTCTGATTTCTTAATTCTTAATAGGGAAAGTTCAGATCAAAGTGATATACTGGGGTTGATTTGCTAAAACCAGATAGTGAAAAATCTGGTGCAGCTGTGCATGGTAGACAGTCAGCTTCTAACTTCAGCTTGTTCCATCAAACTTTGACAACAAAAAAACTGTAAGCTGATTGGTCTACGTGGAGCTGCACCAGATTTTGCACTCTTCAGTTTTAGTAAATCAACGTGTGTGTGAGTGTGTGTACATTTCTGTCTGTCCATCTCCATGCTTCCCCAAGTGGTAAGAAACCCTTGTGAAGAAAGTGTCTCTCTATAAAGAATAACCACAGCAGAGGAAAAGTGAGGCCCTGTTATTCTAGCATCTAAGGAGCAACTAACACCCTTTCATAGACAAGCTGCTTTTCCAAAAGTTTTAGGACATGAATAAAAGCAATCTTGGAAAAATGCAGATTAATTCTATTGGTGTCTTAGTGCTTCTCTAACACTCCGTTCTCCTCCACATGCCCATTCTTCTTTGATCACCTGTGTTCTTATCTTCTGACTGGCTTTTTGGTGGAGGTAGCCAAGCACAACAGAGGGTGGAAAATGTGGGGCACTGTGGGAAGAATGCAAAAGGTCACCAGGAATAAAAAATGGCATACATTGCCAACACTTTGAAAAAAAAATGTAAGATCTAGAACAAATTGCATAAATCAGTAGACATGTGCACACAGAAATATTTTGTTTCGTAATTTCGTTTTCGTCCGAAAAATAAATGTATTTAGTTACTCACGAAATTCGATTTTATTCATTTATTTTTAAATGCATTTGTCCCAAAATCCAAATTAATTAAGGTCAAATCTGTCATTGAAGGCTTATGGTGTCTGTCGAATGTTCTAAGAAGATTCGATGGAATCTTTAAAAAAAATAATTCATGGAGCAACGCAATCGTACATTTCCGGTCGAATGTTCCGCCTACAAGCTATAGAAGAATTCTAATGTTGTATGACTAATAATAATTATATTTATTAATTATTATTACTAGTCAACCAACGTTAGAATTCTTCTATAGCCTATGGGCGGAGCATTTCACCATAAATGTCCGCTTTCTGCGATCTCTATGTCGAATCTTTTCTCTCTATGTCAACTCTTCTTTATGTATCTATAATGTCGAATCTTTTCTCTCAATGTCGAATCTTTTCTCTTTATGTAGATAAATATTTGACCGCAACAAAAACAAAAATAAAGCATTTGTTAATGTCGGATCTTTCAGTTTTTGTTTTCTGTGATTTCGTTATCGTTTGTTAAAACGATAACGAAAATAGCTGAAATTCGGACGAAAATGCATTCGGACAAAAACAAATGCACATGTTCGTCTCTGTCATTGATGGAAACTAGCTGAGCATATGTGTGTAGTTAATGTGATAGATAGTCAATCAGTGTGACTTATAATGATGGCTTCTAAAATCAGTTTGCCAATAGGAATGAATCAAGTGAATGATAGCATCTCATTTTAACTGCAACCATGTTGCAATAGAATATTACTTCTAATTGTCATTTATTCACTAGGCAATCTTTATGCAAATATTCTGCTTTTAATACTTTTTAACATAAACACCCGTTAATGGGTGGGAATATGCTCCTTTGCTTAACGCAGTTGTGGTGTTTAATCTTTTACTGTTGATATTACGTTCCTACACTCTAAAAAATGTAAGTGTGCAATTACTGTCCATTGTTAAAAGAAAAGTTTAAAGCTGACATTTGTTATATTAAACTGACACTCGGACACAAACTCTTAGGCCTTGTACACACGGTGTAATTTATCCGATGGAAACGGTCCGACGGACCATTTCCATCGGATATGTCCGACGGGCTGTTTGATCCGGTGGCTGTACACACCATCGGATAAAATTCCCTGCCGGCGGACAGCGCGGTGACGTTGACGCCGCCACGTCACCGCACCAGGAAGTAAAACACTTCCGCACGCATGCGTCGGATCCATTCACAGGATACGACGCATGTGCGGGCAGATATGTCCGCAGGTTAGGCGTACTAACCAGCGGACATATCCGACGGGCAGCTCTCCGGCGGAAAAATTTCAAAGCATGCTTCCAAAACTGTCCGTTTGCCCCTACAGACGAGCGGATTTTTCGGCTGAAATCGGACCATTTTCAGCGGATAAATTCCCTCGTGTGTACGAGGCCTTACAGTAGCCTTTACTATTCATTCACCAGACAAGATGGTAGGCATGTTTTAAAACATTCTTACAATGCTCCCCAAAAGACCAAAACATACAAAAACTGTTAAGCCTTGTACACACGATCAGTCCATCCGATGAGAACGGTCTGAAGAACCGTTGTCATAGGTTAACCGATGAAGCTGACTGATGGTCTGATGTGCCTAAACACCATCAGTTAAAAAACGGATCGTGTCAGAACTCTGTGACGTAAAACACAATGACGTGCTGAAAAAAATGGAGTTCAATGCTTCCAAGCATGCGTCGACTTGATTCTGAGCATGCGTGGATTTTTAACCGATGGTCGTGCCTACTAACGATCGGATTTGACCTATCGGTTGGGAGTCCATAGGTTAATTTTAAAGCAAGTTGGCTTTTTTTTAACCTAAGGTTAAATAACCTATGGGGCCTACACACGATCGCTTTTGACCAATGAAAACGGTCCATCGGACCGTTGTCCTCTGGCTATCCTATCGTGTGTATGAGGTCTAAGTGAAGCAGTGACAGCCAGTGGAATTTTTGGGGGGGGGGCGGCAAACAGTATGCCAACCCCCCATCACCGGTGGCTTCCCCTGCTCGGCGGCGGTGGCGGCCTTCTGTTCTCCTGCTGTCCACAGTTCATCAAGGCGGCGGCTTCCGTTTCCTCTCTCCTTAGCGGCCAATCAGGAGTCTTCTTTTTTCGACCAATCGTAAAAAACGGGTCTCACACCCGCTTCCGTTTAACCGGATTGAAGATCAGTGTTTCATTCCCTATTGTAACACACTTAGGTGGGATCGGAGCGCACTCCCTGCGACCCAAGCCCACCCTATTTTGAAGCCTATTAGAGCCTCTGGCTCTATTTAGGTGCTTGAAATAAAACCTGGCCGCTGTAATTCATGTGCCCGATGCCCTGAAAGGGGCCGGACACATGAATAGGGGTTGGCCACAACAGCCATGGATAAATTCATGCTATGCACAAATCTATCCACTGCTAGTAGGGGGGTGGGGGGGGCTTGGAGAGAGGGAGCAGCGCCCAGGCGCCCCTAATGAATGGGCAGAGTCTTAACACAGGCACCGGCAAGGGCAGATATAAGATGAGAAGAAATTACTAGATATTGTAGGTCCACATTATAATTAGAATGGCATCAATCTCAGATCATGATGCCAAAAGACCCTAATGTATTAGAGAAAGAAAGAAAGTCTTTCACCCGGACATTGTTCCATTGCATTTATATCGGCTCCATGCTAATGTGAGAAGAAGGTTCAAAGCGGTTGCAAATGTAAATTTAAATTTTATTTTGCTGAAATGCAAAGGAATTGCACCCAGCGGCCCCAAACCTCCTCTTCTGGTGTCCCTTACTGGTGCTCTAGGCTGCTTCTCTTCTATTTCTGCCCCCATATCATGCTGCATGCTATGGAGCCACACATGCAAGCTCACTCCCAAGCTGGGCTGTGGGTGTCCAAAGACACACACAGCATTGCTCAGCTCAGCCCACGCCCCCTGCTCTCTGCTTACAGGATTAGACTGACAGCAGCAGGCGTCAATGGCTCTGTCCTGTGAATGCAGGGAGAGAGGCGAATATACCCCTGATCTAGATGTATGTTGTTGTTTTTTTGGGGGGGGATTGCTGTTTTTGTTTGAAATTCATACTTAAAACCAAAAGCAAAAATGTAATATTTTGCAGCTTATCAATCCATAAAGTAGAACTAAATGCAACATTTTTTTTTTTAATTTTGAATAGAGTAAAGGAGGGATTTTTTTTTTATCATCTGTGTCCCATTAGGAAGATTTCCCTTCACATACTCAGCTGTTGAAGAGCACAAGAACACTATATGAAAATTAAATTAAAATAAATAAACTTCGGAAGTAAAATAATATTATTGGCATGCTGAATGTTTTCACCACCAGCTAGGAGTTTTTCTATAAATTAATTCCACCATATAAAAATCATACCACTCCGTCAATTATAAAAGTACAATCACGTCCTGTGTACCAACGCACTTAACCTTGCTACACTTTTTAATAAGACGGCGAAGCTGCTCTAATTGTTGACAAGTGAGTAGGATCTAAGACATTTGTATTGCTTAAACACAGGGAAGGACTGCACAGCCAGGTATCTGTACTTGTACATTAATATTTTATTTGTGTAATTGCTCCCAGGAGAATGCACCAAAAGGGGATGAGAATATATTTGCATGAGTAAACATGGTAATAAACTTCAGAACATTTCCCTTTTAACCAGGTGGAAACCAATCACTCTAAGTGAAAGTGAAATGAATATCAAAGTGCTCATTAAAATAAAGCACCATGTTCAGAACATTGCAGGTTTAAAAGTGAGGAAATGATCAGTTACAATAACGCCACTGACACCAGCCAATTAAATCAATGGTATGAAATAGAGCTGATCTGCCCTGACAAAAAGCTGCAACTTTATTGTGCTTATTAGACACTGACCCATGCATTCCACCACTGCTCTCCCATTAATACAATATGATGTTGATAGAACAAATATTGCTGTGATGAACACCCAGACAAACATTGCCCCTCCCTGATGTTTCAGCCTTACAGGAACTAATGTTCTCTGCAATGAAGCCTTTTGTCGCTAAACACACTGAGAAGATACAGGTCACAATTATAGGTCTACCAGCCTAGCGTTTTTTAAGAAGCGAATGTCATGGGTCAGCTCCTCAAACACTTTTGGCTTCATAACAGAAACATTTATAACAAAGAAAGCACAGAAATCATCTCCCTGCAGTTATTTTTTTTTTATTGTACATTTTTTTCTACTGAGAATTTCATTTAGAGTACAATCTGTCATAGGTCACCTCAGGCTACAAAAATAATACTTGCATCTTTAAGGGAACCAAGAACCAAGTAGGATATTCATCTTACAAACATTTTCAGTCATTCTTTTGCACAGAGGTTATCTGTGATTTCATGTGTCTAAGCTGTGTCTACATTGTGATTCGTTAGGACATTCAACAAAGGATTGTTGTGAAAGAAATTACTGGCTACAACCTACCTGTGCCAGCATTCCTTCAGTTGGCACCTACTTCTTGACCAAGTATACAATTTTCTGGAACAAAAAGAGCATTATACAAGGCAGTGGTGGCTTGTCTATTAGGGGCGCACGGGCACCGCCCCCCCATCCATGTGTCTGACTCCCTAATCTACATGCAGGGCACCAGAGGCATGGATTCCAACAAGGTTTTCCTTTATTTTTTTAAGCACATGATTAGAGCCAGAGGCTTCAAAAAAGGATGAGCTTGGGGTGCAGAGCACTGCGCCCTGAGCCCGCCCAGTTGTGTGACAATAGGGAATTAATATTTGCTATTGTCACACTGATCCTCCTCCCGGCCAATCAGGAAGCGGGTCCTTAGACCCGTCACCCAATTAACTGAAAGGACAGGTGGAGAGAAGGAAAACACGATGAAAGCTGCAGCCCATTTCATCACTGCCCTCCCATGACCCAGTCTGGGGCTGGATGACGACAGCTGGCCCGCCTGCCCGTGGTACTGTTGGCCGGCGTGGTTGTTTGCTGCCCCCCCCCCCAACCACCAGCCGCCACTGATACAAGGATTTTAAACTCTGCTGTGACCATTACTGGCACCAAAATGTTTAAACGTGTCTTTGGTTATTGTTCAGTCATTTGGTGCTGCAGTTGATAAATTGGTTATGTCCCTTGTGTGTTCCAGTCATAATCGGGCCCTACACAAGTAGAATTTAAAAATACATTTTAAAAATGTCTGTCTGATTTGTTTAATGGTTAGTGGGGTCAAATTGATGTTTGCTTTCGACCACAATGATGAGAAAAAGGAGCAGGATGGAGATTTTTTCTTGAACTAACACATTTCTAACAGTGTTATTGTATTTCTTTCAGGAAAGTCCATTCACAGAAAAATTTAATGTTAAACCCTAAGTGCAGTCACAAACAGAAAAATCAGCACAAGGGACAGAACTTCCAGTCAGATGGATGTGTCCCTTGCGCTGCTTACTCTCCTGTGAAAATCTTCCTTTGTCCAGACTCATCCCCACCCACGTAATCTTCTGGTGCAGCAGGGGTTAATACAACTAGGGGGCTGTCAAAGCTTCCATCTAGCTGCTGGATTCATAGAAGGAATACTACAGTTTTTATGAATGGAAAACAATCCTTAAAAGGAGGACAGCCAAATGATTGATAGCTCAGACCTAGGAGCTGACTGCGCAGGCGCCATAGTCCTATCCTATTCGGAGAAATGGTGAGCATAGTGCGCAGGCATAGCGCCGGAAATCGAGTCTTGATGGGAGTCTGTACCGCGGGGACAGAAAAGTCCATTAGCATACTGGCGCTGACGCCAGTATGCTAACCTTATATTTAGGGTGAAACTCCGCTTTAAGACCAGAAAATGATGGTGGGGGTCGTGGGGGGTTGGCAGACAAAACAAAATGTTACCAACAGAAGAGGAATCAGCACAAAGGATACATCCTACAGACAAGTTATGTCCTTTGTCTTTGTGATTCTGTCTGCTAAAAGCCTAATGCGGCGTACACACGACCGTTTTTAATGTCATGGAAAAAAACATGTTTTTCTCGACGTGATACTTGTCAAGCCTGCCAAGCATACACACGATCGTTAAAAAAAACTTGAGCAAAGCCCAGTGACGTACAACACGTACGATAGCACTATAAAGGGGAAGTTCCATTCAAATGGCGCCACCTTTTGAGCTTGATTATGCAAATTTTCCTTCTCATAACTTGCTTCTGAGCATGCACGTTTTTCCCCCCGTCGTTAAAGCCTACTGTAACGGTCACCACTGTTTACAATCTTCCATCAACCCAAGACAGCTTATCCGAAAGTCCGAAAATCCATGTAGACACGATCCATTCCATTTACCAGAATATGGAGACTCAAGCTCTAGTTACTGGTTTCAAAATGTAAGAAATAACTCTTTAATGGTTAGCTCTCTAATATACAGTACAGCCATGTTACAGTTATCAAAGAAACAAAAAAACTCTCCACCCACCACATTACACAATGACCTTCATACACATCCTTTTAGATAATGACATTCAGGTGAGTTAATTATCCCCTAGACGTCCCGACTCCGACAACAGCTATTCACCTGCATAATAGACATTCCTATGTCAGACGTTCGGGCACCGAATTACAGGAGTTAATTACTACAGCTGACAAGACACATTCCACATCTATTATCAATACAAGAAGTAACGAAAGAATCACTTCTTGCCAATATCTCAATTATAGCCAAAACAGGAAAGGATAATACCCTTTGCTCTAATTATCGACCAATTGCATTGCTGAATGCTGATATAAAAATGTTTGCAAAGATATTGGCAACAAGGATAAAGCCGCATATGCCTGATCTAATAAATTCAGATCAGACGGGATTCGAAAAAGGCAGAGAAGGGCGGGACAATAGCTTAAGAACGATTTTATTATTACAAGAGGATAAAAAGAAGAAGCCCCCAGTCGTACTCATGTCGTTAGACGCTGAAAAAGCGTTTGACAGAGTCGACTGGGGGTTTATGATGGACACTCTGAGAAGTGTAGGATTGGGTCCCAGATACATGAAATGGGTGGGAAACTTATACAAGTCCCCGACGGCAAGAGTGAAGGTTAATGGGAGGGTATCATCGGTGATAGACATGATGAATGGAACAAGGCAGGGCTGCCCGCTCTCGCCCCTCCTATATGTAATAGCTCTGGAACAATTGTTGTGTAAGATAAGGAACAACCCAGATATAGGGGGGGTGAGAGTGGGAGAGGAGGAACATAAGGTGGCAGCATACGCCGACGATGTCCTCTTATACGTGACCAAACCAAGAATATCAATACCCAATATATTAGAGGAAATAGGAAGATACGTGAGACTCTCTAACTTTAAAATAAACCCAGTAAAAAAGTAATCATGAATATAGGAATAGAATCAAATGAAGAGGCGGCCCTACACAAAGCATTCCCCTTTATGTGGGAACAAAAATCACTTACTTATCTAGGGATAAAAATAACCCCCAAAGTAGACGGCCTCTACAAGGCAAATTATATCCCCCTACTTAACGAAATAAGACGAGACGTAAAAAATCTAATTAAAATACAGATTTCCTGGATGGGGAGGATTAACGCATTCAAAATGATAGTGTTACCAAAGATAATATATAAATTTCAAATGCTACCAATCAACGTCCCACAAAGTTTTTTTTAAGGTAATAAAAACTATAATCACAAAATACATCTGGCACGACAAAAAAACAAGAATAAGTTATGCAACTCTCACCCAGGAAAAAAAAAAGAGGAGGATTAGCCCTCCCCGATATAAAAAGATACTATCAAGCTTTAATCCTAGCGAGGCTAGTGGAATGGACAAATAGGAACACGTTAAAAAAATGGGCACAGATGGAAAGGAAGATAAGCAAACAGCAACTAAACACAAATATATGGATCCCACCAAAATTTAGAATAAGTAACACAGACACACATAGTATCACAAAACAGGTCTTTAAGATATGGGACTTGGTATGCAAACGGGAAAAATGGGAATATAATTCCCCACTAATCCCATTAGCTAATACAGATTTTTTTGCACCAGGTAATAGGACTAAAATGGTGAAAAAACTAGGCAATAAAAGGTTAGGGGATATAGTCACACAAGGGAAAAAAAGAAGAGATACCCATAGCAGAAGGGGCACAACAGATAACCGATTGGGAATACTTACAATTGAAGCACTTTGTTAACACATTACCAGCACCAATAAGAGACGGCACAGCACAGAACCCAATAGAAAAACTCTGTTCCACCGGAAAATCATTACAGCATGGAATTGCGGCGATCTACAAGATACTGACAGAATTAGGGACAAAGGGTACAATACGAAGCGTAGAGGCATGGGGGAAAGATATCGGGGAAAAGATTGAAGATACACACATGATTAAAGCTGCGTTTAACTACGCAAAAGATATAATAACAGTAGAAGCCAATTATAAATGTATGATGCGATGGCATCTGACCCCGGTCAAATTAAACAAAATACATCCAACCAACTCCCCCCTATGTTGGAGGAAGTGTAATCAAGTACGGACTACATTACATATTTGGTGGGACTGCCCGAGAGCCCGGGAATATTGGAAAGAGGTTCTCGAACTAATAGAAGAAATCACAGGAGAAAAGATCCCTCTAGACCCCTTGACCTGTCTGTTTCATAGACAAGGGCTAGTAAAAGGGGAAAAAAAATATGGCTCGACATTGGTCCCGGTGTTGTTAAACGCAGCAAAGGGCTTAATCCCGAAATTTTGGCTTCACCCTCAGAAACCACCTTTAAAAGAATTGATACACCTGGTCGACCATATCTCGGAGATGGAGTATCTGAGAAGGGCCGACTTGGGAGGTGAAGAGGGAGGAAGAGGCGGGACGACCTGGGACCAATGGAGATCCTTTAAAAAAACGGAAAAATGTATCCATGTATCATCAGAAACAGACAGGTAAACCCTCAAAAAAAAAAAAAAAAAGGGGGATCCGGCCCGATCTGATAAGGTGAACATTGAAGAAGCAGGGAGGTATATTAGGGGGGGAGGGAGATAAAAGGCCGGGGGAAGAAATTAAAATTAGAAATAGGAGACCCAGGGTTATAGGGACAGAGGGGAGCAACGGGAATTGTTATCTCTTTTAGAAATTATACATTTTAGTGTTCGTCCCTCTATTTGTATTTGTATCCCTGTTTAAAAAAAAAAGGGAAAGAAAGAATAAAGAAATAAAAAACAAGACAAAATAAATAAATTGAAAAACCACAAGTGATGCGAAACCGAAGAAGAAATATGAAGGGCGGAACAAAGATGAACCCCTCTGAAGCCTCTAACCTTCGGGTTAAGTCTGACGTGGGAAAAAAAAAAAGTATTATCAATAGAATTCACACAAAATAGCATCACACAATGAGTTCCCCTCAACACACATCTTAGACAGACTTAATTAGCATCTCAATAGCCTAAGTTAGCATTGGAGGAGACACTCTTATTGACCAGTTGTGGGTCAGCATGAAATCACCTGTAATATGTCCAGATCTCCTGCAATACATGAATTATTAGTAATGTCCCATCTCATGAAATTTATGATATCATTTCTCAGTCACCCTATGCCCAAAGGGGCACAGGGTGACCTTAGACCCAAGAGTCCTTAGTGACGCTGGCACAGGAGTATCCCCCGTCTTTTAAAAGTCTCTGGGTGTCACGGGCCATTCCGTTACACCTACACATGACCATTTTTCACGACGTGAAAAATGTTGTGAAAAAAAAGAGCATGTTCCAAATTTTTAATTCCCATTTTCCACGTCAAGAAAAATGCTCTGGAGCCCACACGACCATTTTTAATGACCATTTTAAAAAATAGAATTTTTCACTTCGTGAAAAACGGTTGTGTGTCCGTGGCATAAGGGCTTTCAAAGCAAATGTTGTTTTGAAGTACTTTCGAACAACATTCAGCATGTCATCAAATGTACTGGTGAGAGTTATTCTAATAGTATATGGTCTGCTTAATTGTTTTCTGTATGTTTAAACCCTGTCTCTTCTATACTTAGAAGCTTGAAAGCTATTCTAACTTTTCCTGCCTTGCCCTCTGATTGTATTGGTGAGTTATGTCTCAACTTCCTCTATGTACAGAGCTTAAATTTTCCAGTGTCTGTAACACAGACTGCCTTCAGTGTAGCCTACAACCTGGTAGCACCATGCAGCTAAAAAAACATTACATTGTAGGATTTCTTTTTTTTTTTTTAACCACATTCAGCTTCGGGCAGGCACAAGAGACCAGCTCATGATTTAATGCTCTTTTCTGTCTCTGTAGTAGGTTTGCATCATTTGTGGTTAGTCTTTTTCCATATCTTATTTATCTTTCTGTGATTTTTTTTTTCCCCCCTCCCTTCCCCTCCCCTCCCACCTCACCTTTGTTTGCTATTCTCTTCTCTTTGTCAAACAATTTCTAATCTCTCTCATTGTTCTTTATATTTCTACCCTTAGATTTTCCACGTAGCTCCATGTTTTTTTAAAGATTTTCCAGTTTTCCCATTTTTTATTTTGGCTATTTCCTTCAATGTTGTTACTGAGATCTTCCATTTCATATGTTTCTTCTACTGCGTCGATCCATTCCCATACCATTGGGCATTCTGTTTCCTGCCACTTCCTGGGTATCAATCTCTTCGCTGAGTTCAATAAGTGTGGAACCAAGAATTCTCTATATTTTTTGATCCCTTCCCCTCCCCCATGAAAAAGTACCGTCCATGGATCTCTTTTAATTTTTATCTTCGTGATTTCCTCAACTAATCCTAGGATGGTTTCCCAATATCTTTTAACCTTAGGACACTCCCACCATAGGTGGGCCATTGTTCCGGGAGACCTACAGCCCCTCCAGCAGTCAGCTGATTGTCCGATCTTAAATTTACTTAGCTTTACTGGTGTAATATACCATCCCGATATGCATTTAAAATTCATTTCGGCCGTCCGACTATCTACTGCCGAGGTATGGGTTAGTCTTAGGATTCTATCTATTGTGCTCTTATCTCTGTGGGTCCCTAATTCCCTTTCCCAGTTTTTAATGAATGGAGGTACCTCTGGTTCTTCAAGCTGTAATAATATTTTATATAACCTTGACATAGTTCCTTTAGTTCTTTCCATGGTACATAGTTTCTCTATGTCTGTCAACTGATCTTCAGTTCTGATCGGTTGAGGTAATGTTTGGATGAAATGGTTTAATTGTTGGTACCTCCAGTCATTCAATAACATAGGATTTTCTTCTTGTGTTAATTCCTCTAGTGCTATTAAGTGCCCGTGATACAGTACATTCCTTAATTGTGCTCTATCATTTTTGATCCAATTCCCTCCTATCTCTTCTTTTCCCGGTGGAAAATAATCGTTGTTTTTTAGTGCTATGAGGGGTGAATTGTAATTTTTATCTATTCTTTTTTGTGTACTATCCCATATTTTAAGTGCATTCCTTGTTATTTCATGTGTATCCGTGTCAAGTGTCCTGAACTGTGGAGGATTCCATATTATTTTATCCAGTCTCACCTTTGCTATTGTATTCTCAAGACTAACCCATCTTTTTTCCTCGTTTCCCCTCGCCCATTCCACTACTCTCGACAAGATAATGGCTTCATAGTACATTTTAATATCTGGGATTGCGAGTCCCCCTTTGTTTTTGGTTTGCCTAAGGGTCTGGAGTGAAATCCTATGTTTCCTACTCCTCCATATATAATTCATTATCAACTTTCTGAAGGTTTGCAACAGTTGTTTAGGCAGTTTAATGGGCATCATCTGGATCTTATATAGGATTTTTGGTAACAGGACCATTTTGCAGAAACTAATTCGTCCCAACCATGAAATTGGTCTATTTTTAACTCTATTTATTTCCTTTTTAATTTCTTCCAATAGTGGGACGAAATTAATTTCATAATTTTTTTTCCCCGTATTTGCTAGCTGGATCCCTAGATATTTCAACTCTTTTACCCAAGGGAATTTATATTTTACTCTTAGTGTTCGGGCATCTTGCTTGGGGACATTAACATTAAGTATTTCCGTTTTATTTATGTTTATTTTGAAATTAGAAAATTCCCCATATTGTCCACATAGCTTTAATAGGTTCGGGATTGAGGTTTTAGGGTTACTTAGATAGAAGAGCACGTCATCTGCAAAAGCTGATAGTTTGTGCTCCTCTTTTCCTATTTTAAGTCCTGTTATTTCTGGGCATTTACGGATCCTAGACAATAGGGGTTCGATGGATAGCACAAATAGTAATGGTGAGAGGGGGCACCCCTGTCTTGTTCCGTTTTTCATTGTGAAAGAGTGTGACAGGTCACCATTTATTTTTATTCTTGCTGTTGGGGCCTGGTATAGGGTACCAATCCACTCCAGCATCCTCTGTCCAAATCCCATTCTTTCAAGGGTTTGTAACATTAGTCCCCAGTCTACCCTGTCGAACGCTTTTTCAGCATCGATCGACAGGAGTAGACCGGGGTGTCCACAGCTTTTCATTTTGTGGATCAAAAGGAGCGCCCTTACCCCATTGTCTTTCCCCTCTCTTCCTTGAATGAATCCTGTCTGGTCTGGGTGAATCAGACCCGTCATCTCCCGTTTAATTCTATCGGCCAATACCTTTGCGAATAATTTTAAATCTATATTCAGCAGAGATATTGGCCGGTAACTCAAACAAAGTTTGGAGTCCTTGCCTTCTTTTGGAATTACGGTTATAATTGCCTCTGCGGCTTCTTTACTTAAAGAGTAGTCTTTCCCTAGCCCGTTAAAATATTGGCATAATCGTGGTAGAAGGATCTCTTTGCATTGTTTATAATATAGGGTAGTAAGGCCATCTGGGCCTGGGCTTTTACCTGATGACATGCCTGCCAAAGCTTTCTGTATTTCATTTTCTGTGATAGGCCTGTCCATTACAAGTGTCTCTTTCGGATTTACTGATGTAAGATCTGCTTCCCGTAGGAAATCTATAATTTTTTTTTCCTTTTCTCCTTTTTCCCATTTTTTCTGTTCTACTGCATATAATTTTTTGTAGTAGGCTCTAAAGGCCTCTGCTATGTTTTTTGTTGTGTATACCACCTCTCCTTGTACATTTTTGATTTTTTCAATGTAGTTCTTAGCTTTTTTTTTCTGAACCATCTTCGCCAGATGTTTGCTGGTTTTGTTTCCCCAATTATATCTTTCTTTTGCTATTATATGGAATTCTCTTTTTGTTTCCTGAAAGAGTAGATCTTTGAGTTCATTTAGTTTATTTACTAGTTCTAGATATACTTCTTGTTGGTTCACCCCTCTTTTATGTTTTTGTTCTAACTTAAGTATCTCAGTTATTAAATTATTCTTCTGGAGGCTCTTTTCTTTCTTTTTCCTTGCTCCTTCTGCTATCATAGTACCTCTAATTAGAGCCTTATGGGCATCCCAAAGTGTTGCTTTCGATATTTCACATGTGTCATTGATTTGGAAGTATTCCTCTAGGTCCTTTTTAACTCTAGCTAGGCTGATATCATCAACTACTAATTCCTCATTAAGTCTCCATGTTCGTGATGTTCTCTGGTTGCCCATAATGTTTAGGGTAATACTTATTGGGGCGTGATCAGATATGGTAATAGGCTCTATCTTTGCCTCTATCACTCTTTCCAATAAGCAGTGATCAGCAAAGATATAGTCTATACGTGAATAGCATTTATGTACCGGGGAAAAAAAGGTATAGTCCCGTGTCCCCGGATTCAGTACTCTCCATGTGTCTAAAAGTTGGTTTCTATGGAGGCTTTTTTTTAAGATTTTTAGATTTCTTGGCTGTGTCTTGTTAATTTCTTCTGTTCTACCTATTCTATCTACTATAGGGTCCATGCAGAAATTTAAATCACCTCCCATAATAATCCTCCCTTTTTTAAAGTCCTCCAGTTTACTCAATATGTCTATTAAGTATTTTATCTGATTCGTTTTGGGAGAGTATATGTTCACCAGGGTGCACTCCATATCTTCTAATTTCCCTTTTACGAAAATAAATCTTCCCTCGGGGTCTGTTAACCTTTCGTATATCTGAAATCTGACCCCCTTAGATATTCCTATGGCTACCCCCCTGGCACGTTTTGTCACGGTATCTCCATAGTACCAAGTTGGATAGTCTTTTGAATGTAACTTAATGTTAGATTGTAATGTTAAATGTGTTTCCTGTATGAAAGCTATGTTCGTTTTAATCCTTTTTAGTTCCTTCAGTATTTTATGTCTTTTAACGGGGTTATTGAGGCCCTTTACATTAAATGATACACATTTTAGTATTGGCATCTTATCCTATTCCCTTTTTTTTTTCCCTCAGCAAATTTGGTGAGATGAGTCCCCCCCTTCCTCCCTCCCCCTTCCTCCCTCTTTTCCTTCCTCCCTCCCCTCTCCCCACCCTCTATTCCCTCCCTCTACCTCCCTTTTCCCTAATGGCCATCTCCAGGCCTCTGAACCAACCATCTCCCCTTGGTTCAGTTTCCCCGAGGTGGGACCTACGCGTACCCCCTATCTAAAGTGATAGGGGTGAATTCTTTTCTACTCAAGGGTGTCAGGGTGGTCTCCCTCACCCATCCCTCCATACCATCCCCCTTTGCTAACCCCCCCCTTTAAATCCATCCCGGTAGTTCTGGTATCTGTATATCCATTCTCTTACAGAAATCTCTTAATTCTTCAGGGAATCGTAATGTTGCTGATTTGCCTTCTTTTGTTGCTATAAGGCATGCCGGGAATCTCCAGTTATATTTAATTTTCTTGTCCACAAGCAATAGTAAGAGAGGCTTTAAGAGTTGTCGCCTAGCTAGGGTTTCTGCGGATAAGTCTGCATATATCTGTAAAGTAGATCCTCCATAAACCAGGGGGGGGTGACCCCTCAATTTCTTCCATAGTTCGTCCTTCTCTTCAAAGGAGAGGAATCTAACTATGACGTCTCTAGGCCATTCCGTAGCTGTTTTTTTGAGTTTTCCTATACGGTGAACTCTCTCTATCCTGATTGGGTTCTCAGATGTTTTTTCCAGTACCGGATTGAAAATTGTCCACATTATTTTCTTCAGATCTTCCCCTTTTTCTTCTGGTACTGCTTTAATTCTCAGGTTTTGTCTCCTGGCTCTGTTTTCCTGGTCTTCTAACTTATAAAGTATGTTCCTTTGTTGTACCTGTAACTGGACTACTTGTTCCCTTAATTGATCTGACTCTTGTTCTTGTTTCTCTGATCTTTCTTCTAGTGCTTCTACCCTGGTAAGAAGATGGCCGAAATCTGTCCTAAGGCTTTGTATTTCTCCTTTTATCACGTTTTCCAAACGCAGCAGCATCTTTTCCATATCCCCTTTTGTTGGGATTTGTTTGTCAGGTCTCTGTTCTTCCATTCTACTTGTTTCTGAATCAATCTCGCTGGTCTCCTCTTCTCTTGATTCCTCTATTGTTCCCTCTTGGGTTGAGCTATGCGATTTTGTGGCGTCTAACTTTTTATCTGTTTTGGCTTGTAGGGTCTTTGGGGAGCCTGTGTTTTTTGTGCTTCCTCCTTTGGACATATATTGTCTTATCGAACTTGTTGTGTTCGAACTACTTGGTGTTTTTGGGGTGTCACCTTTTGTCGCTCTGCTTGACATCCTTGACATATTTCCTTTCACCTTTCTGATTCTTTTCCCCAGTTTGGCGACCAGTTATCTTTGCCCTCAACTTCTATCTCTACTGTTTCTGTTCAGCTCTTCTTATAGTAGTTTGTTTGATTTGCTGGAAGGGTTTTCAGAGCTTGCCCTTAGAGGTTGTGGAATGGTGGTCCATTGATCTTTATGTGCCTTTTCCTGGTATGCGCCGATCCTAAAATTGTTTGTATTCAGGTCTTCTTCGCCCTTTGGCGTATCGGTCTTCTTGGCGTATGGGGCCCGGGGGTTAATGTAATTTACTCAGGGTATTATCTGAAGGGCTCCCTTACACTTTCTGTAGGCCTCGGCGCAACACAGCTATCAGCCCACAACGATTTTCGATAGAGCTCTTTTTATCCTAAGATCTTTAATCTCTTGTTACTACCTTGGTCTGTGGTTATATAGTCCCGTGTGGAGCTTGATAGGACTGCCCCCTTTTAATGGAGACCTTTTGTTTGTTAAATCTGTTTCAACAACTTTCCTTGCCTCCACCTCGAGGGTATCACTACCATATACAGAACCCAGTATATGGTATCGCCACTCACAGACTTGGATAGGTACACACTAGGTCTCTTTTTCTGCTACTCGGCTTGATACTTTTTAGGATTTGTGTCATGGAGTGCCTTAAACAAATACGTCCCCCATTACCAGACTTCCTTTTTATCTTCGATACTGTGTTCAACCGTTTGATAATAGGCAGAGTGAACCTTAGTCACAATATTGGTATATAATATTTTGATGGTCAATATTATCATTTCCCTTTTACCCTCGGCATAGCATAACAAGACTTTGAAAGGGCTATAGTAGATAGAGTAGCTTTCTTCGAAGTCCACCTCATATATTACCCAGATCTCGCATGCCAACCGGGGCGTTGTTTGTGGGCTTTTAGCACCTAATCTTGGTGGCACAGGGGCCACAGGGGGGGCACAGGGGGGGGGTGTGTCCCTTAAGGCCCAACTCCCCCACTGCTCTCTGTGATCTACGTGCTCTACGGTAACCAATGCGTTGCCTGGGTCATTACAGACCCTTCTCTATTATTGGCACGTTTTTAACTTTTAGCCTTTTTAACCCCTGTTCTGTTCTCTGGTTCGAGGTTATCCTGATAGAAAGTTCCGGGGGGGTTGATCTAACCTTAATAAGCCTATTTAACAGGCTATATTGCATAAAGTGGGGCTCTTAAAGATCTTAAAGAACTAACACCAACGCTTCTGACCCACAGTATATTGAGAACCGTCTCTCCAAGCCAAAAAAGAAAGGAATTGTTGCTGAGATCACATACAGTATATACAGTTTCCAGCTAGACGTAGGGACTTCCTTTACCCTCACCTGGATGTTTAGTCATTTTACATTTGAGCTGCGCGTTAGGTGTTCCATAAACAAGCGATACTGTTGTCACTCTTAACCTCTAGGCAGTTTGATCAATTATTTAGGCACAGTACCTTTAAAATCTGCTTCTGTTGTCACTCTTAACCTCTAGGCAGTTTGATCAATTATTTAGGCACAATACCTCTGGAGTCCGCTTCTTATACTACCTGTATCCCATGGGGAGGGGAGTCGGCCTGCGGGGATGCTTGCGGGGATGCGCTGTGAACATGCGCTCCATGGTGTGTTCTAATGGTGAGTGAGGGAGTAGCGGGTGTATCCCAACACGAATCTCCGGTTTGTACTCCGCGCCCTACATCATCCAGCGCATCGGGTCTAATCAGTCCCTTCCCGGTCCGGTAGCGTTGGTGTAGCTTGCGGCTCCTCCGTGGCTCAGCTGGGCTCTCCCGTCCTCTCTCTCTGTTCCGGAGACTCAACGTCTTCCGCGTCACAGCCACCCTTGCACCCAGACTGCTTTGCGTTCGCTGGTCCCGCCCTCCATTAGCGTGTCACGTCCTCACGTACACGCCATCCCTCCCCCTTCCTGACATTGTAGGATTTCTACTGAAGAAAACCATGCTCCTTAGGTGCTGCATCATGTGGAAAACCATGTCTAATATTAGTTCACACTCTTGATTTGCAGCACTTTGCTTTACACTGTAATAGTATAGGACATTTTGTGGCTTTAGGGTAACAATGACATTGTTTTTTGCTGGTTTGAAAGAAAAACTAACATTAGAAAAAGGTTTGTATATTGGACACTACTACAAAGTTGTACTTTCTATTATGGCTAACAGGGGAAGATACAGTAGATTTGAACATTGGAGTCACACATTGCCCCATTGAAGTTATATGT
This sequence comes from Rana kukunoris, assembly GCA_029574335.1. Taxonomy (NCBI): domain Eukaryota; kingdom Metazoa; phylum Chordata; class Amphibia; order Anura; family Ranidae; genus Rana; species Rana kukunoris. The sequence goes on from CM056056.1 coordinate 152,311,267, forward strand.
GAATGAATGCAGACAAAACAAAGTCAAAGACGTTAAGGAAAAATAACACAAGTGGCCTTTAGGTCTTATACACACGGTCGGACTTTTGACCGTGCAAAAGTCCGCCTAGAGTCCATCGGAAGTCCAACGGACGAAAGAGAACAAGTTCTCTATCTAAGGTCCGTCTGACTTCTGACCAAAAAAGTCTGATGGAGGCTACACACTGCCGGACTTTCTGAGAAAAATAGCCCGTCTGACTTTTCTGGCCGTGTGTACGGGGAATTAGGATCCTTTGGTTTTTAACTATTCTTGTAGCTGACTGACAAGCCTAATGTTTAATGTCAAGTCACAAATATCAACTTCATGTATACTAATTGCCATGATTTAAAGCAGGGGTAGGCAACCTCAGCCCTCCACCTGTGGTGAAACGACAAGTCCCATGAGACATTTCAAGACCCTGGTATGTTAATATTAAAAAATTGTTTCTATACTTTTTTTTCTTTTTTACTTTTCTTGACTTTTTGTGAGAACTTTTCAAATGTGATTGTTTTAATGTAGCATGTGAAGGAAAAGTAATAACTTGGCATATAAAAGTTTAAAAAAGTGCTCTTTGGTAGTTACTTATTTATATGCTATATTGGTAGTTGCCCAGCTACAGTACTAAATTTGCTATTTTATGTCTACATGTATGCAACATGAAGAGTATTAACAGCACAGCAAGGAACTGTACTATGAAAGTAAAATAATGTCTGAAATTACTACACTAAAACTGTGATGAACATTTTCAGTGCTTGATAGAGGTAATGACACATAGAATATTATCAGGTATTTTTAATAAGGCTCAAAAGTATCTCATTTTTTATATAGACTAGGGAGTGTACCATTGAGAAAAATTCATGTCACTTCCTGTCCTGTAGACACAACAGGAAATGAGAGTAAATGTCTCCAAAAGTGAGGAGAACTTTCAAAAAGAAAACTAAAAGATTTTTTAATCCACACAAATGAGGTGGATGAAGAAATTTCCACCACCGGGGCACTGTATTCTGACAGCAACACCCCAGGAGGATCGAGGAAAAATTTCTAATGTGTCCATAACGATGAGGGTGGATTACTACACACTGATCAAAATTCAGTATATGGACAGCTTTAAATGGTTGTTCCCTTACTTTCTGTCCTGGTGAAAATGGTCATTAGGACCAACAGAAAAAGTGAGTGTGCCCAAAAAAATATGTACGGTAAGTGTATCTGGATACAATATGTACATGTAGTTAAAGTGGAGGTTCACCCTAATTTTACAACTTCTCCTTAACCACTTAAGGACCCCCGCACGCACATATACGGCCACAGAATGGCACGTACAGGCACAAGGGCGTAAATTTACGTCCCCGCCTGAGTGCGGTTCGGGGGTCCCATCGGGACCCCCTCCGCGGCGTGCGGGGGTCCCCCTACCTCTGGGAGCGATCCGGGATCTGCGGGCGGATGTCCGTGATATCCGCCCCCCCCGCGATCGCTCCCAGCCAATGGGAGCGCGCTCCCAGCCTGTCACTTCCTCCTCCTGTGTTTACACAGGAAGGAGGAAATGATGTATTCTCTCATCGCAGCGCTGTTTCCCAGCGCTGCTGATGAGAGAAGACATCACAAGTAAGTGTGCACCAACACAACACTGACACACACTCACATAGGCATATTAACCCCTTGTGATCGCCCCCCCCCACCCCCCTGTCACAGTGTCACTGAATGCAGTGATTTAATCACTGCATTTAGTGTCAGTGTGACAGGCAGTGTAAAAAACAGTTAGTGTTAGGTTCAGGATAGCCCCCCCACCCCCCCTAATAAAGTTTTAACCCCCTGATCACCGCCCTAGTTAACCCTTTCACTCCCTATTGCCAGCGTCACTAAGCGATCATTTTCTGATCGCTGTATTAGTGCCGCTGTTCCCGCTAGGTAGCTATTTTTTTTATTGCGATTTTTTTTTTTACTAAAGACATGTGGCTAAATACATTTTGGCCTAAATGTTTGACTAAAATTTAGTTTATTTGATTTTTTTTTTAACAAAAAGTAAAAAATAGTGTTTTTTTTTCAAAAATGTCGCTCTATTTTTGTATATAGCGCAAAAAATAAAAATCGCAGAGGTGATCAAATACCACCAAAAGAAAGCTCTATTTGTGGGAAGAAAAGGACGCAAATTTTGTTTGGGAGCCACGTCGCACGACCGCGCAATTGTCTGTTAAAGCGACGCAGTGCCGAATCGCAAAAACACCTTGGGTCATTTACCAGCGTATTGGTCCGGGTCTTAAGTGGTTAAACAAAAGTACTCTGGCTGTCTATTCAAAGTTCGCAGTTTAAAAAATTAAAAAAAAATTCCATACCTTATTTCTGTCTCCTGAACCAGGCACTTCCTGGTTTCAATCGTGCGGAACTGGGTGTGTCGCTTCATCTGCGATTGCCGCGTTGATTCATGGGATTGATCAGCAGTGGTCTCGTCACGCTGACCAAGAGAATATTGTTTTGACCAGCAAGAGACGAATTATCGCGAGATTTGACACTTCACATGACTCTGCAGCCGGTCATGTGACGAGGGCGGATACAATTCGGCCATTTTAACTCATGGTAAAACTCATCAGCATTCACCGCATCCCGGAACTAAATACTGAAGGGCTTCAGAGTGCCCACAATTAAGATGGAAATGTCCATCTTACATTTTTATAAAATATATTTTTCGGTAAAATGAAAATCCTGACGGCTACAATCATGGGACTGGTGAGTAAACGATATGCTATCTGAACAGCGGGAGAATAATCTTTTAAAAAAAAACGTATTTGCGCGGAACCCCTGCTTTAATAAAGGGATTTTTTATTAACTTAACAATTACCTTGAAATTATTATAATAATATTTCAGCTCATCATCATCTTGAATTTAAACTGTTTTTCTAAGTAAATGACACAGCTCAGGGATAACAACAACAGGAGAATCATAGCACGGCATCATTACAGGAGAAAATATAGAGAGATTTATCTTTAGGGAAAGAGTTGTGATTATACAAAAAAACACCCTGAAGCAGCAATAGATATTTTGCATAATGTTACATCTAAATGTAATTAGTAATCTGCAAATGAATACCTCATGTAAAGAATATATTCTTCATTTTATTTGGCAATGCAGCTATTTATGTTTTTTTTTTTTTTTTGAAGGCTTGTTTAGAGAATTATCAGTGAGTGTCTAATTTTCAAAAAGTTGAAATTCAAACAGTGGTTTTGCAAAGACCTTTAAGACATACAGGCCCGGATTCACAGAGCACTTACGCCGACATATAACAAGTTACGCCGACGTAAGTGCAAATGTGCGCCGTCGTATCTGTGTGCCAGACCCACAAACAGAGATACGCCTAAAACCAGGCTACACCCCACCAATGTAACTTAATTACGCCGGCATAGGGTGGGAGTACATTTAGGCTGGGTGCATGGTGCCGCTCCCATTGATTAGCCATTCAAACATGCAAATGAGGTAAATACGGCGTTTCACAAACGTACGTGCGCCCGATGCAGGCGTATCTTACATTGGATGTGTGTCTGGCTGGGCGTAGGTTACGTTAACGACGTACACAGTGATCCGGCGTATCTTAGGCAGTTGTTCTGACGTGGTTGTGAGCATGCGCGGCGCATGCACAGTTCATTATACGTACTTGTCTGGCGCTCGGCCCATCATTTGCATGGGGTCACACCTTATTTGCATGGATCACGCCCACTTCCACTTACGCTGGCCTGCGCCTTCAAAAATACGCTATGCTGGCACATCTTGGTGAGCAATGGCTTGCTAAATGCAGTGCTTTCCTCTCCGCACTGCGCCGGCATAGCGTACTGTGTGTGCGCTACGCTGGCGTAAATGTGCACCCACTCTGTGAATCTGGGCCACAGAATTTTGGATATTGAACATTTTCTGTATATTGATTTTGTAAAATTTGAATACTCTTGGTATAATATATTTCAGATCATGTTATACATTGTGTTTCATACTACAGAAATGTGTACAACGAAATGATCTTTATACTAAGTTGTAGCAAATTTCAAAAACAATATTTTATTTCTATATTAAACTATATCTTTGCAATACCCTTATAGAGCACTGTATATGAATGAATTCATTCTTAATTCATTCTTTCAATGATTTAGTTGAATAAGTGTAAAAAATCTTTATAACTGAATTTGTAACATTCAAGCTCCATCCAATTTAAGACTAAAGCAATCTGTCCTAATATGGCATAAAATAAATTATTCATATGAGGCTTAAATAAAATCAGCTGCTGTGGAAGGATTTCCCTGAAGGATTTTAGTTTTACAGTGCAGATGTGGCCATGGTTTGCAGAGAGCGATTAAAAAAAAATGTTGTGACCTCATATTAAAAGTTACATATCGGAAAATGGGATATAGAGGAATCTTCCAAATATTCTATGTATCACAGGACATTGTAAAGACCACTATTAAGTGAAAAATAGTACAAATAAGACTCAAAAATAAATCCAAATTGTGAATGAGAGCATGTGTATTCCTATGTTTAGTGTCTTTTACAGAGTTACCTCCAAAAACTAGCATAAGCCACAATCACAACTGAGTTTGCTCATATTAACACTTGGTAAATAGGACAGACAGGCAAATTATGAATCAAACATGTGAATTATCTGTGCTTGTTCTCTAATGTCTGCAGTGTATTAAAAAGAAGACAGCTGGTCACTAGGGATGAGCTTTCTGTTCGAGTCGAACATGAGTTCGACTCGAACATCGGCTGTTCGAAGATCGAACATAATGGGCCAGTCACGCCAAATTAGAGTGGCACATCACAGCCCATAATGCACTGCGTCATTGCAGTGCATTGCTGGCTGATGATTGGCCAAGCATGCACTATGACCCGCATGCTTTGGCCAATCACAGCGCCGTCAGTGAAGAGAGACATAATTGGCCAAAGGCAGGGTGGACCCTCTGTTATGGAAGGTCAAACGAGCATAGGAAATTGACAGGGGGGGTAGTTGGCCTCAGGCCCCAGGCCCTGTTAGGTGGGGGAGCCCTATCAGGTAGGCTGTATGGGGCGTCATGATTTCTAACAGCAGCCTTGCATATACACCAGAATTCGTATTTTGACTCCCACCATCCATTGCCTGATACCCTCTCCAGATGTACACTCTCCCCTTCCCTTTACTCACCTACTGCTCTGATTTTCCAACTGGTATAAAGAATAATCCTTGGAATTTCCAGGTATGGAAAGCATGTGAAATTCTCCCAGGCCCTCAAAAGTGTGACATAAAGCTTGTATCGCAAACCCCTTTCTGGCCATTTGGGGAATTTTATGGCTAAAGTAATGAAACGAATGACAGGGAGAGGTGTGTATAAGATAAATTGAGAGGAATATGAAACCATTTCTCTGTTTAATTTGTGTATTGTAAAGTGAAAAAAGGAGCTGTGAATTTAAAGCAGTACGATTCATTAAATAGCATATGGTTTTATGGTCACAGTTTACACACAATTTTTATAATAACATCAGCATTGTAATAACAATACAAACAGTTATATTTGACAACTTAATATAAGCTTACTTGAAAAATCCTCATGTTATAAGTTCTGCCTGTCTGCTGTTCATCTCTTTCCACACTTTCCTGGATTCCCTTTGCTTTTACATACCCCCTGGTACCTTCATGCTTGCAAGCAGTGCTTCCAGTACTAAATCCATACTAAATTTGTACTAAACCCTCTGTAGTTAAGTAGGCAGGCTCTGTGAAATGTGTGACACAGCAATGCATACTCACTGTGAATGTGTGAATATGTGTCATAAAACTCAAGGGAGTTAATGTGCGGGGATCTTCACAAGGTACATTTATGAACTTCAAGATCATTCCAAGTAATATGTATAGGTTAGAAATAACTGAACTGCAGTGTTATACATAAGTTGGATGTTCAGAGACAGCAACAGTGCCCCATTGATGGTGTCAGTGGCAAGGGCCGGAAAAAGGAAGCAAAGGGCCACAACCAGCCCCCGGGCCACAGTTTGGAGACCTTTGGTCTAGCACAGGGATCCTCAAACTACGGCCCTCCAGATGATGTAGAACTACACATCCCATGAGGCATTGTAACACACTGACATTCACAGACATCACTAGGCATTATGGGAATTGTAGTTCCTGAACAACTGGAGGGCCGTAGTTTGAAGACCCATGGTCTAGCACATAAAATCCCAATAAAATACATTTACCGTATTTGCCGGCGTATAAGACGACTGGGCGTATAAAATGACCCCTAATTTTCCAGCTTAAATGTTGGTTTTGGGATATACTCACCATATAAGACAACCCCTCACTGTGTGTTATTACACACCTCACTGTGCCATTATTACATGCCTCACTGTTCAATTGCTGACCTCACTGTACCATTCCATTCCCTGCCTCGACAGAGTATGTCAGACGGCGGCCATCTATTTTTCAAAAGCCGCGCCTTCTCAGGCTGTTCCGTGATAGACGGAACACTAATTTTCCCAGCAGAGCGTCTGTTCTGCGTTCCGCCTATCACGGATGTCCTCTCGTCCACCTATCACGGAACAGCCTGAGGAGGAGGCGCGGCTTTTGAATAACGGATGGCCGCCGTCTGACAAACAGGTACCGGCGTATAAGACGACCCCCGACTTTGGGGGCATTATTTTACATGCAAAAGGTCGTCTTCATACGCCGGAAAATATGGTATATTTTTGGTTGTAACATGACAAAATGTGGAAAATGTCAAGGCGTATGAATACTTTTTCAAGGCACCGTATTGCTACAAAGCTAAACTGTATCTACGAAAAGCTGATTAATCTCTTGTATTTATTCATTTATTATCTTTAGTGATTTGTCTCCTTATTATCTCTTGTATTATTTAATAAAATGCATTGAAATTATTCTTATATACTGTGTATATATATATATATATATATATATGTAGCGCCCCTTTACTTTCAAGTACGGATGCTGTTCAAATTTAGGGGGGATGAGAGAGTTACTGAGCTCTCATCCATATGATTTATGTTAGTTTAGTGCTGTGCTGTTGTTTCATTCTGTGTTCCAAAGATACCTTACCATCTTTGAACGACAGGTGGCGGCAGTGGAGACCAGCGAGAGCGCCTTCTTGCCAGCAGCCAATCAGAGGAGGTTTTCCCTCCCAGGGCATGCTGGGGGAGGGTACTTCTTTAGGGCACCATCTTGGCATCGGAGTTTGAGCTTGGATCCGTGTGCGGCACCCATCTTTAGGGTGTGCGCACATCACGGGCCCCGGCGTTATGGCCTACTAGGCCGGGGCGCACGCACTACGCTGAGTTCCTGACTCTGGGCCCTCATGGCCCGGAGCAACTAAAGTTGCAGCGAGGCCCCAGTAACTTACTGGGTCCTCACTTCTATGAGAAGATCCCAAGCGAGTTGTGCTGTTAGGTGGGGAGTCGGTCTGAGGAGAGCCCGGAGGCTGGCGATCAAATAAGGCCTAGACAAGCCATCAGGGATCAAGGTGACCGGACACTAGGAGTTTGTTCTATGGCAACCTGTCAGTCAATCACCCAAATTCAAGATCTACCTGAAGACAATTCAGGCAAACTACTTTACTGAGAAGGAGTCGCTCCACCAAACTACGTTCCAGAGCAAGGGCCTCTCCTGATCTATTGAGCCAAGTCTGTGGCAGAGGCTTGTTTCCTTTTCAGGGTTCCGAGTGATACTCCGGCTGCCAGTTCTGTGAGAGAGACTGTCCGAGTACACTGCACCCACTCCGGATGGAGTGGCGACGAAGAAAAGGTATCATTGAAGCAGGACTGCTTCTCTACATAGTTAAGGCCTGCACCTGCAACTTCTTCTTTCACCATCTTTCATCTAATCACCTGAAGTTACCTGTTGCCATGTTGGGCATAATAATAAAAGCACAGAAAACTAAACCTTGCTGTTTGGACATTCTATCATTGCTCACACCATCTACTTTTCATAATACCCCTAGACATGCTACAGAGGTAACACGCCGGTCCCAAATCTAACCAGCGGCTCCTTCAGGGGTAGCTCTTCACACATATATATGTATGTGAAAATGTCCAAATTGGGCCCAAAGTGTCAATATTTTGTGTGGCCACCTGTATTTTCCAGCACTGCCTTAACCCTCTTGGGCATGGAGTTCACCAGAGCTTCACAGGTTGCCACTGGAGTCCTCTTCCACTCCTCCATAATGACATCACAGAGCTGGTGGATGTTGGAGACTTTGCGCTCCTCCACCTTCAATTTCAGGATGCCCCACAGATGCTCAATAGGGTTTAGGTCTGGAGATATGCTTGGCCAGTCCATCACCTTTACCCTCATCTTCTTCAGCAAGGCAGTGGTCGTTTTGGAGGTGTGTGTTGGGGTCGTTATCGTGTTGGAATACTGCCCTGCGGCCCAGTGTCCAAAGGGAGGGGATCATGCTCTACTTCAGTATGTCACAGTACATGTTGGCATTTATGGTTCCCTCAATGAACTTCAGCTCCCCAGAGCTGGCAGCTCTCATGCGGCCCTAGACCATGACACTCCCACCACCATGCTTGACTGTATCTGAACTAAATAAGTTTATCCTGGTCTCATCTGACATCTGACCACAGGACATGGTTCCATGTCCTTTGTTTGCTTGTCTTCAGCAAACAGTTTGTGGGCTTTATTGTGCATCATCTTTAGAGGAGGCTTCTTTCTGGGACGACAGCCATGTAGACCAATTTGATGCAGTGTGCGGCGTAGGGTCCAAGCACTGACAAGCTGACCCCCCACCCCTTCAACCTCTGCAGCAATGCTGGAAGCATTCATACGTCTATTTCCCAAAGACAACCTCTGGATATTACTCTGCGCACGTGCACTCAACTTCTTTGGTTGACCATGGCAAGGCCTGTTCTGAGTGGAACCGGTCTTTTTAACCACTTAAGACCCGGACCAAAATGCAGGTAAAGGACCTTGCCCCTTTTTGCGATTCGGCACTGCGTCGCTTTAACTGACAATTGCGCGGTCGTGCGACGTGGCTCCCAAACAAAATTGGTGTCCTTTTTTCCCCACAAATAGAGCTTTCTTTTGGTGGTATTTGATCACCTCTGCGATTTTTATTTTTTGCGCTATAAACAAAAATAGAGCGACAATTTAAAAAAAAATACAATATTTTTTACTTTTTGCTATAATAAATATCCCCCAAAAATATATAAAAAAACATTTTTTTTCCTCAGTTTAGGCCGATACGTATTCTTCTACCTATTTTTGGTAAAAAAAATCACAATAAGCGTTTATCGGTTGGTTTTCGCAAAATTTATAGCGTTTACAAAATAAGGGATAGTTTTATTGCATTTTTATTAATTTTTTTTTTTTACTACTAATAGCGGCGATCAGCGATTTTTTTCGTGACTGCGACAATATGGCGGACACTTCGGACAATTTTGACACATTTTTGGGACAATTGTCATTTTCACAGCAAAAAATGCATTTAAATTTGCATTGTTTACTGTGGAAATGACAGTTGCAGTTTGGGAGTTAACCACAGGTGGCACTGTAGGGGATGTGTGCCTATGTGTTGTGTTTACAACTGTAGGGGGGTGTGGCTGTAGGTGTGACGTCATCGATCGCGTCCCCCTATTACAGGGATGACGCGATCGATGCTACGGCCACAGAGAAGCACGGGGAAGCCGTGTGTACAGACGGCTCTCCCCGTTCTTCCGCTCCAGGGACGGATCGCCGCACTGCAGCGGCGATCGGGACCACGAATCCCGCGGTCCCGATCCTGGAGCTTCGGCTGGGTACTAAAATCAACGTATATATACGTTGATGTGCCCAGCCGTGCCATTCTGCCGACGTAAATGTGCAGTAGGCGGTCCTTAAGTGGTTAAACCGCTGTATGGTCTTGGCCACCATGCTGCAGATCAGTTTTAGGGTCTTAGCCTATGCCATCTTTATGTAGAGCAACATTTTTTTTTCAAATCCCTAGGCCTCGTACACACGATAGGATAGCCAGAGGACAACGGTCTGATGGACCGTTTTCATCGGTCGAAACCGATCGTGTGTTATTTAACCTTCGGTTAAAAAAAAGCCAACTTGCTTTAAAATTTAATCAATGGATACCTAACGATAGGTCAAAACCATTAGTAGGCACGCCAATGCGTTAAAAATCCACGCATGCTCAGAATCAATTTGACGCATGCTTGGAAGCATTGAACTTCATTTTTTTCAGCGCGTGTGTTTTACGTCACCGCGTTGTAACACGATCGGTTTTATAACCGATGGTGTGTAGGCACATCAGACCATTAGTCAGCTTCATCGGTCATCGGTTGAGGGGACACCAAATGAACACTTGTGTAGTGCCTTGCTCCCATTGAGGGGGTGCTATGTGTTAAATTATAGTTGTCTGAGCAGTTTGGCTCAGAAGGATTATGTTAAATTGACGGTCCTGTTTCAGTTCAGCTGGGTTGCATGATTTTCCGCTTGACGGTGGGTGTCGCTGTCACCGCAGGTCAAGGTTGGAAAGGCAACAGGCTGGATGCATTGGGTACCTCTTTCCAGAAGTGGCCCAGGAGGCATGGTCAACCCACTGTGCATTCTGGGGGATGGTACTTAAGGAACGGACAGCGGTTTGGCGGGGTCTTCCGATCCTGACCTGATGGCCCTCCTGGCCTCAGGTGATGTGTGAACTGTCCTCTGGTCTCGGGGCCGGCTGGCTCGAGGTTTCGTAACTGAGAGTAGGCCCAGAGGTTGCTGGGGTCTACTAGTTCAGGGATGGTCCTTCACTGTCTCGCCTACGCCAAGGGAGCTGAACCACTGGGATTCAATTGGAGGACTTATCCTGTCAGTTTTGCCTCACTGTGCTGCCAGGTTGGCTGAAAGATTCTTGGCACGGTGAGTCGTGTACTCTATTGAAATTTCTACAAAGTGCATAAGTAGTCGCACAATCTTGTGGCAGAAGATTGTGGGACGACCCGACTAACTTAACAAGTCTGTGGCAAAGACTTTAGCGAGCTTCACACCAGCTGCTTGGCCAGTGGGAGTAGGCCTATCTGGTGGTTGCTGGAATCCAGTGTGGAACAAAGTTATTCCTCTGGATCAAAGTTTGAATCCGTGATCCGCAAAGCAAAGGTACCTGAGTCTCCCCATCCCTCTACCCCTCTGTTGAAGAAATGTTGTTCAATAAAACCCTTGAAAGAGACTTTGTGTTGGTGCAGACATTTTTTATGGTCAACTCTTCAAGGGGAACCCCTTATGCCGCGTACACACGATCGTTTTTTGCGATGAAAAAAAACGACGTTTTTTAAAACGTCATTTAAATTGATCGTGTGTGGGCAAAACGTTGTTTTTTGTCTTAAAAAAAACTTCCAAAAAAAAATTCCAATTTGAATTTTTTGTGTCGTTTTTCAAAACGTTTTTTGTGTCATAAAAAATTATCGTGTGTGGGCAAAACGACATAGAAAATGACGTTTTAAACCCGCGCGTGCTCAGAAGCAATTTCTGAGATGGGAGAGCTCGTTCTGGTAAAACTACTGTTTAGAATGGATTAAGCACGTTCGTTATTTTAAAACTAATGAAGAAAACAATGCGCTGCATTTGCCACAATGCTTTTTTTTTTTTTTTTTAAGTGTATTTTTTGTGCGTGAACTCGAGAGTGAGGAGCCGGACTGCAGGAGTTGGGAGTAGGCAGACCCTCCCCCCGGAGGCATTCGCCATCCTTCTCCATGCCCCTGGTGGCAATGGCGGGTGTGAAGGGGGGCCTCCCACTCACCCCGCCCTACCTGCTCCTCTTGGGAGCCCAACTGGGGCCCCAATGGGGCAGAGGGACTCCCCCTATGAGGGAGTGAGGGGGCCTAGCCCACCCAGCCAGCCCCGTAGGTCCTTCGCCTCTCTTTATTTTAAGAGACCGCATGGCCAAAGTGCGTGTTTTTTAAACCAATTTCGTGTGCGTGCAAGTGTGGTGGTTTTTTTTGGGGGGGGGGGGTGGGCGTACTAAGCACAGGCGTACCTTGCATAGCACACCCACCGGGAGCCGGGCTGCGACCACCAAACTCAATTCACATGTAGCCGAGACCGGGATCCGAACCCTTGGCTGCAGAGGTGAATGGCTTGTCAACGCAGTGCCAATCACGTTGAGCCACCACAGCTCCCTCACAATGCTTTTGAAACCATTTCCAAGCTACCCTAAACTCCTAGTTTGTTGTGGCTCATCTTGTTTGACATATTTCTGTCCACCTTTTGACTTTATTATTTTTTTGGGCCCTTTTTGTTATTTTTTTTTTGTTTTTTGGGACACATGTAAATTTTTTGGGGTAATATCTTTTAACATATGTTTTGAACTACAATTTTTTTTTAAGGATTTTGGAGGGTGTGAAGTGACCACAAAAGCTTATTTTTTTTGGTTTAATTTACCCACAAGGAGGTTGTTGTTCCTTGTTTAATGTCGTTTTAATTTTTAAAATGTGTCTGCCTACTCACTATAACAATCTCTATATTTGTTTGCAAAAAATACCAACCAAAATATACCTTTATTCAGGTTGAAAAGGTAAATAAATAAAAAGTACAACCATCTGGCAATCAAAAAGCAAAACCAAATAAAAACAAAGAAGCCTGGATAAAAACAAAGGAGACCCTGCTTGAAGCTGTAAACACAAGGGTCCACCAAGAAAACAATGAAGGCTGTGAAGGCAAAAAAAAATTCGCTTCGGTGCACCATCTCCTCACTTCTTCCTCCCTGCAGTCTTCCCTGCAGTCTTCCCTTCAGCCTTCCCTGCAGTCTTCCCTGCAGCCTTCCCTGCAGTCTTCCCTGCAGCCTTCCCTGCAGCCTTCCCTGCAGGCCTAGTCCTCAGGGGCTGTGTTCCTGGAGCCGACGTGCCAGGAGCCAGAGCAGGCTCAGGAAGAGGAGGAGCAGGAGAAGGAGCAGGAGCAGGAGATGGAGCAGGACCAGGAAGCGCAGTAAGGACAGGAGTGTGAATCAGCTCAATGCCAATATCGTCATTGAGCTGTCCCAGTGTGGCCATGCTTATGGCCTGGAATATGATGGATTCGCAGCGCACACGCTGGCCCAGCTCAAGATTTTTAAGCTTGGCTGCGATCAGCGCTGCAAATCCCTCTTCCTCACTGGGCGGCTCTCTGATGGCCAAAGTTGCTTCACAGAGCATGGCCTGGGTCTCCTCCTCCATCTGCATGAGCCTTCTGGCCCTTTTTGCTGGGTTCCGGATAGGAGGGATTTGGGAGATACAATCATGCTGGCGTGACTCCTGTCTCCCACTGGGGCCTGCCTCCTCCTGGCTCCCAGTGGGGCCTGCCTCTTCCTGGCTTCCTGCGTGGCCTGCCTCTTCCTGGCTCCCTGCGTGGCCTGCCTCCCCCTGGCTCCCTGCGGGGCCTGCCTCCCCCTGGCTCCCTGCGTGGCCTGCCTCCTCCTGGCTTTGCTCTGCCTGTGTATAATAAAAAAGGGACATATTTTATTTTTTGGCTTCATTCATCACACACATTTCTAACTTAATGACATATCATAATTGAATGCTAAAATATATTTACCACAGGCCCTCCATCCCTAATTCTGTGGCCCCTTACACAGCTTTAGATATGTGCCCCCTGGAGCTGGGGGGGTTGATGCTGACTGAAATTCCAAAGTAGGGGGCCTTTACCCAACCGTTTTTTTACTTTAGGGTGGACAAAATGTTAATGGGCAAAAAGGGTGTTTAACATCTGCGGCCACTGTATGGTGTACCTAATGGCGTACAAGAAAATGACACACATTCATTATGACCTCTGCATTTATGTATCTTGTCCCCATTCTGTTTTGCCACTATTGCTTAGTGATATGTTCCTAATTTTTTGGGCAATCATTTATATAATTTCGATCACTTGTAACATAAATTACTCATCATTATTATACTTTGCATTACAAAAATGAATATGAAAATGCAATACCTGGCTCCATGGGTCACAATCTGGGTCCTCCAGGAACTCAGGCTCTTCCTCTGAGCTTGCCTGCTCTTGCCTGCAGGGAACACTGGAGGGCTGACTGCAGGGAACACTGGAGGGCTGACTGCAGGGAACACTTTACTGCCTCCTTGGGGGAAGGGTAGACATGGATGGCCTGGACTCAATGTGATCATCCAGGTACTGCATCTGACCATAGTACCACAGGTTTGGCTTGTAGACGCTGTCAGCTGCAGCCCCAGATCTCATCGAGGCCAGGACTTGTGACCGTTGGGTCCTGTAGGTGCCCCGAAGCGAATTTATTTTAGCCTTCACAGTCTCCAATGTAGCGTTGGGGACCCTTGTTTTTACAAATTCAAGCAGGGCCTCCTTTGCTTTCTTCCGGGCATCTTTGTTTTTATTAATTTTGCTTTTTGATTGCCAGAGCACTGGATGTTCCTTCCATCTCTGGATAAATTCCGTCAGAAATTCGGGATCCTTAAAGGCCTCCATTAGTTCTGCATGTACAAAACAAAAACCAAAGCCTAGTGTCAGTCAAGCCACTACTACTAATTAGCTTTTAACACCATGGGGGTTATTTATGAAAGGAAAATACACTCTGCACTTCAATTGCACTGAAAGTGCACTTGGAAGTGCAATCGTTGTATAAATCTGAGAGGGGTAGATCAGAAATTAGGGGAAGCTCTGCTGATTTTATCAGCCAATGATGTCCATGCTAAAATGCTATTTATAAAATTCTCCTTGCATGTCCTCCTCAAGATCTACAGCGACTGCATTTCCAAGTGCACTTGTAGTGCAAAGTGGCTTTTCCTTTAAGTAAACAACCCCCCATATCTTCTAGCCCACACAATCATCCACTGTTCCCTAATATTATTAATGTCCATAATCCAGCTACATACCGTCTTATGATCCGATCGTCTCTTCCGCCTTGTTCCGCAGGTTGTGAACGGCGCTTGCAATGACGTGGATCCCTTTAAACGGCGCGAACGTGTGACGCGATGCACGAGATCCCGCCCCTGACGTTCGGTCTCGTCTTTTCCACACCCCTTTCTCGATCTTTCTTTGTGGGTGTGTTTTAGTGAAGAAAGATGGTGACAAATATGGCAAGCTCAAGCCATCAGGCAGGCCAGGCCCAGCCAACCGGACGATCCCGGCGGAGGTACAAGGCCTCAAACATGGTCTTCCAGGAGATGGTGGAGATGGTCACCATATTACAAAGGGAGGATTATGATGGGAAGCATGGCCCTTACATTAGGGTGACCAGACATCCCCAGTTTCAGGGGACAGTCCCCTGATTGAGGACACTGTCCCCGGACCAAATCTGTCCCTGGTTTTGTCCCCAGGTTGGATTTAATAGGGGGCAGGGTAAATTTCAAAGACAATCAGTGCAGAATTTAAAAAAAAAATAGAATTATACCCCCCCCCCCCACTCCGCTGTGCCTACTAGCATAGGGGGGTTGTATTTTTCCCATTATCTGTGCCCCTTTCTGATGATCATGTGCTGGTTGGAGTGGAGGGAATATTTCTTCAGTTTTGGGCGCATGCCCATTCAGCTCTCCTCGCATGTTCTTCTGCCTTGGCTCAAATCCTGGCCAGCCACCTGCTTATCTCCTTGCCTTCCCTGGCGGAGTGATCTTCCTCCCCACCCAGTAGTAGCCGGGGCTCGAAGAGTAAGACTTGAGAGGCTGTGAGGCAGCTTTACTAGTAAAGAAAAAATTTGTCCCCAGATTTCATTTTAAAAATCTGGTCACCTTACCTTACATGCATCCAAACAAGGTGAAGGCCGAAAATCATGGAGAAGGTGATCAGGAGGCTGCATGACTAATTTGGCCAACGCAGGACTCGAGAGCAATTAAGAAAGAGGTGCTCAGACCTCAAAAACAGAGAGCCAGAACAACTCCAGCATCAATAGGCTCATTCGGGCAAAAAGTATGTTTTTTTCTTTTTTGACACATTTGTGGTGTTTGTTAACCACTTTAGCCCCGGACCATATTGCTGTCCAAAGACCAGAGCACTTTTTGCGATTCGGCACTGCGTCGCTTTAACTGACAATTGCGCGGTCGTGCGACGTGGCTCCCAAACAAAATTGCCGTCCTTTTTTTCCCACAAATAGAGCTTTCTTTTGGTGGTATTTGATCATCTCTGCGGTTTTTATTTTTTGCGCTATAAACAAAAACAGAGCGACTATTTTGAAAAAAATGCAATATTTTTTACATTTTGCTATAATAAATATCCCCCAAAAATATATAAAAAAAAAAATTTTTTCCTCAGTTTAGGCGATACGTATTCTTCTACATATACGTATTCTTCTACATATTTTTCGTTAAAAAAATCGCAATTAGCGTTTATTGATTGGTTTGCGCAAAAGTTATAGCGTTTACAAAATAGGGGGTAGTTTTATGGCATTTTTATTATTATTATTTTTTTTACTAGTAATGGCGGCGATCAGCGTTTTTTTTCGGTACTGCGATATTATGGCGGACACTTCGGACACTTTTGACACATTTTTGGGACCATTGGCATTTTTTTAGCGATCAATGCTATAAAAATGCATTGGATTACTATAAAAATGCCATTGGCAGTGAAGGGGTTAACACTAGGGGGCGGGGAAGGGGTTAAGTGTGTTCCTATTTGTGTTCTAACTGTATGGGGGGGTGGACTTACTAGGGGGAATCACTGATCTTCTGTTCATACATTGTATGAACAGAAAATCAGCGTTTCCCCTGCTGACAGGAACGAGCGCTGTGTGTTTTCACACACAGCTCCCGTTCCCCGCTCTGTAACGAGCGATCGCGTGTGCCCGGCGGCGATTGTGCCCGCCGGGCACACGCACGGGACTCGGGAGCGAGCGGGGGGCGCGCGCGCGGGCCGCCGGCGGCGCGCACGCGCCCCCTAGTGGCCGCGAAAGGCGTGACGTAGAGCTACGGGCTCTCGCGCAGGAGTGCCGACCTCCCGCCGTATTACTGCGGCGGCTGGTCGGCAAGTGGTTAATTGTGCCATGTGATTTTAATTTCAGGTTGTACTGTATCTGTTTGTGGGCACAAAAAGTGGTCGGAGGAGTCGTCGTTCATACGTTGTTTTTCGACCTACTAAACCACAATCTTCGTGCTAAATATCATCATGCGCCTAGTTCGCATGGACAAAATGGAGTGTATAAACGACTCCTACGACCAATTCATGTGTCCCCAAACAGGAATCTTGCCATTTTTGGTGTAATGTGACTTCACTTGTGATCTTTTGTAATGTGGATTTGTACCTAAATTAAAGTCGATGTGAAAAGCTTAGTAAATATGACCAATAAACAGAAAAAGGAGAGTCTGCTCAGCAGTGGATTCTGCACATGTTGATATACTCTGTACTTGTATTTTTAGTTCTCACTCATATCTCTTTATAATCTTTTACCTTTTTTTTCCCCCTATCTTCAATCTCCTAGGGCGCAGGGAATCAGCAAGGCAGGACGGAACTTCCCAAGCCCCACCCCCGAGGGATAATGACGCTGCCACCACATCCGGTAAATTTTCAACATAACACCCATACCCAGGTAATCTAGATCAGGGATCCTCAAACTACGGCCCTCCAGCTGTTGTGGAACTACACATCCCATGAGGCATTGTAAAACTCTGACATTCACAGACATGACTAGACATGATGGGAATTGTATTTCCTGAACAACTGGAGGGCCGTAGTTTGAAGAACCATGATCTACATGTATGTCTTCCGAATTTTAATACCTTTTTTGTTCCCACATTTCAGGAGCAAGTCGTGCAGCGACAATGGACAAGGATACTGCCAAGTTTGTGCTGTCCGAAATATGGTCCTTCAGGGAACAACTGGAGGACATCCAGGACACTGCAAGAGAAGTGATCGAAAAATCCAAAGGGCTGGAGCTACAAATTAAAAATGTAATTGATTATTTGGGTAGTTTTTGATTTATTTTGTGTTTATTTTGTAATTTAAAAAATGTTATACAGGTTTGGTTTATAAAAAAAAAAAAACATTTTATTTTTGGATTAATGTAAAAAAAAACAAAAAAAAAATGATTTTATTTTTGGAATAATGTAAAAAAAAAAAAAAAAAAAAAGTGATTTTATTTTTGGAATAATGTAAAAAAAATTGTAATGTTAAAAAGTTATAATGTTTTTCAAGATGCAAAAAAATAAAAAAAATATGGACAGTAAAATATGTGTGTCTTGTTATTTAAGCTCAATGATGAATTGGAAATACCTCAAAAAAATGTATGCTGAGAACATTAAACAATGATGGATAGTTATTTCAGTCCATCACAAACACATGGCACTATGATAACCTAGGACAATGATGGCGAACCTTGGCACTCCAGATGTTTTGAAACTACATTTCCCTTGATGCTACGCTATACTGCAGAATGCATGAGCATCATGGGAAATGTAGTTCCAAAACATCTGGGGTGCCAAGGTCGCCATCACTGACCTAGGAGATAAAATAAAAACACAAACCTTATAAATTAATTAAACAACAAAGAAAAGACTGTTTCAGGCAAAAAAGAAATTTAATGATTCAGCCAAGATCTGGCATTGGAATGGCCCCCCTACCCATAAAATAGTCCACATATGCCTGACGCACAGCACGTGCGTTTCGGGGGGCCAATTGTGGATGGGCAGCCTCACGAGCCGCCTCTGGAAGTTCAACTGGGTCATCAGGCAAAAGAGTTAAATAAGTTGAAGAATGTCTTCTTAAATAATTGTGGAGAATGCAGCAACACATAATTATGTAATTAAACTTATATTCGGCCATGTTTATGGCGGTCAGAAATAGCCGGAAACGGCTGGCCATGATGCCAAAGGCATTTTCCACCACACGTCTGGCTCTGGCCAGCCTGTAATTGAACACCCTCCTCTCAGGGGTGAGGGCGCATTGGGGAAATGGCCTCATGAGGTGAGGACCCAATGCGAAAGCCTCATCTGCGACAAAAACGAAGGGCAGACCCTCTTCATTCTCCTCCGCAGGCAGCAATCCCAGGTCCTCCGAATGAAGCCGTTGGGCGAACTCCGTCTCGGCAAAGACACCACCGTCCGACATCCACCCATTTTTCCCAACGTCTAGGTAGAGAAATTCATAATTGGCAGAAACCACCGCCATCAGAACAACACTGTGGAACCCTTTGTAGTTGAAATAATGGGATCCGGAATGGGGTGGTGGCACGATGCGGACGTGCTTGCCGTCAATGGCTCCTCCGCAGTTAGGAAAATTCTATCGCCGGGAGAAGTCCACTGCCACAGTCTGCCATTCCTGTGGCGTGGTGGGGAACTGTAGATACCAAAAAAAAAAAATCAAACAAACATTCCTAAAAGAACATCACAAAACATTTTTTGATACCAAAAAAAATAAAAAACATTAATTTGTAGTATTATTAAAAATGGGAAAAATAATAAGGGATCACTAAAGCAGATTAATCACACCCACTGATAGTCACAATTCTACAAAAAATAAGGGGAGTGGAGGCCCAAGATGAGTTTGAGACCTCTAAAAAAAAAAAAAGGTAATTTATACAATTAGAAAATAAAGAGGGGGGGGGGTTGTGCGTGCACTACAATATAGGACAAAAATATAGGGGGATATATGGACTTCTATAGACAGCACTACAATATAGGACAAAATATAGGGACTTCTATAGACAACACTACAATATAGGACAAAATATAGGGGGATATAGGGACTTCTATAGACAGCACTACAATATAGGACAAAATATAGGGGGATATAGGGACTTCTATAGACAGCACTACAATATAGGACAAAATATAGGGACTTCTATAGACAACACTACAATATAGGACAAAATATAGGGACTTCTATAGACAACACTACAATATAGGACAAAATATAGGGACTTCTATAGACAGCACTACAATATAGGACAAAATATAGGGACTTCTATAGACAGCACTACAATATAGGACAAAATATAGGGACTTCTATAGACAACACTACAATATAGGACAAAATATAGGGACTTCTATAGACAACACTACAATATAGGACAAAATATAGGGGGATATAGGGACTTCTATAGACAGCACTACAATATAGGACAAAATATAGGGGGATATAGGGACTTCTATAGACAGCACTACAATATAGGACAAAATATAGGGACTTCTATAGACAACACTACAATATAGGACAAAATATAGGGGGATATAGGGGACTAGGCTAGGTGGGTTTGGGCCACAAAAAAAAAAAAAAAGCTGGACAGGTTGGCAAAACAAAAGATGCATGTAGGAGCAAATATAAAATGAATACAGCATGCATGGAGATGAAAGGGAACATTACCAGCAGATCACAAACAGGTTAATTAGGGACTGTTTAAAACCAAAAAAATTGAAACAAATACAAAAGCCAAAATGAAACATAGTTTGTGCATTTAAAGGGCACCACTTACCCTAATATAGTCCTCCTGCAGAACATGAATGATAGCAGAACAGGTCTGGGGAATTATGAGGCCCAGAGCCTGGGGGGAGATGCCCGTCGAGAACTTCAAGTCCTGAAGACTTCTCCCTGTTGCCAGGTACCTCAAGGTGGCAACTAGCCGATGCTCAGCAGTGATGGCTTCCCGCAATAACGGTGTCCTGCCTGGTGATATAAGGCGACACCGAAGCCAAAAGCTGCTGGAATACGGGGTCAGACATCCAAAGAAAATTCCTGAAATCATCAGGGTTATTTTCTCGGATCTCCCGCAGCAGAGGCATATGAGAGAACCGGTCCCTGCGAAGAAACCAGTTCTTGGCCCACAAAGTCCTCCTCGCCCTCCTCAAGGACTTGAGCCGGGATGCAGCACACATCCTAACTAGAAGCACAGAACGATCTCGGCGACGAGAACGTACCGCAACATGGCTAGAAAATGGTCGTCAAATCAGATCGCACTAAAACACCGCTCTGAAGTACAGAAAGGCCTTTGAAGAACGGACCTGCAAAACAGGAACGTGTAGACAAGAACGCACTGCCAAAACAGATACGATCGGAAAACAAGCACTGTATCACAAATACGACCCCAAAAGCACAAACTGTACGACAGAAAACGATATTAAAGCACGAAGACTGAAAAGCGCAAATCGTCTCTCACCAAACTTTTACTAACACGCAGC
The DNA here is from genome assembly GCA_029574335.1 of Rana kukunoris. NCBI lineage: Eukaryota > Metazoa > Chordata > Amphibia > Anura > Ranidae > Rana > Rana kukunoris. The sequence continues at coordinate 152,332,307 of CM056056.1, forward strand.
AACACGATATCAGCAAAAGAGGCCGTCTTCCGCATGGAAATGACCCTTTATAGTTCCGTCATACGTGATGGACGTCACAGCGCTTTTTGGGAAAAACGATAGTGCGTACGCAACGTCGTTTTGGAAAATGAAGTTTGAAAAACGTTGTTTTTTTTCATGAGATAAAACATCGTTTTTTTTTATCGCAAAAAGTGATCGTGTGTACGCGGCATTAGACGAACGTACGGAACAGTAAGGTAATGGCAGGCCCAAATCTAAACCAGCAACTCCTTCGGGGGTAGTGCTATACTGTTATACAAGCTGTACACTCACTACTTTACATTGTAAAATGTGCAAAGTGTGATTTCTTTAGTGTTGTCACATGAAAAGATATAATAGAATGTAGCAATACTCCCTCAGGAGCCGCTGGTTGATTTGGGATCGGCGTGTTAAGTTACCTTTCAGCTTTGTCTAGGGGTGAAATCAGTGAGCAGAGCAGTAAGCGAATGTCCAGCCAGTAGATAAGGTTTTCCAAATGCTTTATTTCTTGGGACCAACACGACCAACATCATCAACCTGTCCTATCTACCTCCTGTTGAAGTAGAGAAAACCTTAGATGAACAGGAGAGCAAGCCTGCTCTCAGTAACAATGTATTTCATCGCCACTCTAGCCAGGGTGGGCAAAGTGATCCCCGGACAGACCTCTGCCACAAGCCTGGCAGCCGGAGTTCTACTTTAAGGGTGCTGGAAGGAACAGGTCCTTGCTATGGACCTGGCTCTGATTGGATTTAAGATGCTAGATTAGGCCTCTGCCACAGGCTCTATGCTGACAATGTGAACAGCAGAGCGAATCCTTCCAGTCAATCACAATTGGGTGACCGATTGCATACCTGCCAACTGTCCCATTTTTAACGGGACAGTCCCGTCAAATAGGACCTAGTCCCGGCTAATTTAGCCTGCCTGGACTTGTCCCAGCTAGTGGGGAAGGCATTTGAGCCCGTTTTCGGGCTGTCCTGTAAAGTCCGTTATATGGGCAGCCAGGGACTGTCACGTCTGCAGGGATCCGGAGGAAGCCTATTCTCACTTCTGAAGGCGTGGCTACACGTCCTTTGTTCTGTGATTGGGTAAAATGTTTTAAGGGGGCGTGTGTTTAGGTGGCAGCCCCTGGGCCCTGAGCCCTGAGCCTTGGGCCCTGAGCCTCTGACCATCCCACCTCCTGCCCTGAGCCTCCCTGCCCTTCCCACCTCCTGCCCTGAGCCTCTCTGCCCTTCCCACCTCCTGCCCTGAGCCTCTGACCATCCCACCTCCTACCCTGAGCCTCTGACTATCACACCTCCTGCCCTGAGCCTCTGACCATCCCACCTCCTGCCCTGAGCCTCTGACCATCCCACCTCCTGCCCTGAGCCTCCCTGCCCATCCCACCTCCTGCCCTGAGCCTCCCTGCCCTTCCCACCTCCTGCCCTGAGCCTCCCTGTCCTTCCCACCTCCTGTCCTGAGCCTCTGACCATCCCACCTCCTGCCCTGAGCCTCTGACCATCCCACCTCCTGCCCTGAGCCTCTGACCATCCCACCTCCTGCCCTGAGCCTCCCTGCCCTTCCCACCTCCTGCCCTGAGCCTCCCTGCCCTTCCCACCTCCTGCCCTGAGCCTCTGACCATCCCACCTCCTGCCCTGAGCCTCTGACCATCCCACCTCCTGCCCTGAGCCTCTGACCATCCCACCTCCTGCCCTGAGCCTCTGACCATCCCACCTCCTGCCCTGAGCCTCTGACCATCCCACCTCCTGCCCTGAGCCTCTGACCATCCCATCCCCTGCCCTGAGCCTCTGACCATTCCACCTCCTGCCCTGAGCCTCTGACCATCCCACCTCCTGCCCTGAGCCTCTGACCATCCCACCTCCTGCCCTGAGCCTCTGACCATCCCACCTCCTGCCCTGAGCCTCTGACCATCCCATCCCCTGCCCTGAGCCTCTGACCATCCTACCTCCTGCCCTGAGCCTCTGACCATCCCACCTCCTGCCCTGAGCATCCCTGCCCTTCCCACCTCCTGCCCTGAGCCTCTGACAATCCCACCTCCTGCCCTGAGCCTCTGACCATCCCATCCCCTGCCCTGAGCCTCTGACCATCCCACCTCCTGCCCTGAGCCTTTGACCATCCCACCTCCTGCCCTGAGCCTCTGACCATCCCACCTCCTGCTCTGAGCCTCTGACCATCCCATCCCCTGCCCTGAGCCTCTGACCATCCCATCCCCTGCCCTGAGCCTCTGACCATCCCATCCCCTGCCCTGAGCCTCTGACCATTCCACCTCCTGCCCTGAGCCTCTGACCATCCCATCCCCTGCCCTGAGCCTCTGACCATCCCACCTCCTGCCCTGAGCCTCTGACCATCCCACCTACTGCCCTGAACCTCTGACCATCCCATCCCCTGCCCTTAGCCTCTGACCATCCCATCCCTGCCCTGAGCCTCTGACCATCCCATCCCCTGCCCTGAGCCTCCCTGCCCTTCCCACCTCCTGCCCTGAGCCTCTGACCATCCCATCCCCTGCCCTGAGCCTCTGACCATCCCACCTCCTGCCCTGAATCTCTGACCATCCCACCTCCTGCCCTGAGCCTCTGACCATCCCACCTCCTGCCCTGAGCCTCTGACAATCCTATCCCCTGCCCTGAGCCTCTGACCATCCCATCCCCTGCCCTGAGCCTCTGACCATCCCACCTCCTGCCCTGAGCCTCCCTGCCCATCCCACCTCCTGCCCTGAGCCTCCCTGCCCTTCCCACCTCCTGCCCTGAGCCTCCCTGTCCTTCCCACCTCCTGTCCTGAGCCTCTGACCATCCCACCTCCTGCCCTGAGCCTCTGACCATCCCACCTCCTGCCCTGAGCCTCTGACCATCCTATCCCCTGCCCTGAGCCTCTGACCATCCCATCCCCTGCCCTGAGCCTCTGACCATCCCACCTCCTGCCCTGAGCCTCTGACCATCCCACCTCCTGCCCTGAGCCTCTGACCATCCCATCCCCTGCCCTGAGCCTCTGACCATCCTATCCCCTGCCCTGAGCCTCTGACCATCCCATCCCCTGCCCTGAGCCTCTGACCATGCCACCTCCTGCCCTGAGCCTCTGACCATCCCACCTCCTGCCCTGAGCCTCCCTGCCCTTCCCACCTCCTGCCCTGAGCCTCCGAACATCCCACCTCCTGCGCTGAGCCTCTGACCATCCCACCTCCTGCCCTGAGCCTCCCTGCCCTTCCCACCTCCTGCCCTGAGCCTCTGACCATCCCACCTCCTGCCCTGAGCCTCCCTGACCATCCCACCTCCTGCCCTGAGCCTCTCTGCCCTTCCCATCTCCTGCCCTGAGCCTCCCTGCCCTTCCCACCTCCTGCCCTGAGCCTCTCTGCCCTTCCCACCTCCTGCCCTGAGCCTCTGACCATTCCACCTCCTGCCCTGAGCCTCTGACCATTCCGACTCCTGCTCTGAGCCTCCCTGTCCTTCCCACCTCCTGTCCTGAGCCTCTGACCATCCCACCTCCTGCCCTGAGCCTCTGACCATCCCACCTCCTGCCCTGAGCCTCTGACCATCCTATCCCCTGCCCTGAGCCTCTGACCATCCCATCCCCTGCCCTGAGCCTCTGACCATCTCACCTCCTGCCCTGAGCCTCTGACCATCCCACCTCCTGCCCTGAGCCTCTGACCATCCCATCCCCTGCCCTGAGCCTCTGACCATCCTATCCCCTGCCCTGAGCCTCTAACCATCCCATCCCCTGCCCTGAGCCTCTGACCATGCCACCTCCTGCCCTGAGCCTCTGACCATCCCACCTCCTGCCCTGAGCCTCCCTGCCCTTCCCACCTCCTGCCCTGAGCCTCCGAACATCCCACCTCCTGCCCTGAGCCTCTGACCATCCCACCTCCTGCCCTGAGCCTCCCTGCCCTTCCCACCTCCTGCCCTGAGCCTCTGACCATCCCACCTCCTGCCCTGAGCCTCCCTGACCATCCCACCTCCTGCCCTGAGCCTCCCTGCCCTTCCCATCTCCTGCCCTGAGCCTCCCTGCCCTTCCCACCTCCTGCCCTGAGCCTCTCTGCCCTTCCCACCTCCTGCCCTGAGCCTCTGACCATTCCACCTCCTGCCCTGAGCCTCTGACCATTCCGACCCCTGCTCTGAGCCTCTGACCATCCCATCCCCTGCCTTGAGCCTCTGACCATCCCATCCCCTGCCCTGAGCCTCTGACCATCCCATTCCCTGCCCTGAGCCTTTGACCATCCCATCCCCTGCCCTGAGCCTCTGACCATCCCATCCCCTGCCCTGAGCCTCTGACCATCCCACACCCTGAGCCTCTGACCATCCCATCCCCTGCCCTGAGCCTTTGACCATCCCATCCCCTGCCCTGAGCCTCTGACCATCCCACCTCCTGCCCTAAGCCTCTGACCATCCCACCTCCTGCCCTGAGCTTCTGACCATCCCACCTCCTGCCCTGAGCCTCTGACCATCCCATCCCCTGCCCCGAGCCTCTGACCAGCCCATCCCCTGCCCTGAGCCTCTGACCATCCCATTCCCTGCCCTGAGCCTTTGACCATCCCATCCCCTGCCCTGAGCCTTTGACCATCCCATCCCCTGCCCTGAGCCTCTGACCATCCCATCACCTGCCCTGAGCCTCTGACCATCCCATCCCCTGCCCTGAGCCTCTGACCATCCCATCCCCTGCCCTGAGCCTCTGACCATCCCATCCCCTGCCCTGAGCCTCTGACCATCCCATCCCCTGCCCTGAGCCTCTGACCATCCCATCCCCTGCCCTGAGCCTCTGACCATCGCATCCCCCGCTCTGAGCCTCTGACCATCCCATCCCCTGCCCTGAGCCTCTGACCATCCCACCTCCTGCCCTGAGCCTTTGACCATCCCATCCCCTGCCCTGAGCCTCTGACCATCCCATCCCCTGCCCTGAGCCTCTGACCATCCCATCCCCTGCCCTGAGCCTCTGACCATCCCATCCCCTGCCCTGAGCCTCTGACCATCCCATCCCCTGCCCTGAGCCTTTGACCATCCCAACCCCTGCCCTGAGCCTTTGACCATCCCATCCCCTGCCCTGAGCCTCTGACCATCCCATCCCCTGCCCTGAGCCTCTGACCATCCCATTCCCTGCCCTAAGCCTCTGACCATCCCACCTCCTGCCCTGAGCCTCTGACCATCCCATCCCCTGCCCTGAGCCTCTGACCATCCCATCCCCTGCCCTGAGCTTCTGACCATCCCATCCCTTGCCCTGAGCCTCTGACCATCCCATCCCCTGCCCTGAGCCTCTGACCATCCCACCTCCTGCCCTTCCCACCTCCTGCCCTGAGCCTCTCTGCCCCTCCTGCCCTGAGCCTCTCTGCCCTTCCCACCTCCTGCCCTGAGCCTCTCTGCCCTTCCCACCTCCTGCCCTGAACCTTTGACCATCCTATCCCCTGCCCTGAGCCTCTGACCATCCCATCCCCTGCCCTGAGCCTCTGACCATCCCACCTCCTGCCCTGAGCCTCTGACCATCCCACCTCCTGCCCTGAGCCTCTGACCATCCCATCCCCTGCCCTGAGCCTCTGACCATCCTATCCCCTGCCCTGAGCCTCTGACCATCCCATCCCCTGCCCTGAGCCTCTGACCATGCCACCTCCTGCCCTGAGCCTCTGACCATCCCACCTCCTGCCCTGAGCCTCCCTGCCCTTCCCACCTCCTGCCCTGAGCCTCCGAACATCCCACCTCCTGCCCTGAGCCTCTGACCATCCCACCTCCTGCCCTGAGCCTCCCTGCCCTTCCCACCTCCTGCCCTGAGCCTCTGACCATCCCACCTCCTGCCCTGAGCCTCCCTGACCATCCCACCTCCTGCCCTGAGCCTCCCTGCCCTTCCCATCTCCTGCCTGAGCCTCCCTGCCCTTCCCACCTCCTGCCCTGAGCCTCTCTGCCCTTCCCACCTCCTGCCCTGAGCCTCTGACCATTCCACCTCCTGCCCTGAGCCTCTGACTATTCCGACCCCTGCTCTGAGCCTCTGACCATCCCATCCCCTGCCTTGAGCCTCTGACCATCCCCTGCCCTGAGCCTCTGACCATCCCATTCCCTGCCCTGAGCCTTTGACCATCCCATCCCCTGCCCTGAGCCTCTGACCATCCCATCCCCTGCCCTGAGCCTCTGACCATCCCCTGCCCTGAGCCTTTGACCATCCCATCCCCTGCCCTGAGCCTTTGACCATCCCATCCCCTGCCCTGAGCCTCTGACCATCCCACCTCCTGCCCTAAGCCTCTGACCATCCCACCTCCTGCCCTGAGCTTCTGACCATCCCACCTCCTGCCCTGAGCCTCTGACCATCCCATCCCCTGCCCCGAGCCTCTGACCAGCCCATCCCCTGCCCTGAGCCTCTGACCATCCCATCCCCTGCCCTGAGCCTCTGACCATCCCATCACCTGCCCTGAGCCTCTGATCATCCCATCCCCTGCCCTGAGCCTCTGACCATCCCATCCCCTGCCCTGAGCCTCTGACCATCCCATCCCCTGCCCTGAGCCTCTGACCATCCCATCCCCTGCCCTGAGCCTCTGACCATCGCATCCCCTGCTCTGAGCCTCTGACCATCCCATCCCCTGCCCTGAGCCTCTGACCATCCCACCTCCTGCCCTGAGCCTTTGACCATCCCATCCCCTGCCCTGAGCCTCTGACCATCCCATCCCCTGCCCTGAGCCTCTGACCATCCCATCCCCTGCCCTGAGCCTCTGACCATCCCATCCCCTGCCCTGAGCCTCTGACCATCCCATCCCCTGCCCTGAGCCTTTGACCATCCCATCCCCTGCCCTGAGCCTTTGACCATCCCATCCCCTGCCCTGAGCCTCTGACCATCCCATCCCCTGCCCTGAGCCTCTGACCATCCCATCCCCTGCTCTAAGCCTCTGACCATCCCATTCCCTGCCCTAAGCCTCTGACCATCCCACCTCCTGCCCTGAGCCTCTGACCATCCCATCCCCTGCCCTGAGCTTCTGACCATCCCATCCCTTGCCCTGAGCCTCTGACCATCCCATCCCCTGCCCTGAGCCTCTGACCATCCCACCTCCTGCCCTTCCCACCTCCTGCCCTGAGCCTCTCTGCCCCTCCTGCCCTGAGCCTCTCTGCCCTTCCCACCTCCTGCCCTGAGCCTCTCTGCCCTTCCCACCTCCTGCCCTGAACCTTTGACCATCCCACCTCCTGCCCTGAGCCTCTGACCATCCCACCTCCTGCCCTGAACCTCTCTGCCCTTCCCACCTCCTGCCCTGAGCCTCTCTGACCATCCCACCTCCTGCCCTGAGCCTCTCTGACCATCCCACCTCTTGCCCTGAACCTTTGACCATCCCACCTCCTGCCCTGAGCCTCTGACCATCCTACCTCCTGCCCTGAGCCTCTTCCCTTTCCACCTCCTGCCCTGAGCCTCTCTGCCCTTCCCACCTCCTACCCTGAGCCTCTCTGCCCTTCCCACCTCCTGCCCTGAGCCTCTCTGCCCTTCCCACCTCCTGCCCTGAGCCTCTCTGCCCTTCCCACCTCCTGCCCTGAGGCTCTCTGACCTTCCCACCCCCTGCCCTGAGCCTCTCTGACCTTCCCACCTCCTGCCCTGAGCCTCTCTGCCCTTCCCACCTCCTGCCCTGAGCCTCTCTGCCCTTCCCACCTCCTGCCCTGAGCCTCTCTGCCCTTCCCACCTCCTGCCCTGAGCCTCTCTGCCCTTCCCACCTCCGGCCCTGAGCCTCTGACCATCCCATCTCCTGCTCTGAGCCTCTGACCATCCCATCTCCTGCCCGCAGGGGAGTGAATAAAATAATGTAATGGGCAGTGATATAAAGGTTTCCCCTATATTAGTAACTCCCCTTACCTTAGTGTATTCACTCTTCGGAAGGTGGTCTCTGGTCACCAGAGTGGCTACCACATCAGAGTTCCTGGCATTCCCCTTTACATCAGAGTCTGCAGGATTGCCCCTTAGAGTGAAAGGGTAATTCTGCAGGCCCTGATGTAAAGGGGACCTCTGATGTAAAGGTAATGCAGTGGACTCTGATGTAAGGGAAGGTTCTGGTGACCAGAGACCACCTTATATCAGACTTCCCCCTTATATCTTGATCTGCAGCGTTCCCCTTTACGTAAGAGTTCCATTTCACTGTAAGGGGGATCCCTGCAGACTCTGATGTAAGGGGGGAACCCAGTGTAGTGATCTGACCTTCATGTCAATGGAGAAATGTTTTTTGACTTTTGTTTAACTTAAACACATGGCTAATAGCACTAGCTATGTGTTTATAGTTCAAATATTGATACTTGCACTGTTTAGCAGTGAAAAGATTAGTAGGCGAAGATTATGCAGAGTCGGTGGAGCTTCGGGGAAGTGAGTGTGGTAATTAATTAATAGCTGTGCTGCAAAGTGTCCCTGGAATTTTTTTTCAAATGTTGGCAACTATGCGATTGACAGTTGAAGTGTACCTGTCAGTGTGTCGGTCACTAAATCCCAGATGGTTCGTTTAAGTCTCTCAGACAACCTGCCTCTGGGTTCTCCTCGAGCCGACTCCCCACCACACAGCCAGCGGCCTTGGATCTCTCTCTTAGTTGTGAGGGGACCCAGCAAGTCACTGGGGCCCCTCGGCAGCATCCGCCAGGAACTCTGTGTAACTTTCGATCTCGGCCTGGTAGGCCATATCGCCAGGGTCCGTTGGATGCGCACACCCCGAAGGTGGGTGCCGCACCTGGAACCAGGAACCCGCGAAGAACCCTGAAAAATGGCACCTGCCACAGATCTACCCCTCCCCAGCATGCTCGCAAAGGAAAACTCCTCCAATTGGCTGCTGGGGAAAAGTGGCTCTGTTAGAACACCTCTGATGCCATGTGTCGTCCGGGGGTGAGATTGACACCCCCGGAGCGCAAACTGACCCACAGGACAGTTATAAAATGACAGCAGTCCAATTTAGCAAAATTTTGAGTGAGAGCAACATAACTCTCTCACTCCCCAATAACTTTAGCGTGCTGCCCATACTGAAAGTAAGGGGGCGCTACAAGAATATTTACAAAAATTTGAGGGATGTACTCACTTTTGTGAGATACTGTATATACTGTATATAGTATTATTATATATTATGTTGCTGAAACTTCCCAGCAATACTAAGCAGAAGAGGGCAGGACTGGTTGTGTAACACACATCATCAGGAATGGACTGGCCATCGGGACTACCGGGAGACTCCCGGTGGGCTGATGGCTCAGTGGGCCGTTCGGAGGTCTGCAGCAATCTACCCGCCAATCGCCGACAGCTGGCACCTGATGGGTAGATCGAGATTTAGCGAGCATGCAGAGTAGCGCAGGAAGCTTGTGTAATATGTTCTCTCTCCTGTCACGGCACTTATGCTGCACCCTGGTGGCCCCTCCTCTCTTCTCGTCCATCCCCATTTGCTTGTGACATCATCTGGGATGGACGAGAAGAGAGGAGAGGGAGCCGAGTGAGTGCCGTGACAGGAGAGAGGACAAATTACACATGCTACTCTGCGCTACACTGATAGGGATGAGCCGAACACCCCCCCCCCCGGTTCGGTTCGCACCAGAACCTGCAAACGCACCACACCACAACTCCATTAAAGTCTATGGGACCCGAACATTTGAAATCGAAAGTGCTAATTTAAAGGCTAAAATGTCCTAAAAAGTGTTTGGGGACCTGGGGACATGTATCAATGCAAAAAAAGTTTGAAAAACTGAAGTTTTTTTGGGAGCAGTGAATATAATAATGCTTAAAGTGAAACAATAAAAGTGAAATATTCTTTTAAATTTCGTACCGGGGGGGGGGGGGGGTGTGTAAAGTGTGCCTGTGAAATAGCGCATGTCTACCGTACTTAGAACTGTCTCTGCACAAAGTGTAATTTCTGAAGGAAAAAAGCCATTTAAAAATCACTCGAGGCTATAATGAATTGTCGTTTCCCAGCAATTCAGAGAGAATTCATTCATAAAAAAAAAGTGGGGGTCCCCCCAAATTCAATTACCAAGCCCTTTAGGTCTGGTATGTATATTAAGGGGAATCCCGCTGTCAATTTAAAAAAAAAATGACGTGGGGTTCCCCCCAAATATTCATTCCAGACCCTTCTGGTCTGGTGTGGATTTTAAGGAGAACTCCACCCAAAATGTAAAAAAAAAATGGCGTAGAGTTCCCCCAAAAATCCACACCAGACCTCTTATCCGAGCACGCAACCTGGCCGGCCGCAGAAAAGAGGGGGGGACGAGAGAGCGCCCCCCCCTCCTGAACCGTACCAGACCACATGCCCTCAACATAGGGAGGATGTCCATATAAGGGACAAGGGCCTCATCCCCACAACCCTTGCCCCTGTGGTTGTGGGGGTCTGCGGGGGGCTTATCAGAATCTGGAAGACCCCTTTAACAAAAGGGACCCCCAGATCCTGGCTCCCCCCTATGTGAATTGGTAATGGGGTACAGTGTACCTCTACCAATTCACTAAGAAAGTGTAAATAATTGTAAAAAACACACACAAACTGTGGAGAAAATTCCTTTATTAAAAAAAAGAATCCAGCGGTGGTAATCCACTCCCGATCCCCGCTCCCCGCTCCAACATTGTCGGTATTCAGCGAAGGGTGTTCTCCTTTCTGCCAGTGTCCAGTGATTTCCATTTAGGGTAGCTTGAGGGATGAATATAGCCCCTGTCAGGTTAAAGAAAAAAAACTGACAGGGGCTATAACCATCTCTCAAGCTACACAAAATGGACACATATAATACACACACATATATTATTTTATATATTATTTTATATATATATATATATACATTTATATACGCACACACATATATATTATTTATATATATATATATATATATATACAGTATATGTAGCGATACCCCCTCAAGGGCCGCTGGTTGATTTGGGATCGGCATATTAAGTTATTAAACACGACCAACATCAACATGAGGTAGAGAGAAGAGGTTGATGAAAGGAGATAACGTTGCGGTATCAGGCTTTGGATGAAAAAGAAAGCAGTCCTGCTTTCTGCCAGTGGCGGCTGGTGCTCAAATTTTTTGGGGGGGCGCAAACCAAATGCCACCAAATGCAGCCACTGTGCCATCAATTGTCACCACTGTGCCATGCCATCAAACACAGCAACTGTGCCATCAATTGTCACCACTGTACCATGCCATCAAACAGCAACTGTGCCATCAATTGTCACCACTGTACCATGCCATCAAATGCAGCCACTGTGCCATCAATTGTCACCACTGTGCCATGCCATCAAACACAGCAACTGTGCCATCAATTGTCACCACTGTACCATGCCATCAAACAGCAACTGTGCCATCAATTGTCACCACTGTACCATGCCATCAAACGCAGCCACTGTGCCATCAATTGTCACCACTGTGCCATGCAACACAGCAACTGTGCCATCAATTGTCACCACTGTGCCATGCCACCAAATGCAGCCACTGTGACATCAATTGTCACCACTGTGCCATGCCATCAAACACAGCAACTGTGACATCAATTGTCACCACTGTGTCATGCAACACAGCAACTGTGCCATCAATGTGCCACTGTGCCATGCCATCAAACGCAGCCACTGTGCCCCTCAATTGTTGCCACTGTCCCAATTGTCACCACTGTGCCCTTTAATTGTCACCACTGTGCCCCATGATGCCACTGTGCCCATTGTCACCACTGTGCCCATTGTCACCACTGTGCCCCATGATGCCACTGTGCCCATTGTCATCACTGTGCCCCATGATGCCACTGTGCCCATTGTCATCACTGTGCCCCATGATGCCACTGTGCCCCATGCCACTGTGCCCATTGTCTCCTCTGTGCCCTTTGTCACCACTGTGCCCCATGATGCCACTGTGCCCATTGTCGCCTCTGTGCCCATTGTCGCCCCTTTCCCTGTAAAAAGCACTTCTTCCATGTCCTCTCTCGATGTATTCTGCCGCCGTGGTGAAGCTTCAGCCAATCAGGTTCCTGATAACCAGAATCCGGGAACCTGATTGGCTGAAACGGCATCATATATATAAAATATATGTGTGTGTGTATATACATATATATTTCCATTTTGGGTAGCTTGAGGGATGGTTATAGCCCCTGTCAGGTTAAAAAAAAAAAAACTTATAGGAGCTATAACCATTCCTCAAGCTATCCAAAATGGACAATATATATATATACATATATACATTTTTTTCAGCAGGAATGTGGGGGAACGCAATTCCAGCACCTTCAGAACTGAATATATATTATGGCAAGGGGTGCTGGGGTGTGCTGGAGGGTCAATTGATGCTGGCAACTGGGGAATCTATTGTTGCTGTAGGGGATATGTTTTAATGGAGAAAGAGGGTCTATTGTTGCTTGGGTGGTCTTCTGTTGCTCATGGGGAATTTATTGTTGCTGGAGTAGGACTTATGTTGTAGGTGGTTAATAGTTGCTGGGAGGCATCTACTGTTAAGGGAGGGGTCTAATGTTGCTATGGCTGCTGGAGGATCTATTGATGCTTGCTGCTTGGGAATCTATTGTTGCTGAACGGGATATATTTTTGCAGAGGGGTCCATTGTTGCTGGGTAGGTCTATTGTTGCTGGTGGGGGATGTAATGTAGCTGGGGGGTGGGTCGTATGTTGCAGGGGGTCAATCATTGCTGGGAGAGATCTACTGTTGAGGGAGGGGTCTAATGTTGCTGGCTGCTGGAGGATCTATTTATGCTGGCTGTGGGGAGTCCATTGTTGCTGGGGTGTACATTATTGCTGGATCTATTTTACTGCCTTTCTTGTTATTATTCACAAATTCCATACAGAATACTTAGCACCACAAAATGATACTTGGTTCTGTATTCTCTAAAAGGGGTGGTACTGGGAGATGGGTAAGGGGCAGAACAGAGTAACGGTGCTCAGAGGTTGGTAAGGGGCGGACTTCGGAAGGGAGGAGTTCCTGCACCTATTTTCTGAGACAAAAAGCCACACATATATATATATATATATATATATATATATATATATATATATATATATATAAATAATATATTTTATATATATAAATAATATATGTGTGTATATATATATATATATATATATATATATATATATAGTGTAGCTTGAGAGGTGATTATAGTCCCTGTCAGGATTTTTTTTTTTCATTAACCATTGTTTTTGATTATTTTATATAAAAAAACATAATATTTACATCTATATATAATATATATATATTTTCATATATTTATAATTTGTTTCGTTTTTAATATTGTAAATGTTATGTATTTTATATATATATATATATATATATATATGGACAGACATGGTATTACAGTATTACATATTATGTTGCTGAAACGTCCCAGAAATACTAAGTAGAAGAGGGCGGGACTCGTTGTGTAACACACATCATAACACAGCGCAGTGCCCTTCAAAGGGCAGGCGGGTGTTAGTGTCGCAAGGCTTTGCGGGAGTTGTAGTTTGTAGTTGGTCCCTTCTCCCTCACTCCAGGCCGCTGGTTAGTAAATGAAAACTACGTTTCCCGACATGCCCTGTGCGGCGGAACTTGTGCTTTGGGAAAGTTCGGGAAGGTTGCAGGGTAGTTACGTCAGGGCCGTGCGGCAGAGTGGTGTGCGAAGTGCGGAGTGGGTTTGTGTATTCGGAGTTCTGCTATTTCTTCCTGTAGATTGGGTCCCGTGTATAATAAGAGGTAATTGTATGCTGTGTATGATAGTCCCATGTTATACTGCTGTGTATCCATTATATACCTTGTTGTGTGATTACACTGGGGGGGGGGGGCTTTATCACAGCTAACATTCAGGAGGTCTCTAATATCACTTCCCTGAAGGTGTAACTAAAGGCAATTGTGTTCCTGTATTGGACAGAATGGAGAGGGATTAGATCCCCCTGTCATTGCTTTTTGCTGTCTGTGTCTTTTTATATGTTTACTATTATCACCAGAAGTGACAGAAAATCCAAAATGATGGCTTGTCACCAGAACAGGAATTGAGGTAAAAAACTTTAATCAAGAAACTCATTCAGGGGACTCTGGTGACGTTGAGGGTTTCCCTCACTTTGGAGAAATTTCCACTCACTTCCTGTTTCAGCAGTGGGAAAGGAAGTGAAGGGAAATCTCCCCAATAAGACACAGATGACGGGTTATAACCCTCTCTTTATCCAAAATGTTTCATGCTACTCTAGTTCTACTTTAACCACTTAAAGACCGCCCACCACATATATACCTGTACGTCACTTCGTCCAATAGATACTGTGGACGATAATTGGCCAGAGGGGGAGCCAATCAGCGGGTCCGGTGGACGCGATTGCTCCCCAAAGAGATGGAACGGCGGTCTGCTGATGTAAACAAGGCAGGTCGTCGTTTTGTCAGAGATGAACAAAGTGACTTTGCTTTCCTGCTAATGTTTTTTTTTTGCCTTCCTCTGGATCAAATGTGGGTGAAGGATTGCGTATATGGGATTGTATGATTTTTTTATAGCGGAAGTCCAGCTTTAAAAAAATAATTTAAAAGTCAGCAGCTACAAACACTGTAGCTGCTGACTTTTAATAAGCACACTTACCTGTCCAGGTTGATTGCAATGTCAGCCGCACAAGGCCGATCCCGGCGTCACCATCCTCACTAAGGATGCGCTCCAGTGTGTTTGCACAGTCCACGTGCAGAGCCCACCAGGAGGTGGGCACTGCTCTGCGCTAATCACGGGCAGGGAGACATTGTCCCGATGCACGGCCGTAGAGATCGTCTCACTGCCTGTGATTAGCGCAGTGTGGTGCTGACTTCCTGGCAGGCTCTGCACATGGACTGTGTGAACACGCCGCAGCTCATCCTTAATCCTTACTAAGGGAAACAGGCAGTAGAGCTTTGTGGCTAAACTGCCCGTTTTCCTACTGCGCATGAGCGCGTCGCTTTGTGAATGGGCGACTGACTTCTGGGAGACGCACAGTTCCCAGAAGTCAGCGTGCCCCATTTCCCAGAAGACAATGCGAGGAGGACAAGACCGAGGAGCACCGTGGACAAGGAAGGGCAGATTAGGGAGATCTGCCTAGTAACAGCCATTTTTGGTAAGTATAATAATATTTATATAGCCTTTTTGGATATTTTTTATAAAAAAAAATTATGGTGGACCTCCACTTTAGCCCAGGAAGATTTGGCTGCTCAATGACCAGGCCATTTTTTTTGCGATACCCCCCCCCCCCCCCACAAATAGAGATTTCTTTTGGTGGTATGTGAAGTGAACCAACAATGCACAAGCTTACAGGAACCAATTTAGAAAATTAAAAAACAAACCTTTACAACCCCTTTCACTCCCGCTGGCAGTCCCGATTTCTGCTGCGATTAGAGACATCTGTGCAGCTTTCTGTAAATTGCGGACCGAAATCACAAAAAGTAGTACAGAAACTACTTATTGAAGTGGGTGCAGCGCCACAGATGCGGCGTCGCACTGATGAGGACAGTGCCATTGCCGGGGGTTAGGTCTACATCTGACCTGCTTCACGTGGGTTTTGCATTCAACTAGACTTGTATGTAAGGGGCTTACATTCTTACTCCCTTGGATAGCTTCATGAGATAAAACCCAGGGGTGGGGAGCTGCGCTGCTGTTGGAGCAGAAAACTAGTAACAAAATGCTAGAGTTGTGCTTTTTCAGGCCTTTCTATTGAAGTCTATGGGGTGAAAAACTCTTGTAATTGCCAAAATGAAACTTGTATACTTTTTGAGCAACAAGGGTTTTGCTTCAGGTGACAAATGCTCATTGGGCCGTTGGAATGAATAGGCTTTAGCTTTTTGAGCCTTTTAGAGCTTCAAGCATAAAATCACTCGGGTGTGAAAGGGGCCTTAACCACTTAAGACCCGGACCAATACGCTGGTAAATGACCCAAGGTGTTTTTGCGATTCGGCACTGCGTCGCTTTAACAGACAATTGCGCGGTCGTGCGACGTGGCTCCCAAACAAAATTTGCGTCCTTTTCTTCCCACAAATAGAGCTTTCTTTTGGTGGTATTTGATCACCTCTGTGGTTTTTATTTTTTGCGCTATATACAAAAATAGAGCGACATTTTTGAAAAAAAAACACTATTTTTTACTTTTTGTTAAAAAAAAAATCAAATAAACTAAATTTTAGTCAAACATTTAGGTCAAAATTTATTTAGCCACATGTCTTTAGTAAAAAAAAAAAAATCGCAATAAAAAAAAATAGCTACCTAGCGGGAACAGCGACACTAATACAGCGATCAGAAAAATGATCGCTTAGTGACGCTGGCAATAGGGAGTGAAAGGGTTAACTAGGGCGGTGATCAGGGGGTTAAAACTTTATTAGGGGGGGTGGGGGGGCTATCCTGAACCTTAGGGGGGGGTGGGGGGGCTATCCTGAACCTAACACTAACTGATTTTACACTGCCTGTCACACTGACACTAAATGCAGTGATTAGATCACTGCATTTAGTGACACTGTGACAGGGGGGGTGGGGGGTCAGATCGCAAGGGGTTAAGTATGCCTATGTGAGTGTGTGTCAGTGTAATGTTGGTGCACACTTACTGTGAGGTGTTTCTCCCATCGCAGCGGTTGGAAATACCGCTGCGATAGGAGATTACATCACTTCCCCCTTCCTGTGTTTACACAGGAGGAGGAAGTGACACAAAGGGGGAGCGCGCGCATTGGCTGGGAGCGATCGCGGGGGGGCGGGTAAACACGGACATCCGCCCGCTCGTCCCGGATCGCTCCCGGAGCCAGGGGGACCCCCGCACGCCGCGGAGGGGGTCCCGATGGGACCCCCGAACCGCACGAAGGCGGGGACGTAAATTTACGCCCTTGTGCCTGTACGAGCCATGTTGTGGCCGTATATGTGCGTGCGGGGGTCCTTAAGTGGGTATACATGCCTCTTATATATGTGTAGCTGCTGTGTGGGGATGCCTCTGCTGTATGTGATAAGCTGTTGGCTTTGACAGCTTCACCGGTGATTAGCTCAAGCGGGTTTGGGCTCTAGTCTAAACATGCCTGAGCTCATCCCTACTTTTCAGGCTTGGGAATTTGTATTTTTAGCCTCTGTCTAGTTGCTGGACAAGAAAACATGCAATACACAATGTTTCACAGGTTTTCAGGCACACACACTAATTGAAATCTATGTCAACAGAACCTCATGTACTTTTTCACGCCACACGCTTCAAATGAGTGCTCAGGTGTAAACAGGCACTGATGAATGTCCAGGAGCTTCAAATAGGACCTCCACTTTCTTTCTCATTGAAAATCGCTACCAGTACAAATAGAGGGGCGAATCTCCCCAATGGGGATGCAGATGGCAATGAACACTTGTATTTTTGTGGTGTCCTTGACTGGAAGAGGTGAGAATCGGTTTTATTCTTACAGGAGGGTGCTGTGCACTTTGGGGGAAGTAAACCCCTGATTATAACTGTGCGTGTAGATCTGGTTGGGGCTCTAGGCTGCCGCCTGTCTGCTTGTAGTACGTCGGGGAGACTATATCCACCTTCATATTCTAGATTGTAAGCTCTAACAAGCAGGGCCCTCTGATTCCTCCTCTATTGTAATTGTACTGTCTTCCCCGATGTTGTAAAGCGCTGCGCAAACTGTTGGCGCTATATAAATCCTGTATAATAATACTATAGCAATAAACACTTCACAGGCTAATCCTCCTCCACTCTATCCCAAATGAAATAACACTTTGCCTAGAGTTACACCTTAATCTCCTGTCCGAGAGATAAAGTGAGGGGGACACCCCATTTACACTTTCCATTGGACGCATTCTGGTATTGTTCTTCTGGTGACCGTGACAAATATTTTGAATTTCACATCACTTTCTGACGCAGTAACAATGGTCACTGGGACAGACAGGGCAAATCTCTCTGTGGGCTCATGTAAACAAATATCAATAAAACATTCTACCAGACAGCCATACAAACCTACTTTATCCAAAAACAAACACGTTTATCTTTTCTTACATTAGATCTTCATTGACTGATAGAAGATGCTTGCTGCAAGGCTGGCATGCCTTAGGGGCCTTCCTACCCTTGTCCGCCCATCTCTGACTCAGGCCTCTCCAGCTCTTAGGAGTTCCCCTTTGAAAACAAGCCAATGGCTCATACAGCCTAACCAGGTAAGAGTGTGTCTTATCGTGTATAATTTGTTCTTTACATCTAAGAAGTTCACTTTACCATTCATTGGCTGGTAATCTGCCATATTAAAGGTCAACCACCTTTTTAGTACAGCTGTTGTAAGAAGAGTATGTGTAATGCCATCACTGGCTTTTGTCTGAAAATACTGGATGCCTGGCTGTGTCTGGCTTCGATACTTGGTTACAGATCTGGAACAAGCATGCTGTAAATGAGTCGCAGAATTCCTTATTATTTTACAGGTTCCAGGTCGGTGATTCAGCAAGCATTGACCTCAGCAATACAAGCAATCTCAGAACATGTGTCCTGACAGGGAATGGTTTATTTGTGAAGATTCTGGTGCTATTTGTGATCATGTTGTTTTTTCCTTGCTCATGGTTGCGGCATGAAACTAAAATACCCATCATTTTAAATTAGATTAAATTTAGATTAATTTAGAATTGACACAAATAATACTCATGTGCACCAAATTATAAAACTACTTAGCCCCAAATAATGCTAACCAAATGCTGCTGACACATACAAACAATACATCTATAAAATTAGTAATTGCCACACTCTAAATAACTTAAGGCGTTCGGTAGTAAAACGCTGGCTCTTTTTTTCTTTTTCTTTTTTTTAAATCTGCAAGGCAATGTCATAATGTGCTAGTATGCATGCACATTGATGTTACCGGCTGCATCTATAGTAAATATCTCCTTAACTGCGCATGTTTACAGTACCTATAGGTAAGCTTTATTATAGTTCTACCTATAGGTTAAATCCATGCATGGGAGTTTACTCCCACTTTAGCATTTACATCTATTGTATTAATATAAGAATAATTAATATATCCTGTGTATATCTAAACACAAAAAACATACTTAAATCGGAACCATACTCACCTCAGCTCCAGCGATGCAGCATCCTCGAGCTCCCCGGCCGCTGGCATGTTTGGCTGGCTGGCTTCCAGGTCTTGATTGCTGATCTCTGTCATTGGCCGCGTGGGGATGGTGTCACTCCCATGCATGCACAAGAGTTAAGTCAGATTCAGCATTGATGAATTTTGTAAATGTGTCTGTGCCTGCATGGCTAACTGTAGCAGGTAAGTAGCCTTAATGCTTTGTCTCTTCTGCATTAGGTCCTGCCTGTCCGCCAATTTTAATACAAAAGCCTAAGGTTCCACATTAATATAGCGTAAAGAATACATATTTTTCATATACATAAAAGTCTTATTGTGATGTCAAACAAAACCTCAACCTAGTGGACTTAATTCTTAGTGAAACCGTCTCTGTATAATTCCAATGGAATATCCACTATTTTTATCAAACACCTGTGTAGGGCTGCAACTATCGATTATTTTTATAATCGATTAGTTGGCCGATTGTTTCGATTAATCAGATACCAGCCTTAAACAATTTGTTGTTGGGCAGATTACAAAACACAAATTGCCGCAAAAACACATTGCATGCCTTTCTGCAGCTTCTCCATTGAAGTATATTTTTGTAAGTGATCACATTCCCTCTGTTTCCAGCTTCACAAGGAGCTCAGAGAGGTGAGGGAAGATATACAGCAGCAAACAGTTTTTCCAGTAAATGTCTGAGAGGGGGGCGGTCGTGTCTGCAGAAATCTTATCATTGGAGAAGAGCAAGCTTAGTTCCCAGCACAACCAGAAAACTGACCACACTAAACATGAGCACAATGTGGTCAGTTTTCAATAGGAAAGCAGAGTGACTGGCAGGAACACCAGGTATTTCACAGAAAGGAAGTATTGCTAAGAGAACAGGATACATTTTCATTTAAGAACATGGCACAGCAGGCACATATCAGGAATATTAAATGTTGGGGTAACATATTCTTTATTTGATTACGCACTAATGACTTGATTCTGTTTCTTTAGGGTTATGCAACTAAAGCTAGATTTGGATTACGTGGTAAATCTGCACGTCAAGAGATCAAGGAGGCTGCTTTTGAGCCGTCGATGAAAACGGCAGCTCGTAGTAAGTAATGTCTGCAAAGTCGCATCTTGTCAAAGAGAACTTATCACTAGACCTCACGTTTTTATCTTTAAACGCTTACAGCAGTAGAGAATAACAATTAGCTGCTGGTTCACAAATGGTTTGTTTTACAGTGTTCTGAGCCATGCAAGGTCTTCCAGGATCCGACTGTTTCAGCAGTATCGTCTGCTTTTCTGCCCTTCACTCTGTCACTTGTGTCTCTGTACATAATTCTGGCACTTATCATTGCTATTCAGTTTTCTGTGTGGCCTCTTCCATGCAGGAAACTGCGAGGGTGAGCTGGGAAAGGCCATTGCAGGAGTGCGCGCAATTTTTAAGTGTGACATGTTGGGTACCATTTTACTCTGCATAACATTATCTTTCACAATATATAAAAAAAATTGTGCCAAATTTATTTTTGTCTTATTTTTTAATTCAAAAAGGTGAATTTTTCCCCAAAAAAGTGCGCTTGTAAGACCGCTGCGCAAATACGCTGTGACAAAAAGTATTGCAATGACCGCCATTTTATCCTCTAGGGTGTTAGAAAAAAAATATATATAATGTTTGGGGGTTTTAAGTAATTTTCTAGCAAAAAAAAACAAACAGTTTTAGTGTTGTAAATGCCAAATCTGAAAAACACCCAAGGTCCTTAAGTGGTTAAGGAACCATTGAAAAACTCTGCAAGTAGTTAGTCGTCTCTTACCTGCAAGTATCTAAAAAGTGGAGGCTAGTGCTTTGTTTAACCAGTTGAAGACCAAGCCTTTTCTGGCACTTTTTGTTTACAAGTACATTTTGGATTTTTTACTATAAAATTTACTTATAACCCCCAAATGTGTGTGTGTGTGTGTGTGTGTGTGTGTGTGTGTGTGTGTGTGTGTGTGTGTGTGTATATATATATATAATTTGCGCTGGGGTTTTTCAAACGCAATTTAAAAAAAAATACACTTTAACTACTTAAGGACCGGAAAGATTTACCCCCTTAATGACTAGGCAATTTTTTGCGATACAGCACTGCGTTCAAAGCAGTCTTGCTCCTCCAGGTGAACTGGCTGTAGTGGTGTCTGAAATCAAGCTTGTGCAAGAGGGTTTATGCCCTGTCACTGCTGCAGGTATGGATGGCTGCAAACCCATGCAATGCAAATCAAGGCTTATTTATTGGCAGGGGGGGGTTGACTAGTTTCATGCGTTAATGCATGCTTTGCCACACACACCACTTGAAAGTTAAAAAGCAAACCATTTCTGGTAAACCCAATCCTCCGAGACCGCCTGGGAATACCAGGTGCTGTAGGCTTTTTTGCAAGGGCTTGCCCCCAAAATAAACACAAACAGAAAAATCTGGAAAAAAACACAGACAAATAACAATGAGAATATGCAACATATGCTACAAAAAGAAACAATATATAAATAAAGCAGGGGTTTGTACACTCTGTACAAAGCAAAGTGAAAAAAAGCTCACCCTGCAAAAATATATATAATTACACCTATAAAGATTTAAAACTAAATAATGGTAAGAAACACAATTGTCTCACCTCCTGGGAACCTGCACACTACTTAAACAATTGATGATAGACAATGCCCCCTACGTGTTCAATACAGCTAAAAAATGTATGCAAGTGTGTGTGTGTGTGTGTGTGTGTATATGTGTATATATATATATATATATATACACAATCCCTATATTAAGGATATATACAATGATCTTGAGGACTTGAGGATCTGCAGGGGGAATATGCCAGCAGTCAGGAGGGGGTCATGGACTCTACCAGCGGGGGCCTCTTTTAGGATGCGGTCAGGTTTCTACCCTGTGAATTCAAGGGGCAAATCTTTGGCTTTATTTCAGAAGTGTTGAAAAGGAGCATGCTAGATTAGCATCTTGTGTTAATATGGGATTCATTTAAAATGACAATCTTGCTATTGATGTATGTGATGCACTAACTAAAGGCTCCGAGTCAGGACTTTTCTCCATAGGCGACGCTTACATTTTTTTTTTTTTTACGGTTTAGAATTATAGGTGGTCGAGCACTAGAATTATTGTCTAACATTTATCTGTATCTAACATTTGTGGCAATACCTCACGTTTGGTGCAAACACCATTTACATATGCTTTTGTTTCTGCGCGCGAGCACAGAGGGATACCACTAATCTACAGGGTTGAGCTGTCATTTTGACAGCTCCTTCCTGCAAAGTGCAGGACATGCAGAGATAGGAGAGGCTCCTGCACAGCGCCAACAATACAAGGCCCCTACTGACTAAACATGATAGGTGGCAGAGTGGTTGTGGTTCTGGTGTGTGGAACATAGAGAGGAAGTGATGGTTTTTGTGCACTTCTGTCCTGGATGCCCATTGGTGACAGAAATGTTAAGTGAGCTTACTATATGCTTCGTTCTAGAGTTGCTAGCGGAAATCCATCCTGTGAAAATCTGCCTTTTTTTTTTTTTTTTTTATTCCGTCTGTCTGCGTTTATAACTTGGGAGACATCTTTTAACACTGAGTTCAGAATTATTTCTTTCTTGTCTTTCAGTTGATGCAACAGGTAAACTAATTGTCGCTGGAGGTGCTGCTGTTGGTCTTGGAGCATTGTGTTACTATGGGCTTGGGATGTCCAATGAAGTTGGTGCAATTGAGAGAGCAGTGTAAGTTGTGAAAGTTAAATAACCTCTTTTTAGCAAAGTTGACCTGACATTTAACAATAATCTTTTATTAACCTTATGGAGAAGCGATAGATTGGATGCAAATGTTAGGTGCACTAATCCCATGCAGTCTGATTACTTTTTCCATTTGCCTGCTAAAGATATGTACCACATGTCCTTGCAGTAGGAATGTAGCCATTAAAAATGTCATCTCCTGGCTCTTTAATGTAGAAGTTGTCTGAGTTGTTTTTCACTTTTCTTTTCGGGGTGTCTTTGAAATCAGCCCTCTGTAGGTGGATAATTTTCATTTCCTTCAAGCGATGTGGCATGCTTTCGTTCCTAACACATTACCCAGTTCATATCGGTATAGATAGCCAGGATATTTTTCTCCTTTGAGATCTGATGTGTTTTCAAAGTGTTCTTTTGAGCAGTGTGTGTTTTAAACTGTAAGTTAATATTCGTAAAGTGCTCAGTGAATACTAGGGTTGTCCCGATACCACTTTTTTAGGACCGAGTACAAGTACCGATACTTTTTTTCAAGTACTCGTCGATACCGATATATATATATATATATATATATATATATATATATATATATATATTTAAATGTGTCCACAAATGCAGCCATGTCCCCCCATATCTAGATGCCGCAGCGTGCGGGAAACATCACAGCTTTCATTTGAATAGCTGTAGTGTTTCCCGCTGCGCAGCGTATAGACACTCCCCCTTGCTTGGGATTGGACAGATCACCCGTCCAATCCTGAGCAAGGGGGAGTGTCTATACGCGGCGGGAAATACTACAGCTATTCAAATGAAAGCTGTTCACCACACGCTGTTTAACCAGGCGGCGGCGGCTTTCGTTGCGGCGGGAGTGGGGGGTTAGTATCGGATGAGGCATCGGGGGCATTTGCGGGAGTACAAGTACTCCTGCAAATGCTCAGTATCGGTCCCGATACTGGTATCAGTTTCGGGACAACCCTAGTGAAAACGTCAAACAAAAAATCGTATTCATATAGTCCATCAAAATTCATTCATTGAAAACGTGAAACAACCATCGCGTCCACTGATAAACTTGATCCAATCCGTGCTTTTAGATCGCACAGACAATTCCAGGAGGGATATGTAGAAAATGGTGCAGCGCTTGTATGGGTACTGAATCACTCATAACATTAAATGTAATTGAGCAATAATAAAGTCCAAATAAAAATTATTGTGGAGATCACTGGTTGGAACACCGCCACCAACACCCAAACACACTGCTTCTTAGCAAATGGAAGATAAAAACTTGCAAGACAAATATATCAATAGCGGCTCTTCAACAGCAAAGGGTGTAGAGAAAAGGCAGCAGCACCTTTTAGTAGAAGTCAGCAATCCTGGATGCCTTCCAAGATAGGATCCTCAGCAGCATGAGCATAATCAGGCCCTTAATCGACCTCGTTCGTGGAGAACCACTCAATTCCAGAAAGGAGTTGAAGCAATATCATTTGTATAGTAATCCTCTCCAAAAAAAATTCACTATGGTAATCGGCTCACCTTTTCATAATATGTACCCCTTGATTGGTTAAAAGTCAAACCGCATAAATCTTTCAATCTTCCCACAAATGAATACTGTGACCTCTATACAGCGTCTAAATCGAGTCATCCCAGGCCTCATGAAAGAAAGGGAACAAGATCTGCAAACAACTGTTGCACCACATCCTTAATTACAAAGCCCTAAATACATATACGCACAAATACATATTTGTATGTAACAACCTGGTTGAAAAAGCATAAACTCATTGTTTCTGTACCAATATGTGTTTTTCAGAATTTGGCCTCAGTATGTGAAAGATAGAATCCGGTCTACTTACATGTACTTTGCTGGCAGCATCGGTCTCACAGCTTTGTCTGCTGTTGCTGTTAGTAGGACCCCAGCTTTGATGAATCTCATGATGAGAGGATCGTGGCTGGTAAGTGCACAGAAAAAGATATGAAAATTACTTTGTATTTAATTTTACAGGAGACATTACTTAAATAATGTGTAGCCCTTTTAAACAGAATTTATTTAGCAAACTTACAAATACAATTGTCCAAAAATCATTCTAGTGTCTACTTTTAGTTGTTCACTTGGTCACTCTCCACCAGGCACAAACATTTCAGGAAGTGCCTTGGATTGCTTTTGTTACTTTGTTCTTGGATAGCTGAATTTATGTTTACATGTCCTTGCCTTACAGGCCATTGGGGCAACATTTGCAGCGATGATTGGAGCTGGTATGCTGGTTAGATCAATATCTTATGACCAAAGTCCTGGTGCCAAGCATCTAGCCTGGATGTTACATGCAGGTATGTTTAATTTGATGAAATCAAAGCTTTGTATGCAGCTTGTTGAATATGTACATACGATAACAAAAATGCTTTTCCCTGACGATGGGGATTTTTTTCTGTGCAAAATAAAGTAAATTGAAAAAGAAACGATTTAAAAAGATTTGAGGTCTTGGTAGAGCTTTCAGATTATGAGCATTTTTATACCTGTTGCCACAACACTTTTAGGCGACAGGGGGCCGACGGGGTCCAGAGGTAGAGATAGTCAGCGTGGAAAATATTCCAGAAGGTACTATTGGGGGCATTTAGTGGTAGGGTGACCAAAGCACATAAACCCAAGGCAAGTATAGTAGCAAGTCCTAGTTGCAATCTCTGAACACCCAATAAGAGGATGTTATGCAGTCTAAACTACGTTGCAAGTTCACCAATGCCAGGAGCCTGGTGGACAAGATGGGTGAACTAGAGATACTGTTGTACGAGGAGGATTTGGATTTTGTGGGATTGTGAGAGACCTGGTTCAACAGCTCTCGTGATTGTCTTGCAACCATTCAAGGGTATGCCCTTTATCGCAAGGATAGAGAGGGTAAAAAAGGTGGAGGTGTATGCCTGTATATCAAGAATAATGTACAAATGAATGTGAGAGATGACATCACTAAGGGAGCTAGGGAGGAGGTGGAATGGGTAAAGCTCCAAAGGGATGAAGCCAAGGGGAAAATAATACTGGGAGTATGCTATAGGCCACCTAACCTGAGGGAGGAGGAGGAGACAATCACAATTTGGTTTAGCAGCAAAGATGGGAAGTGTTCTAATGGGGGACATAGACTGGGTGGGGGGAACCACGCATTTATCTAAGGCTCGCCAGTTCCTAAATGTCTTGCAGGACAATTTTATGGGTCAGATGGTAGACGCACCAACTAGAAATAAAGCATTACTGGATCTACTGATTACAAACAATACAGACCTGATCATGAATGTGGAAATACAGGGCAACTTGGGTAACAGCAATCACAGGTCAATTGGCTTCAGTATAAATAGGAAACATAAGGGGAATACAAAGACACTGAATTTCAAAAGAGCCAACTTCCCTAAACTACGATCCTTGCTAGAAGGCATAAATTGAGATAACATTTTAGGAATAAAGAACATAGAGGAGAGATGGGTTTGCTTTAAGAGCATACTAAATAAGGACATAAGCCAGTGCATCCCATGGGGTAATACATTTAAAAGGGCGAACAAAAGTCCTGTATGGCTTAACTCCAATTTAAAAATGCATATAAAAGCAAAGGAAAAGGCCTTCAAAAAGTACAAGAATCCTCATCAGAATTCAGACTATATAAAGAATGCAACAAGAAATGAAAGGGTACCATTAGGGCGGTTAAGATAGAACATGAAAGACACATAGCGGAGGAGCGCAAAAATTTTTTTTTTTTAAATAAAATAAATACATTTTAAGTAGGTAAATGGTAAAAATGGTAAACAAACCATATTGACCCCATAAAGGAGGACATCTGGTCTTCAAAAATGAATCGGGATGCTTCAGTAACAACAACTGCAGTGTTCATCCTCATGACACATCACAGGAAGTACCTCCATGGTTGACAGAATTAAAATTAGACTTGGAAAACTTAACATTAATAAATCACTGGGACCAGATGGCTTGCACCCGAGGGTACTTGGGGAACTCAGTCAAGTAATTGCCATACCATTGTTCCTAATTTTTTCTGACAGTCTACTGACTGGAATGGTACCAGTCAGGGGCGTTGCTAGGTGGCAAGAAGACCAGGGGCTTGAGCCTGAGGCCGGAACCGGAGGGGGGGCAGCTTTGGATCTGGGCTAGTCATGGTGCAGGGTTTTTTGGCTGGGTGGTGGGGTTGTGTGGTGGGGGGCTTACTTGCTGGTTGCTGCCTGGCTTACCATTGCCCATCAATTTTGAACACTAAACTCACCTACCTGACACACTGACCATCTGACATACGTACACCTACCTGACATACATACACTGACTACCTCTCCTGCATACACCTACCTGACATACAATGACCTCATCTATCTGACCTATACACACTCACCTACCTGACATACATACACTGACTACTTGACCTGCATACACCTGCCTGACTTACATACTCACCTACCTGACTTACACTCACCTACCTGACATATGGGGGGGGATCCGGGGTGGTCGTGGTGCATGTTTTTTTGGCAGATTCCTGTGTGTCCAGAACTGCAGGTAGGGAGCACAACTGCTGAGCCCAGCGGAGATAGAGTCTGACTGCAGGGAGCTATGCATGGTAAAAAAAAAAAAAGAGCAGAGCCTGAACCATGGAGAGCAGAGGACTGAGAACTCCAGGGACGGGGGAGAAAGCCTCTAATCTAGCTAATGCTGGCAATGGAGTCCTTGTACAACATTTCATCTGGCCTGTAGGGGACCACCAGAGAGACAAGCATGTGTGTGTCCGTGGGTTACCTTTTAAATACCTTGCTATCTGCCCCGATTGCTCCTCCGCTGGCCTGATCTCTCCTGATCACTCTGAGAGCCGCCCGCCCGAACTCCGAGCGGGGGATTATCTCAATGATGTCTGTGGCTCGGCGGTATTGTAATTCCTGCTTTCTGGAGCTCTGCAGCGCCTATGATGGACGTCACACATCCCGCGGTCACGGCATTGGACCAGTGGGATGTCCATCATAGGCGTTTCAGGCTCCAGAGGCGAGACCTGCTATCGCACTCGGCAAGGCTCTGCGCGGCGGCACTCGGCATAAGTAAAGTCCCGGTGCTCGAGGTTAACAATGGAGTGCTAAATGCCTGTGACTTGGGACTTTACGGGGACCCATTCGGGGCTCCAGCCCCCTAAGCCCGGGCCCAACGCCGCCCCTGGTACCAGCTGATTGGAGAAAAGCCAATGTAGCACCGATATTTAAAAAGGACCCAAAATGCATCCCTGGGGATTAGACCAGTTAGTATGCAAGCTCTTGGAGGGGATGATGAGAGACCATATACAAGATTTTGGTAATCGACACGGTATCATTAGCTGTAATCGGCATGGATTCATGAAGAATCCTTATTGCCAAACCAATCTATTAACCTTCTATGAAGAGTTGAGTTGCCATCTAGATAAAGGAAGGCCCGTAGACGTGGTGCATCTGGATTTTGCAAAAGCATTTGACAGTTTCCCATAAACGTTTACTGTACAAAATAAGTTCTGTTGGCATGGACCATAGGGTGAGTACATGGATTGAAAACTGGCTACAAGGGGCGAGTTCAGAGGGTGGTGATAAATGGGGAGTACTCTGAATGGCCAGGGGTGGGTAGTGGGGTCTCCCCGGTGTTCTGTGCTTGGACAAATCCTGTGTAATTTGTTCATTAACGACCTGGAGGATGGGGTAAGCAGTGCAATCTCTGTATTTGCAGATGATACTAATCTAAGCAGGGCAATAACTTCTCTGCAGGATGTTAAAACCTTGCAAAAAGATCTGAACACGTTAATGGGGTGGGCAACTACATGGCAAATGAGGTTCTATGTAGAAAATTTTTAAATGATGCATTTGGGCGGCAAAAATACGAATGCACTCTATATACTGGGAAGAGAACCTCTGGGGCAATCTAGGATGGAAAAGGACCTGGGGGTCCTAGTAGTAGATAGGCTCATCAATGGCATGCAATGCTAAGCTGCTGCTAACAAAGCAAACAGAATATTGACATGCATTAAAAAGAAAATAAAACTATTATTCTCCCGCTCTACAAGACTCTGTTCCGACTGCACCCAGAGTATGTTGTCCAGTTCTGGGCACCAGTCCTCAAAGGATGTACTGGAAATAGAGCGAGTACAAAGGGCAACAAAGCTAATAAAGGGTCCGGAGGATATTAGTTATGAGGAAAGGTTGCGAGCACTGAACTTATTCTCTCTGGAAAAGACAGGGGGCGATGATTTAAATTTACAAATGCCGTACTTGTGACCCCACAATAGGGATAAAACTTTTTGGCAGAGACACGTGGCCACTTGCTAGAATTAGAAGAAAAGAAGTTTAACCTTAAAGTACCTAGAGGGTTCTTTACTATAGGAGCGGCAAGGATGTAAAAAACCCTTCCACAGGCAGTGGTCTCAGCAGGAGGCATCAATGGTTTCAAGAAACTATTAGATAAGCAACTGAACGATCACAACATACAGGGATATACAAGGTAATACTGACATATAATCACACACATTGGTTGGACTTGATGGGCTTGTGCCTTTTTTCAACATTGCCTACTATGTACAGTAACCTATATGTAACAATATTGTGTGTCTTTCTGCAGGTGTAATGGGAGCTGTGGTTGCGCCATTAACATTACTTGGTGGCCCTCTACTTATCAGAGCTGCGTGGTATACAGCTGGTATTGTAGGTGGATTGTCAACCGTAGCCATGTGTGCACCAAGTGAAAAATTCCTAAACATGGGTGGACCGCTTGGCATCGGTTTGGGTTTTGTTTTGGCATCGTCTATTGGTACGTACATAATTTATTTAGCATTTTGTTGCATTCTTATTTTACAATAGGAATATGTTCAGTAATATAAAGAATAATGGTATGTTATAGGTTCATCAGCTAGTTGCCTTCTGTGTGCAATACCTATAATTGCTATGGTCATCAAGTTAATGTAAACAACTGTATAGTTTAAAGCAGAAAAAACTATTTGTGTAATTTGTTTTACCCTAACACTTATTTGCTCGTACCAAAAGCTTTCAACTTTCTTTTGTAATAAACCACATCATGATTTTGTCATCTCATTTGTTTTTATGCTAGGAAGTGCATTCCTTCCACCAACATCTCTATTTGGTGCTGGACTGTACTCTGTTGCTGTTTATGGAGGCCTTGTTCTCTTTGGCTTGTTTCTATTGTATGACACACAGAAAGTTGTCAAGCGAGCTGAAGGTACACCCATGTATGGAATGGTGAAATATGACCCAATTAATTCGTAAGTATCCAGAAAACTTTGTGTTTTCCACTAAGAATCTAGTATTGACATTGAGGGACTGTGGTGTAGAAATGTGCTGGGTAGTAAACGGGGTCTGCTGACTTATGATAATGTGAAATACTGATCTACAATGTTTTCTTCAGCGAGATGTACCCTTACAATAGTGCCGCTTATGCCTTGCATGGTATAGCAGTTTGTTTTGCTTAGGTGAGGATGAAAAAATCGATTTACACTAAAGTACCAAAAGTATTGACACCTACCTTTTACATGAACTTAATGGCATCCCAGTTTTACACCATGTTCCAAATTATTATGCCAATGATATTTTTCTCATTTACCTAAATACTTGATGTAAACAGCAGTCAGCATAATTGTCATGTTATCAACTATTAAGAGTACAATTCAAATTTTATTGAACAAACTTCCTAATGATAACAGGGTTTTTTTTTTTTTTCAAAGTAATGCACAATGCACTGTTCCAAATTATTAGGCACAGTAGGTTTCAAAACGCTTTTATAGGTTGTAAAGAATTGAAAATTGTAATTTGTTGTGTTTGCAGCAGATTTACTGAAATCAAAAGCCATTTCAATCAAACTTTGAACAACATTTTAGCTTTTTAAACATTTTAATAGGTCACGTTCCATTTGAACATAGGAGCTCTTATATGATAGCAGCTTCACAAGTCTTGCATCCATTGAACTTGAGAGTTTTTGGACAGTTTCTGCTTGAATTTGTTTGTTAGATGTCAGAATAGTCTCCCAGAGCTGCTGTTTGGATGTAAACTGCCTCCCACCCTCAGACGGCGTACACACGTACGAGAACCTCGACGGGCGGAACACATCGTTCCGCCCGTCGAGGTTCTCGGCCGGCCGTCGAAATCGGTGACCCGCCCGTCGGGAATGGCAACCAGCCATTCATCCCGACAGGCCTTTGAGCAAATAGAGAGCCTGCTCTCTATTCACTCGACGGGATTCCCGCCGGGCGGGGCGAGCCGGGAGCGTACACACGGCCGAGGTTCCCGCTGGAATGCAGCTCCCAGCGAGGTTCTCGCTGGTTTCTAGCGAGAACCTCGGTCGTGTGTACGCCGCCTCATAGATCTTCTGCTTCATGATGCTCCAAAGGTTCTCAATAGTATTAAGGTCAGGGGGAGGATGGAGGCCACACCATGATTTTCTCTCCTTTTATCCCCACAGCAGCCATTGATGCAGAGGTATTCCTTGCAGCATGAGATTGCGCATTGTCTCGGCATGAAGATGATTCTATTACAGAAAGCATAGTTCTTCCTTCTGTACCAGGGAAGGAAGTGTTCAGTCAGGAACTCCACATACTTTGCAGAGGTCATCTTTATACCTTTGGGCAGGGTTTGACAAATTTGCTTGGAATCTAGGAGCCAGCTAAAAAAGTTAGGAGCCAGAAAACGCACCCCGTCCCGACGAGCTCGCACGCAGAAGCGAACACATACGTGAGCAGCGCCCACATATGTAAACGGTGTTCAAAGCACACATGTGAGGTATCGCCGCGATTGGTAGAGCGAGAGTAATAATTCTATCCCTAGACCTTCTCTATAACTCAAAACATGCAACATGTAGTTTTTTTCTTTAAACGTCGCCTATGGAGATTTTAAAGGGTAAAAGTTTGTCGGCATTCCACGAGCGGACGCAATTTTGAAGCGTAACATGTTGGGTATGAATTTACTTGGCGTAACATTATCTGTAATTTTTTCACAAATAAAGTGTGCTTGTAAGACCGCTGCGCAAATACGGCGTGAAAGTATTGCAACAATCGCCATTTTATTCTCTAGGGTGTTAGGATAAATATATTATATTATATATATTTTTTTTTTTTTTTTTTTTTTTTTGAGGTCAGGGCTCTGCAGGCCAGTCAAGTTCCTCCATCCGAAACATCATCCATGTCTTTATGGACCTTGCTTTGTGTTCTGGTCCAAATCATTTGATGCAGGGGGATTATGGTGTTGGGTTGTTTTTCAGGGATTGGCCCCTTAGCTCCAGTAAAGGGAACTCTTGAGGCATCGGCATGCCAAGACATTTTGGACAATTTCATGCTCCCAGCTTTGTGGGAACGGTTTGGGCATTGCCCCTTCCTGTTCCAGCATGACTGCGCACCAGTGCCTTCCTGTGTCCTAAACTTGCACCCTTTAGTAGTTGCCCAAATAGTCACAGCTCCGTTATATGCTGCTATCTGCATGTGGTTGGACACAGGGGAAAAAAGTTTGCTAGGGCTCCCCGTAGTGCACACTTATATAACCTTATACACTCTGTGAGGCTATGTGTGTTTTTTTTTTTTTTTTTTTGCTACTGTCCGGTGATCTTTTTTAGAGAAGTGTTTATTTTCTTCACCTGATTTTTGTATCAACTGCTTATTTCCTTGAGCTTCCTAACAGTTTCTGAATTGGTTACCCTAGTGTGTACCTCCAGGAACCATTACCAGACCCCATTGTATGGAGCAGTGGATCAATAAGCACTCTTAAATGCTGCTGTTATACTGCATGACATTCAATATATCACCCTGTTTTTGTCATGGCAATGATGTAAGGCAGAATGCTTAAGACTACTTCAGTATGGTATGCTCTAGGTTTTCTGACAAGCAGGCTAGGCCAATAAGGGGTCTCGTACAAGCTTTAAAAGAGATCATTTACACATGATATTTGAACTGCTTGTTAGCATGACATGTTAATGCCTTGTCAACTAAGGTCTTATCTGCAAGGCATTGATTTTTCCTGGTGCCTCCATGGCAACATACCTGTGACAAGCTCCGCCTTGGCTCCTCCCTCAGGACTAGTGAATATTATAAAAGAGTTGGTTAGCACAGCCCCCACATTCTCCTTTCTTTCCTCATACCTCATGGCAGTGAATTATGGTCGTCTGTCCTTACCTCCTGCATTCGGCAGCTTCCGTCCGGGTTCAAGCCTCTCCCGGACGCGGTCCCTTCTCTTGGGCAGCTAAACGCGCTTATAAGGTAGGGAGTCCCTTCTGTAGGATCTTTTGGGACAAGCAGTTTGTCTCTTAACCAAGAGCTCTATCTGCACGATTGTTTAGGCATTTGCTCAGTTTTGGCAACAGAGGTAGCAGCCATTCCTGTGTTTCTTTTTTTTTGTTGTTTGTTTGTTGTTCCAGGTTCCCCCAAACTTTCCTTTACTCTGGTCTTCCCCCCCTTTACCTTTCTAGTCCCCTGTAGCTTTCCAGCTCCTTAGGAGCCGCGCTCGCTCGGCGGCGGCGTTTTATTTACTTTCGGCGTCTTTCGTCGCATTCTGCGCATGCGCCTGCGGTGCGCGTCTTCCGGGTTCTCGTCCCGTCGGTCGGCGCATGCGCGGTGGATCCGGAGGTCGCAGTGGCCATTTTGGATAAGGGCAGAGTGACGCCCTTCGCCCACAGAACGTCAGGCACAAGACTGAGGCACTCTTCGCTTCCCTTGATCCATCCAGTGACCTCAGTGAGACGCCCAGAGGCTGCAGGAGGAACTACACATTCAGAAAGCTCCAGGGAAATGGTCACTTTTCTTCAGGTAAGTAAAGGTAAAAATATATATATTTCTTTTTTTCAGGTGGATATGTGTACTTAAATATAAAAGAAAAAGAAATATAGGTTAAATAGAAATTTTAACAATATTAAAAGGATGAATACACAAATAAAATTAAAATATATATTTGTGTTTTTCGGGAACTTATAAAAAAAAAAAAAAAAAAAAATAATAATAATAATAATAAATAAAATCGCACCATTTATTCAAAGATAAACTCCCCTTAGCCAATTTAGGATCTGATCACTTCTCTATTTTTTTCTTGGCTGCTACTTCTGCTAAACCACCCAGCATGAGCACTTCGCCGCCTGTACAAAGATCCTACTCTACAGTTGAGGTAAGGACCTACGTCCAGGTAAGCTTACAGATCTAAAAAAAAAAAAAAAAAGAGTGCACTGAGGCTGTTACCTTTTTCAGCCCTGTACGCCAGAAGACGTCTAAGAGGACCTCAAGGCGACATGAGGACTATGGCGACTCTAGTCCCAGTAGAGACGGGTCGTCCAGGCATGGAGATCATAGGAGTGGCAGAAAATAAACGCCGTCACTCACGCTCTTTGAAGACGAGATCTCCGAGATGTCAGGCCCGTGGAGCTACCCCATTTCCAGATAAGCTGATCTGGCGGAGTTGCCCACTAGGCACAGGGCCAAGGCCTGCAAATGGTGGACCTACTTAAATACACAGTAGAGAATTCCCTTGCGGAATTGGGCCCCACAATGCCCCTGCAACAACCGGCATTTCCTACTCTGGAGTAATCGGCTGAGGCATCCATTTCCGGGCCATCTTCAAGTGAAATCTCGCCCGACACCTGCCTCTTCCTTTAAGCATCAGGAAGAGAATGCTATCTCAGGGCACCTCTCTGATGACCTGGAGTCCTTTGTTTTGTTTTCACTACGGTCCAGCCTTATGTGCAGGCGGTAAAACAAGCGATCGGCTGGGAAGAGACTGACACAGAAGTCTAAATCGTGCTTCCCCTTTCTCCTCCAAATTTCCTTTTCCCTCATGGGCAAAATCAGGAATGTCATTGAGAAAGAGTGGAAGAGGACGGGGAGAGAATTCTCCATTGTTCGAATAGGAGAGCTATATCTCCTCAAAGGCCGTTTCCGCAATGCTCTAAAGCCATCCAGTAGTCGGTGTAACGGTGGTAAAGTTGGCAAAGAACGTCACATTGCTTATGGAAAACTCGGCTTCACTTCGGCAGAAGGTTGGATCTTGATCTCCCACCAGATGGTGGGCAACGCTTGTAAGCCTGCGATGGCTCTGACATCAATGTTCAACTCCCTATACGCCTGGACAGATGTTATAGAGTGTGCAATCCAACTGGATATCCCAAGGGGAAAATCACCAGGGCCTTAGATGAGCTAGAGCTCTCAGCAGATCTTATTGGTGAAGCCGCGATCGATTCATTTCTATGCTCCCCTGGGTCAATGCTCCACATAGTTATGGCCAGACGGGCCTTGTGACTGGAACCATAGTTAACAGATATTGCCTCAAAACAGAGACGGTGCAAGATATCTTCTGACGGGAAAGCCTTGTTTGGGGAGAAATTGGATAAGGCCATCTCTCGCATCAATGGCGGGAAATTAGGCCTGTTACCCCAAAACAGACGACCCAGGTGCTCCAGGTCATTCGCACCAAGTCTTTTATACTCCAAGGACCACAGACAGTCCAGACAGAAGAAAGGCTGTAGGCAAAGCTAGAGAAGCAAGCAATCCACCTTTCTCAAGACCCGTATACGGAAGCTCATGCCTACCCCCCCACAGGATTCTGCTAAATCCTTTTTTCATCCCAAGGGGGGGCCAGACTCAAGTACTTCGTGAGGATCTGGGTACAAGGTGCAGGGATCCGTGGGTAGTCTTCACAGTTAAAAATGGTGACTTCTAGACTCCCCCTCCAAAATAAATAAATAAATACAACTTTTTTTTTTCCGACAAGGGTGTCGAGGTTCCCCAGAAAATCAGAAGCACTACAGCGATTTCTTCCCTCCTGTGCAGGAACAGAAAGCAGTGGTTCCAGTACCTCTATCAGAAAGATTTTACTCCACCCTGTTTCTAGTTCCCAAGAGAAACGAAGGTTTGAGACCCTTGATAGACCTGAAGAGTCTAACTCCCTAAAATCTTCCTAGGAAATTCTAAATGGTTTTGCTACAAACGATTGTTCGTTTATTCCAACCGAGGCATCGGATGTTATCAATAGACTTGCAGGATGCTTACCTGCATGTACCTGTACTACCTCCTCTCCAGAAATATCCAAGGTTTGCAGTGGGGCATGTACATCTTCAATTTTGAGCCTTCCCATTCGGCCTTTGCACATCACCAAAAGTCTTTACGAAGATCCTAATTGCTATCATAGCCCCTCTAAGAGAATTAGGACTCTGAAGTATACCACTACAGGGGTGACCTTCGTCCCCTGGTGAAGAATCCAGCCCAATTAGTGGAACAGAACAGTACAGTATACTTCCCGCCCCAAAGGTAAAGTCCACTATTTGACAGATGAAGGGAGTCAGTGTGGCATCCTACCTGTGGGCATTGAACTGTCTGAGCCTAATAGGTCAGATGTCGTCATGCATCACTATGGTATTGGCATTCAAAACATTTCCAGCCAGAGTTTTTGAGGCGGCAGAACAGACCGTATCTATCTCAACCCATACACCTGACGACCCTGATGCCCAGGAGTCTACATTGGTGGATGGAGAAATGCACACTTAGGAAATCACATCACATCAGGACATGTCAACTGGATCACAACCACTACCGATACCAGTGCAGCCAGTGGGGGCTCACACTAAATCCAGACCTCAGGTCAGGGAAGATGGTCCTTCCATACAACATGCCTGGTATCGAATATCGAAATTCGAGGTACAGGCAACCCAGGGCTGCAGTGTCTTATAGACACCGACAAAAAGGAACGAACAGCAGGACCTGCTGAGGGAAGTGGAAACAATAATCCTTTGGGCGGAAAGGAATCTAAAGACCTAAAAGCAGCCTATCTGCCCAGTCATCTCAACTCAAGAGCCATCCACCTATCTCAAGGGTTCGTTGATTCCAAAGAATGGTTTCTGCACCAAAGATTTCAACTACATAGTGGACCAGTGGGTCCCCTCGTGCCGGACCTATTTGCAACAGCATTCAATTCCAAGATTTCAAAGTTCGTCACGAGGCCTCCTCATCCCCAAGCGGAAGCAGTAGATGCGATCTCTGCAATCGAGTCTATGCCTTCTCTCCAAGGGCCTCTCATTACAAAGCGCCTGTGAAGCCTCATGGTAGAAACCATGACGGTGATAGCAGTCCTACCGCACTGGCCAAGACATCCTTGGTTTCCTACAACAATGTACCTAAATACCCAGCCTTCAGTCAGGGTTCCAATAATACCTGTCTCCCATCATAGGTACGTCGCACCCATCCAATTCCCCACAGGTTGGACCTTCACATCTGACAGATGAAAGGGAAAGGTTCCAATCCCTATGGTGTCCCAACAAAGTTATCGCAACCCTGCTCAGGGCAAGAAAGCCATCCACAAACAGTTTATATGATAGACTTGCATGGTTGCGTTGGTGATAGGGTTGGGAAGGGACTCGAGTCCATCCGGTGCAACCACAAACAAGGTGCGGAACAAGTTCTGGGCCTTCATGATCTGCAGAAGCTGCGTTACAGATTCTCCATCATCCTCTCAAATTCTGAATGCTTGCAGGCAGGCTTAGACCTAGGTCTTGCTTGAATACACTAAGGGTGCAGGTAGCGACAATTTCAGCAGCAACCAGTTAAAATGAACAGAGGATTCATTAACAATCCAATTTTTCAAAGCCGTCAAAGTTCGGACCAGCAACTAAACAATCTTTTCCACTCGGGACCTTGCTATCATCATAGAGTCCTTAGCCAATCCACCTCTTGCCTCTTCGGAGTCAGCATCGCTTTGGAATCTAACCATGCAGCTATCCTTCTTCATAGCCATAATCTCTGGCAGACATGTTTCCAGAACTCCTAGCTTTAGGAGCGGATTATAATTATATCATATTCTATCCTGACAGAGTGGAACTCGGAACTGTACGGGGATCTAGCCCCAAGGTCATAGCATCCTCAAACATGTCAAAAACTTGGACGCCTCCAACATTTTCAAGACAGGACTCAGGTTCTCTTCACGAGCTGAACATTGCCTCCACTTTCAGATACCATCCGCAGACTACTTCCCATTAAAACGTTACTGCACTTAGATTGGGCGCATCCTTATTTTCTTTGTCTACCATCCGCAGGCTACGGCATCCTTCAGGGACTCTACCAGGTTGTTTGTAATCCCCTAGGTCGAAAAACAAAGGCAGGGAGGCGTCGGCAAGAACAATTGCTTTGTGGCTCGTCCACAAGGTGTACGGGGCAAAAAGACTGCGATCCACTTTGGTAGCCTGGGCGCACTCCACCAGAACCGTCTCTGCCTCTTGGGCAGCAAGAGCGAGTGTGTCAATTGAAGCTATTTGCAGGGCAATGACGGGGGCGTCCCAACATACGTTTCGAGAAAATGCACCGAGTGGAGCTCTTTTCATCGGTGGAGTCCGGCAGACAGGCGGTTAATAGGACTGTGCTTCTTCTTTAAATGATGATAATAAACTCTTTAATAAACCTCTAAGCATCATCCCACCCATCTCAGCTAGTTATTTGTCACAGGTATGTTGCCATGGAGGCACCAGGAAAACAGAAAATTGTACCATACTTACCGTAATTTTCTTTTCCTGGTGCCTATCCATGGCAACATACAATCCCACCCTCGGTATTCTATATTACGGAGAATGTGGGGGCTGTGCTAACCAACTCTTTTATAATATTCACTAGTCCTGAGGGAGGAGCCAAGGCGGAGCTTGTCACAGGTATGTTGCCATGGATAGGCACCAGGAAAAGAAAATTACGGTAAGTATGGTACAATTTTCTGTTTTCTTGGCACTTGTTAACAAAGAGTGATATTGAAGCTTCTTTTTTAATATTTAAAATAATTAATATGTTACACTTACCTACTATGTGCAATGGTTTTGTGTAGAGCAACCCTCTTCTGGCAAACTGAGCCAGAAGTCGGAGTGGGTACATGTCAATATCGGGTAACTGCTCCCCTCCAAAAGGTGCCAAATGTGGCAGCGGAGAGGGGGGAGAAGGCAGACAAGCAGAGCTTTCTATTTTGGGTGGAGCTCCAGTTTAAGGCTTTAAAACTACTTTAAATGTCAGTCATTCTGGTGTTTTATTGGAAGGAATTGTATGAGTAAATATTTACTTGGCTTAGTATATAAAGAGTGTTATTTTTAAATATCCAGTAACAAGCAGGTAAAGAATAGGATTTACATGTAATTTAATGATTGAAGAGATCACAGCTTTACCATATTCACTAAGCTAGGTGAACTTATGTCAGCGATAGACGGTTCAAATCTCAGCCAGTTCAGCAGGAATCGGCTGAGATTCGAGCCGTGTATTGGTAGGCTAAATGTACCAGGTTGATAAACATGGGTACAACCAGCCTGTCGGATTTTACTTGTGGTTATCGCTAGTGGCTGGTATAGCTGCTAGCAATAATCACTGCCCCCCCCCTTTCCTGGCTCGGCAAGAGGGATTCCAGCATCAACACTGTCTGTGTTATTGTGGGGGGGGGATCAAGCTTATTCCTTCCCTGCCATCCCGTGATTGCAGGTAATAAATTCCCACCATGTATGGACAATCCTAGACTTTGCCAAGTTAATGTTCTGTTGTTTTTTCTTTTTTTATTATTCATATGTTCTCATCTGTGTGGTTGAGCATTTTGGTTGTATGCTCATAGCAACAGCATAGAGGTCTGACGTCTGCTTTTGCTGACTTTTTTTTATTATTTTAGCTTTGGTATTCACTTGTAATAAACGTGTTTGGATAAATGAAATACTTTTTTGTCCAATAATATTGAATGACAGAATAGTCAAACAAGGATCAGGATGGCAGACCCAGAGCATACCCCCATATCCTTCCGCAGTCTGTTTTGTATCCACTTCCAGACAAGGCCTTTTCTGGCAGCTTTTGTTTATAGATACCAAACATGTTGCGCTTTAAATTTGCGCACACCCATGCTACAGTGAATAATGACTTTTTAAAAGCCTTTCTTACCACTTTAGATTTGCAGAAGTCAAGTCAAGTGTTATAATTGCTGCCCTTGATCGAACATATGCGTTAATGCCTCACATATGTGAGACGATTAAGTGCGTTCACAAATGGCAATCGCTGGGAGGGATGAGGACAATTTTATTTTTACACTTATTTTTTTTTTTAATACTTTTATTGCTGTCGCAACAATAAAATATAAAACCCCAAATCCCTCCTGTGCTCTTAAAAAGTATTCAAAACACCAAGGTCAGTAAAGGCGTTATATTTTTTTATTTTTTAATGGCACTGTTGACATCTGGGTATACTGGAAGTGATAAGTCTTTTGGGCTACCATAGAAAAGAGCCAATCATAATCAATCCAGGCTTTGCTCGGCTGTTCGATCAGGAGGCAAACTTGCTGGCTGGTTGCAAGGGTCTCCTGGTCGGGCAAAATTCTGCTGCTTGTAACAGCAATGCAGAGGTTAGTTGGCCACTAGGATTGCTCTTCCATGAGAGAGCTGACCGTTGGCTCTAAAAAATGGTACTGGGGTGATGCCTGCAGCTGTAGCCATCATCCTGGTATAACCACCTGAACTCCAGCAAAGTATGGGTATGTTGCTGGTCTGAAAGTGGATAAAGTAATTTGTAGTATTCTTGAATAGGGATCACGTTGTATTGTACAAACTTGCTAGAATGTAAAAAGCATTTGAAGAATAACAATAAATGTGTTTTTCATGTGAACTGAACTATGCAGTTTAGAAACCGACACCCATTTATTTTTTGTTGCGTGTGTTTATAGCCATGTATTTTTTGCACTTTAGAATCTCATAAACGCAACTCATCCTGTCATTGGATTTTCATTTGCAGATGCATGGGAATTTACATGGACACCTTGAACATCTTCATTCGTGTAGCCATGATACTGTCTGGAGGTGGGAGCAGGAGGAAATGAATCACTAAAACAGTCATAATCGCCTATTGATTGCCTGTAGCACTTTATGCATCTCCTGGACCATAAACACGTTAATAATAAACATCATCAACAAGTTTGTTTATATTGTTGTGTATAACCACAGTCTTGTTGATTGAAGCTTTCTGAGATGCCTTTACTTTGAAAAAACGCACAATTTGTGTTTATAATTTAGGCAAGTACTAAGAACTATTCATCTCCTCCACTCTGAAAAGCACCCGAGAATAGAAGGTGCAGTGTAAAATGATTTTACATCCTAAAATGAAATTGCACGGGTAAACAGTGTATCTTCAGAAAAATGCCTTTTACTCTGTGTGGGATGTTGAGCTTCAGATGATTTGTTTGCAATTTTCTGTTGGCAATAAAAAGTAATTTATAGCCACGCAATACATTTAAAACATATTTGCAGAGGCAGTAGCTGAGCATTCATGCCAATCTTACAATAAATTGTATCCCTTTCAATCTTATGAAACTGCTTTTGAAAGTAAAAAAAATGCAGATAGAGATCTCACTGCAGTGGTGGAGCGGACTTTCATGCAGATACAGTGTAACATTTAGGCTACCAGGAGACTCATTCCTTGGTGTTCACGAAAGCTGTTCAAAATATTCCAAACATCTGCTTTGGCGCAGACTTTATAAATCCTTCGCTGGGAGTCTATAGAAAAAATGACTATACTTTATGAAAGAAAAGTAGGCATATTACCATGATTCAGCTTGCCAAATCGTGTGTTGAAAATTTTCTGTGTTATTTAAATTTATTATACTTGGGAAAAACAAATAAAGGTTTGTTTCTTCAGAATGGTATATTTTTTAAGTAGCATTGATACTGAAAATGTTCAAAAATATGAGACTTGTTTTTAATGGATCGAACTTTTGTGAATCTATGTTGTGACCATGTGGATGTAACCCTGCACGGTCGCGTTTTTCAATTCTGACAGCAGGTGTCACAGAGCTGGAACATCTTTCAACCTAAAATACAGGTGAACATGTAACCTGTTCCAAAGGTGAACTTGCCTTTGTAATGCTTATATTTTCATAAGGCTGGTCATAGTGAGAAGCAATAGTCACCAAGGATTACACTGGTATGACTTTAAAGTACACGGTATGCTATAAATTCTTTTGCTTGTTGGTGTCCAATTTTTGCCCATCCTATTCATCAAGTTATGTTACAGGCAGTCTAGAATTCACTAGATGTAGTCTATTGATAACATTCAAGACAAATATATCTTATTTATATTGTGTGTGTGGTTGATATAATTTATTTGATGCTATCTCACAATAAAGTAGCACTTCACACAGATAATATATGGGATTGCTTCAAAAGAAGGTATTTTGAATAACTCCAAATGTGATGATTATGCTTTATCTACAGATTTCTTTCTGTTGGATGTTATCTTCGAATGATAGATGTTGCAGTAATGTTGTGAATAGGTGTCACCAGTTGTTATTGCTATATAGCACCATGAATCTTTACTATATTCTTGCTTAAAGAATACATTTATTTTTATCGTTCCTAATATTTTATTAGTGCTTTCTTTATTGTACATCCCAGAGTTTGGGGTGTTAAACCATTCCAGGTCAGTGATCATCAGCTGGGGAGTCAAGTCTTTTGAAGGGTTTTAGTGGTTTGGACCTACAACATAAATTTGTGAGTGCCCTGGGGTAGTTTATGTTGGTACCCTATACCAGTGGTCATCAACCCTGTCCTCAGAGCCCACTATAACAGGCCAGGTTTGCAAGATAACTGAAATACATCACAGGTGACATCATTTGCTGCTCAGTGATTTTCCAAAGTAATACGTAAAACCTGGCCTGTTGGTGGGTCCTGAGACCAGGGTTAATGACCACTGCCCTATATTATTGGCCCCTTACTCCCCCTGGATGCAATTGGTACACTCAAAGCCACTTGTGTAGTACAGCTGTGATGTCGTATCACAACAGGGAGGACAGCTTTACTGCACAGATTGCCAATAGGGAAAAGCGGTGTGGCTGCATACTGGAGGACTGCATGTGACCGCTATTCACATGCTCATAGCTTCTCAATGGATACATGTAATCCTTTCACTGCCACTACTGTAAGGCTTATGGGGGTGGCAGCAGCAGGTTTTACACACACACACACCCCCACCCACACACACACCCACCCAACAAGTCGTCTCGCAAGCTGACAAATGAAAGCGATTTAGTGATTGTACTACTGCTGGATCACTTTTTTCCCCTGTGATATAAATACAATTTTAGTGAAAGTGAAAAAAATAGTCACACCCAAGCACCTACACTTCCTAAACCCCCCCCCCCCCCACCCCTTACGTTCACCTGAACATAAATGCGTCCGTTGGGTGTGCCTACATAAAAAAAAGTGCCACAATAAACATTCCATATTGCCATGCATGCTGGGTGGAGTGCAATAATTCTAAATTAAAGCAGAGCCCTCCCCCCCCCCCCCCCGGTGTCACATTTGCCACCTTTAGGGCGAAGGGGGTGCAGATACCTGTATAGGTATTTGCACCTCTTCGTGTAAACCCCCCCCCCCCTGTCTTTTGGGAGACAGCGGGGACCAGTGACGGTGCGGCTGGTGCATGCACATTAGGGAACGGGGCAGTGAAGCTGCAACGCTTCACTTTCTGATTTCCTGAATTGCCCTCCAAATAATATTTAGCTTTTCAAGGGGAATGTTTTTTTGGTCCTGCTTTGGACGATCACATCCAGAAGGTAACTATTGGTAAGAGTTACTGTTACCACTTAAAAGGTAAGCAAGGCCTACAGTTCAAAAATCTGATGCTCCTACTTACAAGAAGCATTCCTTTAGCCAATCTCAAGCCTCTGGTTTTAGGCCCAAAACTCAAGTCCCAGTTCCGCAAAAAAAATATAGACTCCAAACCTGTCTAAGCCAGGGGACAAGTCCTCTTGGCAATGAATGGATGCCCCCCACTCATTTGGATGGAGGGATGTTTGCAGGCCTTCACAGAGGTTTAGCAGGGGTAGATTGTGGAATTCCAGAGCCTTCCCCCTCTGTGGTTAATTTTTTCAAATGTTCCTTTAAATCCACTAAACAGTTTTGTGCTTTTGTAAGCTCATGAGCAGCTATCTCAATAAGTAACCATTCCATTTCCAAAGGGCGAAAGTTTTTTGCAGTTTCTACGCAAACCTCTTCACGCTTCTAAAATTGAATGGTGATGTTCATTCCAACTACGACAGACTCAACTAGTTTCTGCGGGTGTAGAAATTTGATGGAATCTGATTGGTCTGTAGTGGAATCTGTCTTTATCATACATCACGGGACACAGAGCAGCATAGTAATCACTATGTGGGTTATAGAGCCTACCTTCAGGTGATGGACACTGGCACTCCAAAGACAGGAAGTCCCCTCCCTATATAAATACAAAAATAACGGGAGTTTATAAGTAATCTTAAAGTGAAAATGAACAAATTCAAACGTATCACCGTGAATAAGTGATCAACAACTTAATATATGTAACCAGGGCTTTTTTTCTGGGGGAACTTGGTGGAACTCAGTTCCACCACCTTTAGCTCAGACCCTTTGGT
This sequence comes from Rana kukunoris, assembly GCA_029574335.1. NCBI lineage: Eukaryota > Metazoa > Chordata > Amphibia > Anura > Ranidae > Rana > Rana kukunoris. The sequence goes on from CM056056.1 coordinate 152,376,348, forward strand.
GCCCGCTCGCCACAATCACTTGTGAACACAGAAGTCTGGTTTCTGTGTTTACAAGTGACTGCTTTGTAACCCCCTGAACTCTGCACACTGTATGTAATGCAATTCTGGTATGTAATGCCCCTTTAAGACCCTTCTACTGTTTGTGAAATCTGAACGGGTCGTGGTTGAGTTCCTGCACCTATTTTCTGAGAAAAAAAGCTCTGTATGTTACATGTATATATATATATATATATATATATATATATATATATATATATATATATATATATATATATATATATATATATATATATATATATATATATATATTTGTCTATACAAATAGAAAAAAAATCCAATTGGGGCAATCTTGTGGTATAGATATGGAAAGTTTCCTTTCAAAGAAACATCATCCCTCCGGAGACAAATAATAAGATGAGATACCCTTACCAGATAGGGTGGACCCAAACTACACCTTACGGTGGTGGGTCGTGCGTGCATAAAGGGCCGATCGCCCGATCTGGTCAATCCTGTAATGATGCTCCTTACTTCCTATGAATTGGTAATCACCTTGGCAGGATGCTGTATGAATCCACCTCCAGGGGACTCGCTCTGCTCCAATTAAGGATAGGAACAGCTGGTTTTGGATCCAATGGGCTCCAACCGTGGGGTAAAGCAGGAAAAAACAAGAACAGCTCCTCATAGCGTAAAAAAGCTTAAAATGTATTTTAAAATCAAAAAGGCCAAACATTTAAATCCAGAAAAAATTCAAAAATAATCTCAAACCACTGCATCCAAAATAACATCAATATGCAATTTGCGCAGTGTGATAGTGGTATGGACCAATGTGCCCGACCGGTTTAGTCTGAAGAGACTTCAACAGGGGCGTACGCCTAAAGGTGATTATGAAGGAGTCCTGTAATGTCCTTCTAGAAAGGATGTTTATGGCATGATGAGTGTAGCTGAATAACCATGGGCCAAAAAAACGAAGGTACATAAACTTGCTGAATCCTTCCTGGAAAGAATTTTGACTATATTGGTCATTCTTAAGCAACTACTGGACGTTATGGTGAAGAGGGCGTAAAGGAACAAAAATCCTTCCAATTAAAGCAGGGTCTAAGGTTAAAAGGTCCTCCAAGTTTAAAATCCATTTTTATTTATTCTTTCCAAATACAGTACTTGCCTGCTCTGTGCAAGGGTATTGCACATAGCAGCTCTAAACCTCCTCTTCTGGCTCCTACTCTTCTCTGTGTGCCACCAAAGGAAGCCACACCCTATGATGGAATGCTTGCAGGCCAATCCTAAGCCAGGCTGTGCGCGCCCATTGCTCTCTGCTCACTGGATTTGACTAACGGCAGCACAAGCCGATGCCTTCCGCTGCTCTTAGCCAAGTCTGTGAGAGAGGGGGAGAGAAGACCTGCAGACAAGCACATTGTTGGATCGATACAGGACTTGGGTAACTATTTAGGTATGAGGGAGCTTAGAACTAGTTTATAACCACTTTAATTTGTGAGAAAGTCCCAATCCTCCCACAGATCCAAAAAAGTAAGGATTATTTAATTTAGAATAGTGGGCAGAGCCATGCAAGTTATGTCTTTATGCCTACAGTGCCTTGAAAAAGCATTCATACCCTAAAATGTTCCTCATTTTAACAAAAACATAAATGTATTTTATTGGGATTTTATGTGATAGACCAACACAAAGTTGCACATAGTTGTGAAGTGGGAAAAAAATTTTTATAAATGTTTTTCTCAATTTTTTTTTTACAAATAAATATGTGAAAAATGTGGTGTGCATTTGTATTTAGCCCCCCTGAGTCAATACTTTGTAGAACCACCTTTTGCTGCAATTACACCTGCAAGTCTTTTTTGGTTGGTCCCTACCAGCTTTGCACATCAAGAGTGATGTTTTTGCCCATTCTTCTTTGGAAAATAGCTCAAGCTCTGTCATATTGGATGGAGAGCATCTGTGAACAGTAATTTTCAAATCTTGCCATAGATTCTCAATTGTATTTAGGTCTGGGATCTGACTGAGCTATTCTAACACATGAATATGCTTTGATCTAAGCCATTCTATTGTAGCTCTGGCTGTATGTTTAGGGTCATTGTCCTGTGGAAGGTGAACCTCCACCCCAGTCTCAAGTCTTTTGCAGACTATAACAGGTTTGTTTCTAAGATTGCCATGTGTTTGGCTCTGTTCATCTTTTTTTTTTACTCTGACCAGTTTCCCTGTCCCTGCTAACAAAAATCATCCCCACCACATGATGCTGCCACCACCATGTTTCACAGTGAGGATTGTGTGTTTAGGATGATATGCAGTGTTAGTTTTCCACCACACATAGTGTTTTGCTTTTAAGCCAAAAAGTTCAATTTTGGTCTCATCTGACAGAGCACCTTCTTACACAATACAAAAAAAAAAAAGAAAAATCAACTGTCACTGCCCATACCTATGACTGGTCTTCACATCAAGGAGCATTGGAAGGACGGAGGCATGTCAAAAAACACACAGAATAACCAAGCTCAACTTAACCAATCGGCAACCAACCAAATTCACCTATGTAACAGTGCGTTAAAAACAGGGGTTTAGTTGCACGCATTTGCAAATACATGTGAAAGCTGCAGGCTCCGTCAAGGCTTCCTGTGTACTGCAGTATTAACTCTAAAAAGTAAAGTCTCCTCAGTGGAAGCACATGTATGCTGATGGATAGATAAGGGGCAATTGACTGGAGGAGCCCAACCCTTCCTAAAGGAGCGGGAGCACACTAAACCCCCAGCACATGGAAGCAAAGGTGCTAGTGCGCTGCCTGACAACAATACAAAAAACAACTGTCACTGCCCCTACCTATAACTGGTCTTCACAGCAAGGAGCATTGGAAGGGTGTACGCATGTCAACACAAAACTGCTGTGTCCCACATATGGCTTCTCACAAACTGCAAACTGAACTTCTTATGGCTTTCTTTCAACAATGGCTTTTTTCTTGCCACTCTTCCATGAAGGCCAGATTTGTAGCGTGTACGACTGATAGTTGTCCTGTGGACAGATTCTCCCACCTAAACTGTGGGTCTCTGCAGCTCCTCCAGAGTTACACAAAAGTTACCCAACACAGAAAAGCAACAGCAATTCCAAAAACTAAGTAGCCCTCCTCAGATGGGGTAATCCGAAGTAATACTATAAAGACTAACAAACAAAAAGCACTACCGATTTATTCAAGAAAAAATGAATACTTACAAAATAGCAACTAAAAATTAGCAATAAGAAATACTTATGCCGTTAACATCAAGGGGTGTTACTGATGCGTTTTGGGGGAACACCCCCTTCCTCAGAGTTAAGCTACTTCCAGAGTTACCATGGGCCTCTTGGCTGCTTCTCTGATTAATGCTCAGTCTGTCAGTTTAGGTGGATGGCCATGTGTTGGTAGGTTTGCAGTTGTGTCATACTCTTTCCAATTTTGGATGATGGATTGAACAGTGCTCTGTGAGATGTTTAAAGCTTGGGGTATTTTTTTTATAACTTTAACCCTGTTTTAAACTTCTCCACTACTTTATCCCTGACCTGTCTGGTGTGTTCATCGGCCTTCGTGATGCTGTTTGTTCACTAAGGTTCTCTAACAAACGAATATTAAATTACACACAGGTGGACTCTATTTACTAATAAGATGACTTCTGAAGGCAATTGGTTCTACTAGATCCTAATTAGGGGTATCAGAGTAAAGGTGGCTGAATACAATTGCATGCCCAACACTTTTCAGATATTTATTTGTAAAAAAAAAAAAAAAACATTAATCATTATCCTTCCACTTCACATGTATGTACCACTTTGTGTTGGTCTATCACCTAAAATCCTAAATAAATAAATTTACGTTTTTGGTTGTAACATGACAAAATGTGGAACATTTAAAGGGGTGTGAATACTTTTTCAAGGCACTGTGTGGCCAAATGCACATGCAGAACTGCTGATCTAGATACAGCAGTATATACAGGTTAATATTATAGAGCCATTTATTTGGGGTTATTAATGAGAATTATGGTTTTAATTTTTTTTTCCTAATCATACTTCCCTGGGTGGATGGCTCATCCGACCGATGCTGCATCTGTGCCCCAGTGTCTCTGCACTGAGAATCGAGCCACTGAACACTGCAGATGGCTGTCTCAGCGGCTCATTGAGACTGCCATCAATCAAGGCAGCTGGTGGATGGCAGTGACAACAGAGAGCGGACTTCAGACCAATCTCCGCTGAAAACGGGTCACAGGAGTGCAAAACTATTGGACTCCTGTGACCCAGAGGAAAAGCCCAGCCTAAAGTGCTCAGGCTGAACTTCTCCTTTAAGAAGGAAAAATAAGTTCCTATGCGATATTAGTTTGTCTGTTCACTGATACAAAGCTGCAGTTCTAGTATTTATATGAACTGACATGTACAGCACAATGATATTGTTTGTGTCCCATCGGAAACCACTTCTCCAACGGGACACTCGAGAAGAGGAGGAGCCAGGAGCACCACTGAGGGACCCCAGAAGTACAGGATGGCGACCACTCTGTGCATGACCAACTGCACAGCGGAGGTATGACATGGTTGAACTAGATGGACTTGTATCTTTTTTCAACCTAACTGTTTGTTTGTTTTTTGTTTTTTAAACTGAACCTTTACAATCACTTTAACCACTTCAGGCCCGCGCTACCGTCGAATGACGGCAACAGCGCGGGTCTGAATATCCAACATGCCGTCATTTGACGGCATCTCCTTTAGGCGTTCCCAGCGCGCGCTGTGGGGAAGCCCTATGTTGTCCGTTTCCCTTGGACACGGCCAATCACAGATCGCGACGAACGGCCAATCAGAGCGGCCGTTTGCGATGCGATCTGTGGGCGAATGAGACATGATCTCTCATAGATCATCTCTCATTGCCGTTTTACACAGAGACAGCGTCCTGTCTCTGGAGAGGAGGAGCCCGATCTGTGTTCCTTCCTACATAGGGACACAGATCGGTCACCCCCCCTCCCCCCACAGTTAGAACACACCTAGGATACACATTTAACCCCTTCCTCACCCCCTAGTGTTAACCCTTTCAATGCCTGTCACATTTATACTGTAATTAATGCATATTTATAGCACTGATCGCAGTATAAATGTGAATGGCGCCAAAAATGTGTCAAAAGTGTTCGATGTGTCCGCCATAACGTCGTAGTACCAATAAAAATCACAGATCGCCGCCATTTCTAGTAAAAAAAATAAATAATAAAAAATAATAATTCTCTCCCCTATTTTGTAAGCGCTATAACTTTTGCGCAAACCAGTCGCTTATTGCGATTTTTTTTTTTTTTTTTTTACCAAAAATATGTAGAAGAATACATATCGCCCTAAACTGAGAAAAAAAATGTGTTTTTTTTTTTTAATTGGGCTATTTATTATAGCAACAAGTAAAACATATTGTATTTTTCTTCAAAATTGTCACTCTTTTTTGTTTATAGCGCAAAAAATAAAAACCGCACAGGCGATCAAATACCACCAAAAGAAAGCTCTACTTGTGGGGAAAAAAGGACGTAAATTGTATTTGGGAGCCACGTCGCACGACCGCGCAATTGTCAGTTAAAGCGACGCAGTGCCGGAAGCTGAAATTTCACCTGGGCAGGAGGGGGGTATATGTGCCCAGTAAGCAAGTGGTTAAGGTACATACTGTATTGTACTGTCATCTAAAAATATGTTTATGGATGAAAATATGGGAATGCTTACATAGGAATACATTTTAGTAGCGCACAAAAAAATAAATCCCAGCAATGATTATTTGTGGTAAAGATGTAGCTAGGAGACCAAGGTTACAGGTCTATTTCCCACAAGCGCTTTGTTTGCTTCATTTCTTTTCAGTCCATTCTATGTTTGATTGTGTGAGATGCCACAAGGTCAGAGATGGACGTTATTTATAGCAATACAAACCGCTTCCACCAAGGCTGACAGCACAGTAAATGATGTGTCTGTGTCCTTCAATCATTTGCGTCTCTTAATACAAGACTTTTTAAAAAAAAATGTGGATGCAGCTTTACCATAAATCACACAGGTTAAAATATGATTGTGGTGGCATGTGGTTTGCAGTGCGTAAATCTTCATTTGACCATTTGTCTCTTGAAGGGATAATGGACCTAGACATCATAAAATTTTATTAGACACCAAAATACAGTTATTGAATAAATGCACTTTTAATATTAATCAGGTAGGACTGCAGAACGCCTGTTGTCACATAATTTCTGTATGTAATGATACAGTAGATAAGTTAGTGACAACATTCTGGTAGCCCCTTGTTAGTCAAAAGTATTATACATTTTTTTCTGGAACATACTCCTGCCTTAAGGTAAATGGTCACTTTTTGGTCTGCCCTTCATTTTTAATGAGAAGTGTGATGTTTTTGCTAATGTTTCCCTTCCTAACGAATTTCTATGCATGTCAGACAGACATGTCTGATGTTCATAATCCTAGCAAGTCATTTATCAGTGTGGAATGGTGTATTGAATATAGGTCGCTAAGAAAACACATTTTTGCTGTACTTGTTCAGACTACATAACAGTACACTAGAAACACAGGGCCAGATTCAGGTACATCTACGCATTATTGGACCGGCGTAGCACACCGCCTTTACGTTAGACTTGCGCAATGTAGCCGCGCAATCGCCCTATTCTCGTCGCTTTTACTCAGAAATTTGCGCATGCGTAACGTTATTTCAGAGGCGTAAGGCGGAGTAATACAAATTGGGAAGGACGTGGGCGTGTTACATTAAAATGAGCCGTGACCCCATGCAAATGAAGGGCCGGCCGGCTCGCGCTTGAAGGAGACCATGGTCAGCACCTCTGTGCGCATGCTCACAACTCGGGAACGGCGGAATCAGTGAAATTGGAAGTGGACTAGGGCAAATTAGAGAACTACGCAGACAGCATAAATAGACAGACACAAACGCACTTCCTTTGCAAAAGTACATCCCTTTGTATCCCTCCCTATACAGCAAGGTGCTTTTGTTCTGTTGTTTGTTAGCGTTTATTTGTTTGTGACGTGTCTTTGAGATATTTGGGGACTGTTTTGCAGAGTGATTTTTGTCTTTTATGTGTTTTCTTTGTTTTTTTTGTAAAATTATATTTTTGCTGGTCATTTTTTTTTTTTGGTTCTGTTTGTGTATGATTTGGGAATGTGGAGGTGACATTCCTTCCGGAAAAGGGGTGTCACCCTAATTTGTGGTGGCTTGTGCTAATCCAATGTGATGAGGATGTGGGGTGTGTGTGCTAGGGACGCATGCATTCTCATTGTGCCATGATTAATGTGTGTGTTTAACGTGCAAAGATGCATAATGTGAGCTGGCATGAGATGGGGGTCCCAGTGCATATGCAGAGTCACCTTGAAGGGAAAAGACAGGAGGATGTTAGTAGTGCATGTGTCTCTTGTGATGTGTGCATCATGGGGGGGGGGGGGGCAGTCATGCCTGCCACCCATGTTACTCACCAACCAGCCAGCTGTCCCCATACATGTTCTGTTCGAAATCTGTGGGGATGGGGCTCTGATTGTATATGTAGCTGTCATGGGTGTCATGGGTAGTGTCATGTGTTGGGCTGATGATGTCCTCCTGCAAGCTTGTGGTTAATTCCATGATGGCATGAGGGGTGAATCTGAAGATGCGAGACACCTCAGAATCACTCATGCCATAGATGTCTATGCGTGTGCAGTATATCCTCTCCCGTGAAGAGTGAAGATTGAGGGGCTTGTATCAGATAAGAATATTGTATTAGATTAGATTAAATTGTAAAGTTTATATAAGCAAATAAAAAGTAAAAACAAAAAACAAAATCCAGTGCCCTCCTCCTTCTTTGCTCATCTAAAGTCAGTAGTATAGCTATGAGCAGTGTTGCTTTCTCTGACATGTAGACGCTTTTTCTAATTTTAGACCAGCTTTTATATGGTCTAATTTTAGACAGGACATTTTGCTGTTGTGCACACTGCGTAGCCCCAATGTTCTTTTGTGGATCCCCGTAAGTCCCTCATTAGCATATTTGACTAGCAAATCAATGGTCTGTCTAGCGCAGTTTTGCGCGGACGGATGCGCCTGTCTAACGAAATTACGCTGGACAAAAAAAAGTAGATTTCTTGCGTATCTCGTTCTGGGGATGCCGTGCATCGAAACGCACGCGCACATTTAGACTTACGCCGCGCATCTCCTGTTACGCAGGCGTAATCGCTCTGTGAATCTGGCCCACAGTGTTTTAGGAAAGCTAAGGGTGAGGCAAATAATGCCTTACATAAGGAAAATAGCTTAAATGGATTGTAAAGGTAATTTTTTTCCCCTAAATAGCTTCCTCTACAGGAGAGTCGGGACGCTCTCTACATTGCAGATAGAGAAAGGAGCTGTATGTTAGTGGGCATCCTGACTCTTCTGTAGTCCAAGGGAGAGGGCGAGCACGACACTCCACACCAGGGAGAAAGCCTTGCATTACTGTATGTAGTTACAGACAGAAGAACAGAAAGTGAGGGTTTCTCAGAAGAAATAAGGTCTTTTAAAAGCAAAATCGAAGGATAAGGTACGTGAAGGAGGACTGCACTAAGGAAGCTATTTAGGGGGAAAAAATTATACCTTTAAGACCTTGCTGAATCTGGCAAAGAAGTGGAGGAAAATTAGCTTGAAAAATTTCTGGAAGGGAAGACATCAACTTAAAGCGGAGTTCCATCCAAAAGTTGAACTTCTGTTTCAACTTAAGGACTCCTGACCCCCTGACATGCCACATTTGGCATTTATTTTTTTCTGGTGGGGATCAGATACCTAGTTTTGACTGGAACCCAGCTCCCACATCTGCTCATGTTGCCGCGGTGCCAAGTGGAAATTATCCTCTCCCCCTCCCTCCCTGCAATCTTCTGGGACATGTCACAGATCCCAGAAAATTGCCCAGCCATTCACAATGCGCAGGCCGACATGCACAGTGCACACACGGCTGTGAAAACCGCGAGCTGTCACAGCTGAGTGCCCACACTTCCAATGCCGGTGGAAAGGAGGAGAGAAGTAAGACTTTGGGTGGCCGCATTGTCGGACCGTGGGACAGGTGAGTGTCTGTTTATTAAAAGTCAGCAGCTACACTTTTTGTAGCTGCTGACTTAAAAAAAAAAACACAGAAATTATTAGAACTCCGCTGTAATGCCCAGATAGCGAATAGGGATGGGCTATCTGTTCGACTTGACATGAGTTTGACTCGAACATTGTCTGTTCGCCTATTGCGATTATTTTTATTTTTGAAAAATATGCAGAAGAATATGTATCAGCCTAAACTGAGGAAAACACATTAGTTTTTGTTATATATTTTTGGGGGATATTTATTATAGCAAAAAAAATAACAACATTTTTTTCAAAATTGTTGCTCTATTTTTGTTTAACGCAAAAAATAAAAACCGCAGAGGTGATCAAATACCACCGAAAAAGACGCCAATTTTGTTTGGGAGCCAGGTTGCACGATCGTGCAATTGTCAGTTAAATCGACACAGTGCCGAATCGCAAAAAGTGACCCGGTCATTGACCAGCAAAATGGCCCGGCGCTGAAGTGGTTAATACATGACTAAATCTTAAAGTGTCACCACGTGACCTTACTAAACATATTAGTGTGCCAACATATAATAAAGGCTTGCAAATAATAACAGTGAATGGAGTCATTTATATATGGTAAGCCCCCTTTTCTTTTTTTTTTTTTTTTTTTCACAAAAAATCTTTATTGGGAGAATAATAAAGCAAAATACATTGTACATTTAAAGAAGTATCGCAACAATGAAAGATTGTATACATCAGGAGAAGACAGTCATGTAGGAGTTCCAGACAATAACAATCAAGGTAGCATATCAATTACAGATCTATCTTCATTATGTTCAATTAAGAATGAATGATCAGTATCTGTGTTTAGACAGGCGCATTCATGTAGGGGGAGGGGGGGGGCAGAGGGGAGGGGGAAGATAAAGAAGAAAAAAAAAGGGGGGGGGGGAATCACCGGTCATGAGAAGACTTAAGTTTTACTTTACAATAGATTTGTAATGGTGGGATTCCTTAAAAGTTGTCCAGTTGTGCCAGGTAGCATAGAAAATGGTAATTTTTTCTTGGGAGATACTTATGAGTTCCTCAACTCTTTCCATGCTATTAATTCTCCTGAACCATTCCGCCTGTGTTGGTGTATGAGGGGATCTCCAGTGTGAGGGGATACAATGTCGTGCCGCATTTATCATGAACATAGGGAGTGATTTCAAATACTGATTTTTAGGCATAAAACTGAAGTGTAATAAATATTGAGCAGGGGTGAAACTTAAGTTTGACGATGTGATCAATTTAATGGTTTCATGCACCGCTATCCAAAAAGATTGAATTAAAGGGCATGACCACCATATGTGTAACATGGAGCCTTCCTCCTGTTTACATCTCCAACATCTATCGGATACCAGGGGTGAAATTTTGTGGAGGATTGTGGGGGTTCTATACCATCTGGTTATAATCTTGAAACCACTTTCTTGTGTGGCCACATTCAATGAACCTTTATGAGCATATAGGTATATTGTCTCCCAGTCCTCCTCAGTCAAGTCTATGTTTAAATCTCTTTCCCACGCTTTACAAGATGAGCTGGTGAGGTCAGTGTTTTCCTCAAATAATGATTTGTAGACTGTCGAGATGATATGCCTGAGGGGGGATGTTTTAGTGCAGAGAGTTTCTAATGAAGTGAGAGGTCTGGTCCAATGTTGAAGACTGTCGTTTTTATTTAGGAAATGTCTGATTTGAATATAGTTCCAATGAGATAGGGGGGATGGTTCGATATCTTTTAAGATGTCGTCTCTAGAGAGGAGTTTACCATGTTTGAAGAAGTGTTTTGCCAGGATGTCCCTGTAAGGCCACTGATGCGATGGGAACGACTTATCCGTGCCTGGAGGGAAGTCTGGATTGTGTCGGAGCGGTGTAAGAGGGCTGAGCCAAGGTGAGGGAGTTTTGTTTTTAAACGTGTTTCGGAAGTTTTCTAATGTAGGGCCAATAAGGGGATGAGATTTGATAGAATTTGTATGATATTTAGGATTGATCCATGGCATATTTTTTAGGCCAGGGGGGACCTGTGCTTGTTCGAGGGTGACCCAGTCTTTAACTGTGTGGTGTATATTCCAATCTACAATTCTCGTCAACAGGGCAGCTTGATGATATTTCCTAAGGTCAGGTAAGGCTATACCTCCTTTTTGCTTGGGTAGGGTCAGTCTCGAGAACTTGATTCTAGGGGATCTGCCCCTCCAAATGAATGAGGAGCAGGCTCTTCTGAAGGCAGCAAAATAAGGCAAGGGGATTTTGATTGGGATTGTCTGCATGATATATAGGAATCTTGGCAGAATGTTCATTTTTATTAAGGATGCTCGCCCGAACCAGGATACATTTAGGGCATTCCATCTCTTCAAATCTTCCCGAGTTTCTTTCAGAATAGGTTCATAATTGAGATGGAAGAGGTCTTTGAGTTTCGATGGGATTTCAGTTCCCAGATATGTGATGCTGTGTTTAGCCCATTTAAATGGGAAGTTTAGTTTGCATAATTCTACTGAGCTAGTAGGCAGTGATACGTTGAGAGCATTCGATTTGGAGTAGTTGATTTTTAAATTGGAGAGTAAATGGAAGTGATCTAGATCTTTAAGAAGATTTGGTATGGAGATATGAGGGTTGGAAAGGAAGAGAAGCAAGTCATCAGCGAAGGCCGCTATTTTATATGTTTTATCATGAATATCAATCCCCTTGATATCATTATTTAATCTAATTTTATTGAGCAGGGGTTCGAGTGTTAGAACGAATAAGAGTGGGGACAAGGGACATCCTTGTCTAGTTCCGTTGCGCAGCTTAAAGGCGTTCGATAGAAGGCCATTGACTTTAACTCGTGCTGTTGGATTAGAATACAGAACCTTAATATATGATCTCATCACAGGCAGTAAGCCTATATGTTTTAAAACTGCGTCGATGAAGTCCCAGGCCACTCTATCGAACGCCTTCTCGGCATCTAAGGATAGGAAAAATCCCTGTTTCTGTTTAGAGTTTATCCAGTGACTTATGTTAAGCGCTTTTATCGTATTGTCTCGACCTTCCCTACCCGGGATAAATCCCACCTGATCCAAGGCGACTAAGGAGGTCAATAAGGGGAGTAATCTGTTTGCGAGAATTTTGGCGTAGATTTTCACGTCTACATTTATTAAGGAGATTGGCCTATAGTTGGTAACCTGGGTCGCGTCTTTACCTTCCTTAGGTATTACCGTAATATGTGCTTCTAAAAGTTGTTTGGGAGGTTGTTGTGTTGAACCAAGAGACTGGAATGTTTTTAGGAACCTTGGTTTCAGTATTTCGGAGAAAGTCTTGTAGTATTGTAGAGGTAGTCCGTCTGGGCCAGGGGCTTTGCCTATTTTCATTTCTTTAATAGCTTTATCGAATTCTAGGCCTGAGATGGGGTTTTCTAACTGTTTTGCAATATCACCTGAAATTCGGGGCGGGCCGTATTGTTCTAAGAAGTCATGTATAAGCTTCTCTCTTTTATCTGAGTTCTGCGGGCATCTAGGGTTGGAGGGAATGTTATATAGGTTTTCGTAATATAGTTCAAATTGTTTTGCAATTTCATCACTCGAAGAACGTAATACCCCTTGTTTGTCCCTTATCTGGTGGATAGTGTGAGCATTTTTTTGATTTTGGACTGCTTTTGCAAGTAGTCTGCCACACTTGTTTCCTTGTTCGTAATATATCCTGTGTCTCAATATATATTGCCTTTTGATTTTCATGTTAAGTTCTTCAGACAGGAGTAATCTAGCGTTTGTTAGTTCTTCGAGGTTTGAGATCGCCAATGTTTTTTTGTGCGTACGTTCCAACTGGTGAATGCGTTCTAGTAGGGATCTTATCTTGGATTGTTGTTGTTTTTTTATGTTAGTCAGTTTTTTAATAAATACTCCCCTCATGACACATTTGTGAGCCTCCCATTGTGAGCTCAGAGAGGTTTCGTCGTTTTCATTGTGCAGAAAATACTCGTTCAGCACTCCTCTGAACTCTAGAGTGTCAGAGGGGTCTTTCAATACGGCAGTGTTGAGTCTCCAGGTTTTAGTTATGTTGATTCTTTCAGGGAACGTCAGGGTCATGGTTATTGGGTGATGGTCTGAAAGAGTCATGGATTCAATTTTTGAGTCTGATAGAAGTGGGAGGTCCGGTTGTGAAAGGAGGAGGAAATCTATTCTTGAGTACTTTTGGTGGATGGTAGAGAAGTATGTGTAGTCTTTAGCTTGAGGATTCAGAATCCTCCAGGTGTCATGTAACATAAGGTTCTGGAGTTGAATCTTGATCTGTTTCAGGGCCTTGAATGGTATGCTTGATGAACCATTCGAGGTATCTATAAGGGGATTTAAAGGAATGTTGAAATCCCCTCCGAGAATCAGGGTTCCTGAAGCGAAGGCTGTCAAAAGATCTGTGATTTTACGGAAGAAGGCCACTTGTCTCGAGTTTGGGGCATATATATTAGCGATAGTGACAGGGCGCTGATGAAATTTACCTTTCAGGAATAAATAGCGTCCCTCGGGGTCTATCAGAGTGTCTTCTACTTGGAATGGGGTCTGTCTGGATATCAGTATCGAAACGCCTTTTGTCTTGCCTATTGGGTTAGTAGAGTGAAATGAAGTTGGAAATCTTTTATCTCTAATTTTTGGAATTTTATCCGATTTGAAGTGGGTTTCCTGTATAAGAGTAATGTTGGCTTTTTGTTTTGTGATTTCGTTAATGAGTTTAGTTCTCTTTTCCGGGATATTGAGACCTTTTGCATTTATGGACAATATTTTTAGTGATAGAGGGATGGAGTGGTCCCTGTGAGAAGGCATTATGTCAACTTGTGAAAAAAAAAGAAAAATAAAGAAAAAAAAAAAAAAAAAAAAAGGGGGGGGGGGGGGGGAAGGGGAAGAAGTGTAGGGGTAGTTTTTTCTGTGGGGGGGGGGGGGGGGAGAGAACCGGGGATATAAGTAGTCTCACTAAACTATCCTATTTTTAAGGAACCGGTTGGTTCAAAGGGCGGTGGGATAACCACCCCTTGTGTGGGTGCGAGTACTATATAGAACCTGATGGAGCTATATGAACGAGTATATTTTAGTTTGTTTAATTCTTCTGTCTTTATTTTTATTTATTTTTTCTAATTTTATCCTTCTCTCTCTACCTGTAACTCTAGATTAAACAAACTGAAGTTACTGGCACATTGGAGCTGCATGCAAAATATAAATGAAGTTGGCCTTTAATTAAGCGTCTGGGGCAAATATGAAAGACGTGTACAAGTATATGTTCCCGCAATCTGCTTCTATTCTTCTTATACGTTAATAACTGTGGTTCAAAACAAACATTCATGTTTGAGCTTTTGAAACATACATGCAACCAGAAATTGAATTTGGGATTTGGAACTTAGAGAGGTAACTGAGCTAATAACTACAAACGGAGTAATGAAGTTACGCCACTAGATGGCAATGTTGAGTAATAAACATTAAACTTGTCTATGGAGAAGCGAAAACCAAAGCTTGTTCTATGCATGCAAGGTGTACTACTTTTTTCCTTAAAATAAACTATGTAATTCCATAAACTATGAGTAAGACTTGTAGCATATAGGAGGCCAAAAGTATATGTCGCTTCAGGGCGCTATCAAGGACTACTTGCAAATCGGTGATTGAAATGTATTGTAACTTGAATCGTAGTGTTGGCCTCTAACAAGGCTTTCAGGTAAAGGTTCAAGGTGATTTACGCCTTCAATAGGCGGTGTCTAAGTATCATAAATAACTAGTGGAGCCCTTGTCTAACCCGGATACCGAAAGCTGAGTTTCTATGACAATGAAGCTGACAATGAAGCTGAAGCAGTTTTCACCCTCTCGATTAAAGCAGATAACATATGTACAAATAGTTTGAGTCAGTGATAACCAATCTTTCACTGTGTACATAAGACCATATTTACTACGTAATACAACGCCTAGCGCTATGTCATGGAAAAGAAAGCTGTGTTATTCTATTTTTAATTTTCCTTTCTCCCCCTCCGAACTAAATCGAAAAGGGAGAAAGAATGGCAAGCATGGAGCCAGGTCAACAGTGACAGTGTCTAGTAGTCACCACTGAGCATCAATACGGTTCTAATTATAACATATTCACATACCCATATTGTTATCATTTACCAACAAGAATGAAATCATGTAAATAGGTCACAACTGTCCCTCTGTGATCTATGTGGAGGCGCAAGAAAAAAAAAAAAAAAAAGAAGAAAATTCTTGACACAAATCAGAAATGTTCAAATTTGACATCCTGCAAAAAATTAGAGTTGTAGTCTTTCCATTAGTAAAGGACAGTTAAACCATACCTATTCAAAGGAGTTCATTCGCTTGTCGTCTTAGATGGATCGGAAGTCCTGTAGTGTTTGGTGCTACACCTGCCCACTTGTTATGCCACCATTCTTCCAAATCTCCTTTCTTTAATTGCAGTGCATATATCTCATGAAAAAAAAAAAAAGAGAAAAAAGGAAAAAAAAAAAAAAAAAGGGGGGGGGGGAACACAAAACAATGCTAACTGCAGCATTAGAATAGAGAGCATGGGGTTTTGTTTCCATGGGCAAGGAGCAAGGACTTTGTGCTGGTGTGAATATGACTGGAACACTAATCTGGGTACTTGGCGAGAGTCTCGGAGTTAACTGTGTTGCAAACAAACTGTCACTGATCGAAAGCTGGGTGAGGTTGCTCTTTCATATTCGGGTGTCTTCGGATTTATGTGTCCATATGATCCTGGTGATCAACGCGGTCTCTGCGTCTGGGTGGTAAACCACCTTGATTACCCTGGGCATAATTTCTCCGGTTATGCTGAGGTGATGGGGACCTGCGTCTTCTGTCTCTGTTTTTTTGTGATCTTGGCGTGTTGTTGCCGGTAACTGGAATCCAGGATTCGTTTGTCCTGAAGGAGTCGTACCACTCCGGGACGTCAACTACTGGGATGTTTAGTGATTCGCAGAATGGTCTGATATCATCAGGTGTGCGCAGAAGAGCGGTGTGACCTCTCCATGTTGCTGATAGGCAGAAAGGAAACTTCCATCTATAGGGAATTCCCCTGGTGCGTAGTAGTTCCGTCAACGGACGTAGAGCCCTGCGTTGGTTTAGCGTGATATTTGACAAGTCCTGGAACAATTTTATTTCAGATCCATTAAATATGATCCTGTTTTTTTCTCTTGCCTTCTTGAGGATAGCTTCCTTCAGAGGAAAATTCACCAAACAGCAAATTATGTCTCTAGGTGGATCATTATCCCTCCCCCTGGGTCTGAGAGCTCTGTGGATCCTCTCATATTCAATGGGGGATTCTAGGGGTCTGTCAAGCACTTCATTAAATATTGCTGTGGCTGTCTGTTCTACAGGGTTCTGATCCGCCAGTTCCGGGACCCCTCTGATTCTTATATTATGGCGACGCCCCCTATTATCCAAATCTTCCAAATGGCGGCTAAATTCAATCAAGTGAGTTAGATGTATGTCAGTGTGCCTTTGTATCTGTTTTATGGCCTCTGCGTTTCTCATTGTGGCCTGTTCTGTTGCTCCTGTCCTTGCAGCAATGCATTGAATGTCAGCCCTTATCTCTGTGATGGCTGCAGAGAATGATGATTTGATGTCTGCTGTCATGGCCTGCAGATTCGCCTGCAGGTCAGCAAGGCTGAGGGCTTGTGGGGGCTGCAAGGGTGGAGGATGGAGGCTCTGTGTCCCATTAACGGCGATCGCGCCGCTCGTATTGAGCTCTGGAGCGCCGTGCGGGACTGGGAGTTTAGGCGAGGCCGCGGCTTTTGGGCCTTCTCCCGGCTGGGTCCGGAACATCGCCGGAATTGTAGCTGCGGGTGGATGGATAGGATCCATCTGTAGCTGAGGTGTTGGGGAGACGACCTCACCTTGTTTTGGAGCCCTGGTGCGTTGTTTTGCGGCCGATGGCTAATTAGTGCAGCTGCCTTGTGCGGGAGGACTCGGATTAGGCATCCATCACGGTCCGACGCTAGGCCACGCCCCCCCCTTTTCTACCATTGGTGGTAGCACTTCTGTCAAGCTGTTGGTCCATGTTCAAGATCTCCTTATGGTGAAGCCATCTTTATCCACATATATTTGGACTCTATTCACTTCATGCACTTTTCTGTAATGAAGTCATCCTTATTTCCATTTGTTTGAATTCCAGACACATTATGCACTTTCTCAATTCATTATTATTGGAATTTTGCTTATCCCGTAATTACTTCTTTATTCTCAGAAAAGGGGAGTAGCGATGGGGGCAAGATGTGCTCCTAGTATCGCTAACCTATTTATGGGGGAGTGGGAGGACAAATCAGTGTTCTCTAGAAAAAAAGATGGTCTTCTGTTTTACAGAAGATACATCGACGATTTGTTCTTTATCTGGGAAGGTAGAGAGTCATCATTGTTTATGTTTTTGGAAGAATTAAATACTAATAAAAACAATATCAAATTGGAATATGAATTCAGTAAAGAACATATCCACTTTTTGGATGTTGATGTTAGATTACAAGGTACATCCTTGATAACTAGCATCTATTTCAAACCAACTGATAGGAACAGTTACTTGCCACTGACCAGTGGACATCATCTGAATTGGTTGAGAAACATACCAAAAGGTCAGCTGATGAGAGTTAAGCGAAACTGTACCAACAATGATGATTTCGTCACCCACTCCGAGACCATTAAAGAAAGATTCATGCAAAAGGGATATAGTAAGGAGAATCTAGATAAAATTGTGAAAGAACTAGTGGATACTCCGAGAGAAGTGTGTCTCACTAACAGAGATCGCCCTGTAAATTCCAAACAAGAATGGACTTTTCCCTCTAATTTTCATGACAAAGACATAGAGACAATATTTAAACGTTTGAACGTTAAAAGCATTACCAATTATTCCTCAATTTATTTATCGGAAAGCACCAAACTTTGGAGACAAAGTAGTACAAAAAGTGTTGGACCCACCTAGAAAGAAATGTATGTGTTGGAAACTCACAGGGTTTTACTCTTGCAGGAAATGTAGTTCCTGTTTAGTAGTCAATAATCCAATCAGAGGTTTTTCAGAATTTGTTTAAACTGGAAAAAACAAAAATTGTAATATTACTGAATTTATTACGTGCAACACCACGCATGTTGTGTATGTCCTGCAATGTCCGTGTAATCTCATGTACGTAGGCTGGACTAAAAGAAAATTAAAAATACGGATAGCAGAACATATACACAACATAGAACGTGGATTTAAATACCATAGTGTTTCCTTACACTTAAAAAAATTACATAATAAAGACCCTTCAGGTTTGAAGTTTTGGGGAATGGACTGTATCCACCCTAATTGGAGAGGATCCAATTTAGTAAGAGAAATATCCAAGCGAGAAACACAATGGATATATTTTATTGACACTCTGACTCCTAAGGGTATGAACGTGGAGTTGGATGTAATTTGTTTTATCAGTGATTATTAGTTTTAGTATTATGTTGGGATCAGCCATCTATTTTTTGCACTAGCCATCTATTTTTTATATATCTAATTTTTTATTTAAATGTATCTTTTAATTTTATGCTGATTTAATTGTATTATATTTATATAACATTTTAATAGAGATACTACTCTAGATTCAGGAAATTATTAATGGGTTGATTATAATATGTGATTTACTCATTATTTTGATATTGAATGCAATATTCTCTGGGCCCAGTAGGGGGCAGAGAATGAGTGTCCGTACTGCCGCCTATGTGGTATGCTAAATAGAGATGAGCGATCAGGGCGGGTGCTAAACAAAATCCGCATCTCATTACATCAATTAGCAGTGGGCAGGACGGTATATAAATACCAAGTATTCAGTCGTACAGCCATACCCACAGATGAAGTCAATCTTGGCTGAGACGACTGTCAATCAGAGTGACGTTATCACGCCGATCGGCGCCGGCATGTGTTAGCACAGCGGGAAATAACAAACAGAACTAAGCGGTGAATGCCGTCCTGAACGCCCGTGCCTGTGACCAGTTGCAGTGATGAGCTGTCCAGTTGTATGATATATGCCTAACCTTTGCTACTAAATTGTAAGTGCATTTCTTACTTTTTATGCTTTTTAAATAATAAACCAAACAGAATTATGCTATGTGCCACCATTTGTTTTCTTCCACACATTAGAGTTGATATCTAAAAAGAGGAGTGGATTTGGATTATCTCAGGCTGTGATGTGTGTTACAATACAACGCTTAATATCCAGCGCTGTCTGGTAAGAGTTTCACCTGACTATTGCACGAGTGGTGGTGTTGGCTAAAAGGAATTCATTAGTGCTGATCCATAGGAGACATTTCTTCTCTTCTTTCTTCACGGATTACTTTGGGACTACCTTTTGACCATCTTCTTTTTATATGAATTTTGGACTTTCATATTATAGCATGTTTTATTTCCAATTTAGGAGCGCTGCTTCATATTGTCTTTATGTGTTTTGTTAGTGTTTAAATCCTGTCTTTGGACAGGCAACAGTAGCAGCTCCACCTGTCATTAGCCTTTTTGTGAGGGAGGTGTATTGTAGATCCATACATCCCTACCTCTTGGGTTTTATTATTAACATTATTATTTACCTTAGTTTCATTATTATAAACACTATCTGTCTTCCTAAGCGCTGGGTTTTTTAGGGAAGGGCTGTCGGTATTTTGTTTGAGTAGGGTTTATATGCCATCTATCAGGAGAGGACTAGGCAGACATGTTATCCACTTGAGGCCCGCTCTATAATCGAATGACGGCTTCAGCGCGGACCTGAAAATTCAACAGGACGTCTTTTGACGTCCGCCCCTTTGCTCGTTCCCCGCACGCGCAGCGGAGAAATTCTAAACTGGCAGTGTCCCTTGGACACAGCCAATCACAGATCGCGACGAACGGCCAATCAGAGTGGCCGTTTGCTATGCGATCTGTGTGGCCAATCGGAGATGATCTCAAATGTAAACGTATGAGATCTCTCATTGCCGTCTCACACAGAGACAGCGTCCTGTCACTGTCAGGGAGAGAGGAGACCGATCTGTGTACCTTGTACCGAGGGACACAGATCGGTCACCTCCCCCAGTCACCCCCTCCCCCCACAGTTAGAACACTATGCAGGGTACACATTTAACCTCTTCCTCACCCCCTAGTGTTAACCTCTTCAACGCCAGTCACAGTTATACAGTAATTAGTGCATATTTATAGCACTGATCGCAGTATAAATGTGAATGGTGCCAAAAATGTGTCAAAAGTGTCTGATGTGTCCGCCATAATGTCGCAGTTACAATAAAAATTGCAGATCGCCGCCATTACTAGTAAAAAAATTATTCTGTCCCCTATTTTGTAAGCGCTATAACTTTTGCGCAAACCAGTCGTTTGTTGCGATATTTTTTTTTTTAAATTGGGATATTTATTATAGCAACAAGTAAAAAATATTGTATTTTGTTCCAAAATTGTCGCACTTTTTTGTTTATAGTGCAAAAAATAAAAACCGCAGAGGTGATCAAATACCACCAAAAGAAAGCTCTACTTGTGAGGAAAAAAGGACGTCAATTTTGTTAGGGAGCCACGTCGCATGACTGCGCAATTGTCAGTTAAAGCGACGCGGTGCCGGAAGCTGAAATTTCACCTGGGCAGGAGGGGGGTATATGTGCCCAGTAAGCAAGTGGTTAAACAGTTAAAAACATGTACTAACAGCAAAGCTGGCTATAACCCCTCATCGTGCATCTACAGTAACTGTCTGCGAGAATGTGTTTCCAGCACGACGGCATCCCGCTGATTCTCGGCGACAGGGTGCCGACATCTCGCACTTGCTGGAATAGGAAAAGCACATTCCTGCCAGCACGACATAGAAGCGAAGGGGATATGACTTGGATTCTCGCCAATTCTAGCCACAGTGTTTGGTATGAATCATGAGGTATGGGTTCCCCCTTCAGGGGCATACCAGGCCCTTAGGTCTGATATGGATTGTAAGGAGAACCCCTACGCTGAAAAAAACGGCGTGGGGGTTCCCCGACAATCCATACCAGACCCGTATGCGAGCACGCCGGCTGGTCAGGAAAGAAGTGTGGACGAGCGAGTGCTTCCCCCTCTGATACCAGGCCGCATGCCCTCAACATGGGGGGTGCTCTGGGGAGCACCCTGTCCCCATGTTGATAAGGACAGAGCCTCTTCCCAACAACCCTGGCCATTGGTTGTCTTTGTCTGCGGGCGGGGGCTTATCGAAATCTGGGAGCCCCCTTTAATAAGGGGGCCCCCAGATATCGGCCCCCCCACCCTAGGTGAATGAGTATGGGGTACATCGTACCCCTACCTATTCACCTGGAGGAAAAGTGTCAATAAAATAAAAACACAACACAGGTTTTTAAAATAATTTATTAGCCAGCTCCGGGGGTCTTCTCCGCTCTCCGGGAATCTTTTCTGCACTCCGGAAAGGTCTTCTTCTGTCTTGTCCGCTCTCCGTTGTCATCTCGGCGCTCCCCAGTTCTTCTCCCGCTCTCTCTATGGTGCCTTATTCGGGGTTGGCCGCCGCTAGTAAAAGAGCTTCAAAAAAGATAATGGCGGCCAGCCCCAAATAAGCTCGGTCTTCTTTGACGCCTTCTACCTTCTTCTTTTCTTCCGATGTTGACTCGACCAACCCGCTGTAATGCCGGGTGTGTGGTGCGCAGCTACAAGAAAATGGCGCTGGCTTATCCAAAATGGTCACTGAGGTCAAATAAAAGGCTGCAAACATGCTGGGCCTCCGAGCGGAGGCCCCCTATATGGCAGACCACCCACACTAAGAGCGGACCCCGGACACACTGCACAGCCCCCAGGAGGACCCCATGTCAGGTACACAGCAGGCCCAGTCCAGATGCATGGGGAGGAGAGAAGGTACAGGTAGAGAAGAAATGGAGAGTGAAAGACCCCCTAGTCGACCACCCCAGGAATGCCCAGCTGTTCCGGCCTGCCGAAACGGGAGGAACCCTACTTACCTGTCCTGCGGGGACTGCTGGACGCATTCCTGACAAACCCATCACAAGCAGTACGGAGTGGCTATCGGCCACGGCCCACTGTGACTCGGACAGCAGTAGCAGTAGGGGGGCGCGAGGCTCCGTAAAGGGGGGCTTGTTTGACCTCGGCAAACACTGTCATATTGGATGTCCAGATCAGATTATCCGACTCACTTGCAAGCGGCATCCCACACGGCGTCGGTTGCCTAGCAACTCTACGGCTGGAGAGAGGGAGCAGCTCGGCGCGATCACTGGAGATTCTCCCAGCGCAGCCCGACGCGGAGGACCACGTGACCGTCAATGCACGTGACGCATGCAGAGGACCCGTGGAGACATACAGGAATCAATACGCCGGTTCCTAGTGCCACTCACAGAGGAGAAAGAGCAGGACGCCGGCATGTCATCAAGGCAAATTAGCAAAGATACATCCGCAGCATCACCAGGTGGGAATACAAGAGCTGAAGCACAGAAAGAACATAAAGAGCAGGGGTCAAGGAGAGGAGGTAGGATCCACATTTCTTTCTTTTTTTATTCTCTTATACGTTAATAAGGATACAGTGTTATGCAGAGGTGTACTTATAACAATTTTATAGACAAATGATACTATTTACAGTCGCGCGGGGGGGCCGCAAAATGTTTTCTTCTTCCTAGGGGGGGGGGGGGGCATGAATGAAAATAATTGAGAAGCACTGGGCTATGTCATGGTAGGTTTGTAGTTGTGCCATACTCTTTCCATTTTCGGATGATTAATTGAACAATGCTCGGTGAGATGTTCAAAGCTTGGGATATTTATTTATATCCTGACCCTGCTTTAACTACTTAAGGACCGCCTCCTGCACATTTACATCGGCAGAATGGCACAACTGGGCACAGGCATGTACCTCTACGTTGTAGAGGTCCGAAGTTCCATGACCACGCCCACGGACCCTATCCCCACCGGTGTCCCGCGATCGGTCTCAGGAGCTGAAGAACGGGGAGAGGTGTGTGTGTGTGTGTGTGTGTGTGTAAACACACCTTCCCCGTTCTTCACTGTGACAGTGACACTGATCATCTGTTCCCTGATATAGGGAACGACGATCAGTGATGTCACGCCTACAGTCACACCCCCCTACAGTAAGAATCACTCCCTTAGGGCACACTTAACCCCTTAGCACCACCTAGTGGTTAACCACTTCACTGCCATTTTTCATTTTCACAGTAATCAGTGCATTTTTATAGCACTTTTCGCTGTGAAAATGACAATGGTCCCAATTTTTTTTTAAAAGTGTCTGATGTATCCGCCATAATGTCGCAGTCACGAAAAAAATCGCTGATCGCTGGCATTAGTAGTAAAAAAAAAAATAATAAAAATGACATAAAACTTCGATACGTATTCTACCTATTCTTGGTAAAAAAAAATCGCAATAAGCGTTTATCGGTTGGTTTGCGCAAAATGTATAGCGTTTACAAAATAGGGGATAGTTTTATTGCATTTTTATTATTTTTTTAACTACTAATGGCGGCGATCAGCAATTTTTTTTCATGACTGCGACATTATGGCGGACAATTTTAAAACATTTTTGGGACCATTGCCATTTTCACAGCAAAAAATGCATTGTTTGCTGTGAAAATGACAATTGCACTTTGGGAGTTAACCACAAGGGGGAGCTAAAGGGGTTATGTATGACCTCATCTGTGTTTCTAACTGTAGGGGGGTGTGGCTGTAGGTGTGATGTCATCGATTGTGTATCCCTATAAAAGGGATCGATCACGGTGCCACAGTGAAGAACAGGGAAACTGTGTTTACACACAGCTCTCCCCGTTCTTCAGCTCCGGGGACCGATCGCGGGACTCCAGCGGCGATCGGGTCCGCGGGTCCCGTGGTCCCGGAGCTTCAGACCGGGGAGAGCTGTGTGTAAACACAGCTTACCTGTTCTTCACTGTGGCGCCGTGATCGATCCCTTTTATAGGGATACACAATCGATGACGTCACACCTACAGCCACACCCCCACGGCTGGGCACTAACAGAGAACATACCCGTACGTGCATGTGCCGACGTAAATGTGCAGGAGGCGGTCCTTAAGCGGATATACAAAGCTAATCTGGACCCGAAGGCCCTCACCCACATGGAAGCATGAGGCTTGTGAGTTTTTCTAATTCCTAGACTGTTGCATGCCCAAGTAGCATTTGCTTGGCTACTTATTCCCAACACCTGTCTGATCGATTTACAGTGACCAGTAATAGGCATATATGCATTACCTGGCTAATTTGATAACGTTCCTTTATGCATGTGTTTATTTTGTTATATTACTTATTCAAAGCATTCACCCTAGGTGCCAGTCTAGTTGCTTTGAAGAATTATTTTAGTATACTCTGCAATGAGATAACAGAAGGATTAACTGAGGCTAATCATCTTTTAGCTAGATTTACCATCTGTACTGTGCTAAATTTGTAACTGTAACCCTACTCAGGTTTATTCCGATAGCGTATTTCTATTTAAAGTAAAGGTTGGCATAATTTTTTTATTTAAATCTCATTAAAAAAAAAAAAAAAAAAATCGCATTTTAGATGTGACATGTTTCCTTTCCAACAAGAACAAACAAAGCATAGTGATTTTTTTAAAACATTTTTAACATTTCCTCTGTGTACGGCCTACAGCTCATCATTTAAAGTAATGGTCCATTTGTTCAGAATGCAGCATAGAATGCTCTTTTTATGTCATATACCATCAAGATTTGAGAAACCGATCAAAAACCTGTTAGAAATAAAGTTCTGTATTTATTGGTGTATAACACTCCCTTTTTTTACCCTGAAAATAGAGGGTAAACTGTGCCTACGCAGGGGGCTGTGGAAAGATTTTGGGCTAGATTCAGGAAAGAGATACGCCATTGTATCTCCAGATACGCCATTGTATCTCCAGATACGCCATTGTATCTCCAGATACGCCATTGTATCTCCAGATACGCCATTGTATCTCCAGATACGCCATTGTATCTCCAGATACGCCATTGTATCTCCAGATACGCCATTGTATCTCCAGATACGCCATTGTATCTCCAGATATTCCATCGTATCTCTGCGTCTGAGCCCTCCTATCTATGGGACTGATTCATAGAATCAGTTACGCATTGATTTCTATTAGATCCGACTGGCGTAAGTCTCTTACGCCGTCGTATCTAACTTGCATATTTACGCTGGACGCTAGGTGGCGTTTCCGTCTAAAATATGCAAATGAGCCTAATACGCCGATTCCTGAACGTACGCCCGACCGGCGCATTTTATTTACGTCGTTTGCGTAAGCGTAGGTCCGGCGTAATGTTACCCCTGCTGTATGAGGTGCAGCCAATGTGTATGGATGGCGTGCCGGCGTATTTTTTCCCGTCGTTTACGTAAAACGTTCGCGAATAAGGCTTTGCGTAAGTGACGTTCACGTTGTTTTCATAGAGTATTTGCGTCATTATTTGGAGCATGCGCACTGGGATAAATTCACGTCCGGCGCATGCGCAGTACGTTCGGCGCGGGATCGCCCGTAATTTAAATACACTCCCCCTACCTGCCGAACATGACTTATGACGGGCCATTTACGCTACGCCACTGCAACTTTACAGGCAAGTGCTTTGTGAATACAGCACTTGCCCGTAAAAGTTGCGGTGGCATAGTGTAAATAGCTTATGCTACGCCATTTTAAAATTACTCACTCCTACCTGAATCTAGAATCTAGCCCTTTTTCTTGAAACTTCTCTTAAAGTTAGGGTGCGTGTTATACGCCGATAAATAGAGTAATTAAAAACATAGTAATAACCAGATAAATAATGTAAGTTGTTCTTTAGCCATATATAAATATGTGTATAATATGTGTATATATATATATATATATATATATATATATAATGTGCTTGTCATTCTAATCGCTGGACAGGAGAGGGTGCTAAAATCAAGTGTATGGGAAACTCTAGCGTCATGCGGGAGATGCTGCTGCACATGCACAGACTTGTGTTTTCATTTATTACATTTTTTCCTGCATGTTCTGTATAGTTTTACACAGTTTTAATCAGCATGCCCAGGCTGCTCTAGTATGACAATTTGTAATTATTCTGTGAGAAGGATATCTTTAGCTGTTTTTGTTGCAAGTTGCACATGCAACGTGGCTTGATACAGAGCCTGTATACTGTATGCAAACCTTCCATTTTTCTCAATTAAAAATAAATAAATTATTAAGGCCGAATACACATAATTCTATTTGGTTTAACTATATTAAAATAAATCTTGCTCACATAAGAAGTGTTTTACTGTAAGGAAGTGTGTAAACAGGGTTATTTTCTTCATTATAGAGACATTTAGAATATGTTCATACAGTTTAAATCTAATACAGTCATTTAAAGGGATTGTAAAGGTAC
Organism: Rana kukunoris; assembly: GCA_029574335.1. Classification (NCBI taxonomy): domain Eukaryota; kingdom Metazoa; phylum Chordata; class Amphibia; order Anura; family Ranidae; genus Rana; species Rana kukunoris. Next base: position 152,402,706 of record CM056056.1, read on the forward strand.
ATTTTTTTCCCCTCCCTTGGACTACTGGAGAGTCAGGACGCTCTCTACGTTGCAGATAGAGAAAGGAGCTGTGTGTTAGTGGGCGTCCTGACTCTCTGTAGTCCAAGGGAGGGGACGAGCATGACACTCCACACCAGGGAGAAAGCCTTGCATTACTGTGTGGAGTTACAGACAGAAGAACAGGAAGTGAGGATTTCTCAGAAGAAATAAGGACATTTAAAAGCAAAATGGAAGGATGAGGTAAGTGAAAGAGGACTGCACTAAGGTAAAGGAAGCTATTTAGGAAAAAAAAATGTACCTTTACAACCTCTTTAAGTGCACACTCACAGCTGCTGGTCACTAAGAAGTTATTTTTAATCTAGCATAAAAAGAAGGAGCTGTTCTGTGCTATATTTTAGACACAAAAAACTGGGAAAAATAATTGACTCAAATATAAGCCTAGGGTGAGAATGCAGCAGCTGCTGTAAGACTGACCATTAAAAGGAAAGATAAGGTATTTACAGGCATAATTTAAAAAAAGCAATTACACAGTGTAGGAGAGATTAAAAGGAGCTGGTTGTATCTTGTTCTTTACCTTTACAACCACTTTAAGTTTAACCTCCTGTTCTTTTAGGCTAGCCTCACACTCAGAGGCGTTGCTAGGGGGGTGCGGGGATGCGGCCCGCACCCGGGTGACACCCGCTAGAGGGTATCACCATCCCGACGATAAGGATTTTTTTTTTTTTTTTTAGCTGACCTGTAATCCGTTCGTTGGTTCACCGTGAATCACGAAGACGCTGGGCTGGAACAACATTACACCTCCAGCGCCCAGCGTGTGTGTCTGTGTCAGACACCTCTTTCTTCCTCCGCTCCCCTACTGAGCCAGTGAGCGGCGAGCCTCAGCTCAGCCTGCCTGTGCCTGTCAGTCACGTCACTACACAATGCTTTCAGTTTTCTCCGCCCGGGCGGTGTGGCTCAGCGGGTGCACCATCACCGGCTCTAGTGTAACATGCGGCGGCGAGCGATGCTGAGCGAGTGCGGGCGGATGAAGAGAACCTGGCCGGACAGGAGGAGCGTGTCTTGCAGTTGCAGGTCATGAGGAGCCTGGCAGGAGGGGCAGGTCTCGCACTGGATTAAGCCGCCCACGCTGTATCTGAGGTCTGTGTTCAGAGGGGTGATTTTTAAAGTGGGCTAATTATACAGGAAGGGGGATGGGTGTCTGTACTGGGAGAGGAAGACAGTCCTGCACCCACCTGCACTCTGTACTCACTTGCACACTGAAGCCACCACACACCTGCACCCTGAACCCACCTGCACTCTGTACTCATTTGCACCCTGAACCCCACCACCAACATGCACCCTGAATGCACCACCCACCTGCACTCTGTACTCGCACGCTGAACCCACCACCAACTTGCATCCTGAGCCCACCACCCACCTGCACCCTGAGCCCACCACCCACCTGCACCCTGAACCCACCTGAACTCTGTACTCACTTGCACCCTGAACCCACCTGCACCCTGAACCCACCACCCGGTACTCACTTGCACCCTGAACCCACCTGCACCCTGAACCCACCTGCACTCTGTACTCACTTGCACCCTGAACCCACCACCCACCTGCACCCTGAACCCACCTGCACTCTGTATTCACTTGCACCCTGAACCCACCACCCACCTGCACTCTGTACCCACCTGCACCCACCTGCATCTACCACCCACCTGCGCTGTGCACCCATCCCTCTGTACCCTCCTGCACCCACCTGCATTCTTCACCCTGCATCCTGTACCCACCGTTACCCACCGGCACCCTGCACTCTGTACCCACCTGCACCCACTTGCACCCTGCACCCACCACCTACCTGCACTATGTACCCACCTGCACCCTGCACCTACCTGCACTCTGTACCCTGAACCCACCTGAACTCTGCACTCTGTAGTACCCTCATGGTATTTAATGACCCTTTAGAACCCTGTGCTGTGGCACGCTCACCCTCCCCCACCCCCCTACTTTGGGCGAGTTCCTGCACCTTTTCCCTGAGAAGAATGCCCTGGGTGACTATCAATTAGCACTGCGGCAGGCTGGGGGACGACGACATGAGAGGCGCGTAATGCCTTACTGCCTATCCTGCGGGGGGGGGGGGGGGTGACACCATGTTTCACCGCACCGGGTGACGCCACTGCTCACACTTTTGCTGCAAGTTGATTTACATTTCGGTCAGCTGCTGCTAAACTCGAGGAAACCCCCTCCACAACCCGGGATGATTGAATGAGATGCTGGTCTTGCTCGATTTTACTCCCCCCACCTACCGGCCTCCAGTGAGCCTCTGAGCTGCAGTGGTTGTGGGGGCCATGTCCAAGGAAACACTGCGGTACAAGCCGTTTGGAGAGACTCTGAGGATGGGGCGATGATTGTGGAGGTGAGGAACAGTGAGAGCGGGGAGTGCCGTCAATCACCAACCAGAACGCGGAAGTAGAGGAGAGCGAGCGTGCAGTGAGGCGTGGAGCCAGGGGAGAGAGGGGGCAAGTGAGAGGAGGGAGTCTCAGGCTTTAGCGGGAAGAATGAAAACGGCTTAGTAAGAGAGCCGACTTTGACCACCATCTTCTGGATCAAGGCATTAGACCTATGCCTAGTCCCTGACTCTATCACTGCTGCAGATGGGCACAACGCAGGACAGACTCAAGTATAAGCCGAGGGGGGCATTTTCAGCACACAAAAAATGTGCTGAAAAACTCGGCTTATACTCGAGTATACATGGTAATTTCTGTCTCTCATTTACTGTATATCTACTGCTCTGACTTCTCTCTTATTTTAGGCCGCGTACACACGATGAGACATGTCCGCTCAAACATGTCTGACGGACCGTTTCCAGCGGACATGTTTCATCGGATTTTGGTCCGAAGGCGTGTACACACCATCGGACGAAAATCCCCTCGGGCTAAGGACGCGGTGACGTGGCGGTGACGTTGACGCCGCCACGTCACCACTCCAGGAAGTAAAATACTTCCACGCATGCGTCGAATCCATTCGACGCATGCACGGAGATTTCTGTCCGCTGGTTAGTGTACTAACCAGCGGACATGCCCAACAGGCATGTCTCCGGCGGACAAATTTCAAAGCATGCTTTGAAATTTGTCCGCTGGGAAAACATGTCCGCTAGCCCGTACACACGATCGGAGATGTCTGCTGAAAGCAGATAAATTCAATCGAGTGTACACAGCCTTACAGTTTAACAAAGCATGTTCACATTGTGCTAAAAATGTGCTATAAAATGAAGGCATACCCTACTACTGCATACATTAAAAGTAGCCAAAAGGAATGTGTTAGTTTACTAAAACCAAGCTTGTATTAAAAAAAATAAACAGTGTTAACATTAAAGAACAATAAATTCTTTAATGTTAACACTGTTTACTTAAACTTGACAACAATTTCAAACAAAGCTTACTTGTATGTTGGCCTTCCGCACACATTTGCAGTCTCTTTGCCAACATATTCACCTACTTGTTTGAGGATTTGCATCATTTAATTTACAGAACATGCCCACAACTTTGAAGATTTTTTTTATTTATTGTGAAGCAAACAACAAATAGGACAAAATAACAGAAAAGGTCAGTGTGCATAACTATTCACCCCCCTGAAGTCAATACTTTGTAGAGCCACCTTTTGCGGCTATCACAGCTCCAAGTCACTTTGGATAAGTCTCTATGAGCTTGCCACATCTTACCACTGGGATTTTTTCCCACGACCCCGTCCTAGCCTCAAATCGCACATAGAGTGGTACAGGTTTTTCTCAAGATAATCCCTGTATTTAGAACCATCCATCTTTCCCTCAACTCTGATCAGTTTCCCAGTCCAACTGCTGAAATACATCCCCACAGCATGATGCTGCCACCACCATGTTTTACTGTGGGGATGGTGTTCTTTTGGGTGATATGGAGTGTTGGGTTTCCGCCAGACATAGTGGGCCAGATTCAGAGAGCGATTACGCCGGCGTAACAGGAGATGCGCGGCGTAAGTCTAATTGTGCGCGTGCGTTTCGATGCACGGCATCCCCAAAACGAGATACGCAAGAAATCTACTTTTTTTGTCCAGCGTAATTTCGTTAGACAGGCGCATCCCTTCGCGCAAAACTGCGCTAGGCACACCATTGATTTGCTATTCAAATATGCTAATGAGGGAGTTACGGGGATCAACAAAAGAACGTTGGTGCAGCGCACACTACGCGCTGTGCGCAACAGCTAAATGTCCTGTCTAAAATTAGACCATATAAAAGCTACTCTAAAATTAGAAAAATCATCTACATGTCAGAGAAAGCAACACCGTTAGTGAGGAGCTCAGCAGTCACATGTGTTGCCCAACAATCTGTATGCCAACATGCCAGGGGCATCGTCGCGCATAGCTATACTACTGACTTTAGATGAGCAAAGAAGGAGGAGGGCACGGAGGATGGCACGGGAGAGGATATACCGCACACGCATAGACCTGTTTGACATGAGTGATTGTGAGGTGTATCGCATCTTCAGATTCACCCCTCATGCCATCCTGGAATTAACCATAACCTTGCAGGAGGACTTTACCAGCCCAACACACCGCTCACATGCAGTGCAGCCACTGGTCAAGGTCATGGCAACACTCCATTTCTTTGCCAGTGGCTCTTTTCAGCCTACAAGTGGAGTGGTGGCTGGGATGTCACAATCCTCCGTGAGCAGATGTGTGCACCAGGTTGTCCCTGCAATCCTCAGACGCATGTCCCACCACATCATCAAACCAACCACTGAGGACCTGCGGCTGAAGGCAATGACAGATTTCTACAGAATTGCCAGATTCCCACGCACCGTGGGGGCCATTGATTGCACACATGTGGCACTCCACCCCCCCCAAGGAGACAGAGCACATGTACCGCAATCGGAAGCATTGGCATTCCATCAACGTACAGGTGATAGTCGATGCCCAAGGCCTCATATGGCATGTCCGTGCCAAACACCCCGGATCCAGCCATGACAGCTACATATACAATCAGAGCCCCATCTGAATGGAATTCGATCAGAACGTGTATTAGGACACCTGGCTGGTTGGTGAGTGACATGGGTGGCAGGCATGACTGTACCCCCCCATTATGCACACATCACAAGGGGCACATGCATGACTAACATCCTCCTGTCTTTTCCCTTACAGGTGACTCTGCATATCCACTGGGACCCCATCTCATGACTCCTTTCCGGAACCCCCAAACCCCAGGAGAGGAAAGATACAATAAAGCCCACGCCCAAACACGTGCAGTGGTGGAGCGCACCTTTGGCCTCCTGAAGTCACGTTTCCGATGCCTGGATAAGTCTGGGGGTACCCTGTTGTATTCCCCAAACTTTGTGTGCCATATCATCGGTGCCTGTTGCCTGCTGCACAACTTCGCAGTGAGAAAGGGCCTGCAGATTGACGTACGTGATGACCTGACCCCTGAACCAGACAATCCCCCCCTAAGCGAGGATACCCCGTCTTCTGAGGGAAGAGCAGCCAGGAGACAGCTCACATTAGGCATCTTTGCACGTTAAACACACACATTAATCACGGCACAATGAGAATGCATGCATGCACACCACTGTGGTCCCTAGCACACACACCCCACATCCTCATCAAATTGGATTGGCACCAGTCCACCATGCAGGACTTGTGAGCAGCAACGCCACGCCAAGGCTCCAATTATGTCACTGTACATTCATACACCATTCACACGGACCTGGGGATCACTTCTCCCAGGTCCTGGGGAACCCTTCTCCACCAAAATTGAGGGTGACACCCCTTTTCCGGCAGGAATGTCACCCCCACATTCAAACAGCATTCACAACCCAAAAAAAAAAAATTAACAGCAAAATCAAAAAATTTCCAGGAAAAAAAAAAAGGCCCAAAAAAACGGGGAAAATCAAATTAGTGCCCTTGACGTGAGCCACGCCTGGGGCGCCCCCGGCCACGGCCCCGGCTCCTCTGGGGAGACTCATGAGGGAGGGGGTAAACCGGGGAAGGAGGAGCAGCCCCTGGTCTCTGCCCACCTGGCGGCCTGCCCTCCAAGGCCACGGCTATTCTGTCCAGGGCAGCACCTAGTGTTGCCGTGTTGGCCTGGATAGCCAGGGTGAGGGCCCTCACATCCTGCCCAACGCCTGCTGATGTAGTCTGCAGCTCGTTAAAGCCTGGGAGTGGCAGTCCAGGTTCCCAAGCGTATCCTTGATGGAGGACAGGCTCTCCTCCATCCGCACCAATGTCTGGCTGACCTGTCCCAAATGGCGGGTCTGGAGGAACTGGTCCCTTCTCAGAGTGGCGGGCAGGAGATCGGCCACCCCCCTGGTCTTCTGGGTCACCTTCCTGCCTCCAGCTGATGCTTGTGGCCGGGGAGAAGAGGAGCCCCTTGGGAGGGGAGCCATGTTGGGGGAGGAGGCGGGGGCTCCCCCTTAGGGAGGGCTGTCTGCTGCCAGCCAGAGGGGAAGAGTCCTCCAAAAACAATAGTCCAGTGCCTGACATGGACTCCTCCTCCTCCTCAAACTCCTCCTCCTCCTCTTCAACCTCCTCCGCGGACTCCGGCCTTGTCGGGGGGGGCCTCATTAGGCTGCTGTCCTGGGGATGGTGCGGTCAGGCCAGATGGCCCAGCACCCTCCTGCACATCTGTGGATGACACAAAACATTTACAGGTTGGAGGATCCACACACTTGCCACATATTCCCTTTTACCCCCTCCCCCACACATGCTACACACCTGATAGGGCAAAAAAACCTTACCCGGCATCACGCCTTCATGACTTGAGTCAAAGCCGGGCAGGCCCTCCACTTCTTGCCGATGAAAGGTCTGGGCCACCGCACGCTCCTCCGCTGTCAGCCTAACATGGCATGGTGGGCCCCCTCCTGTGGCCCTGGCATGGGCAAGCATTTTGGCCAGCTTCTTTTTGACCAGACGCCGGAGGTCATTTATCTTTTTCTCAATCCCAGACCGGTTCCGTGTCTCCCCCGCTGAATTCACCTGGTCAGTGATCATGTCCAAAATCTCTCTCCTCCTGGCCGGGGTTGTGTTGGCACTGTCCGGGCCGTGGAGGAAACGCCCATAGTCGGAAATGGCCCGGGCAAGAATTTGTTTCTCCCTCAAAGAAAAATTTTATTTCCTCTTCCTCTCTGTCATACTCTGACCAAAAATCACTCCCAGTCAACAAAAATCACTCACAAAAACAAGCACGACCAATCAAGCAAGAAAACAAACAAACAGAAAACTATCAAACAAAAAGTCTCACAAACACTTAGCAAAAATCACTTTCAAATATCTTCTAACAAACACAAGATCACACTGTACACAAATCTGACAAATACAAATCACAACGCAACTAACAACGGAACAAAAGCACTTTGCTATATGGGAAGGGAAACAAAGGGATGTACTTTTGCAATGGAAGTGCGTTTGTGTGTGTCTATTTATGCTGTCTGCGTAGTTCTCAAATTTGCCCTAGTCCATTTCCAATTTCACTGATTGCGCCGTTCCCGAGTTGTGAGCATGCGCACAGAGGTGCTGACATGGTCTGCTTCAAGCGCGCATGCGCGAGCCGGCCGGCCCTTCATTTGCATGGGGTCACGGCTCATTTCAATGTAACACGTCCACGTCTTTCCCAATTTGTATTACTCCGCCTTACGCCTCTGAAATAACGTTACGCATGCACAATTTTCTGCGTAAAAGCGACAAGAATAGGGTGATTGCGCGGCTACATTGCGCAAGTCTAACGTAAAGGCGGTGCGCTACGCCGGTCCAATAATGCGCAGATGTACCTGAATCTGGCCCAGTGTTTTCTTTGATGTCCAAAAAGTAAAATTTTAGTCTCATCAGACCAGAGCACCTTCCTCCATACATTTTGGGAGTCTCCCACGTGCCTTTTCGCAAACTCAAAATGTGCTATTGTGTGTTTTGCTGAAAGTAATGGCTTTCTTCTGGACACTCTGCCATAAAGCCCAACTCTATTGAGCGTATGGCTTATTGTCGTCCTATGTACAGATACTCCAGTCTGCTGTGGAACTCCTGCAGCTCCTCCAGGGCTACCTTAGGTCTCTGTGCTGCCTCTCTGATTAATGCCCTCCTTGCCCGGTCCGTGAGTTTTGGTGTGCGGCCGTCTAATGGCAGGTTTGCTGTTGTGCCATGTTATTTCCATTTGGTTATGATAAATTTGATGGTGCTCCTAGAGATCATAAAAGATTTTATAACCTAACCCTGACGTCTCAACAACATTGTCCCTTACTTGTTTTGGAGACTTCCTTGGCCTTCTTGGCGGCAGTGTTTGATTAGTGATGCCTCTTGCTTAGGTGTTGAAGCTTCTGGGGCCTTTCAAAAAGTTGTGTATATGTAATGACAGATCATGTGACACTTATATTGCACACAGGTGGACATCATTTCACTAATTATGTGACTTATGAAGGTAATTTGTTATGAAGCCCATAAAAAGCTCTGGTGCAACCAAGGGGGTGAATACATACGCACATGCCAATTATCATTTTTTTATTTCTGAAAAATAGTTTTATGTACCGTATTTGCCGGCCTATAAGGCGACCAGGCGTATAAGACGACCCCCTAATTTTACTGTTTAAAGATTTTTTGCCTGTATTCACCGTATAAGATGACCCCTATTCGGATGCTTCATATTTCTTTCTTCTGGAGCCATATACTTATTCATTCTTGCTGGAGCCAATTATGGCGAGCGATGCATTCTACTAATGAATACAAAGCCTGCTTGGATTGCCAGAGGCTGTAACATCATCAGCCCACGCTTCTCTGACTCTCAAAGCCAATCCGAGCAGGCTACTATATGTAGGCACTCGGATTGGCAGAGGTTGTTACCCCAATCCGAGCAGGCTCTGTATTCATTTGAATACATCGCTCACCGGGATTGGCTAATCGGTATATACTGTATGTAGCCAAAGCTACTTGCAGTAGTACCACACATCCAGCAGGCATCCGAGCAGCTGACCCGGCGTATAAGACGACCCCTGCTTTTTGGCCAGTTTTTTTAAGTGTAAAAGGTAGTCTTATACTCCAGCAAATACAGTATATATTTTTCTGATTTTACTTCACCAACTTAGACTATTGTGTTCTGATACATCACATATAATTCAGATAAAAAAATAAAAATAAAAAAAAACATTGAACTAAAGGCTGTAATGTAACAAAATAATTAAAAACCCAAGGGGGGTAAATACCGTACTTTTACAAGGCACTGTAGGTGTAAACTTTACATCTACATACTCCGCCCCATATGCTGCTCATTATCCCTCCCTTTTTAAAGACATTCATGTTAAAACAATGTGATCCACACCCAATATAATGGAAGGGCAGCATAAATGTTCTGAAAATGTCCATTTTACCTAAGTTGCTGTATTTGTTTGAGACCCTACCTATCAATATACCCCTGTCTCAGCTCAAATCCAAACAAAACTGGTTTCTACATTTTACTACTATTGTTAGATCTGTAGTTTTCTCCCCTTGTACAAAATGAGGTCTTGGAGCTCCTGATAACATAAAGTATTATGCCACACACCTACGTACCCTTGCCTCTTGGTCCACTCAATGTCGAAATGGGCATTCTCTACCCTGTTCATCCGCGTTCTTGGGTGTGGTCGCCATGTCTTCAGAATGGTAGGGCTTTGAAACATAGATGTCCAGTGTCTATGTAATTGACATTGCAGATTTAGTGTGCTGCCTTTTTCTCCTCACCATGCCCACCCCTTTCTAATGTCCTTTTTCACCCTCTAATTCCCAACACTACTTCCTTTGGACATATGGCTCCATGGGCCCAAGCTACCTTGTTTCAACTTTGTCACTTTATTCATCCCATCACCCATAAGATATTTTCTTTTGCGGAATTACAGGCTAAACCCCAGATCCCTAAACATCTGCATTATTCCTATGTTCAAATTAGACTTTTATTTTCACCCCTATCTTGATCCCTGAACCTGGATGGGCCCAATCAATTTGAGCTTACCTGATCTCAGGGCCCAAACCAACTCCATTTAATTCCCACCATTTACAAATTATTACATGGGGCCTCCAGAAGTTTTGAACTGCTATGATGCTACAGTTCCTGTTAGCGATTTGGCACCTCTGTTGGCTCACACTTCCTGGCAATGCCAACAGATACAACCTTTCTGGGCCATTGTTAGGTCCATCCTCCAAACCCTGGTCAGTATCTCTACCGTTAGATCCATTGCATTACTTACTGGGTTTCCCCTTCCCAGGTCTCAATAAAATGACTAAAAGATTGCTTTCCTACATTTTACTAGCCGCAAGGAGAGCTATCCCTGTATGTTGGTTATCAAGAGACCCATCCAACCTATACCTGCTATTAAATACCATCACTGAAATACATAGAATGGAATATCTTACTACCTCTGCCAATGTCTCTATACCGAAATTTAACAAGATATGGAACTATGGGATCTTTCTGTATATGGAACTGATACTCTTACTCCCCAATGTTCTGATTATTACCGATCCCTCCTTCTTGGACAATCCCTAGCCCTATCCTATTACATAGTATTATAGTTATCTGTTTACTATTCCCCGATTCCTCATGTTTTAGTGATCTATTTATCTTTACTGTTATAGTAATCAATATTTTGACTATGCTTGGTCTGACATTGTATGTCAATTTCTTTGTGATTTCCTATAGAATAATTTTTACTATTGTTTTCATATTATCCCTATCTTTGTATAATTTTTTTCCTATCTACAATGCTACATCTTATGCTTTCTATGTTTTGGAAAATCTCTGAATAAATAAACTAAATTCTGAAAAAAAAATCTTGGTCTTTTTTCAATCAGGCCTGAATGCGTATTTATCCCTGAGTACCATCAAATGCCATAGCTCTGCTCTTGTGATCGTATTTCAAAGACTACTACTCTCCCATTCTTTGATCAAAACCTTCATACTGGCTGTCACTCATCTAGCACAGCCTACCATGACCCTGTGGTATTTAATGTTTTTTCTACCTGCTCTTAAAAGGGTTGTAAAGTTAAAAAAAAAAAAAATTCTAAATAGCTTCCTTTACCTTCGTGCAGTCTTCCTTCACTTACCTCATCCTTCCATTTTGCTTTTAAATGTCCTTATTTTTTCTGAGAAATCCTCACTTCCTGTTCTTCTGTGTGTAACTCCACACAGTAATGCAAGGCTTTCTCCCTGGTGTGGAGTGTAATGCTCGACCCCTCCCTTGGACTACAGGAGAGTCAGGATGCCCACTAACACACAGCTCCTTTCTCTATCTGAAATGTAGAGAGCGTCCTGACTCTCCTGTATTCCAGGGGAGGGGTCAAGCACGACACTCCACACCAGGGAGAAAGCCTCGCATTTCTGTGTGGAGTTACAGCCAGAAGAACAGGAAGTGAGGATTTCTCAGAAGAAATAAAGACAATTATAAGCAAAATCGAAGGATGAACCTATTAGGAATACTCTCCTCTCCACTCTGACACAGTAGTGATCATCATTACTATCACCTCTGCAATATGTGTGTCTGAACATCCATATTCGTTTGACACTAGAATAAGGTGGTATTGAGGCCTAGTTCCCTAATTGCTTTATAAAGGTTTTTTAGTTTTTCACCTCAACCAGGACATTTTTTTTCCAGATCTTTATCCATCTCAAGTTCCTCAAAGTAGATTTTCTATAACTGTCAGGATGTAGTTGGTGGTGTTTGAGTATACCTTTTAACTACTATTTCTGTTAGAAAGGCTGACATGCTCTTTGTTACTCCTGATGTTCCTTATAAGGGGAAAATGGCTGCTTATTCTACCATTTCTCAGTGACTAAGGACAGCTCATTGTCCAGGTTTTGGGCTCTTTTCCTGTTAGGGCACATCCTACTACATCAATAGGTGCCGCTTGGGCTTAAAAAAAATTTCCCCAAGATTTGCAAGGCTACCACCTGGTCTTTTGTTGATATGTTTTCTAGGTTTTACCAGGTGGATGTTAAGGCCTTCTCTAATGACAGCTTCAAGCATAAAGTATTTAAAGTGTTTATTAACCCCCCCCCCCCAAAAAAAAAAATATATATATCCTGCTCCTTTAAAGCAGATTAAACAGAACAGTGCTTGTGCTGTGTAATCTGCCCTCATCTAAACTGTAAAAAACCTGCCTGAACCTGCCACTTTCTGTATCCTCTCTGTACTGACCACGATAACCAGGGCTTCTGAGCCCTGACCAGTGTGACCACCATGGTCAGTTTGTGTCCCTGGCCCCTGGCAGCCACTCTATGATACTCAGGCATAGCACACTGTATATATGTTTTCTATATGTGTGCTATACCTGAGTATCATAGAGGGGCTGACATAGACTTATACTTGTGCCTTAAAAAACACTTTAAGGCAGTTCTTTGAGCTGCAGGCCTGCCCACTTTTCTTCTATTTGTTTTGGGGGCATGTTAGCAGTTATTTTGCTGTGTTGCTCACTTGGACTAGTTGGACTAGTTATGGAGATCTTAATTGTCTCAAATTGACTGAATAATGTCGCCCTCAAAGAAACGTTAAATAAAGCAGGATTTTTGTACTTTGTAAAAAAAAATTTTTTCTTGAAGTTCATTAAGAGTCATTAAAGGGGAGTTCCACCCACAATTTCACTTTTTAAATATAAATACCCCTGTAATACACAAGATTAATGTATTCTAGTAAAGTTAGTCTGTAAACTAAGGTCCGTTTTGTTGGGTTGTTACAGCATTTAGATTTATAATCTAGAAATAGACCGTGGCCATCTTAAGTGTGGGCATCATGAAGCCAGACTGTATGACTTCCTGGATTTCAGCTTTGCATATCTTGAACATGCTCAGTGCTGCACAAGCAATGTAATGGGTTTCAGTCAGGTTTGCAAGGACTACTGGGAAACATGATGCCTATCCCAGAAACCCTTGCGAATAGCCATGTGATTTAATAGCCTAGGCCAGGGGTAGGGAACCTTGGCTCTCCAGCTGTTTTGCAACTACAAGTCCCATGAGACATTGCAAGACCCTGACAAATACAGGCATGACTCCTAGAGGCAGAGGCATGATGGGATTTGTAGTTTCACCACAGCTGGAGAGCCAAGGTTGCCTACCCCTGGTGTAGGCTAATAAGGAGGAGGAAGTAATGAAGGACTACAAAGTAAAGGTATTTACAAGCAACAAAATAAATACAAATTGTCCATTCTGAACACTATGAGATTAGGGCATGCAGCACAGACAAACATAAAAAAAATGGGTGGAACTCCACTTTAACCACTTAAGGACTGCCGCATGTACATTTACTTCGGCACAATAGCACCGACAGGCACATCAACGTATATATACGTTGGTGCCTTGAGGTGGGTCGGGGGTCCGATCGGGACCCCCCCCCCCCCCGTTACATGTGGCGGTCCGCGCGGCTGTACGAGCAATCCGGGATGAGGGGGCGGCTATTTGTTTTTGTCCGCCCCCTCCGGATCACTCTCAGCCAATGCGCGCGCGCCCGCCTGTGTGTCACTTCCTCCTCCTGTGTAAACACAGGAAGGAGGAAGCGATGTGATCTCTCCCTCTGCGTTTTTTTCAACCACCGCTGAGGAGAGATCACAACACAAGTAAGTCTGCATTAACATTACACTGACACACACTACACATAGGCCCATTTAACCCCCCGATCGCCCCCCTCCCCCTGTCACAGTGTCACTGAATGCAGTAATCATACATGTATGATTACTGTATTTAGTGTCCGTGTGACAGGCAGTGTGACAGTCAGTTAGTGTTAGGTCCTGAGTAGCCCCCCCCTAATAAAGTTTTAACCCCTTGATCACCACCCTAGTTAACCCTTTCACTCCCTATTGCCAGCATCACTAAGCGATCATTTTTCTGATCGCTGTATTAGTGTCGCTGTTCCCGCTAAAATTGACTAAAATTTAGTTTATTGATTTTTCTTATAACAAAAAGTAAAAAATATTGTTTTTTTTTTTCAAAAATTACGCTCTATTTTTGTATATAGCGCAAAAAATAAAAATCGCAGAGGCGATCAAATACCACCAAAAGAAAGCTCTATTTGTGGGAAGAAAAGGACGCAAATTTTCTTTGGGAGCCACGTCGCACGACCGCGCAATTGTCTGTTAAAGCGACGCAGTGCCGAATCGCAAAAACCCCTTGGGTCATTTGGCAGCATATTGGTCCAGTCCTTAAGTGGTTAAGGTCCCACTGCTGAGTTTGTGATTTCCTTCAATGTACTGCTATTTTCTTTTATTTATTTTTTTAAACAAAACTGAAGTGTATTGGGAATGGTTCCTATCTGGCTAGCCAATGGCTTTTTTTTTATTAACGATTGTCCTAATCCTCTCCTATAGGTGGCAGTATAGATCAAATATCTCAGATTAACTGTATCCTGAATCCCTGATGGACTTAAAAAAAATGGGTTTTACGTTAGGTACAACAGTTCTGTTTTTAGATCTTGGTCTCCATGACGACATGTACCATCCAGGTAGAGAACCAATCAAAATTTTTCCTGCTGGAAGATAAAACTAAAAAATGCAGAGTTTCTTCCTGTTCTCCTTAGTCTTTCACACTTTCCAGAAATGAATAAATTAACAGTCCTCTAGTCATCCAATTAATTTTGTATAATGAGCAATTACACATGACTGCTGAGTAATCCACTTGAATGTTTGAAAAATGCACATCCTGTCACTTTGTGACTGTCATGCTGGCATTTTTCATGCAAGTAATCAAAATAGACTTGGCTTATTTAACTCAAGGTTTGTATAAAAAAATAAACTCGGGCAAACGCGAACAGTGTTGTAATAGCAATAAATCAGCAGTCATTTTCTACTAACCTAACACCTTTACAAGTAACTTAAGTAGCCGCTATGGGTGACCTCCTAAGAGCCTGCCTATCCACACCTGTTGAATTTAACAGACCACTTGTGTCGCTAGTTGCCAGTGGGGCTTGTAATACCTGAAGCAGTCCCTTCATTTTGATTCATTAGTGGCACAATCCTATGGACAACTTTGTAGTTGAAGCCAGGTCCAAATGATCATTTCTGGTTTTAAAATTGCATGCAGAAACATATTAGACTTTTTTTTAGGAAATTGACAGGCTATAATTGCATTTACTTTGAAACTTGATGTTCTTTTTGTAATCTGATTTTTTTTAGCTAATGTTTTAAAATGTACACTTGTTACTAAAGTGCTTTTGCCAGATTGGTAACAAAGGGACATGCCAGCCTGGGGCTTTAATTTTAAAGGGTCACTAAAGGATTTTTTTTAGCTAAATAGCTTCCTTTACCTTACTGCAGTCCTGGGCCCAGATTCAGGTACATCTGCGCATTATTGGACCGGCGTAGCGCACCGCCTTTACGTTAGACTTGCGCAATTTTGCCGCGTAATCACCCTATTCTCGTAGCTTTTGCGCAGGAAATTGCGCATATGTAAAGTTTTTTCAGAGGCGTAAGGAGGAGTAATACAAATTGGGAAGGACGTGGGCGTGTTACATTGAAATGAGCCGTGACCCCATGCAAATGAAGGGCCGGCCGGCTCGCGCATGCGCGCTTGAAGGAGACATGTCCGCTCCTCTGTGCGCATGCTCACAACTCGGGAGCGGCGCAATCAGTGAAATTGGAAATGGACTAGGGCAACGTTGTGAACTACGCAGACAGCATAAATAGACACACACAAACGCACTTCCTTTGCAAAAGTACATCCCTTTGTCCCTTCCCATTTAACAAAGTGCTTTTGTCCTGTTGTTCGTTGCGGTGTGTTTTGTAGTTGTCAGATTAGTGTTCTGTGTGATCAAGTGTTTGTTAGTAGATTTTTGAAATTGGTTTTTGATAAGTGTTTGAGAGACTGTTTGTTTGATTGATATATTTGTGTTTGTTTCTTTTCCTGCTGTATTTTTGTTTTGTTTTTTGGTGACTGTTTCTTGCTCAGTAGTTTTCTCTCTGTGTGTGTGTGTTTTTTTTTGATTGGTTGTGCTTGTTTGTGTGCGTGAATTTTGTTGACTGGGACTGATTTTTTTTGGAAGGATGAGTGAGAGAAAACGCAAGCTGAATTTTACAGTTGTGGAAAAACAGATTCTTGCCCGGGCCATTAGCGAGTATGGGCGTTACCTCCACGGCCCACAGAGTGCCAACACCACCCCGGCCAGGAGGAGGGAGATTTTGGATAGGATCACTGACCAGGTGAATTCAGCGGGGCAGGGGGAGACACGGACCAGGTCTGGGATTGACAAAAAAATCAATGACCTCCGGCGTCTGGTCAAAAAGAAGCTGGCCAGAATGCATGCCCATGCCAGGGGCACAGGAGGGGGCCCACCATGCCGTATTAGCCTGACAGCGGAGGAGCGTGCGGTGGCCCTGACCTTTCATCGGCATGAAGTTGAGGGCCTGCCCGGCTTTGACTTAAGTCCGGAGCCCGTGGTGCCAGGTAAGTTTTTTTTTTTTTTTTTTTTTTTTTTTTAATATCAGGTGTGTAGCATGTGTGGGGGAGGGGGTGAAAGGGAATATGTGGCAAGTGTGTGGATCCTCCAACCTGTGAATGTTTTGTGTCATCCACAGATGTGCAGGAGGGTGCAGGGCCATCTGGCCTGACCGCACCAACCCCAGGACAGCAGCCTAATGAGGCCCCCCCAACAATGCCGGAGTCCACGGAGGAGGTTCAAGAGGAGCAGGAGAATCATGAGGAGGAGGAGAATCATGAGGAGGAGGAGTCCATGTCAGGCACTGGACGTTTGGGTTTTGAGGACTCTTCCCCTCTGCCTGGCAGCAGGCAGGCCTCCCTAAGGGGGAGCCCCCCCCCCCTCCTCCCCCAACATGGCTCCCCTCACAAGGGCCTCCCCTTCTCCCCGGCCACAAGCATCAGCTGGAGGCAGGATGTCATCCCAGACCACCAGGGGGTTGGCCGATCTCCTGCCCGCCACCCTGAGAAGGGACCAGTTCCTCCAGACCCGCCATCTGGGACAGGTCAGCCAGACATTGGTGCGGATGGAGGAGAGCCTGTCCTCCATCAAGAAAACGCTGGGGAACCTTGACTCCCACTCCCGGGCTTTCACAACCTGCCTAAACGAACTGCAGACGACATCAGCAGGCGTTGGGCAGGATGTGAGGGCCCTTACCCTGGCTATCCAGGCCAACACGGCAACACTTGGTGCTGCCCTGGACAGAATAGCCGTGGCCTTGGAGGGCAGGCCGCCAGGTGAGCAGAGATCAGGGGCTGCTCCTCCTTCCCCGGTTTTACCCCTCCCCCATGAGTCTCCCCTAAAAAGCCGGGGCCGCGGCCGGGGGCGCCCCAGGCGTGGCTCACGCAGAGGGCACTAATTTGTTTTTCCCCAATTTTTTTTTTTTTGTCATTTTTTATTTATTTTTTTTTCATTTTTTTTTTTTTGCTGGAATTTTTTTGCTTTGGCAGGTCATTTTTTTTGGTTATTTTTTTTTTGTGTTGTGAATGCTGTGTGAATGTGGGGGTGACATTCCTTCCGGAAAAGGGGTGTCACCCTCTATTTTGGTGGAGAAGGGTTCCCCAGGACCAGGGAGAAGTGATCCCCAGGTCCGTGTGAATGGTGTATGAATGTACAGTGACATAATTGGAGCCTTGACGTGGCGTTACTGCTCACCAGTCGTGCATGGTGGACTGGTGCCAATCCAATTTGATGAGGATGTGGGGTGTGTGTGCTAGGGACCACAGTGGTGTGCATGCATGCATTCTCATTGTGCCATGATTAATGTGTGTGTTTAACGTGCAAAGATGCATAATGTGAGCTGGCATGAGATGGGGTCATGAGATGGGGTACCAGTGCATATGCAGAGTCACCTTGAAGGGAAAAGACAGGAGGATGTTAGTCATGCATGTGCCACTTGTGAGGTGTGCATCACGGGAGGGGATAGTCATGCCTGACTCCCATGTCACTCACCAACCAGCCAGCTGTCCCCATACATGTTCTGTTTGAAATCTGTGGGGATGGGGCTCTGATTGGATATGTAGCTGTCATGGGTGTCATGGGTGGTGCCATGTGTTGGGCTGCTGATGTCCTCCTGCAAGGTTGTGGTAATTCCATGATGGCATGAGGGGTGAATCTGAAGATGCGAGACACCTCAGAATCACTCATGCCAAAGATGTCTATGTGTGTGTGATATATCAAGCGAAGAGTGAGGGGCTTGTATCAGATAATAATATTGTATTCGATTAGATTAAATTGTAAATTTTATATAAGCAAATAAAAAATAAAAATAAAACATCTCCCGTGCCCTCCTTAGTGCCCTCCTCAGTGCCCTGATCCTTCTTTGTTCATCTAAAGTCAGTAGTATAGCTATGTGCGACGATGCCCCTGGCATGTTGGCATACAGATTGTTGTGCAACACTTGTGACTGCTGAACTCCTCACTAACAGTGTTGCTTTATCTGACAAGTAGACTTTTTTTCGCTTTTTAGACCAGCTTTTATATGCTCTAATTTTAGACAGGACATTTTGCTGTTGCGCCACTGCGTCGCCTGCGCTGCCCCAACGTTGTTTTGTGGATCCCCGTAAGTCCCTCATTAGCATATTTGACTAGCAAATCAATGGTGTGTCTAGCGCACTTTTGCGCGGAAGGATGCGCCAGTCTAACGAAATTACGCGGGATTTTTTGCGTATCTCGTTCTGGGGATGCCGCGCAACGAAACGCACGCGCACATTTCGACTTACGCACGCGCATCTCCTGTTGCGCAGGCGTAATCGCTCTGTGAATCTGGGCCCTGGTTTTTATTTCCTCATTGTTAATTTTTGCTTTGAAGTTGCTGTAATTCTGCTCTGATCTCCACACTTCCTGCTTGTCTGGCTCCTTTCACGGCCACTTTTCACTGTGGTCCAAGCTGTCATTACTGTGTGTCTAAAACTCCTCAGAACCAATCAGATTAATAATAAAAACAAAACACTGCCCTGCGAGTCCCCCTCCTCCTACAGTTAGAACACACGCTAGGAAACATTTTAACCCCTTCAGCACCCCCTAGTGTTAACCCCTTCCCTGCCAGTCACATTTACACAGTAATCAGTGCAGTTTTATAGCACTAATCACTGTGTAAATGTGAATGGTCCCAAAAATGTGTCAAAAGTGTCCGATATGTCCGCCGCAATGTCACGGTCACAAAAAAAAACTGCGGTGTCTTCTTGTTCCTTGAATGCAGACAGTCTTCCAATCTGTCCGTCCAGCTCAGCATGCCAGTGACTGTGGAGTGTGAGAGGCATGCTGAGCTGGACGGACAGATTGGAAGACTGTCTGCATTCAAGGAACAAGAAGACACCGCAAGGATAAAGACCAGACACAGACTGGGAAGAGGCAGATTAGGGAGATCCACATAGCAACCGCAATTTCTGAAACTGGAAGGAGTGAAGAGGATATCGTCCATCACATTGTGAACCTGACGTGTAAGTTTGCTGTTACCCCAAAATAATTTAACACACAGCCATTCATGTCTAAACCGCTGGCAACAAAAGTGAGAACAGTCCTAAGTGAAACTGTCCAAATTGGTCCAAAGATGTCAATAAATTGTGTGGCCACCATTATTTTCCAGCACTGCCTTGACCCTCTTTAAGCATGGAGTTCACCAGAGCTTCACAGGCTGCCACTGGAGTCCTCTTCCACTCCTCTATGACGACACCACAGAGCTGGTGGATGTTAGAGATCTTGCGCTCCTCCACCTTCTGTTTGAGGATGCCCCAGAGATGCTCAATGGGGTTTATGTCTGGGGACATGCTTGGCCAGTCCATCAGCTTTACCCTCAGCTTCTTTAGCAAGGCAGTGGTCATCTTGCAGGTGTATTTGGGGTCATTATGTTGGAATACTGCTCTGCGGCTCAGTCTCCGAAGGGAGGGGATCACGCTCTGCTTCAGTATGTCCCAGTACCTGTTGATATAAATGGTTCTCTCAATGAACTGTAGCTCCCCAGTGTTGGCAGCACTCATGCAGTTCCAGACCATGACGCTCCCACCACCATGCTTGACTGTAGGCAAGACACACGTGTCTTTGTACTCCTCACCTGGTTGCCACCACGCACGCTTTACACCATCTGAGCCAACTTGGTTTTATAAGACCACAGGACATGGTTCCAGTAATCCATGTCCTTAGTCTGCTTGTTTTCAGCAAACAGTGTGCAGGCTTTCTTCTGCATCATCTTTAGAAGAGGCTTCCTTCTGGGACAATAGCCATGCAGACCAATTTGACGCAGTGGGCTTACCCCTCACCCCTTCAACCTCTGCATCAATGCTGGCAGCACTCATACTCCTATTTCCCAAAGACAACCTCTGGATATGACGCTGAGCACGTGCACTGAACTTCCTTGGTCGACCATGGCAAAGACTTTTTTGAGTGCAACCTGTCCTGTTAAACTGCTGTATGGTCTTGGCCACCATGCTGCAGCTCAGTTTGAGGGTCTTGGCAATCTTCGCATAGCCTAGGCCAGGGGTAGGCAACCTTGGCTCTCCAGCTGTTTTGAAACTACAAGTCTCATGAGACATTGCAAGACCCTGACAATCGCAGGCATGAATACTACAGGCAGAGGCATTATGGGATTTGTAGTTTCAGAACAGCTGGAGAGCCAAGGTTGCCTACCCCTGGCCTAGGCCGTCTTTATGTAGCGCAACAATTCTTTTTTAGATCCTCAGAGAGTTCTTTGCCATAAGGTGCCAAATTGATGGCTTAATGGCTGTGTGTTGAGTTATTTTGAGGGGACAGCAAATGTTACCCTAATATACAAGCTGTAAACTTACCACTTTACATTGTAGCAAAGTGTTATTTCTTCAGTGTTGTCACATGAAAAGATATAATAAAATTTTACAAAAATGTGAGATACTGTATTTACTGGATAGGAAACTGGTTGCATGCCTCTGGGATTTGGATTTTAAGATATTGCTTTGATATTAAATTTATAAATAATGTTACATACAGTGTTGCACGTGTTATATCGGTGCTTTTGTTAAGGCCAGTTGAAGAGCAGCATTCTGCTCTCCAAAAAGAGCATTTTAAAAAATATGTTTTTCATATATCAATATACACAAATATTTGGAAAAAAATGTGCTACTATGTTACTGCTATAATTTAAAGTCTATTCATCCCATTACACACAATGACATGTTTACATGTGACACATCAAAGGGCAAGAGTGTCATGTTTAGAACAGCCCAGTCATTCAAACGGGCTGCCATACTGTGAGATAAAAAGCACAAAAGAAGACTTTTTTTTTTTTATTGCACTGCATCAGAACACATGGGGGTTGATTTGCCAAAACTGGAGAGTGGAAATCTGGTGCAGCTTTGCATAGAAGCCATTCAGCTTGCAGGTTTTATTTCAAAGCTTTAAGCTGAACTCCATCTTTTGATATACTTTACATCCATTACATTCCAACTTGGCCCAAACGAACTACACTATATTACCAAAAGTATTAAGAAATCTGGCTTTACACACACATTTAAACTTTAAAGGCATCCCAGTCTTAGTCAGTAGGGTTCAATATTAAGTTTGCCCACCCTTTGCAGCTATAATAGCTTTAATTCTTGTGGGAAGGCTGTCCACAAGGTTTAGGAGTGTATATATGTGAATTTTTTACATCTTCTACCAGTATAAATTGTGCCAATCCCGATCTCCCTCTCGAACGACACGTGAGAGATTGCCATTAGGGCATGTCTCCCCTGTGTCCATTTTACCATTTTTTCCCGAGTACATGCCGACAATAGAGGTCGGGATTGGAACAAATTTCTACTTCAATGCAAAGTATGATGGATTACTGAGCTGAATGCCACCTCATTACCAGGTTTAATTACTCAGTTGAGCTATCGTTCCTTCCAGAATGGTTTTGTCTCATATGGTTGTGAAAAATAATAGTTTTATGTCTAGACTCCTTGTGGAGATACTCCCATCTATCATGGTTATTTCCATATATTTGGACTTTCTTTCCTTAAATTCGTCTATTGTATGGATAATTTTCATTGCCTTTTAAATTATACTAAGAGGTAGATATGGTTCTTTATCGGTACAAACTATATCCATCACAATTGCGTTGTTGTTCATGGATACAATAATAAATACTATCTTTGAATACTGTTAATTTTTATGTTAATACTCTATATAGTGTAATTCCATGTCTTTCTCAATCAATGCATTGTTGTCAATTCCCTTACACTTATCTTTTCCACCGTCAAAGGATTCCAAGATACTTTTTCATTGCTTATGTTACTATTAGGGATGAGCCCGATGTTAGAGTCGAACGTAAGTTCAAATAGAACATTGGGTGTTGGCTGAACAGCGAACATTATGCGGTGTTCGAAGCAAATTCAAAAGCTGCGGAACACCTTTAAAGTCTACAGGGACACTAACATGAAAAGTCAAAAGTCCTAAATGGCTGTTTTTTTGGGAGCAGTGATTGAAAAAATGGCATGGGTCTGCCCCCCCAACTCCATTACCAGGCTCTTAAGCATGCAGTTTTTCATATCTGTACACAATTCTATTTTTTATTCTTATTTTTCCAGGTGTCTGCGGCACTACAGGGTGCCACGTGCAGCGCCTTGCTGCTGCTGGTGCAAGTACTGGCATCTTTGTTACCATGTCCAGCTGTATCGCGTACATGACGTGATTATGCTGTTGGCGCGCAGCGTCAACGCGCTGCTGGGGCGGCGCTTAACGTTGCTTCGCTACCCAATGTGAGCACTGCACATGCGCCATCATCCCTTTATAATTCCAGATGGCACGTCTGCTCTATGCGGATGCATGGAATAGACCCAGCCGGCATATTATTTACTATTCTCTCTTCAAGTTAGGCATGTGGTATTTGTTATTTTTATTTTTTTATTCAATGTGTCTTCACCCCCCTTTTGCCCTTCAATTGTCTCACTCATTGGAGGATTAGATGGTGGATTTTCTTTTTCCCCTTACTGGTATTTTTTTGTTTCAAATATTTAATTGGATTTTTAAATTAAAGTAAATGCATACAATACATGTATATTGCGTAATAAAGAATGATGGATACAATAAGCGATAAAGGTATTACATAAAAAAAAAAAGGCTACAAATGCTTTAAGTACATATATGTAACTTTAAAGTAAGAAGGGAAAAAGTAAAGAGAGTGGAAGGGAGGGAGGTGTGAGGGAAGTAAATGAAAATAGATAATAGGAGGTATAGAGATAAATCAACAATTCATGACAGAATATGTTATACAATAAATAATTGGAAAATATCATGAGGATGCATTCGATAATTGAAGAAATTTCGCTCTATTTTTGTTTATAGCGCAAAAAAATAAAAACCGCAGAGGTGATCAAATACCACCAAAAGAAAACTCTATTTGTGGGGGAAAAAGGGACGCCAATTTTGTTTGGGAGCCACATCGCACGACCGCGCAATTGTCAGTTAAAGCGACGCAGTGCCGAATCGCAAAAACTGGCCAGGTCCTTTACCTGCGTAATGGTCCGGGTCTTAAGTGGTTAACCTCACCAGCTATGTAACTATATGTAACAAAGAAAATAAATGATACAGATTACATTTCACTGCTGGCTACTTTTAGAAATAAAGGCACACATAAAAATGTAAACATACCAATAACGGAATTCGGAAGCAAGTCAGAAATGTATGTATGATCCTGTTGCCCATTGGCACTACCACTGGGCTGGGTGGCCTTAAATAACATTTAGATCAAGTGACTGTTTGTGCAAAATGTTGAGGAGAGGGGAATTAGGAGCAAAACACATTCCGACACTGCTGGTGTGCATGTAACACTGAGAGAAGCATGAGCAGTCAGGTCAGGCTTTCTAACCTGCCAAATAAACCCTCTCCCCTGAGAGCTGCTGAATCTGGCAAATGTCATCCCATGTCTGTGGGTTACTTAAGCCTGCCCTTATCCATTTAACCCCACTCTCCAATCCTTTCCTTAAAGTCATTTCTCATCGGTGTATTTTTCAGCTCCTGAATAGTGTTAATGAACTAAACCCCTAGCTGCATACATCACACTTTATTTCTTCGCGTGAAGATTGAATCATAACCATACTGTAGGTACTACATAAGTCTGTCTATTTAAAGCTGGACTATACATAAAAATAATTTCCCACTTGTGAATTCAACATTTTCCTTAATAAAAGAAAAAAAAATCCCTCAGCTACTTGCTCGTTAATTGGTCTAATTAGATAGTAGGAAGGAGAGAAATAAGACGTGTCATCGGATTAGCATCTTAACATCTGTTACCTCCCCTTGCATAGAGAGCCCTTACATTGTCCTGAATGGCACCAACAACTACAGATCTGTAAAGTGAAATTATTACACAGCGCAAAGAGAAAGAGTGACAAGTCTGGCAATGAAGAATGTCTGGCAACTTATACCCTCTTTTCTTCATCTCTGCCTAGCGGGTAAGTACAATTTTTTTTTTATTTCACCTATGTACGACAGAGAGAAACAGGCAGGCTCTGATGGCAAGAAAACTAATCCATCTTTGTTAAGCCTGTGTTTTGTAATGGGTTTTAACGTCTTCAGTTTAAAGGGCCTGTGCTGCCCTGAAGCAGATGAAAACCTTATTGCCTGAACCCTACCCTACCTGTCATATTAATACTTGCAAGGCATCACTTATTAAGAATGGGGTATTTTAAAATTGAAGTAAAAACTTAGTAAAGCAGGTATTTTTAAATAGCTGGCAATATCATAACCTAATAAACATTCTTATTCCTAACAGATACTAAAATAGTAAGTTGAAATTGCTATATTGTACTTTTACTTTTCTAATTTTAACTGTATTTCGTTTTTAATCGCTTAATGTAACTGTTTAAAAGGACAATACCCAAGAGTTTTTTTTATTTATTTATGCCTGCTGTTGTGCATTCAGTTGTTAAATATTAGTGTTGAGAAGAATATGCCATATTCGATTTCGCGATATATCACGAATATATAGTCGAATATTCGTGATATATTCGCTAAATACGAATATTCGTGATATATTTTGGAAATGAAATCATTGCGAATTTTCGCTATCGCGAATGCGAATTGCGAATTGCGAATGCGAATATTCGAGAAATGCGGAATGGAGCACTCTGATTGGCTCAGAATATTCGTGATATATTACAATATAAAATAATTGCGAATATTCGAGGAATGCGGAATGGAGCACTCTGATTGGCTCAGAATATTCGTGATATATTACAATACACAATAATTGCGAATATTCGGCAAATGCGGAAGGAGCACTCTGATTGGCTCAGAATATTCGTGACATATTACAATACACAATAATTGCGAATATTCGGCAAATGCGGAAGGAGCACTCTAATTGGCTCAGAATATTCGTGATATATTAAAATATAAAATAATTGCGAATATTCGAGAAATGCGGAAGGAGCACTCTGATTGGCTCAGAATATTCGTGATATATTACAATACACAATAATTGCGAATATTCGAGAAATGCGGAAGGAGCACTCTGATTGGCTCAGAATATTCGTGATATATTACAATATAAAATAATTGCGAAATTTCGAGAAATGCGGAATGGAGCACTCTGATTGGCTCAGAATATTCGTGATATATTACAATACAAAATAATCGCGCGATATCGCTATTGCCGAATAATCGCATTGCGATTTTTCGGCAATATAAAATGAGCGCTGCAGCTACTCGGCCCAAGGTCTCTAATCATACCAGCAATGCTTTTACACGTCGATGGGGATCTCTAGGATGTGATCTGTTCTAAAAAATTTTTTAAAAAATACGAATATTCGAAATAGCGAATATTCGCCGCGATATTCGCGTTATTCGCGAATACTCGAATATGCAATATTCGTAGCGAATATTCGCATTGCGAATATTCGTGAGCAACACTATTAAATATGTGTATTTATTTTTATTTTTTGATTAAGTTGCTGAAAATGAATAGATCGTGGTCAAAAAAACACTTCCTGATTGATTATGATGTTATGCTTTTTCTGGCATATTTAACTGTCTATAGTTTACAGGATATTATTTTTTTACTTTTCAATGTATTAAACTGAATTTTAATAGACAAACAAACTATAAATTATAAATTACGGGTACCAAACATACCTTCTGCGCCCTTTACAGTATTTTAAAATGATTGGGCTGTATTATGTAACATCAAGAAAAAAAAAATATTTTTATCCTTGTTCACTATGGCTTTTGAAGATTAATTTAAGTTTTAGGTACAAATGTAAACTGGTGGCACACAAATGTCTTACCACTTACAGAATCACAGGTCCATTCATTTTTTAATTATTGGGCAAAACAGTTATATTCGATGTATCAAATAAGTATAAATTACATGAGCTTGTTTGTAAAGTATAATAATGTCATATGCTTATTATTGAAACAGAATATTCCTATGAAAATTAATGATAGAGCTAGCAATAAAGAAAGAGAAAAAGTAGTGTGCAAGAACAGGAAAAAAAATCTTCAGATATGGGTGTGGCCTGTGTTTTTACTTTAGTCTTGCCAACATAATTCCAGAAGCTTGTGTACTGTATGTGCTTGCTCGATGGTTATAGTACAATTTTAGCAGACCTCTCGATAAAAACTGGGGTGATTGAAAGCCTCCTAAGGCTTGGTGCACTGGACATGTTGATGGAACATTTGGCAGACCTCAGTGTTGCATACATGTCCTAAAAATCGACTTCTTCCATATTAGGTCACTCACTGTATGTCACAGAGAGTGTGGATTTTCACCCCATAAATAATCCCAGTGGTTACAAAAGTTTTCCCTTTTACCCCACCAGTTAACCAGAGGCCACATACAGTAGGTGGTGGTGAGTTTGTATCCCCTGATATCACTAAAGTGGTTCTAAAGCCCAAATTCCAGGGACGTAACTACAGGGGTCACATTTTCTACCCAGCCCCATTCTCTACGGGTCTATGCAGCTCCTCTGTTCTACAACTGGATAGAAGGGGCAGCAGGAGTGGTAAATAGAGTAACTAATGCCCTCCATCTTTTTCCTGCAGCTGCTGCAAAGCAACCTGAAAGCCTGGAAAATGGTGGGCCCTCCCCTCTGGTCCTTGTTAATCTTTTTACTCATACTTTTACATCTGCCTGGCCCCCATGTTCTTCCTTTGTCCCCTCCTCTCTCCTGCCAACTGCTGCAAAGGATCTAATCAGGATGGAGAGTGGGTAAGGAGCTGGTAAATATGTAATTTACTGGCCCCTTTTTTCTGAATGGACACAGTGAGTGATCAGTACCAATTGCTCATGTGTCCATTCATAATTTCAGCATAGTAAACAATGCTTAATATGCTTCAGTTTGTGAATTAAGGGGAAGCTCTGTACATAGTTATTTATGTCCATTCATTCTGTACAGCTGAGGCTGCAGAGATGAAGATTGAAGGCTGTGTCCTCAATCTCCTTTCTTTGTCTCAAAGATGAAACATTAGAGGTCTGTTTAGACCCCTGATATTTCACCAAAGCTTCCCAATGGGGCTCCTAAAATAAAATAAAAATGGTAAAGGATAATTAAAAAATAAAATAATAAAATACTACTAATACAAGTGGTGGAACTACCAGGGTCACAAAGGTTGCACTTGCAAACAGGCCCTGGTGTTTTGCCACCATGGGAAGGGGGGGGGGCGAGACAGCAGGCAACAGGGCCATGTAAAAGGGTCTCCCCGCAGGATCATAATAAAGGGCCCTGCAATGGGTGTAAAGGGCCCCAGCTGGGGGTCAGGGGGACCCTTCATGGTTTCTTGTCCTGGGGCCCTGAAAGTTCTAGTTATACCCTTGGGCTTTTTTCCTTTAAGAAAATCTCCATCTTTCCACACACTTTACACCAAATATGTCCCTTACTAACCTGTGAGGCTGCTGGATGTGCAGTATAAATTGTATGTAGCTACAGCTACAAACAGCACTGCAATCCGGGTGCGAGCTAAGACTCCCTAGCTGATACCCAGAACACAGAAGAGTCTACCGCATCAATGCTCAACTGCTCAGATCAAGCAATGTATTCTATTAATGAATACAAATATTCCTCTGATTGGCTGAGTCAGAGAGGCAGAGTTTACAACCTCTGAGCCAGAGGAAGATTTCTATTCATTGATAGAATATATTGCTTGATCTGAGCACCACTGTGGTAGACTTGTCTGTGTTCTGTATATGAGACAGGAAGTGACGTCTAGCACCCGAAACACAGTGCTGTTTACTGTATGTAGCGGCAGATACAGTTTATACCGCACATCTAGCCATGTAACCATTAGGTTAGTGAGGGGCATCTTTCATTTTGGCCAGCTTGTAAAGTGTGTGGAAAGATGGAGTTTTTCTTTTTTCTCTCTGAATTAATGTAAAGTAAAAAACATTGTGTGCTGAACAAGTACCCCTCCCTGCCCCCCCCCCCCCCCCCCCCCCCCCCCATATACATACCCGTGTCTGATTTTTGATCCAGTGCTGAGCCCAAGCAGCTGCTCTCTCTTATAGCTCCCTCCTCACAAGGCAGATTGATAGCAGTGGGAGCCATGGGCATAGGACATAGTAAGCACAGCTTGGGATCGAGCCCACAGATGTGCCATAGAATAAAATGTATTCTTACAGTGGCACACTGAGAAGAGGAGGAGCCAGGAGCCCTAGTGGGGGACCTAAGAAAAGTAGGTTCGGGGCTGCTCTGTGCAATTTTATACCATGTTTGCTATTTTAAAAAGAAACATATTTTTTTACAATCACTTCATTGTCATAGCTGATATGGGTTAAGATCCTATGGAGTTTAGTGAATTTTTCACATATGGGTTGTGGTGTCTGTTAGCATAAGGGTAGTTGAGAAGTTGGGTGCATATGCTATTTTTTTCAGTGTTAGGTCCTTGATACCTTACTATTTCTCTTCCAAAGGTACCAAAAAGTATTTGTTTTACATTTTTGTATTAACAAATGTTTATCCCAAACATTTGAAGGTACTGTCGCCAACCGAAGAGCTAGCCCAGCATCTGTACACCTCCCTGTGACTTGCTATATAACCTTTTATGTGTCACTTGTGTTTACTGAGGCTTCTGACATCACATTCAAAATGTAGCAGCACCCAAAAAGTAGCCTCAGGGCTTTTGGATGTCTACACAAGACAGGATTATACTGGAAAATCACATGCCTTTAATACATTACATACAAATGTAATTGTATGAAAAGATTGTTGTTAAAATGAATGGTCTGGATACAGGGTCTCTCTTCACCTTACTATTGATTGACTCACTACCTCTGCTGGAAGTCTGCTCTGAAGCATCAACAATTCTTTTGGTGAAATAATAATTTTTGGGGTTAGTTTTGATCTTTGCTCTTGCTAGTTTGAGGTCATACTGCCCTGTTCTTGATCTTAGCTCCATATTGAAAATACTACCCCTAGACCTTGATCACACCCTTAAAGTAGTTGTAAAGGCTGACGTTTTTTACCTTCATAATTCTATGCATAAAGGTAACAAACAGCTCCCTTAATACTCATTTGAGAGCCCCGGCTGTCCCGGGACACCATTGTCCACCAGCGGATGTCTTCCTATACTCGGGACCTGTAATGAGAGGACTCACTTGCTGGTGGCACTGTTGGATGCTTGGGTCGTAGTACCGGTGTCCACCAGAGCGTGTATCCCGGCAGTGTGGAACAGACAGCACTTCCTGTGCTCAGGTGTTACTTGAGGCCAATTACAGGCATGCACATAAATATCTGGCTGATGATGGCTGTCAAAAAAAGAAAGTTACCGCTCCAGGTGGATTGTGTTCGGATGATCAGTATGGTTTTAGGAGATCAAGGGTGCTGGCAATGCACAAGGCAACAAATGGAAAAAGAAAATATGGACAGCCACACTCCAAAAACCTTGATGGTTGTCTTTATTATAAAAAAAAGGAAAATGCATTACAAGTCACAGCACACAACATGGGAGTAAAACAGCTAACGCGTTTCGCACTATAAATTAGTGCTTAATCATAGCTATGATTAAGCACTAATTTATAGGGCGAAACGCGTCAGTTATCAGCTGTTTTACTCTGTGTTGTGTGGTGTGACTTGAAGTGCATTTTTCCTTTTTATAAAGACAACCATCAAGGTTTTTTGGAGTACGGCTCCATATTTTCTTTTTCCATTTGTTGATAATAGCTCTCATCGCCTTGGTATCTTCCTTGTGCCCTGATCAGTACCTGCTGCCTGATAATCTGAACCTGGCTATTGTTTATGATTCTGGTATTTCCCATTTATTGTACATATCTGTCTGTTGTTATTTGTGGGTCTTTGTCTGTTGGTTGGTTTATTGCACTGTGTCATATTGGAGGTGGTTTTATTTATATTATTCCCTTACCTTAATAAATCATTATATTTTCACTTACATGTGTTTGGTGTTCCTCAGTAGCTAACTACGCAGTTCTGGTCACACCTGGTACATGACACTGTCAATAGATATCCTCCCCTCTGCACGCTCTCCGCGCCCACTTCAGGGCAAACACACGGCGTACACGGTAATCACGAGTCCCTGAGACTTGGGTGATCACAGACTGGCCCCTTACCACATGATCAGCTGTCAGCCAATGAAAGCTGATCACGTGATGTAAACAAAGCTTGGTAATCGTTTACCGGCTTTTGTGTAAGGGACATCGGTCCCCAGTGGAAGAGGCACATCCGCCTCATCAGTGCTGTCTGCCAGTGCCCCCTGTCAGTGCCCACAGTGCCCACCAGTGCAAAACAGTGCCACCTATCAATACCTTTTGAGTGCCACCTATCGATGCCCACCAGTGGTGCCAATCAGTGCCACCTAGCAGTGCTGCATATCAGTCTCACCTACCAGTGCTGATCAGTTCCCATCAGTGCCATCTATCAATGCCAGCTATCAGTGCCACCTATTAGTGCCAATTCTCAGTGCCCACCAATGCTACCTATCAATGCCCTTCAGTGTCACCTCTCAGTGCCCACCAATACCACCTCTGTGCCCACCTGTGACGCCTATCAGTGCCCATTACCAGTGCCCATCGGTGCAGCCCATCAGTGCAGCCTATCGTACATCAATCAATGAGAAAAATTACCTGTTATAAAATAAAAACCGCACAGGTGATCAAATACCACCAAAAGAAAATTGTATTTGTGGGAAAAAAATGATAACAATTTGGGTACAGTGTTGTATGACTGCGCAATTGTCATTTAAAGAGTGAAAGCTGAAAACTGGTCTGGGCAGGAGAGGGGTTTAAGTGCCCAGTAAGCAAGTGGTTAAACTCTTTTGCCCTGTACACACGGTCGGAATTTCCGATAGAATAAGTCAGACGGGAGCATTTCATCGGATATACCGACCGTGTGTATGCCCCATCAGACTTTTTCTGACGGACTTGGATAGAGAGCAGGTTCTCAATTTTCTAAATAGAAAAAATATCTATTGCAAAATCCGTTTGTCTGTATGGAATTCCGATGGTAAAAAAAACATACATGCTCGGAAGCATTGAACTTATTTTTCTCGCCTCATCGTAGTGTTGTACCTCACCACGTTCTTAACGCTCTAAAGTTCGGAGAACTTTTCTGTGACCGTGTATGCAAGCCAGGCTTGAGCAGAATTCCGTCAGAAAAACCATTCAACTTTTTTCCGATGGAAATTCAGCTTGTGTGCACAGGGCATTTCAGGTTTCAGTCATGCCCCCTTTTCACCATTTGTGTTGTCCGTCTCTGGACTTATTCTGTCTTATCAATATCAACCAGTATTCTAAATGAAGTCAAACTAAATTCTACATAGTAAAGATTCTTTTTAGCTTGTTAGCTTCTGACATCTCCATAGATGTACTTATTTGAATTTATTTTTCTAGCAGGTGTGAGAGTTAAAATTGGTGTTAATTTTTATGTATTGCAGTGCAAACCAATTATGCTCCTTCTTTTTATGACAACGGATCTGGAAGTACCAATGGGAACATGGCCCTTCTGAGCCTCTCTGAAGACACTCCAGTAGGTCAGTGCAGTAATTATGATGTGTTATTATTTTTTGCATTCCAGATCACATAAGGTAAAACTGGATGAAAATGGATCATTCTAGGGTGTGAATCTGTTAACCTGTCATAGTTTTGTGCAGTGTTTAGAAGCAGCATATCTTTTAACGTGCACAAAACACATAAATATTTATGAACATAACAGCAACGCTAAAGCTGTGATTTTTCCAAAGGTCTGCTGCAATTAGAATTTTTAAAGGTTTCTATTATTGTCTGTTGCTTAGCAGAAAATTGTTTTAAGTATACATTTTTACAAATTTAAACAGCTTTTTGTTCAAAAATAAAAAAATAAAAAAATAAGGTTTTAACAAAGATCTGCATTTTATGTAAGTAAAGTACTGATTTAAAAAAAAATCTAAGCACAAAAGTACTCAATGCTGACAGGGTTATGCGACCAGCTAGCTACTGATAAACATAGGCTATACTGACTGTCAAAATTGTTTTTATGACTTCCTACACCTCGAATTGTACGAACTGTTCTGCCACAGTTTGCTCAGCCTATGTTTACAAGCAACCCCTGAAGACGTCAGGAGACGTAGGCTGACGAAACAGCATTGGGTGGTGTTTGAGATATGTAATTTCCGGTCAGCTGGAATGCAGGTGGAGCGCTAACCAGCGATTTATTATACAATACATGCTGATCCCTGTCTTCTTTGATTTAAGTGTCTTTGGTAAAAAAAAAATCCCAATAAATGTATATTGATTGGTTTGTGCAAAAGTTTTAGTGTCTACAAACTATGGTACCGTGTTTCCCTAAAAATAATCATGGGTCTTATATTCATTTTGGCAACAAAAGACCCAGGAGGGCTTTTTTTTCGGGGTATGTCTTACCATATAATGTGCTGTTTTCTCTCCCTCCCTGCCTGTCAGGAATCCCCAGTTTGAACAAAGTTAAAATGCTTGTAAGAGTGGATTATAGGAGTACACAAACACTTCAAACTAGGGCTTATTTTTGGGGTAGGGCTAATATTGCAGCCCTCCTGGAAAGTATCGATAGGTCTTGTTTTCGGGTAGGTCTTGTTTTCGGGGTAGGTATTATTTTCGGGGATACACGGTTTGTATACTAGAATTTAGACAGCTTTTACTTTCTGACTGCATATCACATTTCTTGAGGTGCTAAAATGCCAGGGCAGTACAAAACCCGATACCACGTGTGTGAGACTTTTTGGGAGCCTAGCCGTGTATGAGTGGCCAAAACTGCC
The DNA here is from genome assembly GCA_029574335.1 of Rana kukunoris. Taxonomy (NCBI): domain Eukaryota; kingdom Metazoa; phylum Chordata; class Amphibia; order Anura; family Ranidae; genus Rana; species Rana kukunoris. The sequence goes on from CM056056.1 coordinate 152,435,789, forward strand.
TTAGGGATTTCAAAGGGCATAAATTGCTAATTTCCCTTCCTCACTACCTATCACAGTTTTGGAAGCCCTTAAATGCCAAAATAGCACAACCCCCCACCACCCAGGACCCCTTTTAGAAAAGTGGACCCCCCAAGTATGTGTATAAGTATGTTGCAGATATCATTTCTTTGTCACAAGATTTTGAAAATGAAAAAAAGAAAAGAAGAAATACATTTCTGTTTTCTTTTTTTCATTTTCCAAAAAATTATGGCAACAAATGACATCTGGAAAATACTCACAATGCCTCTTAGCAAATACCCTGGGGTCATTTGGGAGGTTTTTGTGCTATCTTGGCACTTCAGGGCCTCTGAAGCTGGGAAATATATAATTTAAGTGTCAACTTTATGAAAAAGAAAGGACCTATGTTTAACGTAAGTCCAAACAGGTTGATACTGTGGATGTACCGGTAATTAGTGTTCCACTGTCCCGATAATGTTTAGGTTGGCTAAGGGCTAATGGTTTTGGACTTTGAAGGCACACAGTACATATGGTGAGATGTGTGTCCAAAGATTGGTGCAGTGAATGTGACCGATATATGAATACATTGATCCTTAAACCAAAGGTAAATGCGCATTTTAAGATGAACTTTATTAAAACATCTATCATTAGTTGTGACCGTGTTGTAGCAGGATCAAAGCGTTACATTGAAACAGATCCTTTAGCAACAATACAGCAATTAAGCATAAAACAATCAAGACAATAATGATATAGTACATAATACTGGATGTTAAAAAGCAATAATGTGGTTGCCGCACAACATGCTTGACGCGTTTCGTGAACCATCACTCATCAGGAGCAACCTTGCTGTCGTATATGTAAGTTATAAAGTTGGAAAGCGGTTAAATAACAAAGGGGTGAGGTTCACCTGCTAATGTCACTGGATGGCCGTGCCACTTGTGAAGTCATCGGCCAAGCATGCCTCTGGCCACCGCTGCCGACATCCCTCACTAACCTGTGAGGCCAATGGATGCATGATATAAACTGTATGTAGCTGCAGCTACATACAACATACCGCACTGTGTCCTGGGTGTGAGCCAATGTACTCTATCAATGAATACAAAGCTTCCTCTGATTGGCGGAGTCAGAGAGGCAGGCTGATGATGTCACAACCACTGATTCAGCCAATTTCAGATTAAATGATTTACAGAGCTCTGTGTTGTTAATGAAAACAGAGCTCTGGGCTGTGTACACAGCCGATTAGCAGGTTTCAGCTGTGAATCATTGGCTGGGACTCACTGACAGGCTCCCGCTGTGTGCATACACAGTGGAAACGGGCTGGGGGGGGGGGGCATGCATGCATGCACCCTAAACCTGGAAGAAGGCAGTGGCGTACTAGAGCATGTCGCTTTGTCTACACTGGCCCCTTACCCACAGTGCATTGCGGACAGGCGGGCAAGAAGTGGTTATTAAATTGCTGCTCACCCCAAATAGAATTGTTTAAAATTGTTTTGCTTTTGATACATGTTCGCCAGGGCAGTGCCAGGCCCCACATGTCATTTGTTTGCCAATACCTTCCCTAATAGCCTAGGAAATAGCCATTATTTTTTTATATATTCAGCTCCCATTGACTTCAGTGGGGTTCAGAAGTGCCACCATTTTCTGGAAACCCATCTCAAAGTGAACCCAGATACATTCTGCTCATTCCTATAGCTCATTCCAGCACCCTAGAAAAACTGTGTCTTCTGCTTTTTTGATCCAAGTTAAAAAATAAGTCTGCCACTTTTTTTGGTGCCAAACAACAATATCCAGAAATAAAATGATGTCAAGTAGTAGTAAAAATGTGCTTTGGTTTAGATGTTGTTAGATATTTAACTTCTATTATGTGACAAAATCCACTACCAGTATAAAGGTCTAGCAGTTCTTAAATGTGGTACACAGAGTAAAGCCTATGCCATCTATTTGATGTATGTGCTGTTGTGGGTGCGGAGAAAGTAGTGCAAAGGAAACATGTAGCAGTCAAGCAGCTTGATAGAACACTTGTTTAGAAAATAGTGTTCTTTTTTAAATGCAGATCCCCAGTATAGCCTCTTGCTGACTTGGCAAAATCCACAAGCCAATTAATTCTTCAATAAGACACAGAAATTTAATACAACATAGATTTATGCCGCGTACACACGACGTTTTTAATGTCATGGAAAAAACAAAGGCCCAGATTCACAGAGCGATTACGCCTGCGCAACAGGAGATGCGCGTGCATAAGTCTAAATGTGCGTGTGCGTTTCGTTGCGCGGCATCCCCAGAACGAGATACGCAAAAAATCTGCGTAATTTCGTTAGACTAGCGCATCCGTCCGCGCAAAAGTGCGATAGACACACCATTGATTTGCTAGTCAAATATGCTAATGAGGGACTTACGGGGATCCACAAAACAACGTTGGGGCAGCGCAGGCGACGCAGTGTGCGCAACAGCAAAATGTCCTGTCTAAAATTAGAGCTGATAAAAGCTGGTCTAAAAAAAGAAAAAAAGTCTACTTGTTAGATAAAGCAACACTGTTAGTGAGCAGCTCAGCAGTCACATGTGTTGCTCAACAATCTGTATGCCAACATGCCAGGGGCATCGTCGCGCATAGCTATACTACTGACTTTAGATGAACAAAGAAGGAGGAGGGCACGGAGGATGGCACGGAGGATGGCACAGGAGAGGATATACCGTACCCGCATAGACCTGTTTGGCATGAGTGATTCTGAGGTGTATCGCATCTTCAGATTCACCCCTCATGCCATCCTGGAATTAACCACAACCCTGCAGGATGACATCACCAGCCCAACACACCGCTCACATGCAGTGCAGCCACTGGTCAAGGTCCTGGCAACACTCCATTTCCTTGCCAGTGGCTCTTTTCAGCGTACAAGTGGAGTGGTGGCTGGGATGTCACAATCCTCCATGAGCAGATGTGTGCACCAGGTTGTCCCTGCAATTCTCAGACGCATGGCCAACCAAATCATCAAACCCACCACTGAGGACCTGCGGCTGAAGGTAATGACAGATTTCTACAGAATTGCCAGATTCCCACGCACTGTGGGGGCCATTGATTGCACACATGTGGCACTTCAGCCCCCCCAGGAGACAGAGCACATGTACCGCAATCGGAAGCATTGGCATTCCATCAATGTACAGGTGATAGTCGCTGCCCAAGGCCTCATATGGCACGTCCGTGCCAAACACCCAGGGTCCAGCCATGACAGCTACATATACAATCAATGCCACATCCGAATGGAATTCGATCAGAACATGTATGGGGACACCTGGCTGGTTGGTGAGTGACATGGGTGGCAGGCATGACTATCCCCTCCCATGATGCACATCACAAGGGGCACATAATTGACTAACATCCTCCTGTCTTTTCCCTTCCAGGTGACTCTGCATATCCACTGGGACCCCATCTCATTACTCCTATCCGGAACCCCCAAACTCCAGGAGAGGAAAGATACAATCAAGCACATGCTCAAACACGAGCAGTGGTGGAGCGCACCTTTGGCATCCTAAAGTCACGTTTCCGATGCCTGGATAAGTCTGGGGGTACCCTCTTGTACTCCCCAAACTTCGTGTGCCAGATCATCGGTGCATGTTGCATGCTGCACAACTTTGCAGAAAGAAAGAGCCTGCAGATTAACCTACGTGATGACATTGGGCATCTTTGCACGTTAAACATACACATTAATCATGGCACAATGAGAATGCATGCATGCACACCACTGTGGTCCCTAGCACACACACCCCACATCCACATCAAATTGGATTGGCACCAGTCCACCATGCTGGACTTGTGAGCAGCAACGCCACGCCAAGGCTCCAATTATGTCACTGTACATTCATACACCATTCACACGGACCTGGGGATCACTTCTCCCTGGTCCTGGGGAACCCTTCTCCACCAAAATTGAGGGTGACACCCCTTTTCCGGCAGGAATGTCACCCCCACATTCACACAGCATTCACAACCCAAAAAAAAAAAAAATGACCTGCAAATGCAAAAAATTTCCAGCAAAAAAAAAGAAAAAATTAGAAAAAAAAAAAAATGGGGGAAAAACAAATTACTGCCCTCTGCGTGAGCCACGCCTGGGGCGCCCCCGGCCACGGCCCCGGCTTCTCAGGGGAGACTCATGGGGAAGGGGTAAAACCGGGGAAGGAGGATCAGCCCCTGATCTCTGCCCACCTGGTGGCCTGCCCTCCAAGGCCACGGCAATTCTGTCCAGGGCAGCACCAACTGTTGCCGTGTTGGCCTGGATAGCCAGGGTAAGGGCCCTCACATCCTGCCCAACGCCTGCTGATGTCGTCTGCAGTTCATTTAGGCAGGTTGTGAAAGCCCGGGAGTGGGAGTCCAGGTTCCCCAGCGTATCCTTGATGGAGGACAGGCTCTCCTCCATCCGCACCAATGTCTGGCTGACCTGTCCCAGATGGCGGGTCTGGAGGAACTGGTCCCTTCTCAGGGTGGCGGGCAGGAGATCGGCCAACCCCCTGGTGGTCTGGGATGACATCCTGCCTCCAGCTGATGCTTGTGGCCGGGGAGAAGGGGAGGCCCTTGTGAGGGGAGCCATGTTGGGGGAGGAGGGGGGGGAGCTCCCCCTTAGGGAGGCCTGCCTGCTGGCAGCCAGAGGGGAGGAGTCCTCAAAACCCAAACGTCCAGTGCCTGACATGGACTCCTCCTCCTCATGATTCTCCTCCTCCTCATGATTGTCCTGCTCCTCATGATTGTCCTCCTCCTCTTGAACCTCCTCCGCGGACTCCGGCCTTGTTGGGGGGGCCTCATTAGGCTGCTGTCCTGGGGTTGGTGCGGTCAGGCCAGATGGCCCTGCACCCTCCTGCACATCTGTGGATGACACAAAACATTCACAGGTTGGAGGATCCACACACTTGCCACATATTCCCTTTCACCCCCTCCCCCACACATGCTACACACCTGATATTAAAAAAGAAAACAACTTACCTGGCACCACGGGCTGGGGACTGGAGTCAAAGCCGGGCAGGCCCTCAACTTCATGCCGATGAAAGGTCAGGGCCACCGCACGCTTCTCCGCTGTCAGGCTAATACGGCATGGTGGGTCCCCTCCTGTGCCCCTGGCATGGGCATGCATTCTGGCCAACTTCTTTTTGACCAGACGCCGGAGGTCATTGATTTTTTTGTCAATCCCAGACCTGGTCCGTGTCTCCCCCTGCCCCGCAGAATTCACCTGGTCAGTGATCCTATCCAAAATCTCCCTCCTCCTGGCCGAGGTGGTGTTGGCACTCTCTGGGCCGTGGAGGTAACGCCCATACTCGCTAATGGCCCGGGCAAGAATCTGTTTTTCCACAACTGTAAAATTCAGCTTTCGTTTTCTCTCAGTCATCCTTCCAAAAAAAAACAGTCCCAGTCAACAAAATTCACGCACACAAACAAGCACAACCAATCACAAAAAAACACACACACAGAGAGAAAACTACTCACCAAGAAACAGTCCCCAAAAAAAAAAAAATATACAGCAGGAAAAGAAACAAAAAGAAATATATCAATCAAACAAACAGTCTCTCAAACACTTATCAAAAACCACTTTCAAAAATCTAACAACCACTTGATCACACAGAACACTAATCTGACAACTACAAAACACACCGCAATGAACAACAAGAACAAAAGCACTTTGTTAAATGGGAAGGGACAAAGGGATGTACTTTTGCAAAGGAAGTGCGTTTGTGTGTGTCTATTTATGCTGTTTGCGTAGTTCACAACGTTGCCCTAGTCCATTTCCAATTTCACTGATTGCGCCGCTCTCGAGTTGTGAGCATGCGCACATCGGAGCTGACATGGTCTCGTTCAAGCGCGCATGCGCGAGCCGGCCGGCCCTTCATTTGCATGGGGTCACGGCTCATTTCAATGTAACACGCCCACGTCCCTCCCAATTTGTATTACTCCTCCTTACGCCTCTGGAAAAACGTTACGTATGCGCAATTTCCTGCGCAAAAGCTACGAGAATAGGGTGATTACGCGGCAAAATTGCGCACGTCTAACGTAAAGGCGGTGCGCTAGGCCGGTCCAATAATGCGCAGATGTACGTGAATCTGGGCCAAAGTTTTTCTCAACGTGATTCTTGTCAAGCCTGCCTTGCACACACATGATCGTGAAAAAAAATGCTTGAGCAAAGCGCGGTGACATACAACACGTACGACGGCACTATAAAGGGGAAGTTCCCTTCGGATGGCGCCACCCTTTGGGCTGCTTTTGCTAATTTCGTGTTAGTAAAAGTTTGATTAGAGCCGATTTGCGTTTTTCAGTCTGTTACAGCGTGACGAATGTGCTATCTCCATTAAAAACGCTAGTTTTACCAGACCGAGTGTTCCCGTCTCATAACTTGCTTCTGAGCATGCATGTCGTTAAAGCTTAAACACGACCGTTTTTCATGATGTGAAAAATGACAACATGAAAAACTTCGAGAAAAATTAGAGCATGTTCTAAATTTTTAATGCCCATGCCCAAAAATGCTCTGGAGCCTACACACAATCGTTTTTAATGACCAATTTAATCACTTCAGCCCGGACCATATTGCTGGTCAATGACCGGGCCACTTTTTGCGTTTCGGCACTGCGTCGCTTTAACTGACAATTGCGCGGTCATGCCACGTGGCGCCCAAACAAAATTGGCGTCCTTTCTTTCCCACAAATAGAGCTTTCTTTTGGTGGTATTTGATCACCTCTGCGGTTTTTCGTTTTTGCGCTATAAACAAAAATAGAGCGACAATTTTGAAAAAAAAACATATTTTTTACTTTTGCTATAATAAATATCCCAATTAAAAAAAAAAAACATATTTTTCTCAGTTTAGGCCGATACGTATTATTCTACGTATTTTTGTTGGAAAAAAAAAATCGCAATAAGCGACTGGTTTGCCAAAAGTTATAGCGCCTACAAAATGGGGGACAGAATTATGATTTTTTTTATTATTATTATTTTTTACTAGTAATGTCGGCGATCTGCGATTTTTATTGGGACTGCGACATTATGGCGGACATAACGGACACTTTTGACACATTTTTGGGACCATTCACATTTATACAGCGATCACTGCTATAAAAAATGCATTGATTACTGTATAGATGTGACTGGCAGTGAAGGGATTAACACTAGGGGGCGAGGAAGGGGTTAAATGTGTAAACTGGGAGTGTTTCTAACTGTGTGGGGGGAAGGGACTGACTGGGGGAGGTGACCGATGCTGTGTCCCTATGTACAAGGGACACAGCATCAGTCTCCTCTCCCTGACAGGATGTGGATCTGTGTGTTTACACACACAGATCCACGTCCTTGTCTGTGTATCCGCTGATCGCGGGTGCCCGGCGGACATCGCGGCCGCCAGGCACGCGCATCGGCACTACAGTGATGCCGCGGGAGCTCACGCGCCCCCCAGTGGCCGGAGGATCGGAGAGCTTTTGCCAATAGGCTGGACGTAAACTGGTTAACTATAGGAGGGAACTTGGCAAAGGCACAATAAAAAACAAAAAATGAATGCTGCTGTGGTAGCACAGATCAAACATTGTTTTATTTTTCCAAGGTAAGTGTATTAAGATGGGGCCTCAAAATGTTTCAAAAATCTTTTAATGCACAAATTTAAGATTCATAGCATTTTTAGACAAGTTGACAAATGTAGGGTAAATTGTAGATATTTTTAATAATAGCCAGGAATGGCATTTTGGGGTGGTTTAATATGCTAAATGTGATGTTATTGAGCATTTGTTCACCTGTTATAAGAACTATGATTCTAAAAAGCTTTGAATGTTGACATGAAGTTACATGAAAAGCTGAATCGCTTTCCATCAGTGCTCACTGACGTCTATCACAGATCATATTTGCACATTCTGGCTTAAAATGGAAACAGATGGGGTGCTAACATACAGCTGTGATCTTTGTGTTTACATTGACAACTGCAAACTGTGATTTTGTACTTGCCAGTCCAGTCTTGAAAGCATATGTTATATGTAAGCCAAGAACAACAAATTCTGGATTTGATAATCTGTTACAAGTGTATCATATGTAGAACAGCACAGTTAGTAGAGTGAATATCCAGACACTGAATTTTGTGGTGCTTTCATTTTTTTGTTTAATAATTTTCTGCCTTTGCTGTCATTTGGATTAATAAATCATCAGTAATATTGACTAAAGCCAGGAATCACGTCTGTTTGAAAACCGTCAGTTTTCCAGAAGGGATTCCTGCCAAGCTTGCCTTGAAAAGCCATATATACACATGGCCACTCAAAAGACCCGTCGTTCTTTTAAATGGCAAGAATGCAGTGACGTCAAACAATACGACGAACCAGCTAAATTACGTTCTATGCTACTGCGCATGCGTCAAATTGTTATCAACCATGCACGGTTTATTTCTCCTTCAGGTAAGCATACAAATGACCGTTTTCTCGGCAGGAAACACTTTGCCGGGAATCCCGACGGGAAAATAGAGAGCAGGTTCTCTATTTTTTTCTAGCAGTTTTCTTGTCGGGAAAACTGCTAGGGAATATACACACCCGGGATTCCCGGCCAAAGGCTTGCCTGGCAGCTTTCCTGCTGGGAAAACTGGTCGTGTGTACAAGGCTTAAAGAAGTTGTAAAGGAAAAAAAATGTTTTGCTGAAATGACTATTTACAGGGTATAGAGACATAATAGTTAACTGATTCCTTTTAAAAATGATTAAAAATAGATAAAAAAAACAATCATATATAGTGCCTGCAGTTTCAGTTTCATTTTTCATCTAGTTTCATGCTTCTGTGAAGTACAGAGACACAGAGCCAATACAGGGCAGTGTTTGTTTTTAAAATGAAACTGATTGGTTCTGAGGGGTTTTAGACCCACAGTAATCACACCTCCTTGATCAGAGACCACAGAGAGAAGCTCCGTATGACTTTTTTCATAAGGAAACAGACAAGCAGGAAGTGTGGAGATCAAAGAAGGATTACAGCAACTTCAAAGCAAAAACGAACAATGAGGACATGAAACCAGGATTGCAGCAAGGTAAAGGAAGCTATTTAGCTAAAAAAAAAAAAATCCTTTAGTGACCCTTTAAGTATTAGATCTAGAATTCCTTACAGTTGGCTATTTTTGGAAAGATCACCATACTTGATTTGTCTAAAACTTGTATGGCTTCATTTTTGGCCAAAGTTTAGTTTGTGGCTTGTCAGGGGTAAATGTGGTCATGCAATTCTTGAATACAGAGTAAGATAACATCCTTATGTAAATTTTCAGATGAATTATTCTACTCCTCCTAGTCTGCCAGATTATTAAAAAAGCGCTGCACCTCAGTGCTTGGTGGTCCATTTTTATTGAGTCTTAAAGCGGGGTTCCAACCAAAATTAGCATTTTTTAAATGTATGTCCTTTCATCATGCGTTTTTATAATATAAATCCGGTCACTTACTATTTTACAATGCACCGCCGCTCCGCATAGTTATTAAAAAAAGATAGTTTATAAAACTATGTCCACACCCTTGTCATTTTGCTTGTGGGGCATTGTGAAGCTCACAAGCACTTACTTCCTGTAGCGCTACCTCCTCAGAGCAACTGATTGATTTGGGATCGGCGTATTAAGTTACCTCTGTATGTTGTCTAAGGGTGATTGTAGTGAGCAGAGCAATAAGAGAATGTCCAAACCTGCCGCTGAAGTTTTCTGAATGCTTTATTTTCTGGTCCAACACGACAACATCAACATGAGGTAGAAAGAAAAGATTGATGAAAGTAGAGAACGTTGCGGTATCAGGCTCTGGATGAAAGGAAAACAGTCCTGCTTTCCGTCCGTAGTAGAACAGTTCATCGCCACTATAGCCAGAGTGGGTAGAGTGCCTCCGGACAGACTTCTCCAACAAGCCTGGCAGCCGGAACGTCACTTAAGGTTGCTGGGAGGAAACAAGTCTCTCTCACTGACTTGGCTCTAGTTGAATTTAGCGTTTTAAGATAAAGACCTCTGACACAGGCCCAATGTTGGACTGTAGAGGGAATCCTCCCAGAAAGTTCTCTTCTCAGTATGGATCACCAGCTGACAGTCTATGGTTATCTGTCAGTTCCTGGCAACCAGATCCCCGATGGTTCGTTCAAGCCCTTTTGGATCACCTGCCTCCGGGTTCTCCTCAAGCCGATCCCCCACCGAACAGCACACAGCTTAGGATCTCTTCAGTAGAAATGGAGCCCCCAGCAATTCGCTAGGCCCCCTTTCAGCATCAGCACGGAACTCCGCGTAACATGTAACATGCGACCCCCTGGTAGGCCATATCGCCGGGGTCTGTTGGGTGCGCACACCCTAAAGGTTGGTGCCACACTTGGAACCTGAAACCTGCACGAAGAACCCCGAAAAATGGTGTCTGCCACAGATATACCCCTCCCCAGCATGCGCCGCGAGGGAAAACTCCTCAAATTGGCTGCTGGGGAAAAGTGGCTCTGCATGAATCCCTCTGGTGCCACCTGCCGCCCAGAGATGGAATTGCAATCCCTGGAGCACAGAATGACCCACAGGATAATTCAGGACTGACAGCAGCCCAATTTAGCAAAATTAGAAGTGGGAGCAACATAACTCTCCCACTCTCCCACTAACTTTAGCGTAGCGCCTTTTCTGAAAGAAAGGGGGCGCTACATTCCTAAAAGTCTTGGATGGGGAGTGATAATTATGTAGCACACTGCATCCTGGGAAATGATGACACACATTTCCCAGGAGCATTAGAGGGAGATGATATCAGAATCCTTGGTGATTCCAAAGGCAGATTGTGTGGGACCGCATAGCAACAGGCATTTCCAGATGAGTAAAAAATTATTATTATTGGCCCAGATTCACAGAGCGATTACGCCTGCGCAACAGGAGATGCGCGTGCGTAAGTCGAAATGTGCGCGTGCGTTTCGTTGCGCGGCATCCCCAGAACGAGATACGCAAAAAATCGACTGGCGCATCCTTCCGCGCAAAAGTGCGCTGGACACACCATTGATTTGCGAGTCAAATATGCTAATGAGGGACTTACGGGGATCCACAAAACAACGTTGGGGCAGCGCAGGCTACGCGGTGTGCGCAACAGCAAAATGTCCTGTCTAAAATTAGAGCTTATAAAAGCTGGTCTAAAAAAAGAAAAAAAGTCTACTTGTTAGATAAAGCAACACTGTTAGTGAGGAGCTCAGCAGTCACACGTGTTGCTCAACAATCTGTATGCCAACATGCCATGAACAAAGAAGGATGAGGGCACGGAGGATGGCACGGAGGATGGAACGGGAGAGGATATACCGTACCCGCATAGACCTGTTTGGCATGAGTGATTCTGAGGTGTTTCGCATCTTCAGATTCACCCCTCATGTCATCCTGGAATTAACCACAACCTTGCAGGAGGACATCACCAGCCCAACACACTGCTCACATGCAGTGCAGCCACTGGTCAAGGTCATGGCAACACTCCATTTCCTTGCCAGTGGCTCTTTTCAGCGTACAAGTGGAGTGGTGGCTGGGATGTCACAATCCTCCATAAGCAGATGTGTGCACCAGGTTGTCCCTGCAATCCTCACACGCATGGCCAACCAAATCATCAAACCCACCACTGAGGACCTGCGGCTGAAGGCAATGACAGATTTCTACAGAATTGCCAGATTCCCACGCACTGTGGGGGCCATTGATTGCACACATGTGGCACTCCAGCCCCCCCAGGAGACAGAGCACATGTACCGCAATCGGAAACATTGGCATTCCATCAATGTACAGGTGATAGTCGATGCCCAAGGCCTCATATGGCACGTCCGTGCCAAACACCCAGGGTCCAGCCATGACAGCTACATATACAATCAATGCCACATCCGATTGGAATTCGATCAGAACGTGTATGGGGACACCTGGCTGGTTGGTGAGTGACATGGGTGGCAGGCATGACTATCCCCTCCCATGATGCACATCACAAGGGGCACATGCATGACTAACATCCTCCTGTCTTTTCCCTTACAGGTGACTCTGCATATCCACTGGGACCCCATCTCATGACTCCTATCCGGAACCCCCAAACCCCAGGAGAGGAAAGATACAATCAAGCACATGCCCAAACACGAGCAGTGGTGGAGCGCACCTTTGGCCTCCTAAAGTCACGTTTCCGATGCCTGGATAAGTCTGGGGGTACCCTCTTGTATTCCCCAAACTTTGTGTGCCAGATCATCGGTGCATGTTGCATGCTGCACAACTTTGCAGAAAGAAAGGGCCTGCAGATTGACCTACGTGATGACCTGACCCCTGAACCAGACAACCCCCCCCTAACCGAGGCTACCCCGTCTTCTGAGGGAAGAGCAGCCAGGAGACAGCTCACATTGGGCATCTTTGCACGTTAAACATACACATTAATCATGGCACAATGAGAATGCATGCATGCACACCACTGTGGTCCCTAGCACACACACCCCACATCAAATTGGATTGGCACCAGTCCACCATGCTGGACTTGTGAGCAGCAACGCCACGCCAAGGCTCCAATTATGTCACTGAACATTCATACACCAATCACACGGACCTGGGGATCACTTCTCCCTGGTCCTGGGGAACCCATCTCCACCAAAATAGAGGGTGACACCCCTTTTCCGGCAGGAATGTCACCCCCACATTCACACAGCATTCACAACACAAAAAAAAAATGACCAGCAAAAGCAAAAAATTTCCAGCAAAAAAAAAAAAATCAAAAAACAAAAAATAAAAATTTGACAAAAAAAAAAAATGGGGGAAAAAAAATTACAGCCCTCTGCGTGAGCCACGCCTGGGCTTCTCAGGGGAGACTCATGGGGAAGGGATAAAACCGGGGAAGGAGGATCAGCCCCTGATCTCTGCCCACCTGGTGGCCTGCCCTCCAAGGCCACGGCAATTCTGTTCAGGGCAGCACCAAGTGTTGCTGTGTTGGCCTGGATAGCCTGGGTAAGGGCCCTGACATCCTGCCCAACGCCTGCTGATGTCATCTGCAGTTCGTTTAGGCAGGTTGTGAAAGCCCGGGAGTGGGAGTCCAGGTTCCCCAGCGTATCCTTGGTGGAGGACAGGCTCTCCTCCATCCGCACCAATGTCTGGCTGACCTTTCCCAGATGGCGGGTCTGGAGGAACTGGTCCCTTCTCAGGGTGGCGGGCAGGAGATCGGCCAACCCCCTGGTGGTCTGGGATGACATCCTGCCTCCAGCTGATGCTTGTGGCCGGGGAGAAGGGGAGGCCCTTGTGAGGGGAGCCATGTTGGGGGAGGAGGGGGGGGCTCCCCCTTAGGGAGGCCTGCCTGCTGCCAGTCAGAGGGGAGGAGTCCTCAAAACCCAAACGTCCAGTGCCTGACATGGACTCCTCCTGCTCATGATTCTCCTCCTCCTCATGATTGTCCTGCTCCTCATGATTGTCCTGCTCCTGTTGAAACTCCTCCGCGGACTCCGGCCTTGTTGGGGGGGCCTCATTAGGCTGCTGTCCTGGGGTTGGTGCGGTCAGGCCAGATGGCCCTGCACCCTCCTGCACATCTGTGGATGACACAAAACATTCACAGGTTGGAGGATCCACACACTTGCCACATATTCCCTTTCACCTCCTCCCCCACACATGCTACACACCTGATATTAAAAAAAACAACAACTTACCTGGCACCACGGGCTCGGGACTTGAGTCAAAGCCGGGCAGGCCCTCAACTTCATGCCGATGAAAGGTCAGGGCCACCGCACGCTCCTCCGCTGTCAGGCTAATACGGCATGGTGGGCCCCCTCCTGTGCCCCTGGCATGGGCATGCATTCTGGCCAACTTCTTTTTGACCAGACGCCGGAGGTCATTGATTTTTTTGTCAATCCCAGACCTGGTCCGTGTCTCCCCCTGCCCCGCAGAATTCACCTGGTCAGTGATCCTATCCAAAATCTCCCTCCTCCTGGCCGGGGTGGTGTTGGCACTGTCTGGGCCGTGGAGGAAACGCCCATACTCGCTAATGGCCCGGGCAAGAATCTGTTTTTCCACAACTGTAAAATTCAGCTTTTGTTTTCTCTCAGTCATCCTTCCAAAAAAAAACAGTCCCAGTCAACAAAATTCACGCACACAAACAAGCACAACCAATCACAAAAAAACACACACACACACAGAGAAAACTACTCACCAAGAAACAGTCCCCAAAAAAAAAATATACAGCAGGAAAAGAAACAAACACAAATATATCAATCAAACAAACAGTCTCTCAAACACTTATCAAAAACCACTTTCAAAAATCTACTAACAAACACCTGATCACACAGAACACTAATCTGACAACTACAAAACACACCGCAACGAACAACAAGAACAAAAGCACTTGGTTAAATGGGAAGGGACAAAGGGATGTACTTTTGCAAAGGAAGTGCGTTTGTGTGTGTCTATTTATGCTGTTTGCGTAGTTCACAACGTTGCCCTAGTCCATTTCCAATTTCACTGATTGCGCCGCTCCCGAGTTGTGAGCATGCGCACATCGGAGCTGACATGGTCTCGTTCAAGCGCGCATGCGCGAGCCGGCCGGCCCTTCATTTGCATGGGGTCACGGCTCATTTCAATGTAACACGCCCACGTCCTTCCCAATTTGTATTACTCCTCCTTACGCCTCTGAAAAAACGTTACGTATGCGCAATTTCCTGCGCAAAAGCTACGAGAATAGGGTGATTATGCGGCAAAATTGTGCAAGTCTAACGTAAAGGCGGTGCGCTACGCCGGTCTAATAATGCGCAGATGTACCTGAATCTGGGCCATTATTTTTATTTTTTAAGTCTAATGAGCACAATAACAAAAAAAAATATTTTGGGATGGAAACTCCACTTTAAGGTTCCTGGTTTGAAGTGGGTTGTTTGTTGTGGGGCTCTCACTGTCTACAGATCTACTCCAGTGGTGTATAATTGGGAGTAGGGTGAATGATCAGCTCCCTGGGTATTGCAGGCTGGGTATAGAAAAGAATAAACACACCTTTAAAATAATCACATTTTGTTGTTTTGCAGCCTAAAACCAAGATGACACAATTTTTGTTTTATCCGGTTGGAAAAAGGATCACCTCCTTGTGTCCTTATTTTGTTGTACCACCTTATGCTTTAGATACAGCTTTTAGTCTGTTGGGAAAAAGGATCACCTCCTTGTGTCCTTATTTTGTTGTACCACCTTATGCTTTAGATACAGCTTTTAGTCTGTTGGGATATGCCTCTACTAACTTTGCACATCTGGGCTTTGCAATATTTGCCCATTCTTCTTTGCAGAACTGCTCAAGTTCAATTTGATGGTGAGTGTTTGTGGACTGCGCATGGTCTTCAAGTCATTCTACAGATTTTCAACGGGTTTTAAGTCTGGGCTCTGACAATGCCATGCAAGGACATTAATCTTTTTCTCCTTCGACCACTGTGTGTGGTCATTAAACCTTCTTCCCATTTACAACTTTTTGAAAGCGGACAGCAGATTTTCCTCAAGAATTTGATGGTATGTTGCCCCATCTGTTTTTCCTTCTATCCTGACAAGTACTGCAGTCCCTGCTGCAGAGCAACATCCCCTTAACAGGATATTACCCCCTCCATGCTTTACTGTAGGAATGGTGGTTTTTGGATGGTGAGCTGTATTTGATTTCCACCAGATATATTGTTTAGTGTTAAGGCCAAATAATAAAATGTTGGTCTCATCTGACCATAACACCCTTTTCCACGCGGCCTCAAAATCTTCAAGGTGCATTTGGCAAAGCTCAGTCATGACTGCATGTGGCCTTTCTTGAGGAGTGGCTTTTTTCATACAAAACTCCTATTCAAGCCACATTTGTGCTATTATTGTTACATGCACACAATGACCACTCTTTGTCAGAAATTCCTGCAACTGCTTCAGAGTTTCTGTAAACCTCTTAAAAGCCTCTCTAACCAGTTTCCTCCTGGCTCTTTCATCCAGTTTGGAGTGACATCCTAATCCAAGGAGTTATACCAAATACCTTCCACATCTGTAAAATAGACTTCACTGTGCTTATAGGCATTGGTAAAGCCTTTTTTTTTTTTTGTCATCCATCTGCAGACTTGTGCCTGTCCACAACATTATCCTGGAGATCTTTTGACAGTGCCTTGCCACTCATAGTTGATTGTCTGCTTCAGTTGCACTACCAGGGACTACAATTCTCCAGGAAAGCTTTTTTTCATTGTTGAGCTAATCAAAATGGCCACAGCTGACCACAGTTGAAATTGGCTTTGTGCACCTTTAATAAGGTGATTAGCTGCACCTGATTACGTGTACAAGTCATTTTTTAGGAGGGAGTAATCCTTTTTCCAACTCAGTGATTCTGTTTTTGATTATGTTTGCTTTTTTGTTGATGTCATATCTTTTACTTGGATGTTATAAGTTGCACTGAGTAAATACAGCTGGATAAAACAAAAAAACTGTGCCTGTCTTCACTTCAGGCTGCAAAGCAACAAAATATGATTATTTTAATGGGGGTGATTATTTTCTATACCCACTGTAAATTGCTACTTAGGTGAATGTGCACAGGATGTATTGATGAATGCAGGTGGGAGCTTGTTGGATGCTGAAAGCATGCACAGGGAGAAATTGGTCTTAAGTATCAAGTTATCAAGTTTTTTAGGTGGTACAGCGCTAAAAATAGTGCTAAATACCGCCTGAAAAACTCCTGCCCAGCCTTCTTAATGTGAAAACCTGAGGGCTTTCACACTGAGACGATGCACTGGTAGGAGAGAAATAAATCTCCTGCAAGCAGCATCTTTGGAGCGGTGAGAGGAGCGGTATGTATACCGCTCCTTCTCACTGGGTGGTATTAACCTTTTATCGGCCGCTAGCGGGGGTTAATAATGCACCGCTGGCGGCCAAATCCCACGGCAATTCCGACGGTATAGTGCCGCTATTTTTAGAGGTGCTATACTGCCATCGCGCCTCTCGTCCCAGTGTAAAAGGGGCCTTTTTGAGAAAAGAAAAGTATGCAGAAGTGCACCACCAGTTTACTAGTTGTTTCCAGATTCTTAAGCAACTTTACAAGACTTTTGCTTTTACTGGTTTTCTCTTTTCAGATTGGGCAGTATGAATCCTTAAAAAATGTACATTAAAAATTGCGTGGAAGATATTCAAGCAGATTGGAGTAGTAGGGGTTAACATATCTAGAAAAGAGTTGTGGAATATGTTTTATAATTTTGGATTTGATGATGTAAATAAGTTATTTTGTTATGAAAGTGGGGGGTCATGGAAAGGTGTTGGGTAAATATGTTATTCTATGTTCTGTCCTATGCATGAATTTATATTGAGGGGTAGTAATTATGTAAATAATATATTATGTAGCAAGCACTGTTTTGTTTTAGGGGGGGGGGGGGGGAATTGAAAGGTTGCCTGCTGTGCATATTTTTTTTGTGCTTTAATGGAGTGGCACAAGATGGCAGTTTGGCAGAGGAGAATAATGAAAATGTAAACGGTAAACATGAGCCAAGTAAGGCCCTGTACACACGCGGAGACATGCCTAATGAAACAGGTCCGACGGACCGTTTTCATCGGACATGTCTGAAGGGATCTTTTGGTCTGATGTGTGTACACACCGTCGGACCAAAATCCCCTCGGACCAGAACGCGGTGACGTAGAACACACCGATGTGCTGGCAAAAGGAAGTTCAATGCTTCCACGCATGCGTCAAATCTATTCGACGCATGCACGGGATTTTGGTCCGATGGTTGGGCGTACTAACCATCGGGCATGTCCGACGGACAGGTTTCCAGCGGACAAGTTTCTAAGCATGTTTAGAATCTTTTGTCCACTGGAAAACTGTCCGCTAGGCCGTACACACGATCGAACATGTCCGCTGAAACTGGTCTGTGGACCAGTTTCAGCGGACATGTCTCCTCGTGTGTACGTGGCCTAAGGGTCAAGTGACACTTAGCGGTTGGCGATATATCAGTGGCAGGGTGAATTTTTTTTTCATTTCTTTCAATGGGAAATCATAAATTTGAACAAGGGAGAGGGCTGTATAGTAAATGTAAATGTTATTTTTTTATCTGACCCTCACCAACCCCCTGAAACTTATCCATGGACTATTTAGGTGTCCATGGCCCCCAGGTTAAGAACCCCTGATCTAGGCATATACAGTATCTCTCAAAAGTGAGTACACTCCTCACATTATGGTAAATATTTTATCTTTACATGTGACTACACTGAAGAAATTACACTTTGCTACAATGTAGTGAGTGTACAGCTTGTATAACAGTGTAAATTTGTCCCCTCAAAATAACTAAAAAACACAGCAATTAATGTATAAAACACTGGTAACAAAAGTCAGTACACCCTAAGTGAAAATTTCCAAATTGGGTCCAAAGTGTCTGTCAATATTTTGTGTGGCCACCATTATTTTCCAGCACTGCCTTAACCCTGGTGTGCATTGAGTTCACCAGAGCTTCACAGGTTGCCACTGGGGTCCTCTTCCACTCCTCCATGACGACATCACGAAGCTGGTGGATGTTAGAGACCTTGCGCTCCTCCACCCTGAGGATGCCCCACAGATGCTCAATAGGTTTAGTTCTGGAGATATGCTTGGCCAGTCCATCACCTTTACCCTCAGCTTCTTTAGCAAGGCAGCTGAACTGTAGCTCCCCAGTGTCGGCAGCACTCATGCAGCCCCAGACCATGACATTCCATCACCATACTTGACTGTATGCAAGACACACTTGTCTTTTGTACTGCTCACCTGGTTGCCACTACACACGCTTCCCCCCATCAGAACCAAATAAGTTTATCTTGGTCTCATCAGACCACAGGACATGGTTCCAGTAATCCATGTCCTTATTCTGCTTGTCTTCAGCAAACTGTTTGCAGGCTTTCTTGTGCATCATCTTTAGAAGAGGCTTCCTTCTGGAAAGGCAGCCATGCAGACAAATTAGATGCAGTGTGCGGTGTATGGTTTGAACACTGACAGGCTGACCCCCCCGACCCCTTAACCTCTGCAGCAATGCTGGCAGCACTCATATGTCTATTTCCCAAAGACAACCTCTGGATATGATGCTGAGCACATGCACTCAACTTCTTTGGTTGACCATCTTTGGTTAACCATGGCAAAGCCTGTTTTGAGTGGAGCCTGTCCTGTTAAACCGCTGTATGCTGCAGCTCAGTTTCAGGGTCTTGGCCACTTTTTTTTAGCCTGGCCATCTTTTTCATCTCCTCAGAGAGTTCTTTGCCATGAGGTGCCATGTTGAACTTCCAGTAACCAGTATGAGAGGTTGAGAGCGACAACACCAAATTTAACACATCTGCTCCCCATTCACACCTGAGACATTGTAACACTAACGAGTCAAATGGCACTGATGAGGGAAAATAGCTAATTGGGCCCAATTTGGACATTTTCACTTAGGGGTTGTCAGAAACCATGAATCAGACCGAGACAGAAGTACATTTAAATCACACTTGTTTAATAATAAAAATAAACAGAGTAAGCATAGTCAAAACATAGCCAGAGTTCAGTAACCGGATCGGATAGTCGGCCAAGCCAATGTCCAAGAGCCAGCGATAAAGGTAGTAGTACAGCAAGCAGGATTTCTAGACAGAGGGAACGTCAGTCAAGCAGGTCTTCTTCAACAGCAACACAGAAGAAAGTCTCTTGTGATGTTAACACAGGCAAATTAACTGGAAGGCTTTAAGTAGGCAGAGCTGACGAGCAGGATCCTCAACAGGTGGATCACTGTGGAGAGATGGGAGCTGGCAATTAGCTGACAGCTGAGCTGCCAGCACAGAGAAGGAAGGGCTGAGCCCAGCCCTGACAGTACCCCCTCCTCAACGACCTCAGAGGACCACTGGGCTTGAGGGGAAAACGTCTATGGAAATCATGGAGGAGGACAGGGCATGTGCGTCCGAGGATGGGAGCATTCCTGTGGATTGAACCAGGCAAACCTAAGACTCCTACTCAGCATCAGGTTATGCAGTGAGCTGATATATGTGTATTGTAAGACTTTAACACAACAGTGATTGCATTTTTTTGTGGATAGTACCTTTGCTTTATAGTAGGGCTGTTACTGATCAACATTTTTGTGTTCGATTAATCGTTTTTTTTTTTTTTATCGATTAATCGACTAATTTCGATTAATTATAACGCACATACAGATCCAACTACCGGTACTTTTAGCTGATCTTCTTGAAGGCCGATTCCCAGTGCAGCTACCAACCACTGGAAAAATGGATAGCAGGATTCAAAAAACACACAAAGGTAGCGCTCAATGGGAATAGCATTAAAACTTTTATAGTCTTCAAGTAGGTAACTAAATAAATATTGCACTGGAGATAAAATCGATGTAGGTACATAAACTGTAAAAATGGTGCGAGTAATACCAAACGGTACCAAAAGCAGTCATAAAAACATGTAGCTAAGTATGATACTGGTATAAAATGTGTACAACGATACCACTGCTAAATCCAGATGAGGAGAGGTTAACATCAGTCTGTCGGCATGTAGATGTCCCATACAGGGAACTATCACAACTCCCAGTGGATGGCTGTAGAATCCCAGGTTGATAGAGGGAAGTGATAGAGAGAAGTGTAGCAGCCCTTGCGTGTGGCAGATAGTAGGGTCCCGCCGGCATGCAGATATGAAGGCACAGCAAAGGAGCCCTTCAGATGGACACGGCAAGCCCCACCCGTGTCCATTACGTTACCGGATCTCTGACGGAACTCCCAGAAGCCAGCGGAGAGCTGAGTACCATCAAAAGAATTGTAATCGATCAAAAAGATTTTGATCGATCAAAAAAATTTAAGATTAATCGATTAATTAAAAGTTAATTTGCACAGCCCTACTTTATAGTAAGGACTATGTCCCCAAGAAGAGGTACAAGGCCTGGTAAAGAGGCATCAGAAGATCCCTGCTTATGGCTAAGGAATCTAAGCTTGCCTGCAGTTTACTATCCCACTCTGTCAGCCTGATAGCAGCCTCACAGGATGAACCCCTGTCTGGTTCTGCAGCTTCTCCTATGGCAACTCCTGTATACGTCACTGGACGCTTAAAAGTTGCTTTGGATGGCTTAGAAGGAAGGATTGCTATTATAATCGCCACCTCCTTGAAAGATAGCAGAAAACGGGGTAAATTCCCTTCATCTGCTCTGGCTCTCTCATAAGATGAGCATTTTGAGGGTGAGAAATCTCTCTCTGGAGATGAGGATCACTTCCAGTCTGGGGACTTAGAGGATAAGGAGGATTCCTGCTACCTCTCAGTCGCTAAAGATGCAGGTGCAATATTATGCAGAGATGGTGCGTGCCACTTACAAATTGCCTCCTGTTGAAGCTTGTATGTCCTCTATTCTCTTTGGGATCTCGGAAATCCCAACAGGCTGCATGCTCCTTTCCAGTTCATCCCTTGCTGGATAAACTGATGTATGATGACTGGGTTCACCCAGATAAACCGTTTCTCCTCCTAAGCAGTTTTTCTCTCCTTTATCTTACAGAGGAAGGTTTCACAAAGAAATAGGGGGGGGGGGGGAGATACCAGCTATAATGCATCTCTCTAGATTTCTTCCTCTTATGCTTAACGGCTCTTTCCTCTTGCTCAACTAAGGGCTGGATACCCTTTTGCCTTTTCCACCCTCTCTTTTCTCTCTTCTTCTTTTCATACTGTGGATTGATTCATGGTAACATCTTACCAGCGGCGCTTAGACGCTCACTCTCCAGTGGGCATTTGGCACCTAACTAAACTTAAATATCAATCAATTGTGCAAACAAAAGCCTGACCTGTCCTATAAACAATGCTCGGGGCTTTAAGGATCCAACTGATAATAAGCTGGAATCCCTATTGAAAGCCGCCTCCTCTATGGCTGGTGCTGTAGTGCAACCTGTAGTTGCAGCAATTGGTATGTCAGTTCCTCAAGGAACAAATGAAGCAGATGATTTACCTCCTCCTTACAGAGAAGATTGAGGTTTATGAAGACCTTTCTAAGGCCTTGTGTTTTGCAATTGATGCGATTATGGACTGTGTTCATCAAGCATCCCTCATGAATCTCCTGCAGATACACATGCGCAGGTCCCTTTTAACATTGAGAGGCCAAGGTTTCTTGCAAAAGATACTTGGCAGCATTCCCCTTAGAGGGAGGACGCCTGTTTGGGGATGACTTGGATAAATTCATCCAAAAGATTACCGGAGGCAAGTCTACTCTGTTGCCCGTAAAAAAGAAGCGTAAACGTCCTTAATTTAAGCGCTCTCTTTCCCCAGCCCATGGAACCTCAGTTTCCAGGCAGTGGTGACGACCTTCCCAGTCTAACACTAGGGGAAAGGATAAGAGCCAAGCCCAAGGGCAGAAAAGAACTTGGGGTTGAAAATCTAATCAGAACCCCTAGACTTCCCTATGAAAATACGCCCCGCTTGGCCGAGTGAGGGGAGGGCTGCTGCAATTTGCAAACGCCTGGCGGGACGAAGTTTGGAACAAGTGGGTCATCTCCACAGCGTCCTCAGGCTACAAGCTGGAATCCACCCCATTTTCTGAGATCAAGAATTGCAAAGATCCAGAAAAAATAAGGCCTTTTTTGTTGGCCTTGGCATGCCTGTTGTCCCAAATATTAATGATGGAGTTAGCCCCAGAGGATCAGGGATCAGGGGTCTACTCAAACCTTTTCACGGTTCCAAAACCAAACGGGGATGTCAGACCTATTTTAGATCTGAAAAACCTAAATCGGTTTCTGAACATTCGCTCCTTTCGCATGGAGTCTGTTCATTCAGTTGTTTTCACCCTTGAGGGAGGAGAATTTCTGGCATCAATAGACATCAGAGATGCATATCTACATGTGCCAATATTCCCCGCTCACCAAAGATTTCTAAGGTTTGTGGTGGATCAGCGCCACTTTCAGTTTGTGGCCCTTCCTTTCGGGCTACAGCACCTCAAGTGTTCACAAAAATACTGGCCCTGGCCCTGGCGAGACTAAGGGCACGGGGCATAGCAGTAACAGCCTATCTGGATGATCTATTGATCATAGATCAGTCCGCTGCATGCTTGGGCCACAATGTGCATAGCACAGTGGAATATTTCGAGTACCTAGGCTGGGTCCTAAAACTGGAGAGATCCTTCTCGCAGCCTCAAAGAAAGCTGGAGTATTTGGGTATGATTATAGACACATCCCAAAGCAAGGTGTTACTTCTCAAGCCAAAGTCAAAAAGCCATAGGAGACTTGGTCCGAGTGATAAATGCAAAGGAAAGGCCTTCCATCCATCTATGCATGAGATTATTGGGAAAGATGGTAGCCTCATTCGAGGCTGTCCCTTACGCTTAGTTTCACTCAAGGCCGTTACAGGGCAGAATTCTGTCCGCTTGGAACAAAGATGTTCAGGCCCTAGACCTTCCTATCATCTTATCTGCAAAGGTTTGCCAGAACCTCAATTGGTGGTTGCTCCCCCCAAAATCTGTCAAAAGGAAAATCCTTCACTCCAGTTACCTGGAAATTGGTAACCACAGATGCCAGACTTCTTGGCTGGGGGGCAGTTCTGGAAGAGGCATCTGCCCTGGGTAAGTGGTCCGGAGATTCGGGCAATTCATCTGGCCCTCAAAGTCTGGTCTTACAGACTGCAGGGTTGGCCTGTTCGGATTCAGTCCGACAATGCTACAGCCATGGCCTATATCAATTACCAAGGCGGCACCAGAAGTCTGAATGCTCAAAGAGAGGTGAATTGCATTCTGGCCTAGGCAGAAAGGCATATTCCTGGCCTATCTGCGGTCTTCATTTCAGGGGTAGGAAATTGGCAGGCAGATTTTTTAAGCCGCCAGCGGCTGAGTCCAGGAGAATAGTCTCTGCTCCCCAACATATTTCAGATCATATGTCAGAAATAGGGTTCCAGGTTCAACGCAAGCTGGACAACTTGGTGTCAAGAACAAGAGATCCCTGTGCTCAAGGGTCAGATGCCCTGACACTCTCATGGGATTATTTTTCTCTGATTTATGTGTTCCCTCCAGTTCCGCTTCTCCCACGATTCCTTCAGGGAGTCAAGAGGGAAGGAAAGCCAGTGATTTTGGTTTCCCCGGCTTTGCCCAGGGGACCCTGGTACGCAGAAATCGTAAGGATGGCAGTGGGAAGACCTTGAGTTCTCCCACTACGCTTGGACCTTCAATTGCAGGGGCCAATATTCCATCCTGTCTTACAAAGTCAAAGCTCCCGCCCCACTTCGGAGTTAAACGTGGGACACTTATTGCTTTGCTACAAAACTGAGGCACTCTCCATTTGGGAGATGTTATATAGGGGAGGAACTCAATTCTAATTGGGTTAACCAGTATCCAATCACCTGTGGTGACTACATAACCCATTAAGTAATTAAGACTATGTGTCCCTTGATGTATTTCCAAGAAAATGATTTTACAGGTAAGCTGTATCAAAAAATCCATTAGTTTACATAAAAAACATATTTCTGTTAAACCTGTACATTTCTGGATTATTGTAACAGTGTAATACAAAATTCACTATGGCAGCAGAAAAGTTTGAAGTGATGGTAAATTCATTTTTTTTAATAAAAAAAACAACTACTAAGAAACAGGTTTATATTTACCTACTCTGTGCAATGGAATTGCACAGAGTGGCCCGGATCCTCTTCTTCTCGGGTCCCCTGCCTGGTGTCCTGATTCCTCGTCTTTGGCGAGTGCTTTCACAGCCACTTTCTATGGGGCTACTCATGCAACCTCGCTCCCGAGCTTCCCTGTCCATGTCTATAGACACAGACAGCAAGACTTGGCTCAGCCCTCCTCTTCCTCATCATTAGCTTTATTTGACAGCAGTGGGAGCTAATGGCTCCCATTGCCTCAACAAGGCCTGTAAGACCAGGAAGTGAAGGGAGCGAAAAGCTGCAGGCATGTACAGCGTTGGATCGAATGAAGGCTCAGGTAAATACAAGTAAAGGGGTTAGGAATACTGATGCCTAAACATTTTTTACCTTAATACAAGGAATGCATTAAGATGAAGAATGTTTAGGCTTTCTAACCCTTTCAAGACTGTAATGCAGGCAGACATAAAAAACAAAAAGAAAATTCATGATATGCATTCATTAACAATAATTAAAGCGGTTGTATAGTCCAAAAATGTTATATTTTTGCCACCTGTAAGGTAAAAGGCATAATGAGCTAGTATGCATCGCATACTAGCTCATTATGTAATACTTACCTTAGAACGAGGCGTCGGTATCTCTGCCGGTCGTCGTCGAGGGAGATTACATTTTCCCTCGGCGTGTCTTCCAGGTATTGCGGTTCCAGCGCTGTGAGTGGCTGGAGCCGCGATGTTGTCACTCCCACGCATGCGCGCGGTAGACTTATTTCCGGCAAAGTCTGGCGTCTGCCGAGCCTTCAGCTGAGAAGCCCATGTGCGCATGCGCCGCTGCAGTCAGCGGCTCATTACAAGTGGAATAACTCCTAAAAAGGTTTAGGAGATATTTTTTTTACCTACAGGTAAGCCTTATTATAGGCTTACCTGTAGGTAAAAGCAAAAAAAAAGTCTATACAACCATTTTAAAGCCTAACATGGAGTAACATTTTTTTTAATAGAGTGAGGAACGGTTAGAACTTTTACTAGGATTTTATAAGTGAAAGGTGGTAGTTAAAGCGGAGCTCCACCCACATTTTTTTTTTTCAAAGTCGGCAGCTACTAACAGTGTAGCTGCTGACTTTGAATAAGGACACTTACCTGTCCTAGGCGCCCGCGCTGACGGCCCCCGCCGATGCCGATCCTCGATCCCGGCACCGCCATCCACAGTCAGGGAAACGGCTGCTTTCTGGGATACACACAGTTCCCAGAATGCAGCGCGGCCCATTCACAAGAAGACACCCAGAAGAGGAGGAGGAAGAAAACAGCACCGCGGATCATGAGGGCAGATTCGGGACTTCCGCATAGCAACAGCCTATTTAGGGTGAGTATTTTTTTTTTTTCAGATTTAAAAAAAATATATATATATCAGGGTGGAGCTCCGCTTTAAGGGCGCAATAGAACATGTAAACAGATACAATAAATAAATAATGTGCACAATCAATTATTTTATGAAAAATAAATAAGATTAAAAGTCCATAACAACAGATAGACCAGATCTCAATCCAATCAGTAATGGCATGAAATTGTAGAAATGCATTTCACGCTCATGCGTGCGCCATCATGACGTGCGCTTGAGTGTGAAATGCATTGAAAGTGAGGCTTGACACGCTAGTAACAGGAGCTCTCCTCTTCCACTGAAACAGCCGAGACACACGCCGTATATCTCGTATCACACACCGGTGATGGACCGGCCTCTGCTTCCCCTCTGCTTCCCCTCTGCTGTGTTGTAACCTGTTGTATCTTACACAAGATAAGTAAGTGCTGCTTTTTAAGAAATTAAAAACTTTATTACACTATCTATGCCTTTCTGTCGCTCGTTTATGGTGGAGCCAACCTTTGCAGATAAATTGGAAGGGAGCTGGAATCAAGAATTATTGTTAAGTACATGCCTGGTGGTCACTTGGTGGCCAAAGATATTTGGTGAGCACATTTATATGTCACTTCGGGTGAAGCACACTTATTGTGATTTTGAAGCACACTGAACTTTAGGAGGCACAGTGTTGGAGCACATATATAGAAGATTGTATTCAACACACAACATTTGTTGTTATGGACTTTTAACCTTTTTTATTTTTCATGAAATTATTGATTGTGCACTTTATTAATTGTACCAGTTTACATGTTCTATTGCGCCCGTAACTACCATTTTTCATGATTTATTAGTTATCACAAATTTTTGGTGCGGCATTGGACTCATTTAGAGTATTATATTTGGCACTGTTTTTCAAATTTTTTCACTTTAGGATTTTATAAGTGTCTTCCAGGCCTTGTGATAAACATACACACCATTTCTTACGGGAACATCAGGAGTAATGTCGTGTACAGACGGTCGGACATTCCGACAACAAAACCGTGGATTTTTTTCCCGACGGATGTTGGCTCAAACTTGTCTTGAATACACACAGTCACACAAACGTTGTCGGAAATTGCGAACGTCAAAAAGGCGGTGATGTACAACACGTACGACGGACCGAGAAAAATTACGTTCAATAGCCAGTGCGGCTCTTCTGCTTGATTCTGAGCATGCATGGAATTGTGTGCGTCGGAATTGTGTACACACGCTTGGAATTTCCGACAACAAGTTTTGTTGTCGGACAATTTGAGAACCAGCTCTCCCATTGAACATTTGTTGTTGGAAATTACAACTGTGTGTACGCGGCATTACAGTCGCAAATTTTTTTTTTCTGAATACTGAAAATTGCTATATATTCTAGGTATAATAACTCTTAAACACAACAGTCGTTTCCTAGATGGATGATTCTTTGAAGTTTCTAAGACAAACATACTACCTATGTCTGGTATAAGTAACAGTTCTCACCTGTGTGAACCTTCATGGCTGGGTTTCTACAGTTTTCATTACTGTAGTTTGTTAAATGCCAACTGTGTGGAATTGTAAGAATTATTCTTATACGTGTTTTTCTTCTCTTCATCTCCCCACCATAGGAACATACATATATACACTGAATGGCAGTGATCCAGAAGGGTATCCAGTGATGTATGGCCTCACCTTTCAACCAGGATCAAAAAGTTATTTTTTAGTTGACCCTCTCCTTGGAAATGTTACATTAATGGAAGAACTTGACAGAGAGGTAACTATATACGTAATAAAGTGGGGATCAGGGTAAAGTTATGAATAAACAGCGCTTTTGTAACATTTATGTCAGAGTTACATGATTGTACTATTTTAATGCATTCAGTCATGCACTGATAAGCTCAGCAAGCTTAAAATAGTGCAGTTGAAGAATGCAGTTTGAAGACATGGCCGGGGTCCTGCAGACTGTCAAACACTGTCTGCCAGTATCTTCATTACGGACAGGCAGTTACCAAATTGCAGGAAGAATCAATTAAATACAAGGAGGCTCACCAGAGCCCTTGCAGTTCATTGAGAACTACAAGCCTCAAGTTTAAGTTCATTAATTTATAGAGCTCTGTGAATAAAAAACTTGGCTGTGTGAGGCTCCCCTGTTTTTAAATTGTGACAGTGGGTGCTGGGAGAGAATCCACTGTCCACTGTCAGGCCTCGTACACACGGCCGAGGTTCTCGCCAGAAACCAGCGAGAACCTCGCTGGGAGCTGCATTCCAGCGAGAACCTCGGCCGTGTGTACGCTCTCTGCGAGCCCCGCCCGTCGGGAAACCCGTCGAGCAAATAGAGAACAGGTTCTCTATTTGCTCGACGGCCCGTCGGGATGAATGGCTGGTTGCCATTCCCGACGGGCGGGTCGCAGAGACTGACGGCCGGCAGAGAACCTCGACGGGCGGAACAATGTGTTCTGCCCGTCGAGGTTCTCTGCCGTGTGTACGGGGCCTCACAGGGAAGGAGGGAATCAGGGGGAGAGGATGCAGGAGCTGGAACATGTTACATACTCCACCCTAAATACAGGTGTAACATGTTCCAAAAGTGTACTTTAATAGATGCCATATTCTTTGGATTTGTGCTGGAAGTGATGACACACTGTGACAGGAAGTCAGGTAAATCTGTGGGTGTTGTCACAGACGGGAGATACATTTCTGCCTTGTTTAGACAATACACCAATTACTACTGCAGAAATAGCCAGAAAGGTTTAGGGCGTTGGAAAACCTCAGCTGGTTAGAATGAGGTAATTAAGACCTCTATAAGTCATCCAGACGATGATTACTGATTTGCTGCTTCCTGAGGCCTTTGAGTGAAGGAGAGCAGTGACTTCTGAAGAGGTGAGGTGCTTCTTGATATTTCTGTGTGATAAATATCAAAGAGACTTTTTGTTTTCTGCTGTATGACCAGCAGTGTCTTCCCAGCAGTAGGCTGTGCCAGACTCCATAGGTAGGTTCCTGTGTTGGGAAGGTAGACGCCCTAAGTGGCAGGGGTTTATTTTATGTTTTGTTTTGTTTATGCTGTTTTGATGCTTGCACTTATATCCAGCAATATGGAAAAATAAACCACATCCTTTGTGTTCAACCCTTCTAATCTGCCTTTCTGTACAGTTCAGTGTGTAATGAACCCATCCAGGGGGTCACACACACCCGCTACCAAGCTAATTCCTCACAACACCCATCCAAAGCCTTACCCCCTACCTGCCGTCCCCAATCAATAAAATCTCCAACATACATACCTTAAAGTGGAACCTAACCCTCCTATCCTTTACAGCTGAGGAAGCTGCCATCTTAGCCTCTATTTGATTTGCAGGTGTCATGATGTTGCATATTACCACTTGCCTACTGTGCACCTATACCCCCTTCCTGCCCAGACAAAATTTTAGCTTCCGGCACTGCGTTGATTTAACTGACAATTGCGCGGTCGTGTGACGTGGCTCCCAAACAAAATTGACGTCCTTTTTTTCCCACAAATATAGCTTTCTTTTGGTGGTATTTGATCGCCTGTGCGGTTTTTCTTTTTTGGGCTATAAACCAAAAAAGAGCGTACATTTTGAAAAAAAAACACAATATTTTTTGCTTTTTGCTATATTAAATATCCCATTTAAAAAAAAAAAAAAAACACTTTTATCTCAGTTTAGGCCGATACGTATTCTTCTACATATTTTTGGTAAAAAAATTAAAATAAAATAAAATCACAATAACCGTATAGTGACTGGTTTGCGCAAAAGTTATATTGCCTACAAAATAGGGGACATAATTATGATTTTTTTTTAATTTATTTTTTTACTAGGAAAGCCGGCGATCTGCGTTTTTTTTCGGGACTGCGACATAGTAGCGTACACATTGGACACTTTTGACACATTTTTGGGACCATTCACATTTATACAGTGAACAGTGCTATAAATATGCATTGATTACTGTGTAAATGTGACTGGCAGGGAAGGGGTTAAACACTAGGGGGCGGGGAAGGGGTTAAATGTGTAGCCTAGTGCAGGGCCGGACTGGCCTACCGGGAGACCGGGAGAACTCCCGGTAGGCTGCCTGCCCTGAGGCTGCTTTGGGGTAAGCTGTGGCTACAGTGCAGCACTCCGCTCCCTCCTCTTCCTCCACTGCACATCACACTCACAGAGTCAGCGGGCACCTCCCGCTGTGTGTCTGCAAGCTGCGAGTGTGAAAACTTTAGCCGCGTTGCTGATTGAAAAGTCCCCCCTCCTCCTCCTAGACCAGCTCGTGTCTGCTGAGGGGGGGACAAAAGCTAGTGTAATGTGGCTTCAGTTATGAGCAGAGTGTCTATTCTCTGTCACACTGCTCGGACCCCGCACTGACAGCCCGCCCTCCCCCTCCTCGCAAGGACGTTGGACAGGAGAGAAAAGAAAATACAGCTAGCAGGATCTTCTCCTCTCACCCCCCCTCGTGTGTGTCCTCGTGGCCCCGCCCACATTCTAATCCTTGGCAGCTCCTCCATGTCCATACTTCCCAAAGAGAAACTTCAGCAGCATGCAGCAGGTAGATAGTGGAGGAAAGGTCAGCTTGTATTATGGATGCTGCAACCCTCCACAGAGGATCCACAGCTACAGGTCAGCTAAAATCCTTGCTTCCTAATGAGACTTCTCAGTGATTGAAAAGAAAGCAGCACACAGGTGGGTCAGTCATTGATGGGGCTGAACAGATCAACCAACACAGTAGCCCACTAGGGGTTCCCTAGTGTGGTGCACTACAAGCCCCAGCATACTCTACCAGCCTATTTATATGTATAGCACATGCTAGTAGGCCTTTTTTTCTGACCAATCCAGGGCCCAAGCCTTCATCTTTGGTAAGGGAAATATCCCCCCCCCCCTCTCACCTCGCCAGCCTCTGAGCACACTTATGTAAGGGAGAGCTCTGTGCACTGTGATGTAAAGGGGGACTCTGATGTATGTGGGGGCTTTGGTGATCAGAGACCCCCTTACATCAGGATTCCAAGAATTCCTCTTTGTGCCAGTTCACTCCAGACGCAGTTCCGTGTGCTTTTTTTATGCACAAAATGCATGCACAGTGTTTTCCATGTATTCCAATGGCTCTAATTCACACCATGCAGTCAGTTTTTGGTAATTTTTTGCTCCGGAAACTGCATGGTGTGAACTAGAGCCATTGGAATACATTGAAAACACTGTGCATGCATTTTTAGCACAGAAAAAAATGTGCACAAAACTGTACGGAACTGCGTCTGGTGTGAACTGGCCCTTACATCGGTTTCCCTATTAAACCCCGTACACACGGCCGAGGTTCTCGGCAGAAACCAGTGAGATCCTCGCTGGGAGCCGCATTCTGCCGAGAACCTCGGCCGTGTGTACGCTCTCAGCGAGCCCCGCCCGTCGGGAAACCCGTCGAGCAAATAGAGAACAGGTTCTCTATTTGCTCGACGGCCCGTCGGGATGAATGGCTGGTTGCCTTTCCCGACGGGCGGGTCGCCGAATCTGACGGCCGGCAGAGAACCTTGACGGGCGGAACGATGTGTTCCGCTCGTCGAGTTTCTCTGCCGTGTGTACGCGGCATTAAATTACAGTCCACAGAGCTCTCCCTTAGAGCCTTATCACATGGGCAGACTCTGCCAAGCAAATCCACCTGCTCAGTGGGGGAAATCCCTGCTGATCCCTGCTGAGCAGGTGGATGACAGGTCCGTGTTTGCTCCACTTGTGCAGAGTGGACACGACACGGTCACAGACTGCTGTTCTCTCTGGACCGGTCTGACTGTCATCCCAATCTGCTAGATGGATGGGGAATCTCCATCCATCTTTTTTCATTGGAGCGGATGCAGGCAGATGTAAATGGACACGTCTGTTTACATCCACCTCCCTATACAAAACAATGGGTAGTCCGATCAGTTCAATTGTGTAAAAGGGGTCCTTCTGCAGGACCAAAATCAAGGTCCCAGGGTCCCTTCATGGTTTCTTTGGGGCCCTGAAGGTTCTAGTTACGCCTCTGGGTACAGACACTGACTGCAGTGAGACTGCATTATGGGCAGGGTGAGACTGCATTATGGGTACGGTCAGGTTGCAATGATGGGCATGGTCAGGCTGCAATGATGTACAGGGTCAGGCTGCAATGATGGGCACGGTCAGGCTGCAATTATTGGCATTGTGAGGCTGCAATGATGGGTACAGTGAGGATGCATTTGATGGGCACTGTAGGGGCTGCATTGATCTCTTGTACCATGCCCGCAGCCCCTGAAATCTCCTGTACCATGCCTGCAGCCCCTGAAATCTCCTGTGCCATGCTCGCTGCCTCTGACATCTCCTGTAATGCCCACATCCTCTGCCATCTTGACATCTTCTGTACCATTCCCATAGCCTCTGACATCTCCTGTATCATGCCCACAGCCTCTGACATCTCCTGTATCATGCCCACAGTCTCTGACATTTCTTGTATCATGCCCACAGCCTCTGACATTTCCTGTATCATGCCCACAGCCTCTGACATCTCCTGTATCATGCCCACAGCCTCTGACATCTCCTGTATCATGCCCACAGCCTCTGACATCTCCTGTACCATGCCCACAGCCTCTAACATCTTGACATCTCCTGTACCATGCCCACAGCCTCTGACATCTCCTGTACCATGCCCACAGCCTCTGACATCTCCTGTATCATGCCCACAGCCTCTGCCATCTTGACATCCCCTGTATCATGCCCACAGCCTCTGACATCCCCTGTATCATGCCCACAGCCTCTGACATCTCCTGTATCATGCCAACAGCCTCTGCCATCTTGACATCTCCTGTACCATGCCCACAGCCTCTGACATCTCCTGTACCATGCCCACAGCCTCTGACATCTCCTGTATCATGCCCACAGCCTTTGCCATCTTCACATCCACTGTATCATGCCCACAGCCTATGACATCCCCTGTATCATGCCCACAGCCTCTGACATCTCCTGTATCATGCCCACAGCCCCTGACCATCTTGACATCTCTTGTATCATGCCCACAGCCTCTGACATCTCTTGTATCATGCCCACAGCCTCTGACATCTCTTGTATCATGCCCACAGCCTCTGACATCCCCTGTATCATGCCCACAGCCTCTGACATCCCCTGTATCATGCCCACAGCCTCTGACATCCCCTGTATCATGCCCACAGCCTCTGACATCCCCTGTATCATGCCCACAGCCTCTGACATCTCCTGTATCATGCCCACAGCCCCTGACCATCTTGACATCTCCTGTATCATGCCCACAGCCTCTGACATCTCTTGTATCATGCCCACAGCCTCTGACATCTCTTGTATCATGCCCACAGCCTCTGACATCTCTTCTATCATGCCCACAGCCTCTGACATCTCTTGTATCATGCCCACAGCCTCTGACCATCTCTTGTATCATGCCCACAGCCTCTGACCATCTCTTTTTTATATCATGTCTGCAGTCTGGAGAGGAGTCAATGGTGGGAGCACTGCTGGGATGGGGGTCATGGGAGAAGTCAGACGTTTGTGGACTGTGGAGAGACAATAGGAAAACCAGAGCCACCAACCAGGAGCCGACTGACTGATCCCTGCACAGTGCACCTAAGAGGTGGTCAGTGACGGCCCCGCCAGGCCAGTCTATGGGGGGGCGTCGATGTAAGGTGTCCCCCTTAATGATTGCTCCACTTTTACCACTTGTAACTGTAATTTCCTGTTATATATCCCCAGCCCTATGTTCTTTCATATCTGTCTTATCAATATATAATACACTCTTCAACTGTGCTTTACAATGCTTGATTTTCCCTTTTATGAACAAGAAAATAATGACGTTATGTTGTTGGGCTGGTATAATAATGCTATGGGGCTGGTATGACATTTTTTCCAGGGCTGGTTTTTGCTCCCAGTCCGGCCCTGGCCTAGTGAGTGTTCTAACTGTAGGGGGAGGGGGGTGACTGGGGGAGGTGACCAATCTGTGTCCCTATGTACAAGGGACACAGCATCGGTCTCCTCTCCCTGACAGGACGTGGAGCTCTGTGTTTACACACAGAGCTCCACGTCCCTGCTCAGTTACTGGGCAATATGACGTCCTGTCAGAACAATAGGGTATTCCGTCCGCCGTCATTTGACGGCGTGCTGTACAATAGTGGTTAATGGGTGAATGTTTGATTAAAAGCTAGTGCTAGCGGCTCGGCTTGGGTGCCCCCATAGCAAGCTGCTTGCTGTGGGAGCACTCGGCAAGAGGGAGGGACCAGGATCACCAGCGAGGGACCTGAGAAGAGGAGGACCTTGACTGCTTTGTGCAAAACCACATCACAGAGCAGGTAAATATTACATGTTTATTTTTTTTAAACAAAAAAAGAGTTTAACCACTTAAGGACCGCCTCCTGCACATTTACGTCGGCAGAATGGCACGGCTGGGCACATGCACTTACAGGTACGTCCTGTGCTAGTGCCCAGCCGTGGGTCGTGGGCGCACGACCGCGACCCGGTACGAAGCTTCGGGACCGCGGGACCCGCGGACTCGATCGCCGCTCAAGTCCCCCGATCGGTCCTTGGAGCTGAATGAATGAATGAAAACTTATATAGCGCAGCACATGCGAAGTAAATCGCCTCTGGGCGCTTGTTGTTCCTGTCTCCTTTGAGATCAAAAGAGATGAGTCTTGATCTTTCTCCTGAAGACTAAGTGGTTTTCCTCCAACCGAACGCTGGCTGGTAAGGCGTTCCATAGTCTGGGACCTTGGACAGCGAATCTCCTGTCTCCTTTGGACTTGTATCTGGCTTTCGGTATCAGAAGTCGATTTTGATTGGTGGATCGTAGAATACGATTGGGATTGTGAGCTTTTAATTTTTTGCATAGATAATGGGGAACATTCCCATGGATACATCTATGCGTTAGACAGAGTGCTTTAAAGGTGATTCTGTCTTTAACTGGTAGCCAGTGAAGGGATCTCAGTGAAGGTGAGATTGATTCCCAGGGTTTTTTCCCAGTCACAAGTCTGGCGGCCGTATTTTGAACGACTTGAAGACGAGCGATTTGGTACTTGGGGAGTCCGAGGTAAAGGGCATTTGCATAGTCCAGTCTGGAGTTTACAATCGCTCCCACCACGACCGCTATGTCTTTCTTGGGAATAAAAGGAGTGAGTCTGCGTAGTAGGCGCAGCAGATGGTGAGATCCGCTGACAACTGACCCTATTTGTGCGTCCATTGTCATGTAGGAGTCAAAGATGACCCCAAGACTTTTGACTTTGGAGCTAGGGGTGATGGTTTTGCCCAGAATGGGCGGGGGGATCCAAGTTGTTGTCGGTTGATTCCTACGCTTGGCGTGAAACAGAAGAAGTTCTGTTTTCGCTCCATTGAGTTTGAGATAACTCTTTGTCATCCAGTCCTCTATCAAAGAGAGACAGGTCTCTAGATTGAGGCGGTGATCCTTCTTATTGCAAATGCGGAAGTACAGTTGCGTGTCGTCTGCATATGAATGATATAGCAGTTTTTGGCTGCTGATGATTTCGAAAAGAGGACGCACATAGATGTTGAATAACATCGGCGACAGGGGAGATCCTTGAGGGACCCCGCACGATAATGTGCGTTTTTCCGAGGTGAAGGGTCCTAGCTTCACTATTTGCGATCGGTTTTCCAAGAAAGAGGAGAACCAGGATAGATCGCTTTCTGCGACTTTGGCTATTTTAGCCAGCCGAGTCAATAACAGCTTGTGATCTACTTTTTAAAGGCTGCGCTTAGGTCCAGCAGAACCAGAAGAGAAGATTCTCCTTCGTCTGCGGCCTCGAGAACGTCGTCCCATATCTTAAGCAATGCTGTTTCCGTCCCGTGTCCGGGACGGAATCCTGATTGTAATGGATCGAGTAAGTTGTGGGTATCTAGATGCTGTTGCAGCTGCTGAACCACTACTTTCTCCATTACCTTGGAGAGAACATTTAGGCCTGTTATGGGGCGCCAGTGAAGTGGGTCCTTAGGATCCAGGGTGGCTTTCTTCAAGATAGGTTGAATAGTGCCCTCCTTCAGCTGGGAGGGCATTTTGCCCTCCCTGAAGGATTGGTTGATAAGCTGCGTGACAGGAGGTGCCAGGATGTCGGCGCATTCCTTCAGCAGTTTGGTGGGGATAATATCATTTGGCGCAGTGCTGTTGCGCAGAGTGCCGATGATATTTTTTGTGGTCTGAATGGAGATGGGTTCCAGCGTGAACTCACCTAACTGTGGTGAATTACTGCAGGTGCTGTGTAAATAACTACGGGGGGAGCTAGGAGAGAGATTGATTTGCTGAATGCTTTGCCGGATTGCTTCAATTTTGTTAATGAAGCAATCCGATAACTCATCACAAAATTCTTGTGTTTCCAAGTTGGGGGCTTCAAGACATCCTGGATTCATGGTCTGAGTGACCAGCTTGAAGAGTTCGCGGGGGCGGTTTAGGGCACCGTTGATGGCCTCAGAAAAATAGTTTTTCTTGGCCTCCAAGATTTGCTTGTAGTATTTTCTGGTTATTGCCTTGTAGATCAAGAAGTTCTCATCAGAAGAGCTTCTTTTCCAGGCGGCTTCTGCCCTTCTGCGCTCTTGCTTCAGTAACGCCAGCTGGTTGTTGAACCAGCTGGAGTTGTTTTTCCGGATCTGGGTCTTTCGTTTCGGCGCTATCAAGTCAGCTGACTGCAATAGTGCTGTGTTTATGGCCTCTAGTGTTTCTTCCGCCGTTTGGTGCGGTTGAATTGTCTTTATTTTTCCCCCTAACGTGACTTTGAAGAGTTCCGAGTGGAGCTTCTTCTGACATCTGGTCCAGTGTGTTGTCACTGGATTTGATGTTTTTGTTAAGGGGGGAATTCAGAAATGATGAATTTAATTGCATGGTGATCTGTCCATGGCAATGGTTCATTTTCCACGATTTTTATTTCCAGATCTTGTCTGAAAATAAGATCGAGTGTGTGACCTGAAGCATGTGTGGGCCCACATACTAGTTGCTGAAGCCCTAATCCTTCCAGATGGTTGATGCAGGCGTCGGCAACGGGGTCTTGCAGGGAGTTGGCCCAGAGGTTAAAGTCCCCGAGCAGCAACAGGTGCTGAAGAACGGGGAGAGCCGTGTGTGGCGGCGTCATCGATCGTGTGATCTCTTTTATAGGGATACTCAATCGATGACGTCACACCTACATCCACACCCCCCTACAGTTGTAAATACATATTGGGTCACACAAAACCCTTTCAGCGCCCCCTTGTGGTTAACTCCCAAACTGCAATTGTCATTTTCACAATAAACAATGCATTTTAAATGCATTTTTTGCTGTGAAAATGACAATGGTCCCAAAAATGTGTCAAACTTGTCCTAAATGTCCACCATAATGTCGCAGTCACAAAAAAAAACGCTGATTGCCGCCATTAGTAGTAAAAAAACGATAATTAATAAAAATGCAATAAAACTATCCCCTCTTTTGTAAACAATATACATTTTGCGCAAACCAACCGATAAACGCTTATTGCGATTTTTTTTACCAAAAATAGGTAGAAGAATACGTATTGGCCTAAACTGAGGAAAAGGTGTATTTTTATATATATTTTTGGGGGATATTTATTATAGCAAAAAGTAAAAAATATTGCATTTTTTTCAAAATTGTCGCTCTATTTTTGATTATAGCGCAAAAAATAAAAACCGCAGAGCCGATTGAATAACACCAAAAGAAAGCTCTATTTGTGGGAAAAAAGGATGGCAATTTTGCTTGGGAGCCACGTCGCACGACCGCGCAATTGTCTGTTGAAGCGACGCAGTGCCGAATTGCAAAACCTGGCCGGGTCCTTTAGCTGCCTAAAGGTCCGGGTCTTAAGTGGTTAAAGTGGTTGTAACGGCAGAATTTTTTAAATTTTTTTATCTTAATGCATTCTATGCATTAAGATAAAAAAAATCTTCTGTGTCCAGCAACCCTTCTCAGCCCCCCTAGTACTTATCTGAGCTCCCTCTCTATCCAACGATATTGCACTAGAAACTCGACTGTCTGGAACTCCCGTCCTCATTGGCTGAGACAGCAGTGAAGCTCTATTGGCTCCAGCTGCTGTCAAAGTCAGTAAGCCAATGAAGAGGGGGGCAGGGTTGGGCCGGGCCAAGGATCCGTGTCTGAATGGACACGTGGAGCTGTGGCTTGGCTCGTGTGCCCCCATAACAAGCTGTTTGCTGTGGGAGCACTCAACAGGAGGGAGGGCTCCAGGTAAGTATAACATGTATATTATTAAAAACAAAAAAACAAGACTTTAGTATCCCTTTTAATATCACTTTAAAGAGACTCTGTCAGCACCTTTAATATGTCACAGTCTGTGTGGTTACATGACTGTATAACTATGAACAAATATATAGATGCTATGAAAGAGCATTTGTTACAGATCCCAGTTCTATGTCACTTACCAGTGATTTGTGGCTGCTGAAATTGTAGATAACAGGGCAGTACCCAGCAGCCAATGAAATTAACTAAATGAACAATAGAAGGCTACATAATTCATAGACAGCATCCAACACTAAGGGCCAGATTCAGCAAGACTTGCGCTGGAGTAATTCGATATGCGCCGCGTAACTGTGAAGATGCGCCGTCGTTTCTATGTGGCCGTACCCACCAAACTAGATGCGACAGAAAACGGGCCATTTCCGACCGGCTTAACATTCCGACGCCAGAGTCTCGTCAGCGCATAATTTCGCTTGGCGCATCAGTCGCGCCTATTGATTTCCCCTGCAAATATGCAAATGAGGGAGATTTCCCGATTCGCAAACGGATTAGCACCATACGCTGGCTACATGCGCCGCGCGTATCTCGTCCGTCCGGCGCAAAGTTATTTCTACAAATAGCTGCTTTATCTTTACTCCAGGCGGCCACAGGTCAGCAGGAGAGCAGCTACAGCAGCAGTGTTACTGACGATAAGAGCTAGCTGAGCACCCCCACTTGCAGGACAACACCTCTGTCCATGCTTGTCTGTCAACTTTTACAGCCATGGAGGAAGACATCATAGGTCTCCATAGCCGAGATGACGGCTGACAGCTCCTGGCCTTTAGAGTTCAGCTTTCTCATGTGTGTTTGCGGGGAACGGGAGCAGCCATCTCAGAACAAAAGTAACTTCACTGCGGGGAGGGGGAACAGGATATACTTTAGTGCCGGAATGGCGCATCTACGGGCGCATTTAAACGCCCAACGGAACGCATTGCGCTGAAGTTTCCCGTGAAGTGGTGCCGACGGAAGTTGTGAGCATGCGCACAAGGGGGCCGAGTGAAGCCTCACTTACTGCGCATGCTCCGTGGATGATGCGCTGAACGTAAGCCTCTGCGCTGGGCTCCGCCCATCATTTACATATGATCACACCCACTTCCACTTGCGTCGGGTTACGCCAGCGCATTATCGTTACTCTGGCGCAAGTTTACGCGCAACTGCTATGTGAATAACAGTACTTGCGCCGAAAGTGTCGGCAGAGTAACGTAAATGAGAAACGTTACTCCAAAGTAAAGAAGCGCCCATCTACCTGAATCTGGCCCTAAGTATTTCCCCCAAAGAAATCACTTAGAAAACACATTTATATAAAAATGTTTTTTAGCAAAGGCAACACAATTTATCACTGCCTTCTAGATTGTAAGCTCTAACGAGCAGGACCCTCTGATCCCTCCTGTATTAATTTGTATTGTGACTGTACTGTCTTCCCAGATGTAAAGCACTGCGCAAACTGTTGGCGCTATATAAATCCTGAATAATAATAATAATAATAATAATAAGGGGGGTGGAGGGCCTAGATTATGAGGATCAATTGCATAGATTAGTTTTATTAACTCTGAAGAAGAGGCGCTTAAGAGGGGATATGATTATAATGTAGAAATATATCACAGGTGACTGTATCAATAACTGTATTAAACTGTTTACTTAACCTTAGCTTGAGAAAAGTTTTTTTGTTTTTTTTGTTGCTGTTAGAGCAATAAAAATGTGAAATTCCTTTTCCCAGAAAGTGGTATTAGCTGAGAGTTTTGGCA
The DNA here is from genome assembly GCA_029574335.1 of Rana kukunoris. Lineage (NCBI taxonomy): Eukaryota > Metazoa > Chordata > Amphibia > Anura > Ranidae > Rana > Rana kukunoris. The sequence goes on from CM056056.1 coordinate 152,475,567, forward strand.
ACTTCAGAATTTTTTAGATGTGTTTTCTCAGGAAGCAGAATATACAGGGATAGGGGAATTGTTAGATAATAAAAATCACAAATGAATACACACATATAGATTGAACTGGATGGACCTGTTTCTTTGTTCAACCTTATACATTATGTAACAATGTCACATTCAGAAAAGCAGTAGGAGAGTGTCCTTTTAATATGACTCGCACCTGTTTTACTGTTTTACCGAATGACCCCCAGTTCGGTTCGCACCCCCTGTTCGGTTCGCACCATTACTTTAGAACATCGCAAAAGTTCGGAACCAAATAATGAACCCCATTGAAGTCTATGGGACTAGAACTGTAAAAATCAAAAGTGCCCATTTTGAAGGCTTATATGCAAATAATCGGGCATACAATGATTAAGAGGTTTCGGGTACTGCTTTGGGGGACATGTATACATTTTTAAATGAGCAGTGATTTACTCATGCTCAAAGTGAAAGCATAAAAAAAAAAAATAACAATTAAAATGAAAATTCCTTTCAATACAGTGTCTGAGGGGTCCCCTTAGGCCGCGTACACACGATGGAATTTATCCGCTGGAAATGGTCCGGTGGACCATTTCAGCCGAAAAATCCGCTCGTCTCTAGGGGCAAGGGGACGGATTTGGACGGATTTCACCAGAGGAAAATTTCCAAAGCATGCTTTGAAACTTTTCCGCCGGACACATGTCCGTCGGATATGTCCGCTGGTCAGTACACTGACCAGCGGACATATCCTCCCGCACAAGCGTCGTATAGATGCGACACATGCGTGGAAGTTGTTTACTTCCTGGTGTGGTGACGTGGCGGTCCGAGGACCGTTTCCATTGGATATGTCCCTCCGTGTGTACGCGGCCTAAGTCTACATGTAAAGTGTAAAATCTGTACCGTGTATAGAACCTGCTGCAGCAATAATTGCATTTATAAAGTCCACAAAAATGAAATTTTCCTTGCAAGCTTTCTCTTTTTTGTAAACACTGGCTTGGGGAGCCAGTCTGTATGATGAGGCCACAATGTACTGCACTGGGAACAAGATTAGAGATTTTTTGGATAAATTCTGGTGTCTCCTCCACAAACTTTGGATAGAAGTAACAAGTGCAGAAAAATTGGTCTTTGGGTCTCAGAGGTGTCTTCACACAATTAGTATGCACCTAAGTGGTGTGAGTAGCTCTGAAATCACATCCATAAATAAGTCCAATAATGTACAGACAAGGGCAGCTGGTCCAAGAGCAGAAGCAGCCTCTGTTATGGCTTGAAACAACAGAAGAAGGGACAAGCATCTCTAGGTGTATTATCTTGGATGCATTTATTAAAAGGCAATAAAATATTCACTCACATGAAATGGAATAGTAACAAGCATGTCAAAAGTATGAAGGATGACCGTGGGGCACACCCTCCACTGGGATGCAAGCAGCACTCTCTGCACACTGTCCAGGGGAGGCAAGATAACATTCTGAACACTAGGACTGTGTCTGTAGATAGCAGGTACAAAGAGGCAGATTCTTGGACAACCATTTTTTTTCCATCATAAATAAGTATTCTTTTTTTTTTTTTACACACTGTCATAAAATTCGAAGCCAAGTTAGAACCAAAGAATACATTCTTTGTAAGCTGGTAGTTTGTTATCTATGGCAATAGTTGGAATTGCCTGGTTCCAATTGAGGTCTATTATAGAATGTGAAGGTCCTATTTTATTATTTTCTATGTTTCTCTATAGCCATTAATTTGATATCCAACAATTTTTCCTGCATCTTGTGTCCTGTAATTATATTTAAGTGAGAAAATGCAAACCCATAAAACTGTTTACTGTAACCTAACAGTATCCATGAATCTTGATTATTTCTTTATTTCAATTCAGATAAATTATAAAAAATTGTTCATTTTATTTCTTAATAGAAACAAGATGAAATAGAAGCCATTGTCAGTATATCGGATGGACTAAATAAGGTAAAATGGAAAAAATATTAGTACTGTAATGAATGCATTGTTTGATGAATTATAAGGACTAAAATGTTGCTTTGTCAAGAGGAACTTCACCCATTTTCTAAAAAGTACAAAAGTCGGCAGCTACAACTACTGTAGCTGCTGACTTTTACAAATTGTGTACTTAACAGCCCATGCTGTGTTCTCTAGCCGGTTCTTTTCACCTCTGATGCTGCCATCTTGAATTTGGGAGTTGGTTGTGACTTCCTAATAAATTGCAGCTGGCTCCATGTTTGTGCAGCTCAGGGCAACATGACTGGTTCTACAGCCTCTTGGAATGTGTTGTGTCCTAGGAGGCTGTGGGCAATGAGGGGAGAAGAATGTGCAAATTTCATTCTAGCCTCGATGAAATTTCAGAAAGTGGGAGTGGGTACTTGTCAAAAAGGTAACCTATCCCCTCCCCAAAAATCAAATAAACCCACCTCTGATTTTTTTTGGGGAGTAGGGATGAGTGGTACTTTGAGTTTATTTTTTATTTTTCATATATTTAAGTTTTACTTTATTGCACACTTGTTGGCTACATTGTCATACACAATGTATTTGTATGAGCGTATGCATAGCCCCATCCTGTGAAAATGTTTTAAAATGAGACATCAAATACAGTAAACAAGAACCAATCACCACAGTTCCCAATCACGTTGCGTTAACCAGTAGCCATCAGATATTTTTAAAGCTAAACTTCAAAAAGTTATTAAAAACACAAATTATTGTATTTTTTTTATGTTTTTGTGTATATAAATCTAAAAATAGTTTCTTTATTGAGAAACACATGATTCCAAGACATTTCGATTTTACTGCAGCCTAGGAGGTTTTGGACACTGACAAACAAAATAATAGTGACTAGCTTGGTGTAACCACTGTGAGTCCCAGCATGTTTACGTTTTATTGCTCAATCAAGGCCTCTTATGCAGCTATCTGGATTGGATTAGATATTGTCAGCCATAGTTTTGAAGGCTGTACCCAGACCCCGCTTGACTGGAGGATTGTGGGACCAGCCTGGAATGTAACTTTTAAGCACTGTCCTCTGTTTGTGGTGCTTTGTATTATAACTAAGTTGTCCCTGTTTGAGGAGCAACATGTCAGATCCCACACACAAGAGGAGCAGTCCTGTTGCATTGTGTGCCTCTAGTTTAAGATCCATTAACAATCTGATACAGCCTGCAGTGTACCCTCTCAAAGGCCATGCTACATTCTTTGAAGTTCTCTTTGGCTCAGTTGGGTGGGCTTCCCCCTCTCAGTTTCAACCCGGGCGGACTTCACAACAGTTATTCAGGATTTTATGGGCCAAAAAGGCAGTTATTTTTCTTTTTATTATTGCAGGTGACATAAGTGTTTCTTATTGCCTTCTCCTGCAGAGTATCTTATCTGATTGCAGCCTTAGTGATCTCTGAGCTTTCTGTTGCCAAAGCTCTATCTGATGACAACTCCCACGACTCTTTCAGGATGAGAATGTCCCTAAAGAGTCATAAGCAGCCATCATAACTCTTATGCCGCGTACACACGATCAGTTTGTCTAATGAAAACGGTCTGATGGACTGTTTTCATCAGACTAACCGATCGTGTGCGGGCCCCATCGTTTTTTTATCCATAGGTTAAAAAACTAGGAACTTGTTTTAAAATCATCTGATGGTTAAAAAAAACGATAGAAAAAAACAATCTTCTGTGGGCACGTCCATCGGTTAAAAATCCACGCATGCTCAGAATCAAGTCGACGCATGCTCGGAAGCATTGAACTTAATTTTTCTCAGCACGTCGTAGTGTTTTACGTCACCGCCTTCTGACACAATCGTATTTTGAACCAATGGTGTGTAGGTACGACAGCTTCATCGAATATATGATGAAAAAATCCATCAGACCGTTTTCATCGGATGAACCGATCGTGTGTACAGGGCATTAGTCTGAGAGAGACCATATCACCTTTTACTGATGCAAAGCATGCTAACTTAAAGATGGTGAAGAAGCCTGTAGATCCCACCATTGCTGCTACTAGTCTGGAATGCCCAAATTGCATTTCAACCTGCCATGTCTGTTATGTTAGTTTCTCCACTTCTTATCACAGCACACAGCAAAGCTGTCTGTCATTCACTGTCACCCAAACGGCCAGCTTATGAAGGTGCAATCTGGGCACCCAACTGGCCATCGGTGTAAAATACAGTATCTCCTTCCCTTCTTCAGTACCTCAGAGGTTGAGTTAAGAGGGAGAGAGGAGAGAAACTGCTGCAATGTTAGGATGAAGTCATCTATCAGCACCAGCCCCTCCAAAAAGTGGAAGTCATTTACTTACCTGATCCCACTCCCATCATTCTGCAAGACCAGCACCTGCAGCTTCTTCTCCACTATGATTCGGTGGTCACAGGTCCTCTGATGTCATCAAGTACTATGCTGTCCCTATAGCCTTGCATTGGAAGTGAGGATGCTAAGGGACACTTCACCAATATAAGTTAGGGGAGCGATTATCAGGTAAGTAAACCTGCTTTTTTTTAGTCTGTTAGGAGTGAACAAGCAAATACTCATAAGTATTCATAATAAGATAAATATATATATATATATATATATATATATATATATATATATATATATATATATATATATATATAAATAAATAAGACACACCCACTGCTTGGAAGAGTTTTTTTCCCTGGAGATAGGCTTTAAAGCTGCAGGTCAGATTTATATAAATCCTGATTTTGATGTCCGTTAAAAAAACTACTACTGTGTTTAATATAGCATAGCATAAGCAGATGAATGGCTGTGTTACCAAAAAAATCTAAAATCAAAATCAAATTAACTTTGCCTTATGACTGTGGGCATATTAAAGGCACATCACAATGGTTTTGAGTTGATTGAATTTTTTCTCTTACTATGTATCTGTGTGTGTATCTTTCAGACAATGTGAGACTGAACCCCAGCTGAAATCTCCCAGGAGCCTAATGGTAGAGGATCTGGGAGGAAATAAGCCTTTCATATAAATGTTTTATGTATCTATCTGTTGATAACATTTTGCATATTAAAGCATGAGCTATGGCTAGCAAGTCTCCTAATGTTTATTGAAGAGATGTTATATGTACCATAACTAAAATCAAACTCATGCATGGCCAACTTACAGGTTCCATTACTACCTGCCCACTATTTAGGCTTCATTTCCACTGGCGTTTTTACAGCTTAAAAACGCCTGTCCATGTTTGTTTTAGAAAAAAAAAATATATTTTTTTTTTGAGCTGGAGCTCAAAAACGCAGCGGCAGCGTTTTTGAGCTTTTTTTAATGTCTGGCGTTTTTACAGCTCTATTGCTGGAGCTTCAGAACGCACTGGTCCCGCATTTTTTTTGCAGCTTAAAAACGTCTTAGCCATCTACAGCTCAAAAATGTCATGGTGGGCATGAGGCCATAGACTAACATGGACAGGCGTTTTTAAGCTGCAAAAAACGCTCAGAAAAGTGGCTGTAAAAACGGCAGTGGAAATGAGCCCTTATACTTACCTACTGTTTGCTCCTCCACCACTCTGTTTGCCTGCTGAAGTGAATTGAATTGCCCTTTATTTAGTGGTATAGGGGAGCATGCTTCTCTTCATTACCTGCCAATGTATGGCTTTGGGTGCCTGAGTATTTAGTTTCTACACATGATCAATGTTGCTTTGTTTGACATTTGTTAAATTCTATTTAAGAATTGAGGCTTTCATTTGCTTGACAGGTTTCTGAGAGAGTACGTATTTTGGTGACAGATGCCAATGATGAGAGTCCAGAGTTCCAGAAAACACCATACATTGTAAATGTACCGGAGGTAAGTGTAATTATACTAATAGCTTGGCAATTCTCAAATACTATTCATGATAGCTGAGAGATCTGGCCATAATAACTATTATCCCCTATTTAGCTCATTATAATAGCTCATTATAATAATATTGTCTTCATAATTTTCCTTGGGCAGCTTTTTTAATCATATACGCATCAATGTGTAAACTGTGTGTTTTGACTATAATATAACAGACAAGGCATAAACTAAAAAATGAAAAAATAAAGCAGTTATCTGAAACATTTTCTAAATATACATCAATTTTTTCTTTAGGATACTCCCCCAGGAAGCAGCATTTTTCAGGTGGAGGCACTGGACAAAGACATGGGATCTGGTGGAAGCATCACATATTTAATGCAGGTACGTTTTATTCTTGTAATCTAAAATAAATGTATCCTTGATTATACATTAACTAGAAAGTGATATTTGGTGTACATTTATTACTAGGGTTAATTTTGGGCTGGTTTTTGGTCTATGTGTCTAGTACTCTTCAGGGAAGAGATTTCTCTGGGGAAAGCAATCAGTGGACATGCTGTGTCATGCCATGTTAAATTTGATGGTACGGAGTACAGTAAAGATATTTATTAGCTGCAAATGTGTTTTGAGCTATTTTGTAGTTGCAAAAGTAGATTGAAGTTATTAGTTTAAATGTAGGAGTCCCAACATCATCCCCAGAAAAAAAAGTGGGCTATGATGAAGGGAGTAAGCTGGAGGTGAGGAAAGAGGAAAGAGGGGGCTGTGTTAGGAACTGTGCTAGGGCTGTTCTACCCCCTGGGTAGTCAAATTTGCTACTACATTCAAATGCACATTGCAAGTAAATACATTTTTTTTATGGAAAGTAAACATTTAATATGCTTGATTTTTTTGTGATTTTGCCTGCAATTATTTTAAGTTGGCGACTTTAAAAATCTTTAAAAATCAGGGCCCAGATTCACAGAGCAATTACGCCTGTCTAACTGGTGTTAGACAGGAGTAATTTCAAATTTTGCGCGCCGTATCACTAGTTTGAATCCTCAAACCATGATACAGCGGCTTCGGGCTTCGATCCGAGAGGCTTACGTCCTCGTAAGCCTTCGGATCTACACTGCGATATTTTTGCGGCCGCTGGGAGGAGTTTGCGTCGTTTTCATGCGTCGGGATATGCAAATGAGTTTTTATGGCGATCCACGAAGGTACGAGTGTCCCTCGCAATCGCCTACGTCATTTTTTGGCTACGTAATGTTAGAGGAGCTTTTTGCTGGTCTAACAGTGCGTAACCCATGTAAAGTATGGCCGTCGTTCCCGCGTCGATTTGAAAATATATATATTTTTTTTAACGTAACTCGTTCGGGAATAGGAATGTACGTAAACGACGCTACTACGACGTGACGACGTGTTTTCGCGCAATGCACGGCGGGAAATTTGCGAACGGAGCATGGGCAGTTCGATCGCCGCGGGAAAGCACCTATTTTAAATGCTTCACGCTCCCTACTCGCGCAGATGGATTGCGACGGGAGAAATACACTACGCCTCCGTCGTTTACTGGACAAAATCTACCTGGATTCCACGTAGAGCCAGGTAAAAAACGGCGGCGTAGTGTATTTCTGATACTCTACGAGAATCTAATTCTCTGTGAATCTGCCCCCATGGGTCCAACATAAAATAAGAGATTTTCTTTTGGAGATATCCATTAATGCAAGCTTTTTCATATTCAATTTGCCTGAAGGATGGCATTGATATGAAGACACTGTACAAGCCTTTAGTAGACTTGAATGGTTATGCAATTTGTAACCTTGTTTTGTTATCTGACAGTATGTATTATAAAAACAGACTTTAAATTCCCCACCAAATAATTATCAACTATTTGAAACACAGCTGATACTATAATATTTTAAAACATTTTAACCACTTAACGACCGGTGCACGACTATGTACGTCCACAGAATGGCACGTACAGGCACATGGCCGTACATGTATGTCCCTGCCTTCTTGCGGGTCGGGGGTCCGACCGGGACCCCCCCCCACCCCGCTGCGTGCGGCGGTCGTCTTACCCCTGGGAGCGATCCGTGATAAGGGGCGACTGTTCGTTTCTGTCCACCCCCTCGTGATCGCTCCCAGCCAATCCGGCATCCCCTCATCCTGCTTTTCCTCTGCCTGTGTAATGTAAACACTGGCAGAGGAAGTCATGTCAGCTCTCCTCTCGGCGGTATTTTCAATCCGACAAGAGGAGAGAAGACATCACACAGTAAGTCGCACCAACAGCACACTGACACCACACACATAGGCACATTAACCCCTTCCGATCACCCCCCCCCCCCAGCCCCCTATCACAGTGTCACTAATAGCAGTGATCATGTTTTTACTGATCACTGCATTTAGTGTCAGTGTGACAGTTACTGTGACAGGCAGTTAGTGTTAGGTCCAGGGTAGCCCCGTACCCCCCCTAGTAAAGGTTTAACCCCTTGATCACCGTCCTAGTTAACCCTTTCACCCCCTATTGCCAGTGTCACTAAGCGATCGGTTTTCTGATCGCTGTATTAGTGTCACTGTTGCCGCTAGGTAGCTAATTTTTTTTATAATGCGTTTTTTTTTTTTTTTTTACTAAAGACATGTGGCTGAATACATTTTGGCCTACATGTTTGACAAAAATTTAGTTTATTAGATTTTTCTTATAACAAAAAGTAGAAAATATCATTTTCCCTTATCGTCTTTCAGGACAGCACCTTGAGAGCGTGGCTCCACCCACTTGACAGGAAACACACCTCCACCAAACTTCTTAAAAGGGAGGTTCCCTCCACTTATCATCAGTTTTTGTGTTTCCTCCGGCGGGAACACATGTGGGGGTTAGGAGCTCTCCAGGTTTTCTGGAGAGGTTTTTTTCTTTCTATCTCCCTACTCCACCTTTTTTTCTACCTACCTCAGAGAGTCTGTTCCTCCCATTCACGGGTTAGAGAGTGCCTTGTGCATGGGCTCCTTCTCCCTCATCAAGTGCTCAGTGAGCCAGGACTGCTCCAGGACGCTGCCCCCCTGGCTAGGTACTCGCGCGGACGTTCCTTTACTTTTTTCCGTCCAAACCGACGCCGGCGCCATCTTGGGAAGGTCAGCTGGTGACTTCCTTACTCCAGCTGCTTCCCCCGGAAATGAGGTAACCGGAAGGGGCGGGGTTCTTACGAGCGGGCGCGTCATTTCCACCCGGAAGCGCTGAGGGAGGAGGGAGGAACGGGTCTGGTGCCTTATTAGTTGGTTCTGGTCCGGTGCAGCGGCACTAGTGGAGTCCGGAACCGGCGTTCTGCCACCAGCATCACGCTACTGCCCTCAAGCATGGAAGGGGGATCCGCAGCGAGTGGGACAGGCACTGGCACCAGCAAGACCCAGGTAAGGGGTAGACTTGTGTTCTACCCTTAGTTACTAGGAGGTCTCTCTCCAGCTTTCTCTCTCTCTCTCTTGGGGGGAGTGAGTGGCTTTTTTTTCCCCCTGGTGGCGGGGGCCTGTTTGGGCACGTGAGTGTATAAAGATCTCTCACTGTGCACCTTTGGTGAGCACCTTGATGGGTTGTTCAGGTTATCTCACATGGTTGTTTTTTTGTTTTTCCCCTTTTGTTTCTTTTCCTTATCAGGCCAAAGGCTCTGAACCCGGAAACAAAAAGAAATGTCCTTCATGCAAGGCTAAACTTTCTGAAGGATGGAGAAAAGCTTTATGTCAATCATGTGTTGACACCTTGGTGAAAGAAGAAGCTTCTGCTGCCTGCAGCGACATAATTGCTTCTGTAAAGAAGGAGTTGGATGCTACGATTCAATCCTTTAAATCTTCACTCATGAAACCATCTGTGAGCCAAGCCTCTACCTCACAATCCTCACAAGACTCACCTTTAGTTCCTGTAGTGGAGGCAGAAGAGAGTCCTCTGAACCAGGACGGTCCCCCTCCCTCACATTCCCAGGAATCGGAAGAGGAGGAAGACGAATTAGAAAATATATCTTCTAAATATAAGTTGTCTTTGGACCAAGTGGATGACCTCCTTAAAGCTGTGCATGCAACTTTGGGCTTGGAGGAGGAGCGCAAAGAGCTATCCTTACATGACAGGATGTATGCGGGTCTCTGTGAGCCCAAAATACGTACTTTTCCTGTTCATTCTGTGATTTCTGACTCAATCATGAGGGAATGGGCTGATCCAGAAAAGAAACCTTTCTTTGCTAAAGCTCATAAAAGAAGGTTTCCGTTTGATGAGGATCCAGCAGCTCTTTGGAATAAGACTCCAAAAATTGATGCAGCCTTTTCTCAGGTCTCAAGGTCTTCGGACCTGGCGTTTGAGGACATGGGGATTCTTAAGGAACCCATGGATAAGAAGATGGACCAGCAGTTAAAGAGGGCCTGGCAATCCATCTTAGGCAACCTTAAGCCAGCAATGGCAACCACCTGCGTCTCCAGAAACATGGAGTACTGGCTGAGCCAGCTTAAAGCTCATATTATAGCTGATTCCCCTAAGCAGGAAATCTTAGATTCCTTCTCTACCCTGTCTGCTGCGGTAGCCTATCAGGATGACAGCAAGATCTGCGGCCCTTACTAACTCAGTAAGAAGGGCCTTATGGTTAAAGACCTGGCCCGGGGACACAGCGTCCAAAAACAAACTGTGTGGAATCCCTTTTCAGGGGGATTTTTTGTTTGGTCCTGAGTTAGATACAGTACTCGATAGGACCGCAGACAAGAAAAAATCTTTCCCGGCCAAAAAGAAGGGTCAGTCGGGTAAAACGTTTTTTCGTCCCCCAAGGGCTCAACAACAGAGTAAGCCTCAAGAGAGGAAAAAGGTCTGGTCAGGGCAGAGGGGAAAGGGCAAAAGCAATGTCCTTTTCAATCCTCCTGCGACAACCAGCAAAACCCAGTGACAGCCAGTTGCAGGTAGGGGGGAGACTTCAACGTTTCCTCCCTTTTTGGGCCAGCATAACAGAAAATCAGTACATTCTCGCTATGCTGTCTCTAGGCTACAAGATAGAATTCTCGGACCCTCCCCCAGAGAGGTACCTTCTGACAGACTTACCAGGGGATATTGTCAAGTCCCTAGCCATGAAGAACCTTTTAAAGGATCTGAGGAAGCAGGGGGTTGTAATCCCAGTACCAGAGGGGGAGCTTTACCAGGGGTTTTATTCCCATGTATTTATGGTAAGAAAACCGTCCGGAAGCTTCAGACTCTTTTTCAAACTAAAGCCTTTAAACAGATCAGTCCTATACGAAAGGTTTTGCATGGACTCAATCTTTACGGTAAAAAACCTGTTAACAAAGGGTTGCTTTATGGCGTCTATCGATTTGAGAGACGCCTATCTGCATATCCCCATAGCTCCCCAATCCCAAAGATTTTTGAGATTGGCAGTAAACATGGGAAGGGAGGTCGTGCACCTTCAGTTCAGGGCCCTCCCCTTCGGCCTCTCCTCGGCCCCGAGAATTTTTACAAAAGTCATGGCAGAGGCTCTTGCTCCGCTCCGCCTTCAGGGTATAGCGGTAGTTCCATACCTAGACGACCTACTCTTCTTTGCCCCCTCCAGGGAAAAATTACTGGAGGATCTCGGAAGAGCTCGCAGCCATCTAGAGGCTTTGGGTTGGATCATAAATTTGGAAAAATCAAATTTCAGCCCAACCCAAGAGGCACAATTTCTGGGGTATCAGATAAGCTCAGTAGAGCAAAGAATTTTTCTCCCAGAGGACAAAAAACTAAAGATAGAAGGGGTCGTTGCCCCCTTACAGACAAATCTAGAGCTGTCCATCAGACAGGTAATGTCAGCCCTAGGAACCCTTACCTCATCTATGCCAGCAGTGCAGTGGGCAAGACTGCACTTCAGGCCCCTCCAGAGCTTCCTTCTGAAGGTGTGGGATCGCAGGACAGAATCTCTGGAAACAAAAGTAAAGATTCCCTCCAGAGTGAAACGGTCACTATGGTGGTGGAGAAGTCAGACCAATCTGTCAGCAGGCCTGTCTTGGTCATTCCCAGTAGAAAGAGTGGTAACAACAGATGCCAGTCTATGGGGATGGGGGGCACACTTGGGTCAGAACTATGTTCAGGGAGTTTGGTCCCAGTCAGAAGCAGGAAAATCCTCCAATTGGAGAGAGCTAAGGGCTGTAGCCTTAGCTTTAGATGCCTTCTCCGCAGACCTTCAAGGTGCCCATGTTCAAGTGTTCTCGGACAATGCCACTACCATTGCTTACTTAAACAGGCAAGGAGGCACAAGAAGCAGATTACTCCAGCTTCTCGCCTTGGGCATCCTAAACTGGGCAGAAAATCATTTGCTGTCCTTATCAGCAGTCCACCTCAAGGGCACTTCAAACATAGTAGCAGATTTTCTAAGCAGAAAACGGATTCAGGAAGCAGAATGGACCCTAAATCCGGAGATCTTCAGGTTAATCACCCAAGCCTGGGGCCTACCACAAATAGATCTATTTGCGTCAAAAGAAAATACGCAACTTCCAGCCTATTTCTCCATTCACAGAAACGACAGTTCCCAGGGAACAGATGCGTTAATACAGCCTTGGAAGTTCCAACTGGCGTACGCCTTCCCTCCTTTTCAGCTAATACCATTAGTGATAAGGAGGATTCAGAAGGAGAAAATGGAAGTAATCTTAATCACCCCATTCTGGCCAAAAAGGGCTTGGTTTACCTCCCTTCTTCGAATGGCGGTCAAACCACCTTGGCGACTACCGCTTCGACAGGACCTACTTCTGCAGGGGCCAGTGTGCCATCAGGGGGTGTCCTCTCTAAACCTCACAGCGTGGTATCTGAGAGGCAGTTATTGATACGGAAAGGTCTGTCCCGACCACTGGTGACTACCTTACTTACTAGTAGAAAGCTGGTTACCAGAAAAATCTATGAAAAATACTGGAAGGTTTACAACTCCTGGTGTCACTCGTCTAATAGAGTGGTAAAGAACCTAGTATCAGTGTTGGAATTTCTTCAGGTTGGGGCAGAAAAGGGCTTATCAAGCAGTACACTCAAAGTACAAACAGCCGCATTAGGAGTCTTTCTGGAAAGGCCGATATCCTCAGAACCTTTGGTTGTCAGATTTTTCAGGGCACTCTCTAGGTCCAGACCAGCTCCTGTGCGACACTTCCCGAGTTGGGATTTATCAGTAGCTCTGCGGTCTTTGACGAAAGAGCCTTTTGAACCTTTACAAGATGTCTCTCTGAAGTACCTTACTCTCAAAACCGTATTCTTAGTGGCAATTACAACAGCCAGAAGGATTGGCGAACTGCACGCCCTGTCAATAAAGAAACCCTTCCTATCCGTCTTCACGGACCGGATTGTACTAAAGACTGATCCAGCCTTTCTACCAAAGGTGGCGTCAAGCCTTAATAGGGCGCAGGAAATCGTCATTCCAACCTTCTGCTCCAATCCATCAGGGGAAAGGGAGCGACAATTTCATATGTTGGATGTGAAAAGAACGTTACTACATTACCTCAAAGTGACCAAGGATTTTCGATCCTCAGACTCCTTGTTCATACTTTTCTCAGGAAAAAGGAAGGGCCACCAAGCATCTAAGGGGTCAATTGCTAGATGGCTAAGAACCGCTATTCTGGAAGCCTATTCCCAAGCAGGACTATCTCCCCCGCTGGGCATTAAAGCACACTCTACTAGAGCTCAGGCCACTACATGGGCAGAAATAGCTGGTGCCACCCCAGATCAGATCTGCAAGGCGGCTACGTGGTCAAGTTACCTTACGTTTGTCCGTCATTATAGACTGGATCTTCTGTCAGCAAGCGATCAGGCTTTTGGCAGAAAGGTCTTGCAAGCTGTGGTCCCTCCCTAGAAGTGGGTAAGTCTCTATTATCCTCTCAAGGTGCTGTCCTGAAAGACGATAAGGGAAAAGTCAAGTTAGTCTTACCGGTAACTTGTTTTCCATGAGTCTTTCAGGACAGCGGCAACCCGCCCTTAATGTTTTTAGGAATATTATACTGTGACTAACCATACTCTGTTTATGTGTTCCAGTTTGGGCCAGAGGTTTCTCTACTACTACTGATAAGTGGAGGGAACCTCCCTTTTAAGAAGTTTGGTGGAGGTGTGTTTCCTGTCAAGTGGGTGGAGCCACGCTCTCAAGGTGCTGTCCTGAAAGACTCATGGAAAACAAGTTACCGGTAAGACTAACTTGACTTTTTTTTCAAACTTTTTTAAATCAAATGCCATCAAAAGAAAGCTCTATTTGTGGGAAGAAAAGGACGCAAATTTTGTTTGGGAGCCACGTCGCACGACCACGCAATTGTCTGTTAAAGCGACGCAGTGCCGAATTGTAAAAACACCTTTGGTCATTTAGCAGCATATTGGTCCGGTCCTTAAGTGGTTAAAGTAGAGCTATAGACAAAATTGTATTATCATTTTGGATACAGTAAGGGAGGCTCATACCCCTGACAGGGTATTTGTTGCCATCTGTGTCCATTTGGGATATATCCCTTCATTAGAGTTCATTACTACACTAAAAAGGGGTCCATGGCCCCTACCTTCAAAAGACAGTTGCTGAGGCCTGGCTGAGCCAGTGTCAGGCCTAACCATGCATTGCTAGCTGTGTCTGGTAGAATTGGAACAACTTATATACACTCCGGTATATACAGATCTCATGGGCCCCCCTCCATGTAAATGGTTATCTGGTACATTGTACACCTAGAATGGTGCAGCACAATATAAATAAGTCCATACGCTTTGCAATCAAAATGTAGTAAAGCAATGTAAGATGAAAACACCACATGATAATGGAAGGATCTTCAGCTGATACTGAGTATTCAAAGTGACAAATCCTCCACCGTCAAAAGTATATACTCTTATCAGATGGGATGGACCACTGAATGAACAAGTGGTCAAACACACTTGTTACCATACATGAGGTAGAAACGAGTCAAGGCAGTATAGCAGGCAGAATACAATCATGTAGATGAAAGGCATCTGATCTGTCTTGGTATCAGCCTTCTGTCATCTGTGCAGTAGCTCTTTCAGACTGGGAGTGGAAGGGCCAGCACTAGACAGACATTCTCTGCAACCTGCTCACTCATGAAGAAACAACACAAAACTTCCTTCGCTCTCTCCTTCCCACCACGGCTCAGAGACCCAATAATTTTAATAAAGGAATTGTCAAAAACTGTCTGTTGTGGTTGTTACTTTTTGACACTTTTTTAAGTAAATGGGTAGGGATACAATATACCGATACCCATTCACATAGTGGCAGAATCTGGGAACCCCCTTGTTAAAGGGGGATTCCAGATTCCGATAAGCCCCCTGTCCACAGACCCCGACAACCACAGCCCAGGGTTGCCAGGAAGAGGCTCTTGTCCCCATCAACATGAGGACAAGATGCTTTGGGGTGGGAGGGCACAGTGCCCATCCACTTCAAAGCACCCACCCCCCACAGGGCATGTGGCCTGGTATGGTTCCGGTGGGGTGCTCGCTCATCTCCCTATCCTGACTCCCAGGCTGCATGCTCAGATAAGGGTCTGGTTTGGATTTTGTGGGGGCCCCACACCAATTTTCTTTTACATTTTGGCTTGCAGGTCCCCTTGATATCCATACCAGACCCGGAGGGCCTGGTATGGACTGGGGGGGGGGCCCTACATTGCTTTTTCCTTGGTTAGTTCAACTATATTGCCAGAAGCCGGCAATATATAACACCCACGAGCCAGTTTAAATTACATTTTTTCTTTTAGAAATGTCATTATCACTGGGGCATGTTCTACACATAGCAAAAATGTGCCACTTTACAGGCAGACTAAGGGGACCCCCCCCCCCCCCAGGCACGATATTTAAGGTAATATTTTATTTTTATTGTCTCACTTTAAGCATTATTAAAATCACTGAAAAAAATATAATTTTAAAAACTTTTTTTGCATTGATACAAGTCCCCTAGGGTAGTACATGGGTCCCCATACACTTTTTAGGGCAATAACTTGCATATAAGTCTTTAAAATGTGAATGTTCATGTCCCATAGACTTTAATAGGGTTTGCATGTTGCCTAGAACTTTTTGCCTGTTCGCGGTGTCCTGGTGCGAACCAAACCGGGGAGGGGGTGCTCGGCCTATCCCTACTTACCAATATCATCTAATATGCAATGTAAATAAGAATGATACTGTATATGAGTTTCTGTAAATGTCAATAGTATGTCATCTGTAAATAAAGATAATTTGTATTCCCTAGCTCACATCCTAATTCCATGAATATTTAGTTTAGAGTGCTAAGATAGCTTTTAAAAAGGTCCTCTGAATGATATGCATTGCAAAACTGAAAATGTATATGGTCAACCCAATCTGTCAAATGCTTTCTGGGTGTCTAGACTCAGCAATAGCGTATGTGCATGGGTATTGCTCACAGTGTCTATAAGATCTATAGTTCGTCTAGTATTGTCCCCTGCCTGTGAGAAAGTGAGTACAAAGCCATCCTAATCTCTATTAATGAGTTTGGGTAATAGGGAAAATAAACTAGTATCTTCTATTTTAGTAAAAAATATTTTAGTCTGAATTTATTAAAGTGATTTGCCTATAGTTAGCCATGGGGGCCGGGTCTTTTCCTGGTTTAGGTATGACTGTTCTATATGGATGCAGAAATTGTGGTTGGGGGATTTCCTTTTTAGGTAAAGACTGATATAGTTGAATAAGGGGCCAAAATGGTGAGAAATGTTTATAATATGAATAAGGCAGGCCATCTGGCCCTGGAGTTTCATTTAGGGGTAATTGGTTTACTGTAGTGATAAGTTCTTCCATACTAATATACCCATTTAAAGAAAGAAGTTCAGTGGCAGATAGTAGGTAATTTTGAGAGAGAATATGAAATTTTTTAAATGTTCTTTGTGAAAAGGAGGATGTAGGTTACATAATTTGCTGTAATATTTTTCAAAACATTTGCAAATCTAATTGGGCAGTAAGTAGGAATGCCATCAGATTAAAGAAATAATTCAGGTGTGGATTGAATGGCCTTATCCTGTTAGTTATCATCCTATGTGTTTTATTTGCATACTCATAACATTTTTGTTTTGTCTAGGGAAGAAATCTTTAATCTATAATTTATTTAAAGTCAAGATCTTTAAGACCATTACGGAGCGGAGTTGGGTTACTGTGGGTCCAGACAGCAAAATGTCTTCTTCTTTCTTCAGAGTGTTTAACCACTTAAGGACCCGCTCACGACTATATACGTCCTGTTTTTAAACATGGATATGTCGGTAACGGCAGCAGCTCCTGCCACAACCGAGATATCCATCTTTTCCTTGAGCGGTCCTGTAAACAATAACGGTAGTCTCTGCGGCGCATTCACCACAAGATCACCGTTATCAGCGGCGGGAGAAGGGCCCCCCTCCCGCTGCTCTCCCGCGCCCTCCGCCGTCGATAGCGGCGGAGGCGATCGGGTTCTGTCCCCTGCTCGGCTGGGATACGAGTGAGGTCAAGATGGCCCCCACCCGTCCCCATAGCATAGCAGGGTGGATGTGACATCAAAACGTCACTTCCGCCCATGCTTCTTAAAGCAATATTTCCTTGTTGTCATTTTTTCAAATGACAACATTTATTTTTTTGCATTTAAGTCTAAATATGAGATCTTTTTGACCCCAGATCTCATATTTAAGAGGACCTGTCATGCTTTTTTCTATTACAAGAAGCAAACGCATACGTGAGTAGCGCCTGCATATGAAAAAAGTGTTCAAACCACACAAGTGAGTTATCACCGTGATCGTTAGATCGAGAGCAATAATTCTAGCCCTAGACCACCTCTGTAGCTCAAAAGTTGCAACCTATAGAATTTTTTAAACGTCAGGCCTGTTAATGTTGCTTAAATATGTGGTGTCACAGCCAAAACTACCTAGAAATGCCAATTGGATTGGGGGACTGCTGCTACATGTGAGCCATGCTAAATGTAACAATCTAAAAATCTATAGCACCATAACACCACATACATCATAAAGGCACCTCCCGATAATTGAATTTAATGGACTGGTGTTTTCTTTATCGTGCATCACGGGACACAGAGCGCATAGCCATTACACTTGGGTTATATGGGTACCTTCAGGTGTGGACACTGGTGTAATCAATTTCACAGGAAGTTTCCTCCCTATATAACCCCCTCCCACTGGGAGTGCTTCAGTTTTTTCGCCAGTGTCTTAGGTGTTGGTCACGTCTAGCTGTCCCTCGGAGGTCTCGGGACCCAGGATAGCTAGCCGGCTCCGTCCGAAGTGCTTCAAAGCCAAGGTGTATGGTACCCGGGCCCTGCTGGAGTGGGGTTTGCCTATAATGCCTCTCCTTGGAGGGCTGGATTCTGGGCTCCAGTGCCTTAGTCTCTTCCAAGAACTAAACGCTACTGATGCCAGGATGCTATATAGGTCCAGGTGTGTGGGTTCCTTAACACAGGACCCCGGTCCCTGAAGGTCCAAGACAATACCCACGGAGATGGGGGAAGATTGGGCCTCTTGCATTTTGCAATACCCTGCGGCGTGGAGCAGGTAAGAGGGAACCTGCGGGACTTGGTTCGACAGTAGGTATCCCCCTGGGGGTTCTGGGTCGGCTAATGGTATGCTTGTGCATCAGCCACTATCTCCACTATGTCTTTTGAGGCAGGATGGGATGTACTGATGTTTACCCAGATAACATGTAGGTTTATGTATGCTTGTTTAAGATATGTATTTGCTACTCCCCCCAGATCTGCCTGTTAGCATGATACTGCAGCCCCACGTAATATAAAGGGGGAATGCTGGTGAAACTCCTGTTTCTTAGGAAGCCTATGGGGTCAGCTTCCTCTGTGTGTGCACTACATTAAGTATTGGTGCTTACCTGGTGTCTGTTGGGTTGCTAGCACTGGTCCATGCTTCTCCTCTGCTTTCTGCTTCCTCCATGTTGGTTTCAGCGTGGGGCGGGGGGGGCGGGCCAGCAGTGTCAGGTCTCAGCTAAAGCAAAGCATTTCCTGGCTGGTCATTCCCTCCTGAGAGCAGAGGAGAGAGG
This sequence comes from Rana kukunoris, assembly GCA_029574335.1. NCBI lineage: Eukaryota > Metazoa > Chordata > Amphibia > Anura > Ranidae > Rana > Rana kukunoris. The sequence goes on from CM056056.1 coordinate 152,494,268, forward strand.
ACACAGAGCACGCAGCTGAGCCATTCTGGCTATGCAGTGACACCTAGTGGTGGTTTGTGGTTTGACCAAAAAAAAAAAAAGTTTTTTTCTTAAAGGGACTCAGCCTTAGATCCGGCAGTATCTGAGTCGGTGCAACCTTGGGCTCCGGCTAACGGGCATTGGTGTTGCAATACTCACAGGATTTCCTCGGTATTGCCGCCTTCTCGGGCGTGTGGAAATTTGAAAAAAAAAAATATATAATTTTTTACCATAGCCTGTTCTTATTACTGATTCACTTCTAGCTACAACAGTTGGGTGTTGGCTACAGGGGTGTCTCAAGGTTGTGCAATGGCTCCCAAGGGATCAGGACCAGCTAAGGCTGCAAAGGGTGCCAAAACTAAAGAGGTCTCCATCGGGGTCAGAGGATTTGGGCCAGGCTCCAACGGTCCCACCCTCACCAGATAGACCACCGAGTAGCATGTTGCAGGAGCCATTGAGGGTGCTAGGGGCAGAGGCGGCCCCCAATCAACCCATTCCCGTTTACGTTATGGAAGAAATGCTAGCGACCACCCTGGGTGGGCTAGAGGAAAGGTTAACTGCTTTGATTGCCCGCTCTTTGCCAAGTGGCAAACGGGCTAGATCCCCGTCACCTAGATTGGTGTTTTCAGATGCAGAGGTCCTCTCTTCGGAGGAATTGGACCCACAGGAGGATCAAGCGGACCCGAGTCCCGACGGTTCAGACATTGAGGGTTCCACTGTAGATGAATTTTTTTTTTTCGGCTTCTCAAGCGGAGAGCCTGTGGATCCAGTCTCTGACAGATATGGTTCGCACTGCTTTTAAACTTCCAGTGTCAGAACTATTAGCCCCTGCGGTATCCTCTTTAGGTTCTTCAAAAGCACCATTAAGTTGTGCGTCTTTTCCGATTCACCCCCTTCTGGAGAGCGTGATTTTTCAGGATTGGGCTCAACCTGATAGGATCTTTATCCCTCCTAAAAGGTTCTCTATTCTCTATCCTATTGAAGAGGAATTTGCAAAGAAATGGGCACTCCCTACTTTGGACGCAGCCATTTCCTGCGTGAATAAATCCCTGACCTGTCCGGTTGAAAATGTCCAGATGTTCAAAGATCCGGTCGACAAAAAATTGGAGACCCTACTGAAGGCTTCTTTTACCACAGTAGGTGCCGTGGTTCAGCCAGGAGTGGCAGCCATTGGCGTTTGTCAGGCGTTAAAGGATCAGACTAAACAGATATTAAGGGACATGCCGGCTCAGCAAACTCGTGAATTGGCAGACCTACCAAGGGTTCTCTGCTTTGCAGTAGATGCTATTAAGGACTCCATTCAACAGGCGTCCCGTCTATCTCTGCTGTTGGTTCATATGCGTCGCCTTTTGTGGCTGAAGAACTGGTCAGCAGAGGCACCCTGCAAAAGGCTTTTGGCAGGATTTCCCTTTCATGGTGGGAGACAATTCGGTGAAGACCTAGATAAATATATCCAGACCATATCAAGTGGTAAAAGTTCTTTCTTGCCTGTCAAGAAAAGATCGCGTGGGCCCGCGTTTAAGCGACAGGCCTTCGCAGGCTCGGCCCCTTCAACTTCCCGTCAGTATCGACGGCCTCCCGGGCGTTCAGCATTTAATAGCCGCCCACAAGGACAAGCCACGGCAGGCAAGAGGCCATGGTCTCGCAAGCCGGTTAAACCAGTCATCAAGTCAGATTCATGAAGGGGCGCCCCCACTCTCTTGGGTGGGGGGAGGGCTTCGGTTTTTCTCCGAAGTGTGGGAGGCCAGAATTCCCGACTCTTGGGTACTGTCCGTGGTAGCCACGGGCTGCAGGCTAGAGTTTCGGGAAGTCCCCCCTCCTCATTTTCGGGGGTCAAGTCTTCCAAGCGACCCATTAAAGAGGGCCTCTCTTGTAAAAGCATTGGATCGTCTCTTGCTCTAAGGAGTAATTGTAGAAGTACCAACCCAGGAATGGGGTCTGGGATTCTACTCCAACCTTTTCATAATACCAAAGCCCAATGGCGACGTCAGGCCTATCTTAGACCTCAAACGCCTAAATCGCTTTCTAAAGATTCAGACCTTTCGTATGGAGTCCATACGTTCGGTGGCAGCCAGCCTACATCAAGACGACTTTCTAGCATCTATAGACATAAAGGATGCGTATCTGCACGTGCCGATCTACCCGGCACATCACAAGTTTCTTCGTTTTATGATAGATCACCGTCATTACCAGTTCGTAGCCCTCCCTTTCGGGTTGGCAACAGCTCCGCGGGTATTAACAAAGGTGTTAGCCCCGGTGCTAGCCGTCCTAAGGACAGAAGGCATTTTGGTCCTGGCATACCTGGACGATCTTCTGGTTATCGACAGATCAGCTTCCAGCCTCAATCATGCAGTAGTTAGCACAGTTCGGCATCTAGAGGAATTCGGGTGGATTGTGAACCAAGAAAAATCGATATTGCAACCCACAAAGCAGTTGGAATATCTAGGCCTTCGGCTAGATACAGACTGCCAGAGGATATTTTTACCTCAAGCAAAGGTCAGATCAATAACTCAAGCAGTTCAAGTGATCTTAGGCAAGAAGAGGCCGACTATTCGCCTATGTATGCGACTGCTGGGGAAGATGGTGGCTGCCTTCGAGGCAGTGCCCTACGCCCAGATCCATACCAGATATCTCCAGGCAGCCATTCTCTCTGCTTGGAACAAGTCCATTCAGGCGTTAGTTCTCTTCCCAGGAGTCCGGCGCAGCCTGTTCTGGTGGCTGGTCCCTCAAAATTTGTCAAAGGGGAAATCCTTTTGCCCCATCACGTGGAAGATAGTAGCCACGGATGCCAGCCTGTCAGGTTGGGGGGCAGTTCTAGAAGGACAGACCCAGCAAGGGCAGTGGTCGGAGGCAGAAAAACTGCTTCCCATCAATATCCTAGAGATCAGAGCTGCTCGGCTGGCCCTGGTCGCCTGGACTCTCCCCCTTCAGGGTCTGCCAGTAAGGATACAGTCCGACAATGCCACTGCGGTGGCATACATAAACCACCAGGGGTGCACGAGGAGCCTAGCGGCCCAAAGGGAAGTAAACCTGATTTTCTCATGGGCCGAAGCCCATGTACCCTGCATCTCGGCGGTGTTCATCCCAGGGATAGACAATTCTCAAGCAGATTTTTTGAGTCGTCAACAGTTGCTCCCGGGGGAGTGGTCTCTTCACCCCCAGGTATTCCAAGAGATTTGCCAAAGATTCAGAGTTCCAGATGTGGACATTATGGCAACGAGATCCAACAAAAAGTTGGACAAATTCATATCCCGAGCGTTGGTTTGCCCCTGGCACCAGTTTTCTCTCCTGTATGCGTTCCCTCCACTGCAGATGATTCCCCGCCTTCTACGGAGGATCAGGGTGGAGCGCAGGCCTGTGATCCTGGTGGCCCCAGCCTGGCCCAGGAGGGCTTGGTACGCACTCATCGTGAGGATGTCAGTCGGGGCGCCGTGGCCGCTCCCCCTGCGCCCAGATCTGCTGTCTCAGGGCCCAATCTGCCACCCTGCTTCACAGCAGCTACATTTGACGGCTTGGCGGCTGAATCCCTAATTCTTAAGGGCAGAGGCCTCTCAGCTCAGGTCATATCTACGTTGATTCAGGCTAGGAAACCAGTCTCTAGAAATATTTATTACAGAGTCTGGAGAACCTATGTGGAGTGGTGCGAGTCTCAAAAATGGCATCCTCAAAAGTTTTTTTATTGACAGGATCTTGCGATTCCTCCAGGTTGGCGTTGACAAAGGGTTGGCTCTTAGTACTCTAAAGGGGCAGGTGTCGGCTTTATCGATATGGTTTCAAAGACCCTTGGCCACCCATTCGCTTATGAAAACCTTCTTGCAGGGGGTCTTGCATGTGAATCCCCCTATTAGAGCTCCCCTCTGCCCCTGGAATTTAAATCTGGTCTTGTCAGCTTTACAAAGGCAGCCGTTTGAACCTCTGACAGAAATCCCTCTTGTGCTACTAACCCGAAAGTTGGTTTTCTTGGTGGCTATGGCTTCGGCCAGAAGGGTTTCCGAGCTGGCAGCCTTGTCATGCAGGGAGCCATACCTTATTCTGCATAAGGACAGAGTGGTTCTGCGGCCTCAACCTTCTTTCCTTCCTAAGGTCATATCCAGTTTTCACTTGAATCAGGACCTAGTCCTACCATCCTTCTTTCCTACTCCCCAGTCCAGAGAGGAAAGACTGCTTCATACTTTGGACGTGGTTCGAGCCATGAGGGTCTATCTCAAGGCTACAGAGAAGATTCGGAAAACAGATGTGCTTTTTGTTCTTCCGGATGGCCCCAAGAAGGGTCAGCCGGCTGCCAAGTCTTCCTTGGCTAGGTGGATTAAGCAGCTGATTTTTCAGGCCTATGGTCTGAAGCGCGTTCCACCTCCCTTATCAGTTAAAGCCCATTCTACGAGGGCCATGAGTGCCTCCTGGGCGGCACACCATCAGATCTCTATGGCACAGGTTTGCAAGGCGGCAACCTGGTCTTCCGTACATACGTTTACTAAATTTTATAAGTTGGACGTTGCAAAGGGTACGGACGCAGCATTTGGGCAGGCGGTCCTACGGGCAGCAGTATAGAATCCTCTGGTCCGGGTCACGCCCCCTTTTCTCTGTTGGTGGAGCTACTTTACTTCCTGATAATTTTTTGTTTGGCTATTCTTGGCCTTACGGTCTCCCTCCCTTCATAGAGCATTGCTTTAGGACATCCCAAGTGTAATGGCTATGCGCTCTGTGTCCCGTGATGTACGATAAAGAAAAAAGGATTTTTAATAAACAGCTTACCTGTAAAATCCTTTTCTTGAAGTACATCACGGGACACAGAGCTCCCACCCCTCTTTTGGGGAACATTGTGTAACCTCGGAGGAATTGCTTGCTACAAAACTGAAGCACTCCCAGTGGGAGGGGGTTATATAGGGAGGAAACTTCCTGTGAAATTGATTACACCAGTGTCCACACCTGAAGGTACCCATATAACCCAAGTGTAATGGCTATGCGCTCTGTGTCCCGTGATGTACTTCAAGAAAAGGATTTTACAGGTAAGCTGTTTATTAAAAATCCTTTTTTTTCCATGTTGCCCCTAAAGTTGCAGTCAAAGGGACCCTCTCACTCTTCTTGCTGCACATATTTTTTTTAAAGATTTATTTTCTTTCTTAAATGTTCCCCATGACAATGCTCAGCTCCCTGTACCTTGTTGGACAGTAGCTTGCCTGTTAGCCTTTAAGATGGTCAGAATACACATAAACTACAGAGCTAAAAAACATACACAGAACTTAGGTACTTCACAGGTCTTTCCAAGAACAAAATAGAATGTATTATTAGCTAAACAACTTATAAATCCTATGAACTATATAATGTAAAATGAACAAGTAAGAATGGAAAGATTGGAGCTGCCTCTGATGATTTTTTTTTTTTTAATGATGAATTATTTTAAGGTGTAAGTTCCAAGTATGTCATCTGAATCTTGGCGTTACTACAATGTTACATAGATACATAGTAGGCAAGGTTGAAAAAAGACACAATTCTATCAAGTCCAACCTATAGTGTGTGTGTGATTATATGTCAGTATTACATTGTATATCCCTGTATGTTGTCGTTCAGGTGCTTACCTATTATTATTTTTTAATTATCAATGCTCCCTGCTGAAACCACTGTCTGTGGAAGGGAATTCCACATCCTAACCACTCTTACAGTAAAGAACCCTCTACGCAGTTTAAGGTTAAATCAATTGTGTGTCAGTAAGTCTAAAAAGTTTGCACTTAGATGCCTGTTTTAAGTCAGTGCCTAAAAGGTAGTAAAGCTAGGCTCATGTACTGTATACACAAATGTTTTATTTTGTAATGCCTTTATATGCTGTATATTATTATGCAGAGCATACGTAAAAATGTTTTAAACAGCTGAACAGTAGCAGCCTGGGTATCTAAATGTGGATTCAGATTTTAGTATTACTTTTGGTGGTGATGTGTCAGATAATGTTTTATCAGTTAATAAACACAATAAGAGGAATTTATCAAAACTGGAGCAGACAGAATCTGGAGCAGCTGTGCATGGCAACCGATCAGCTTCTATCTTTAGATTATTCAGATTATACAGGCTATAGATTGTGCAATTTCTGCCTTCCATAATGAGCCTTCCTTGCCGACAGAACATAATGATAAGTGTTATCGGCTATAACCTGCTGCACTAATAATTTAGCAAAAACCCAACAGACTGGTTGTACACAAGTTAATTCATATATCGACTTGTGTACAACCAGGGTGCCCATGCATGGATTGAAATTTGGCTGGTTCCTGCTGACACATGCGCGCTTGAAGCAGACCATGTCAGCACCTCTGTGCGCATGCTCCCAACTCGGGAACAGCGCAATCAGTGAAATTGGAAGTGGACTAGGGCAAAATCATGAACTACGCAGACAGCATAAATAGACAGACAGAAACGCACTTCCTTTGCAAAAGTACATCCCTTTGTATCCCTCCCTAGTCAGCAAGGTGCTTTTGTTCTGTTGTTAGTTGCGTTGTGGTTTGCCTTTGTGATATTTGTGGACTGTGTGATCTAGTGTTTGTTAGAAGATATTTGTAAGTGATTTTTGGTGACTGCTTGTGAGAGTTTTTGGTTGATAGTTTTTTGTTCGTTTGTTTTCTTGCTTGTTTTTTCCTGCTTGTTTTTGTGAGTGATTTTTCCAGCTTGTTTTTGTGAGTGATTTTTCCTGCTTGTTTTTGTGAGTGATTTTTGCTGACTGTTTGGGAGAGAGTTTTTGTATGAGTATGACGGAGAGAAAGAGGAAGTTAAATTTTACTTTGGGAGAGAAACTAATTCTTGCCCGGGCCATTTCCCAATATGGGCGTTTCCTCCACGGCCCGGAGAGTGCCAACACCACCCCGGCCAGGAGGCGTAATATCTTGCAGAACATTACTGACGAGGTGAATGCATCGGGGGCCGGGAGACCCGGACACGGTTGGGGATTGAAAAGAAGATCAATGACCTCCGGCGTCTGGTCAGAAAGAAACTGGCCAAAATGTTAGCCCATGCCAGGGGCACAGGAGGGGGCCCACCATGCCCTGTTAGGCTGACAGCGGAGGAGCGTGCGGTGGCCCAGACCTTTCATAGACAACAGGTGGAGGGCCTGCCTGACTATGACTCCAGTCATGAAGGCGTGATGCCAGGTAAGGTTTTTTTTGCCCTATCAGGTCTGTAGCATGTGTGGGGGAGGGGGTGAAAGGGAATATGTGGCAAGTGTGTGGATCCTCCAACCTGTGAATGTTTTGTGTCATCCACAGATGAGCAGGAGGGTGCTGGGCCATATGGGCTGACCGCACCATCCCAGCCTGATGAGGACCCCCCGACAAGGCCGGAGTCCTCGGAGGAGGTTGGAGAGGAGGAGGAGGAGGAGGAGGAGTTTGAGGAGGAGGAGGATGTCATGTCAGCCAGTGGATTGTTATTTTTGGAGGAGTCTTCCTCTTTGGCTGGCAGCAGCCAGCCCTTCATAAGGGCTAGCCCCTCCCACTCCTCCCCCAACAGGGCTCCTCTCCCAAGGGCCTCCCCTTCTCCCCGACCACAAGCCTCAGCTGGAGGCAGGAAGTTGTCCCAGAAGACCAGGGGGTGGCCGAGCTTCTGCCCGCCAATGTGAGAAGGGACCAGGCCCTTCAGACCCGCCATCTGGGACAGGTCAGCCAGACCTTGGGGCGGATGGAGGAGAGCCTGTCCTCCATAAAGGATACGGGTGGGGACCTGGACTGCCACTCCCGGGCTCTTACAAACTGCCTAAACGCACTGCAGACTACAACAGCAGACGTTGGGCAGGATGTGAGGACCCTCACCCAGGCTATCCAGGACAACACGGCAACACTAGGTGCTGGCCTGAACAGAATTGCCGTGGCCTTGGAGGGCAGGCCACCAGGTGGGCAGAGACCAGGGGCTGCTCCTCCTTCCCTGGATTCCCCCCCCTCCCCATGAGTCTCCCCTGAGGAGCCGGGCCGTAGCCGTGGGCTCCCCAGGCGTGGGTCACACCAACGGCATTAATTTGTTTTTCCCCCCTTTTTTTTTGCTGGAATTTTTTTTTTTTGTGATGTGAATGTTTTTGGAATGTGGGGGTGATATTCCTGCCGGCAAAGGGGTGTCACCCTCAGTTTTGGTGGAGAAGGGTTCCCCAGGACCAGGGAGAAGTGATTCCCAGGTCCGTGTGAATGGTGTATGTACAGTGACATAATTGGAGCCGTGGCGTGGCGTTGCTGCTCACAAGCCCAGCATGGTGGGCTTGTGCTAATCCAATTAGGTGAGGATGTGATGTGTCTGTGCTAGGGACCACAGTGGTGTGCATGCATGCATTCTCATTGTGCCATGATTAATGTGTGTGTGTTTAACGTGCAAAGATGCCTAATGTGAGCTGTCTCCTGGCTGCTCTTCCCTCAGAAGACTTATTAACCTCAGTTAGGGGGGGATTGTCTGGTTCAGGGGTCAGGTCATCACGTAGGTCAATCTGCAGGCCCTTTCTCACTGCAAAGTTGTGCAGAATGCAACATGCACCAATGATCTGGCACACGAAGTTGGGGGAATACAACAGGGTCCCCCCAGACTTATCCAGGCATCGGAAACGTGACTTCAGGAGGCCAAAGGTGCGCTCCACCACTGCACGTGTTTGGGCGTGGGCTTCATTGTATCTTTCCTCTCCTGGGGTTTGGGGGTTCCGGATAGGAGTCATGAGATGGGGTCCCAGTGCATATGCAGAGTCACCTGTAAGGAAAAACACAGGAGGATGTTAGTCATGCATGTGCCCCTTGTGATGTGTGCATCATGGGGGGGACAGTCCTACCTGCCACCCATGTCACTCACCAACCAGCCAGGTGTCCCCATACACGTTCTGTTCGAATTCCATTCGGATGGGCCTCTGATTGTATATGTAGCTGTCATGGCTGGATCCGGGGTGTTTGGCACGGACGTGCCATATGAGGCCTTGGGCATCGACTATCACCTGTACGTTGATGGAATGCCAATGCTTCAGATTGCGGTATATGTGCTCTGCCTCATGGGGGGGCTGGAGTGCCACATGTGTGCAATCAATGGCCCCCACGGTGCGTGGGAATCTGGCAATTCTGTAGAAATCTGTCATTGCCTTCAGCCGCAGGTCCTCAGTGGTGGGTTTGATGATTTGGTTGGCCATGCATCTGAGGATTGCAGGGACAACCTGGTGCACACATCTGCTCACGGAGGATTGTGAGACCCCAGCCACCACTCCACTTGTTCTTTGAAAAGAGCCACTGGCAAGGAAATGGAGTGTTGCCAGGACCTTGACCAGTGGCTGCACTGCATGTGAGCGGTGTGTTGGGCTGGTGATGTCCTCCTGCAAGGTTATGGTTAATTCCAGGATGGCATGAGTGGTGAATTTAAAGATGCGATACACCTCAGAATCATTCATGCCAAAGAGGTCTATGCGGGTGCGGTATATCCTCTCCCATGCCCTCCTCTGTGCCCTCCTCCTCCTTTGCTCGTCTAAAGTCAGTAGTATAGCTATGAGCGAGGATGTCCCTGGCATGTTGGCATACAGATTGTTGGGCAACACGTGTGACTGCTCTACTCCTCACTAACAGTGTTGCTTTATCTGACATGTAGACGAATTGTCTAATTTTTGACCACCTTTTATATGGTCTAATTTTAGACAGGCCGTGCAGCTGTTGCACACAGCGCGTAGCGTGCGCTGCACCAACGTTCTTTTGTGGATCCCCGTAACTCCCTCATTAGCATATTTGAATAGCAAATCAATGGTGTGTCTAGTGCAGTTTTGCGCGGATGGATGCGCCTGTCTAACGAAATTACGCTAGACAAAAAAAAGTAGATTTCTTGCGTATCTCATTTTGGGGATGCGGAGTATCGAAACGCATGCGCAAATTTAGACTTATGCCGCGTAATCGCTCTGTGAATCTGGCCCTTAGTGTTTACTGTTACATCTAAAATTTTGTGCTAATAATTTCATATGCTTCAAGAGGAAAATGCTACAAACGCCATGAACAGGAGATAATCTCCTTCAAGAATGTATAACAATAAATTGTCGTCTACAATTTAAATTGGTCTTCAGTAGAAGAATATGATTAACCTCCCTGGCGGTATGATTCTTTCAGATTTTAGGTGCTAAAAGCGGTACCATTATTTGCAAGGAAATTTGGCGTTTTATACTGTAGGCTTGTAATTCTTAGGAATAACTCACTTAAATCTATCCAAACAAGAGTCTAATAGGCATCCTGGGTATGATTTTTTTTTTTTCTTATTAAAAATTATAATATAATAAATAATTATAAAAAATTATAACAAATAATAATATAATTATAGTAAAAATTATTCAATAATGTAATCAAATCAAAATCACTGAAATTTGCTCAGTTGCAGAATTTTTGCTGTCATAATTTTTTTTTTTTATGACGAATTTCCCCATAAATCGCTATCGCTAAATTCTGCAAGTGATTCTGATTTATTATCGCTGTTTTTTAGCTGCTCTAAAACAATTTTTGCCATAAAGGGACACTTTTGGTTGCTATGGGCAATCTACAGTTTGCAGGGAGAAAGAACAGTTTTTATTATATAAAAGGACATGTAGTGTACAGGGCAGACCACTAGGGACATGGGGGGTGTGTATTTTTTACATACAGTACTGTAATCTATAAGATTACAGTGTACTGTATGTATAGTGTTTGTTTACTTTTTTAAATTTGGCGCCGTTCCCCCCCCTACGTCGTGACGCTCGCAGGGAAGGGAATCGGCGGAACACACAGCATCAGGCGGACATCCGCCCGCCGTGTACTGCGGGGATTCATCGCTGGATCGCAGAGAAAAGGTAAGTAAACTTTTTTCTGCATCCAGCGAGGCAAGTCCGTGTGTGGCACGGGGTTACCGATCGTAGCTTTAAAATCTCACCCCGTGCCACACACGGGAAGACCGCCAGGGAGGTTAAAAGAGTTTTATGGTTGTTATAAATGTCTGATCCTTTTCCACACTACCAGATATATTGGCATGAAGCTTCTCTAATTGTTATGATTAAAGTACAAAACAAGTTGAATTTTACAAACGTGCCATGAGTAGCTTAGCTTTTATTTAAGTATATGAATGTTAACAAAAGATAGATTCATGTTAGGTATGAGAGAATAGGTTTGTATGAACTCAGTTTTACAGCAAATCAGTTTGATACAAAAATAATTGCTGCAGATAATAAATTGTTCCATCAAAGGTACTGACTTTCCCAGACAACTGGTAAATGAGTTCTAAGGACTTCTCACCTGTTTGTTTCTGCACTGGAGATCATACAGTTAAATCCTTCTTTGTAGGAAGCCTGTATTCTTCCCTGCTGCTAATTGAGACCTACATCGATCAGAATCCAGCCATGCTTTTGCTTACTTTCAGAAGGTGCAGGTAATATTTTAGTTGGATCTTCTGCACCTTTTGGTGTTGTTGCCCTAATACAATTAAGAACTCCATTAGAACTTGCATACATTTTTTACTCTGATCAGTGGTGGGGTCTGACTTGCTAATGTAGTGGGGGAGGGTATGGAGATGTACACTTCACTGTAAACTAGTAACTATCCTGTTAGCCAGTGGTGGTTGGTGCTCAAAAAAACATCAATTGCAGCCTTACTGTGCCCATCAATTGTCGCCACTGTGCCATCAATTGTCGCCACTGTGCCATCAAATGTAGCTACTGTGCCATCAATCGCAGCCACTGTGCCCATCAATTTTCGCCACTGTGCCATAAAATGCAGCCCCTGTGCCATCAATTGTCGCCCCTGTGCCATCAATTGTCGCCCCTGTGCCATCAATTGTCGCCCCTGTGCCATCAATTGTCACCCCTGTGCCATCAATTTTCGCCACTGTGCCATCAAACGCAGCCACTGTGCCATCTATTGTCACTACTGTGCCATCAAACTCAGCCACTGTGCCATCAAATGCAGCCACTGTGCCCATCAATTGTCGCCACTGTGCCATCAAACGCAGCCACTGTGCCCATCAATTGTTGCCAGTTTTCCCCCTCAAATACCGCCAGTTTGCCCGTAAAATGCCACCAGTTTTCCTCAGCTTCAGCCAATCAGGTGACCGGTAACCAGACCCAGTGAACCTGATTGGCTGAGACACGTGTCAGTGTTAACCAGGGAACGCACACCCTGTGCGCCTTCTGGTTAACCATTTGGAAGCCGATTAGAGCCCACAGGCTGTAATCAGGAAGCCTATCAGAGCCGCTGGCTCAACAGGGGGCCGGCCACCTGAATAGTGGGTGGCAGCGGCGACAATACATAGATTTATGCAATGCATAAATCTATGTATTGTTAAGTGACGGTGCAGGAGAGAGGGGGCGGTGCTCCTGCACCCACTATGGACGCACTGCCACTACTGTTAGCCTTTATACTGGTTCATCATATGTTGAGAATATAAGTCCAACAAAGTCAACTCTGCATCTATTTTGTCAAATTGTTGGGAAAAGGAATGTTCTAAATTTGATTACCTATGTAATTCAATAATAACTGCACGAATATAGAGTGTTAAAATTGATGTATTCCCTCACATATACCCAGTGAAGTGAACAGCCTCAGATGATAAACAGGGATGAAACAAATCTTCCTACATAAGTTTTACATGTACAGTATCTCACAAAAGTGAGTACACCCCTCACATATTTTGTAAATATTTTATTATATATTTTCATGTGACAACACTGAAGAAATTACCCTTTGCTGCAATGTAAAGTAGTGAGTTTACAGCTTGTATAACAGTGTAAATGTGCTGTCCCCTCAAAATAACTCAACACACAGCCATTAATGTCTATACCGCTGGCAACAAAAGTGAATACAAGTGAAAATGTCCATTTGGCAATATTTTGTGTGGCCACCATTTTTTTCCAACACTGCCTTAACCCTGTTGGGCATTGAGTTCCACTCCTCCATGACGACATCACAAAGCTGGTGGATGTTAGAGATTGTGCTCCTCCACCTTTCATTTGAGGATGCCCCACAGATGGGGCATCCTCTCGCAGAGGATCTGGCTGTTTCTTCTCCCTAAAAAGCAGGGAGAAAAAACAGCCAGATCAGTAAGTAAAAGTTTACATTTGGATTTGTTTACGGGTAGGGGGGCCATTGATATGCCAGCTCATTTGTGAATATTTTAAAAAGAAAAAATGTTTTTGATCTGAAAAAATCTTGAATTTTATTTACTGCTTGTGTTTCTTTTAACTGTCTCCTAAGTTCTCCTAGTGCACTTGTAGTGCCAAGAGGTTTTTTCCTTTAGTAAATAACCCCCATTGTCACTGTAAACACCAACTTAATACAAAAACTGGTATTGAGCATTGAAAGAAGAAGCCATACATTGCATCTATTACCTGAAGCTGTGGTCTCAGACCTCAGACACTGATCTGTTGTGGTCACTTTTTCGCCCACTTTTTCCACCTCTCCTCCCAACACATCCTCCGGTTGGGGTGTGCTGAGTTCCCCTTCTTCATAAGGTGTGGGGTTCCTGGTGTCCTTGTATTTCCCAAGTATTTTCTCCCATATGAGAATGAAACAAAAGGTATACTTAGCACACAGATATTTGAGGCCAGAAATAGGAATATGAAGCATTGCTTGGAAGTGTGGTACAATTGTCTGTTTTGGCAGAGTTCCAAGCTGAAGACATGATTTTACCAAAGCTGAAATACTTATTTTTTTTTTCACACATGGAGACACCCCAAGTATCCATTGGAGCACCTGTGTGGGACACCCTAAAAAGTTTTTTCTAGTGTCAAACACTAGTGCTTCTGAGTCCAGATGTGTAAACAGCTGCTGAGTGTCCTCTCCTTACACTGAATCAAGTTTGAATTTCATTATAGTTACAAACACATCTAGACAACAATGTACTAAACGTATTTTAATACAAATAGGCATGACCAAATGTAGGTGACCTGTATCTGCCAAAAACATTGTATTTAGTGGGCGAACAATGTTTACTACGACCTATTACTGTGCCCATGAACAAGAAAGTTGCCATTTTAAACTGTCCAACAGTAAAGAAAAGTACATGGAGCAACATGCAAGTAGAAATAATAATAATAGGAACACAGGACAAATACTTACTTTTTAAAAGCAGTTTCCTGATCCTTCTGTACTGATCGTGCTCCCACAATTTCAGGTCTGACCAGCTTTTCCTCAATTTCTCCTTGGTTCTTTGTACTCCAAAATTGCTGTGCAGACTTCTCACTACTTTAGACATGATCTTGACCTTTCTCAAATTTGGGTTGGGGTACGATCCATACTTCCCATCATAGTCAATCCTCTTCAAGATGTCCACCATCTCCATCATCTTTACAAAGGACATATTTGAGACCCTTATATCGTCTCCTGTATCAGGATGTTTCTGGCTCAGGGCTTTCCTCCTCATTAGTGCTATTATCATGCACCTGCTGTGTCTCCACCATGTTCCTCTCCCACTGCGACGAAAGAGAAGGGGCGTGGAATATAATAGAACGTCAGGGGCAGGAGACATGTGCAGAGTTTCACGCATGCACAGTGTATATAAAACTAACACACGTGTGTCGTACCTACGATCTGTGAGCGGAGGAAGGAGTAACAGAAGCACCGATCGTAAGACCGAAGGTAACATTTTTACTTGGGGCATCAGTGACCTATACTGATTCTAGATTGAGGCCTATATATATATATATTGGGATAAGATTAGGAGAGTTTAGCCTGACATTTGTGTTTTGTCTTGCAGTAAAACTGAAACAGTTCAAGGACCCTGATTTCATGGGCCAGTTTGTAGACAAGGACAGAGAGCTGACCTGTCTGTGGGAGATTAAAAACCCCTTACATAAAAATAAACCAGCTAGGAAGGCAGTGATGGAGAAACTGCTGCAATTTGTGAAGATGCAGGTCCCCGACGCAGACATCGACTTTTTGGAAAAGAGAATTGCTAGCTTGAGAAGCACATATAAGGATGAGCGTAATAAGGTCCTGGCATCTCAGAGATCAGGAGCAGCAGCAGAAGACGTGTATGTACCCAGTCTGTGGTACTACAACAGAATGCATTTTCTGGATCACCAGACTGAAGTGAGGCCATCACTTCCCACACTTCCTTTCACCCTTCCTTCCACCCTTCCCTCAACCCCAGCTGAGGCTTCCAATGACCAACCTGGGCCTTCCATCCAGGAAGAAGTGGAGGAGCCCAGCTTGAGCCAGGTATAGTATTTTTCTACATATTTATTGTCTTAAAATTATTGATGTTAAGGTTATTATTGTGACAAATTATTCATTAAACAAAAAGTGTTTTACGTATTAATAGACAGGAGTGGCCAAATATGATTGGCATGACAATGAAAACTGCTGGGGTCAGAGTGAGAGTCTTTTCTGTTTATTAACATTCAATTTGCAACAGTCATGAGCTGAAATTGTGTGTGATTGATGAGCCAAAAACTAAAACAATTTCCCTTTTTTATACACAGGAAGACCTCAGCCTGAACGAGGCTCTGGTATGTGGCAGCCAGGAGGAGGCGGGGGTAAGTGGCAGCCAGGAGGTGACAGGGCCAAGTAGCCCCACCCAATCCCAGGTGCCTCCACTTGGAGGAGGCAGCACTGGGCCTCATTAAGGAGGCTAATGCGGCCAATGCGGCCCTGAGAACCCCGACATTGAAGAGTCCTATGGCTGCTTGTTAGCAGCAAAAATGCAGAAAATGGAGGAGGGCCAACGCCTCTTCTGTGAGGAATTTATTTTTTGGCTCTTAATAAGGGGATGAGAGGCCAACTGACAGCAACAACTCACTTATGTGACCCCGCTCATCATCCTCCTCCTCTTGCCACAAGTCCACCACCAAAGCCACAGCCTGGAAGGAGGCATGGAGAAAAGCGTGGAGGGAAGACAAGAAAGTGATGGCCTGGGTTCAGTCTGGTCCGACAGAAGACACAGGCTGTTGTAGTACCACAGACTGGGGACATATAGATCATCTGCTGCTGTTCCTGATCTCTCGGAGTCCTGGACCAGATTGTGCTCCCTAAATGGACTTCTCAAGCTACCAATTTTGTTTTGCAAATAGTTGATGTTTGCCCTGAGGTCCAAAGGCTTTGCAAATTCCATCAGTTTCTCCATCATTGCCTTCCTCTTTATTTTGTTATGAGCCAGAATAAATTGACTTTTTTTCTGCAAATACAGTACGTGTTTTTTTTTTTTAAAAGGACAGTTTGTTTGTAAGTAGGCAGGTACTGTATATTTCAAAAATACAATGTCAATTTACCAAGGGACACCAACCAACCTCTTCTAGGTTAAAAAATACAAGATAATAATTTTGTTGTAGTAAATCATTTTAAAATACAAAAAAAACAGGAGATCTTGATTAAAATAAAAAAAAGGAAAAAAATACTATAAAACAATTCTAAACATTATTATGAAGATCTGGCTTAAAAAAAATAAAATAATTATGAGATCACGAGGAATAATACAGAAATACGTTTATCAGAGCTCTGCTTGAATATCAGCAGCAAAACAACATTAAAAGATCCAATAATTTGCAGTGTGATGAATGTGCAATCTCCATTACGAATGCTAGTTTTACCAGACCGAGCGCTTCTATCTCGTACTTGATTCTGAGAATGCATGTTTTTTTGCGCATCAAAATTGCATACAGATGATCAGAATGTCACAAGCACCCCCCCCTTATGAACCATACCAGGCCACATGCTCTCAACATGGGGGCTCCCCCCCCCCCCAATGCAACTTGTCCCCATGTTGATGGATAACCAGTTTTACCAGTTTACTGTGTTTTACACATTGACAGGTGTCTTTGAAAACAAGCAATCAAACTCATGTGGAACTACACCATTTACTAAATGAAGGTGGCAAAGCATTGATTTCTATTCAGTGTGTGAATCTTAGTAGGAGAGGATGTGTGCTGAATCCTTGGCACTATCCATTTAGGCGCTGTGAGGGGCAGTCCAAACCATGCTTGTAGGTTAACTAAAGGGAGATTGAATATTTTCAGATTGGGAATGTCCAGCAGGCCATCAAGTGTTCAAAAGATTGCACCTTTACTATCTCTTAAATAGGGAAATGGATATTATGCCCTCTAGTGTACATTTTCCTGTAATGTCCTCTATTTGTAAATGTTGGCATGGCAAAAAAATATGGGTTTTAAGAAGTTATGATTTATGGAGCCATATTCACAGCATATGGCCTGTCAGGTAGCTCATAGGGTTATACTTCGCTGCCCAAAAAAAAGCATGAAAAAAGGAAATGAATGCAGCGACTTTCACATCTAAGGACTGATAAGAGTGCAATGTATTACATTTTTGTTCTTGGGTTTAGGCACACTTTAATGATACACTGTTTTAGAAAGAAAATGTAAAAATGTTTTATTTTACTAATGTGAAGCTCCTCAGTATGTTTGCATTGCTGTAACCTACTGTACCTTAAAACACACAAATACTACTGTGATGCATTATGGTGCTATTCATTGTGCTATTCATAGCATACAATTCATATTTTGCACACTGTGGTGTGTAGCAGTGGCAGAAATGTCCTTGAAAATGTTCTGGTTCATTGTGATGCATTGATTATCAATTCAAAATAAGTGTACTGCCGTTTCTTTCTTTTTTTTGGAGCCTGCAAAGCATTTGCACCCATGATCTGCTGCAATCTCAGTCTCCTGTAGACTCTCAGCATAGCTGTTTCTTTCTCGTACATCACGGGACACAGAGCGGCATATTCATTACTATATGGTTATATGGAGTACCTTCAGGTGTGGACACTGGCAATCTCAAACAAACAGGAAGTCCCTCCCTATATAACCCCCTCCCCTAGAGGGAGTCCCTCAGTTTTTTCGCCAGTGTCTTAGGTGTTGGTCACGGAATAGCTTTGCTCCACATCCTTGGGATTAAGGGCGGGCTAACCGGATCTGTCCAAGGAGCCTCAGTGCCAAAGTGGACAGTACCCGGGCCCCAAACCGTGGGGTTTTGCCTATAATGCTCCTCTTTGGAGGGCTGGACCCTGGGCCCAGGACTTGGAGTTTGTAAAGACCATAAGTTCCTGTTTGCCAGGGTGCTATATAGGTCCAGGACAGTGGGTACCTTCATAGGACCCCAGGGCCTGAAGGTCTACTACGCTACCCACGGAGATGGGAGAAGATTGGACCGTTTTGCAAAACGTCCTGCGGCATGGAGCAGGTAAGAGGGGAGCCTGCGGGACTTGGTTCGACAGCAGGCTCTCCAGGGGAGATCTTAAGGGGGGTAGCCTGAGTATGCTCTGCATTGGCACCATGGTCACTATGTCTGATGGACAGGATGCCCTGAAATGTTTCCCCCCATCACTTGATCCCCCTACCTATCTATGTATGTTTGCTAGCTACCTGCTGCTCGCTGGTTGAAGATCTTTTTAAAAAAAAAAAAAAAAAAAACAGATCTGTCTCTAGGCTAAAGGGACTCCTTAGGGGCCTGTTTTAGCCTTACCTTGCCGGGATTCAAAATCTGCCGCCTGATGCGTCCTCCAACCTGCATTCCTGGGCTCCAGAGTGCGTCTCCTCCTGGGCTCTCCCCCCCCCGACAGTCGCGCGCGCGCACGCGTGCATGCATATAGAAAATTTTCGCGCCGTTCGGGAGGGGGGGGGGGGGGCGGGGAGCGTGACTGCAGTGTAGAGTGGGCGTGCCTTCAATTGCTGTTATACACAGCAGGCGCGTTCTTAGCTCAGTTCAAAGCTGAGCTGGAGAGAGAGGACGTAGAGCTGGCAGCACAGTGACTCCCGGTGGCGAGAAGGGGTACTACATGCTGGAGTCAGCTCCAATACTTTTGTTAAGCCAAAATCCCCTTGGCAACAGGTTGAATGCTGGCAAACATGTTGGGGGTGGGGCTGTATGTTGTGAATAATATTATAAAGGAAAACATACTGAGCCCCACCGTTTTTGGGCATTAGTGATCCTATTGTCCCCTAAACCTTATTTTTTTTGTACTCCTGGCTATAACAGTCTGTTGTTGTAAGCGGAGTCCCTCGGTTTTGTATTATGGCTTCCAAGGGTTCAGGATCAAAACACAAAAAAAAAAAAAGAAAAGGCAAAGACAAAGGGGTTCCTCCTCTGGTTCTGATGATATGCCAATACTTTCCCCACAGGTTATTCCTATAGGGGTCAACCTGGATAAGCCATTAAGGGGGTCTGGTGCTGAGGCTGGCCCAGGTCGGCCCAACCCTGTGGTATCACAGAGGAGATGCTAGCCGTCACCCTAGGGGGGCTAGAGAAAAAGTTAACAGCTATGATCGCTGGCTCTTTTTCTGGCAAAAAGCGGACTGGATCCCTATCGCCAAAAGGGACAGAACCTAGAGGAAGGATCTACCACGGAAGAATCGTTTTCAGCCTCCCAGACGGAGAGTCTGTGGGTCCAGTCTTTGACAGACATGGTCCGCTCGGCATTTAATTTGCCATTTCCAGAGCCTCAAGTTCCTGCGGTATCCTCTTTAGGTTCTTTTAAAAGCGCCTTTAAGCAACGCAGCTTTTCCGGGCCATCCTCTGTTAGAGGAATTGGTTTTTCCAGGATTGGGACGACCGGACAGAATTTTTTCTGCCGCCTAAAGCTGACGAGAGGGTAGTCTTTATGCACGTCTGCCAGGAAATATTTGTGCTTGCAGGCACTCTTTCCCCTGACCAATTGCTCTTTAAAAGGGGGCCCGGATGGCTCAGTCGGTAGAGCATCGGACTTTTGGTCTGAGGGTCCAGGGTTCAGGTCCCGGTTCGGGCACTGCTTTTCAACTACCCGTGAGGTCCTTGAGGCCACATCTCCCGGAAAGCGCCCGATCTCGTCTGATCTCGGAGGCTAAGCAGGGTTGGGCCTGGTTAGTGCCTGGATGGGAGACCACCTGGAAGGTTTTCTGTTATTTACCCTATGGAAAATACATTTTTCTAAGAAAGGGGGCGCTCCCAACTGTGGACGCAGCCATCTCATGGGTGAATAAATCATTAACTGGCCTAAGGGGAAACATACAAATGTTTAAGGTCCCGGTCGATAAACGTTTAGAGACACTTTCCAGCATCCTTGGCTACAGCCAGCAGTGGCTGCAAGTGGAGTTTTGTCAGGCGTTAAAGAACCAGACAAAACAGATGCTTAAGACATCCCTGCCCAATAGGCAGAGGAGTTATTGGATATTCCCAGAGCTCTGTGCTTTGCGGTAGAGGCTATAAAAAAGACTCCATCCAGCAGGCGTCTCGTTGTCACTATTTTTAGTGCATATGAGAAGGCTCTTATGGTTGAAGAACTGGGCGGCCGAGCCCCATGTAAAAGACTGCTGGCAGGTTTGCCCTTCCATGGAAAGATCTGGATAAATACATTCAGACTGTTTCAAGTGGCAAAAGTACCCTTTTACCAGTCAAAAGAAGTTCCGGGGTCCTGCGTTTAAAAGGCAGCTCTCCCCGGTTCCAGGACCCTCAAATTTCAGGCAGTACGGACCTCCTGCGCGATCAAACTTTTAACAATAGATCGCAAGGACAGGCCTCTGGGGATCGGTCCCCGACAGAGGGGGTCCGATCATCTGTGGCCGCAGGCTACAGATTAGAATTTCTAAAATTTCCTCCACAAGGAAGGCCTCAATGCGGGCAGCATTGGATCACCTGCTTTACCAGGGCATAATGGTAGAGGTACCAGCCCAAGAACAGGGGCTAGGTTTCTATTCCAATCTGTTTGTCATACCAAGGCTCATCGGCAATGTCAGACCAATTTTGGACCTAAAAGGTTTAAATGCTTACCTAAGGGTTCGCTCTTTCCGGATAGAATCCGTTTGGTCAGCAGCCGCCACACTCCAGAAGGATCTGGCTTCTATAGACATAAAGGATGGTTACCTTCATGTACCAGGTCTTTCAGCCACATCAAATATTTTTGTTTTTACGCTTCGCAGTGATACAGCGTCACTTCCAATTCGTGGCGCCCCCCTTCGGGCTGGCTACGGCCCCCGGGTATTCACGAAGGTCCTAGCTCCTATTCTAGTCAGTCTAAAGGATCCAAGGGATCTCGGTCCTAGCATACCTGGACGACCTCTTAATCATAAGATCACTCGCTTCCTTGGTGGAATGCGTAGTAGCCCTCATGGTTCAGTACCTCGAGAGGTTCGGCTGAGTCCTAAACCGGGGAAAGATCAGCATTTCAACCTACAAAGCAGTTGGAATATCTCGGCACGAGATTAGACACAGAACAGAAGATGGATGTTCCTGCCCCTGGTAAAGGTCGAGGCTATCAAAAGATTGATTCAGTTGGTTCTAAGCAAAAAAGAGCCAACTATTCGCCTATGTATGCGATGGCCATGTTCGAAGCGATACCACACGCTTCCACACTCGTGTCCTACAGGCACCAATTCTAGCAGCTTGGTTCTGCCCAGTGGTCTGGAAGGCTGGAGAGCGGTCTTGAACAAGTTCACTCGCCAAGGAACTTGGGCAGAGGCGGAGAGGCAGCTGCCCATCAAGGTCTGGGAGTTCTGAGCGGCTCGGCTAGCCCTCCTGGCATAGACATCCAGATTACAGGGGTCCTCGGTGAGAAGTCATTCAGACAATGCCACAGCGGTGGCATATAGGTGAACCACCAAGGGGGAACCAAGAGTCAAGCCACTCAGAGTGAGAGGAGCTTGGTTTTTCGGTGGGCAGAGGTTTATGTACCATGCATATCGGCGACATTCATTCCGGAGGTGGACAACCTGCAGGCGTACTTCCTAAGTCGCCAAACCCTGTCGCCGGGGGAGTGGTCTCTGCGTCCACAAGTTTTTTTCAGACAATCTGCCAGAAGTGGGGAGTGCCAGACGTGGAGGTCATGGCATCAGGATTCAACAAGAAGCTAGACAGGTTCATGTCTCGAACGAGGGACCCTATGGCCTGCGAAACCGATGTGTTGGTTTGCCCTTGGCATCAATCATAACTTCTATATGCATTTCCCCCACTGCAGTTACTACCCCGCCTGTGGCGCAGGATCATAGCACAGGCCGGTTATCCTGGTAGCCCCAGCTTGGTACCGGAGGGCATGGTACTCACTAGTCCTGAAATTGGCAGCGGGAGGCCCTTGGACTCTTCCTCTAGGGCCAGACCTACTCTCACAAGGCCCGATCCTCCACCCTGCATTACGGCGTCTAAATTTGACGGCCTGGCGGCTGAATCCCTGATTCTCAGGGGTAGAGGTCTGTCTAGGCAGGTAATCCCTACCCTCATTAAGGCTAGAAAGCCGGCCTCCAGGGTAATTTTGTTACAGGGTTTGGAGGGCCTACGTAGGCTGGTGTGAGGCTAAGAGATGGGTTTCCCGCAAGTATACCATTGATAGAGTATTAAGTTTTCTCCAGCTAGGAGTGGATAAAGGCCTGGCATTAAGCACGATCTAGGGACAGATTTCAGCCTTATCAGTGTGGTTTCAGAGGCCGCTGGCCGCCCACCACTCGCTGGTTAAGATCTTCGTACAGGGAGTCTTACGTGTTAATCCTCCAGTCAAATCACCACTTTGTCCATGGGACTTAAATCTTGTTCTGTCAACTCTACAGAAACAACCCCTTGAGCCGTTGGCTGAGGTACCTTTGGTTTTACTGACTGGAAAGTTGGTATTTCTGATCACCATAGTTTCGGCCAGGAGAGTATCGGAATTGGCAGCCTTATCTTGTAAGGAACCATATCTCATTTTACATAAGGATAGGGCGGGGTTCCGTCCTCATTCTTCCTTTCTACCAAAGGTTATATCCAGTTTCCACCTGAACCAGGATGTGGTACTTCCATCCTTCTTCCAAAACCCACCTCTAGAAAGGAGGGGTTGCTGCATACGTTGGATATTGTCAGGGCCATAAAGGCCTATCTTAAAGCTACAGAGAAGGTTCGGAAAACAGATGTGGTGTTCGTTTTACCGGAAGGGCCCAGGATGGGTCAGGCAGCTGCTTGATCCACCATCGCAAGATGGATTAAACAATTAATCGTTCAGGCCTGCGGTTTGAAGAGGTTGCCTCCTCCTTTGTCGGCAAAGGCCCATTCTACCAGGGCCATGGGCACCTCCTGGGCAGCACATCATCAGATCTCTATGGCTCGAATATGCAAGGCAGCAACGTGGTCGTCAGTCCACACGTTTACAAAATTTTATCAATTGGACGTAAGAAGGAATGCGGATACAGCCTTTGGGCAGTCAGTACTACAGGCCGCGATTCAAGCTCCTCAGGATCTGAGGGGGCTCCCTTGATTTGATTTGAGATTTACATTTCTTGTTTAAGTTGGATTTACTAGTATTTGAGTATACCTCTAAAGTAAATCCTTCTTTGGAAGATGTCTCCCTCCCCTCATTAAAGCATTGCTTTCGGACATCCCATATAGTAATGAATATGCCGCTCTGTGTCCCGTGATGTACGAGAAAGAAAAAGGGATTTTTAAATACAGCTTACCTGTAAAATCCTTTTCTTGGAGTACATCACGGGACACAGAGCTCCCACCCCTCTTTTGGGGAACATTTTGGGAGGCATACTGCTTGCTACAAAACTGAGGGACTCCCTCTAGGGGAGGGGGTTATATAGGGAGGAACTTCCTGTTTGTTTGAGATTGCCAGTGTCCACACCTGAAGGTACTCCATATAACCATATAGTAATGAATATGCCGCTCTGTGTCCCGTGATGTACTCCAAGAAAAGGATTTTACAGGTAAGCTGTATTTAAAAATCCCTTTTTTTTCCCATACCTTGTTTCAAGTAGGCAGTTACCTGAGAACAGGAGGAATCAATAGACTACCAGAGCTCTCACCAGCACCCTGGTAGCACTTTGCCATTGAGGCTGACAGCTGGTAGTTTTAAACAGTGTTTGTAGGCATTCATTCACAGAAAACTGTGATTAAATGACAAGGCCGTGTCGGTGGGGCCCCTCACGGCCACACTCTTATCAAATTGTGACAGCGGCCGCGGGGACGATGACACCTGCCTGCCATCACAGGGAGAGGGGGGTGAAGGGGAAGAGCTAAAAACATGTTCTGAAAGTGAACTTATCCTTTAATGCAATGTATTTTAACAAGTGACATAATGGGGCTGATTTACCAAGCCTGTGCGCCATGACTCATGGTGCACAAGCAGGCGTAAACCTGTTTTTGAGATTTACAAAAGAAACACGCTGCCAGTGCAGCGTGTTTCCTCATTTACTAAAGTGCCTAATGCGCCCAGGAGAGGGCGCACAGCACGCCAGATTCGGGCGGGAGTTTATGAGGGGAGGGAGGGGGGTGATGCAGGGGAAGTGTAGTGACATGTGTTTCAACGTGTGTGGCGGGCCGATTTGAAAGGGAAAGTGACTTTTGGTACCCGATCCCCGTGCCCTTGCAAAGTACGCTAGAACCTCGGAAGGTTCATTTGCATACTGGGCATGCGCAGAGGGATAAATCGGGGCTTTGCGTGCGCCTCTTCAGTACGCCGGGAAAATCTTGGTAAATACCAAGCGGCGTAGCAGTGTTTGCACTGCCTGGAGCGGCGCACGGCAAGCTCCGAGCTGTTCTCGGGCTGCGCCGACACTAAAGGGGAACTCCGCGCCAAATTTCAAATTTGAAACCGGCGCGGCTTCCCCCCCAGGGGCACAATAGGCTCTTCGGCTTGGTCCGGAACGTGAGGGGTTAACCCACGCCAAAATCGGCGTGGGGTTCCCCCCCAGATCCGTACCAAGCCCTCATCCCAGGCATGCAGTCTGGCCGGACAGGAATGGGGGTGGGGACGAGCGAGCGCCCCCCCCCCTCCTGAGCCGTACCAGACCACATGCCCTCGACATGGGGGAGTGTGTGCTTTGGGGTAGGGGGGCGCTGCCCCCCCACCCCAAAGCACTCTTGTCCCCATGTCGATCGGGACAAGAGCCTCTTCCCGACAACCCTAGCCATTGGTTGTCGGGGTATGCGGGCGGGAGCCAATCAGAATCTGGGAGCCCCCTTTAATAAGGTGGCCCCCAGATTTCGGGCCCCCACCCTATGTGAATGAGTATGGGGTACATCGTACCCCTACCCATTCACCTGGTTAACGTGGTTTTAACTTTGAGGGTCTTCTGCCGCCGCCCCCTTCGAATTTTTCGGCCTGGACGGGGGTCGCACATCCCATCCAGGACTTGGACGTGGCGGGCTTCTCGTCGCTGTTTTCTGCCGCTGCCCCCTTCACCACGAAGCTCCGTGCTTGTTTGATGAGGGCAGCGGGCTTCCGTCGTCTTCTACCGGGGCGAGGGTCGTACATCCCACCCCGGATTTCTTCGCCGGCTTCTGCCCTGGCTCCTCCCGAGGCCAGGGCTTCTTTTGCCGTCTTCCGCCGGAGGGCGCCACTCTCCGGGCTTCTCGTCGTTGTCTTCCGCCGCGGGGGCCAGGCCTTCTTCTTTGCCGCCCCCTTCGAACTTTTCGGCCTGGACGGGGGTCGCACATCCCATCCAGGACTTGGACGTGGCGGGCTTCTCGTCGCTCTCTTCTGCCGCTGCCCCCTTCACCACGAAGCTCCGTGCTTGTTTGATGAGGGCAGCGGGCTTCCGACGTCTTCTACCGGAGCGAGGGTCGTACATCCCACTCCGGATTTCGTCGCCGGCTTCTGCCCGGCTCCAGGAGTAGCCAGGTCTTGTCGTCGCTGTCTTCCGCCGCGGGGTGAGACTCGCGGGCTTCTTCTTCCATTCGATGTTGACACGGCGAGGTCCGGCGCTGAAATGCCTTCTGAGCGGCGGGCAAGGACTTATATTGGCATAGGGCGTGGGCGTGGTTATGCCAACATGTGACCTTAACCCATGTGACAGTGATGTCACATCACATCACTGTCACATGGGTTAAGGTCACATGTTGGCATAACCACGCCCACGCCCTATGCCAATATAAGTCCTTGCCCGCCGCTCAGAAGGCATTTCAGCGCCGGACCTCGCTGTGTCAACATCGAATGGAAGAAGAAGCCCGCGAGTGTCACCCCGCGGCGGAAGACAGCGACGACAAGACCTGGCTACTCCTGGAGCCGGGCAGAAGCCGGCGACGAAATCCGGAGTGGGATGTACGACCCTCGCTCCGGTAGAAGACGTCGGAAGCCCGCTGCCCTCATTAAACAAGCACGGAGCTTCGTGGTGAAGGGGGCAGCGGCAGAAGAGAGCGACGAGAAGCCCGCCACGTCCAAGTCCTGGATGGGATGTGCGACCCCCGTCCAGGCAGAAAAATTCGAAGGGGGCGGCAAAGAAGAAGGGAAGAAGGTGAGGAATCGCGCTAGACGTGAGATAATGCCTGATAATAGCACAATAGTACAATAGCACAATGTGTTATCAAAAAACAAAAAGTGGTATGTAATACAAAACCTAAATGGTGTTGATAAAGCCCACAAAATAGAATAATATATATACTAAAAAGAACCTGATGAGTCAAACATGAACAGAAAGAGTTAATGTCCTCTGTGTTGGTCTGTGGTTCATCTGTGAAGCCAGTGATGTTGAATTTATACAAGCGAGATGCTAGAAAACCAATGTCCCGTTATAGGTCACGACAATCTTGCACTTGTAGATATCAATGTGTAGCAGTAACTCCAAAGAAAAGAGAAAAAAAACATTCATAGTGTGATACCGTTGAAAATTGTAAATGCTATCCACCCGTGAAGAATAGCTATATTGTAGACATGGTGCAGTGGCAACCCTTCACCTAGGAACACAGTACACACTGACCCTTACCAGATGGAGTGACCCTTTGGGGGTCAAAGACAGCCTCAAGGATGATGTATATAGACTTCGCTCTAAATCGTCATGATGGTGTTTTCCTCAATGAAAAAACAAAAAAGGCTTTTCATAGTATAGACTGCATGAAAAATGGGTCACAATCACCCGTGGAGGAAAACAACAAAGAGCTGTGAGGAAGAGAAGTGCTGGTACCACCACCGAAAAACACACTGACCCTTACCAGACAATAAGATCCACTCTAGGATCAATATAGGCAGCAAAACGGTGGATACACTATTCTCAACACATCAGAAACCAATCCTCGATACGTCACAGCATGGAAGCAAAGAAAAACTGTGCGGGGCAAAGAAGAAGGCCTGGCCCCCGCGGCGGAAGACAACGACGAGAAGCCCGGAAAATGGCGCCCTCCGGCGGAAGACGGCGAAAGAAGCCCTGGCCTCGGGAGGAGCCAGGCAGAAGCGGAGGAGCCCGAGGTGGGGCGACACCCCCGTTGTTCTCCGCTGTTTTCGGCCGCCCCCCCCCGGATGTAAAAGAGCTTCATTTTGGGGTGGGGGCACAGTCGAGCATGGCGGAGAGCATGGGTGGGTGTTTCTCCCCCCCGGCAGAAAACGGCTAGAAGACCGAGGAGTGGCGACGCCCCCGTTGTTTTCCGCCGCCCCCCCCCCCCGGATGTAAAAGAGCTTGATTTGGGGTAGGGGGCCTGGCCGAACATGGCGGAGAGCATCGGTGGGTGTCTCTCTCTCCGGCGGAAGGCGGCGGCGGCGAAGACCGGGGGGGGGGGTAGGTGTACCCCCCCGGCGGAAGGCGGCGGCGAAGACCGGGGGGGGGGGTAGGTGTACCCCCCCGGCGGAAGGCGAAGACCGAGGAGGGGTTTCGCCCCCGTTGTTCTCCGCCATTTCCGCCGGCCCCCCCCGGATGTAAAAGAGCTTGATTTGGGGTAGGGGGCCTGGCCGAACATGGCCGAGAGCATCGGTGGGTGTCCCCCCCCGGCGGAAGGCGGCGGCGAAGACCGGTGCGGGGCTGGAGCCCCCCCGGCAGAAAACGTCTGGAAGACCGAGGGGCTCCGCCCCCGTTGTTCTCTGCTTTTTTCGGGCCGGCCCCCCCGGATGTGAAAGAGCTTATTTTGGGGTGGGGGCCTGGCTGGACATGGCGGAGAGCATCGGTGGGTGTCCCCCCCCGGCAGAAGACGGCGAAGCCCGGGGCCCAATGGGCTGGTGGTGGGGGGTCCCGGCAGAAGACCCCCGGAGCTGACTAATAAATTATTTTTTTCTGTGTGGTTTTTTTTTGTGTTTACACTTTTCCACCCGGTGAATGGGTAGGGGTACGATGTACCCCATACTCATTCACATAGGGTGGGGGGCCAGAATCTGGGGGCCCCCTTAATATAGGGGGCTCTCAGATTCTGATAAGCCCCCCGCCCGCATACCCCCGACAACCAACGGCCAGGGTTGTCGGGAAGAGGCTCTTGTCCCTATCGACATGGGGACAAGAGTGCTTTGGGGTGGGGGGGCAGTGCCCCCCTCCCCCACAGCACACACTCCCCCATGTCGAGGGCATGTGGTCTGGTACGGCTCAGGAGGGGGGGGGGGCGCTCGCTCGTCCCCACCCCCATTCCTGTCCGGCCAGACTGCGTGCCTGGGAGAAGGGTTTGGTCTGGATCTGAGGGGGAACCCCACGCCGTTTTTTGGCGTGGGTTTAACCCCTTATGTTCCAGATCAAATCTAAGAGCCTGTTGTGCACCTGAAGGGGGACCCCCACGCCGTTTTTTTTTTATAATTTGGGGTGGAGTTCCCCTTTATCCCGGTCCTGTCAGGGGGGGGGAATGCCTGCTCGTCTGTCCCTACAATGTATGAACAGCGATCTGTCATTTCCCCTACACAGTCCCACCCCCTTTACAGTTAGAACACACCCAGGTAACATATTCAACCCCTTCCGCGCCCCTAGTGTTAACCCCTTCCCTGCCAGTGTCATTTTTATAGTAAGCAATGCATTTCTATACCATTGCTCGCTACAAAAATGCCAAATCTCACAAAAATGTGTCCGCCACAATGTCGCAGTAGCCAGAAAAAACAATGATAGCCACCATTACTAGTAAAACAAAAAATTAGTCCAAAAAAACCCATAAGACCAACCCCTACTTAGAACTTTTGCCCAAACCAATCAAACGCTTATTGTGATTTTTTGCAACCAAAAATATGTCCAAGAATACTTATCGGCCTAAACTGAGGGCAAACATTTTTTGAATTATATTTTGGGGGAGATTTATTATAGCAAACAGTAAAAAAGATGTTTTTTTAGTTACCAAATTGTCGCTATATTTTTTGGGTCAAGCAAAAATAAGAAAAAAACGCAGAGGTGATCAAATACCACCAACAAAAAAAAAAAAAAATATTTTTAGGGGGGGGGGGGGGGGGAGGATGAGGACGCCAAATTTGTTTGGGGGCCACGTCGCACAACCACGCAATTGTCAGTCAAAATGACGCAGTGTTGAAATGCAAAAAATGGCCCCGTCAGTGAGCAGTAATATGCTCTGGGGCTCAAGTGGTTACAAATTAAGAATACACTAAAGTTAGCCCAATTTATGGCCATAATGTGAAAGATGATGTTACACCGAGAGTAAATAGATACCCAACATGTTACACTTTAATATTGCACACACTCATGGAATGGCGCCAAACTTCAGTACTTGAAAATACCCATAGGCAACGCTTTTTTATGTGTTTCAGGTTACCAGTTTAGATTTACAGAGGAGGTCTAGTGCTAAAAGTATTGCTCTCTCGCTCTAACGTACGCTATGATACCTCACATGTGGGGTTTGAACGGGGGTTCAATATGTGGGCGGGGCTTACACATTTAAGGCCCGCCCACATATGGAAACATTCTTCAAACCACACATGTGAGGTATCATAGCGTGCGTAACAGCAAGAGGAATATTTTAGCACTAGACCTCATCTGTAAATCTAAACTGGTAACCGGAAACAAATAAAAATGCTGCTTGTTCGCTTCTGACTGCGAGCTACTAGGGACAGGGGCGTTTAAATTATTACTATTTAGGTTTGTTACGTAAAAATTCTATAAGACCTCCCGTTCAGCTTGTAAAGCATCACTTCAGGGGGACCAAAAAAAAATTAAACACCTCTAATGCTTTCATCCGCCATTGCAGATTTGATTCTGGTACTGCATTTCGAGTGAACTGGGCATGCTCGAACACTTAGAAAAAGAAGTTGGAAGTTTCATCCTGAAAATGACTTGCATCTTTCTGAGCATGCTCAGAAAGCTTTTTTTTTGGCTTAGTAATTTAAGGACATCCTTAACAGGTGTAAGCAGTTACAAGTGCACACAAACTAGAGGCTGACATTTCTTCATGTGTTTCCAATTGGTTCATTAGCACACATGTTATAAAAAGCGTGGATACTGCACGTGTCAGCTGCCCCTCAGAGGGGGCAGATTTGCTGGCTGGAAGGAATGGCGGAGTGAAACAGAGATGTTTTGGAGCAAGTTTTGTATTTTTTGATGTTTTCTCTGCTACATAATTTTGCTAAATGTTTCTCAAGATGTTAATGACTAATGTTTTAATCCTGTGGGTCTATCCTGTTATTTCAAAAGCATGATTTATTTTCCAATGACTGTGAAATAAACGTTGGTCTTTTTTGTTTTTAGGTGTTTTTATATATTTTTGGTGTGTTTATTTGTAATTTTTTGTTTTGCTTTCCTTGTTTTGTGGACCAATAAAATTA
The DNA here is from genome assembly GCA_029574335.1 of Rana kukunoris. Classification (NCBI taxonomy): domain Eukaryota; kingdom Metazoa; phylum Chordata; class Amphibia; order Anura; family Ranidae; genus Rana; species Rana kukunoris. The sequence continues at coordinate 152,524,604 of CM056056.1, forward strand.
CTTTCAAATTTTGAAGTTTGTTTTGTGATATTTTTTTCATGCTATGGATTTCAACCGCTGCAGCTGAAACTAGTTTGGGCCTAAACCATCAAGTGTGATTTGTCTCTAAGCTCTTTCCTGGTGTGTATGCATGAAATGTTTAGTCACCAGAAAAGGAAGGACAAAGCGGTAAGTATTGTTTCCTAGAACTGATGTCCAGACTGACTTTTAAAAGCACATGTGCAAGATGTAGGAAAAGCTGCAAACAGGGCCTGTTGGAGGGGGGGGGGGGGTGGTGTATTGGTGGACAGGCTTGAAGTGCTGATTTACAGCGCTGTGCTTGAAACTAGCACAAGACAATCCTATTCTAATTGTGGGTTGTTTGAGGGAAGCCAATTGAGTGTTAGAACCCCTGCTAGTGTTTTTAGGTTGGGCTTTGTGTCCCTTTTCCTAAAATTGGCTTCACTTCCTGTCACACAGCTGAACAGGAAGTGAGGTTAAAACCCTACCAATGGTCTTTTCTTTGGGACACAGGTCAATCTAACTAGTGTCACCATTAAGCAAATTGCACTGCAGTGTACACCCCAAATGATTAGTTATTTTGGGGTTTAGTAAAGGCAAAGCCGCTCTGCAGTAGAAGCGTAGGCAATGAAAATCAGAAGGGAAGCACTGATGGTTTTTACTTCCAATCCCGCCAAGTTTTGAGTTTTCTTCCTTGCTTGTCCACTTGTAGTGCAAAGTGGATTTGCCTTTAGTAAATGGACCCCAAAGTCCAAGATTCCTACTAATTTGGGGTGTACACAGCAAAATGCCATTTCCAAAATGGGAAACTATTTATATTGATCTGTGTGTCCCCAACAAAACATTACTCAGGTGTTTCCCCTCACTTCCTGTTTGGCTGTGTGGCAGGAAGTGAATGAATTAAGTAGAAAGTGACAACATTTGTGAGGTGTCTTTACCCTATCAGGGGTGCAGGCATCCCCAAAACAAACAAGAAAATAGTTGATTTAACATTGGGTGGTGTTTGTGGGGTCCCTAACACACATTCATACATATTAGCAACGCTGGATCCTGGCCTATTGGCATGGTTATATTTTCTTAAGCCTCTCAATAAAATGATCTGAAATTTGGGGTTAAACTGGAACAATAATCATCACTTTTATTTTTTGGATTTCTTTCATTTTGGATAGAGTTGGGGGGGGGGGGGGGGTAGAAGCTCTGTCAGTTTATTTTGTATTATCCCTGTCCGTTTGGGGAGATTGGCCTTCACTTCCTGCCCCATAGCCAAACAGGAAGTGATCGAAAAACTAGGCAAATTAAGGTCCCCCCCACCCCCCCCACAGAACTTGTGTGTGTCCCCTGAAAATTCCTGGGTGGGTCATAAAAAAACAGGGTGTGGCCTTGACAGGAAGGGTGGGTCATTTTTCTATTAGGGGGGTGCCAAAATTTGGTCAGGCCTAGGGCAGCACAAAACCTAAATATCCTACTGCATATTAGGGCTTATTTAGACAGGATCCAATTTACAGCATGTTTTTAGATTGTGGGAGGAAACCCACACAGGGAGAACATGCAAACTCCAGGCAGATAGTGTCACGGGCGGGATTCGGGATTCGAACCAGCAACCCTTTTGCTGCTAGGTGAACATGCTACACACTACGCTACTGTGCTGAACGAACATGATTGCAGCTGAAAGCATGAGATGTTTTTTTTTTTACCAATTCCATGCTTTCCAGCCTGGAGGACAGATGTGGGGTCTAATTGACCCCGCCTTTCTCTATAAAGAGGACCTGTCACACACTAGTCCTATTACAAGGGATGTTTACATTCCTTGTAATAGGAAGAAAAGTGAAAAATAATACAAAAAAAGGGACAAACAAGTGCAAAAATTAAAATATTAAGTAAAAAAATAAAATAACAAAGGAATTTAAATGCTCCTGTCCCTAGTAGCTCGCACTCAGAAGCGAACACGCATGCAAGTCCCACCCACATATGTAAACATCCTTCAAACCCCACATGTGAGGTATCATAGCGTGCGTTAGAGCGAGAGCAATAATGTTAGCACTAGACCTCCTCTGTAACTCAAAAGTGGTAACCTGAGAAAAAAAGTCAAGCGTTGCCTATGGAGATTTTTAATAACGAAGTTTAGCGCCATTCCATGAGTGTGCGCAATATGAAAGCGTGACAAGTTAGGTATCTATTTACTCGGTGTAACATCATCTTTTACCTTATCCCTAAAAATTGGGCTAGCTTTACTGCTTTCTTATTTTGTCATTCATGAAACAGGTTTTTTTTTGAAAGCCAAAAAAAAAAAAAACGTTTGCAAATTTTTGGCACAAATACTGTTGGAAATGTGTCCGAAAAAATGGCCGCCACTTTATTCCCTAGGGTGTTTGTTAATAAAATATATATAATGTTTGGGGGTCCTGAGTAAGTTTCAAGGAAGAAAATATAATTGTTACATGAAGGAGAGAAGTGCCAGAATAGGCGCGGTATGGAAGTGGTTAAAGTGCAACAATAAAAGTGAAAAATTCCTTGAAATTTCGTACCATGGGGGGGGGGGAGGCAATTAGGGCCGCCATCAGGAATTATGGGGCCCCTTACACAGCTTCAGGCATGGGCCCCCTGGAGCAGAGAATAGGGGGGGGGGTGCCGCCTGATATTAAGAAGGGGGGGGGGGCTGCCGCAATTTGATAAGCGGGGGGTTCCTTTACTAAAAAATACATATAGAAAAATATATATTAAAAAGGGTGGTAGCCATCCGGGGGCCCTGGGGACCACTGGGCCCTTTAATAAAAAGAAACTTCTGGGCTCTTTAATGAAAAATAAATTACAATATCTATATATATATCATATATATAAAATAATAAAAAAGGGGGTTGCCTTGGGAGCTCTGGGCCCTTTAATAAAAAATAACTACCAAAAATCTAAAAAAAAAATAACATTGGGTGGGAGCTGCGGTGGCTCAACGTGAATGGCACTGCGCTGACAAGCCGTTCACCTCTGCAGCCAAGGGTTCGGATCCCGGTCTCGGCTACATGTGAATTGAGTTTGGTGGTGTCAGCCCGGCTCCCGGTGGGTGTGCTATGCAAGGTACGCCTGTGCTTAGTACGCCCACCCCCCCCCCCAAAAAAAACACCACACTTGCACACACTTTGGCCATGAGGTCTCCTAAAATAAAGGGAGGCGAAGGACCTACAGGGCTGGCTGGTGTGGGCTACACTCCCTCATAGGGGGAGTCCCTCTGTCCCATCGGGCTCCCAAGTGTAGCAGGTGGGGTGAGTGGGAGGCCCCCCTCACACCCACCATTGCCACCGGGGGCATGGAGAAGGATGGCGATTGCAAGTCCAGCTCCTCTCTCTCGACTTCACGCACAAAATACACTTTAAAAAAGAAATTAAAGTAAAAAGTAACAAACCTGGGGAAAATGTTTATAACATTTTTAGAAGCAAAAAGGTTGTCATCTGGGGCCCTCTGGGAGCTTTCATAATTATATTATATATATATATGTTAAAAAAATAACCAAAAAATATATAATTTTTTTTTTTTGTTTTTTTTTTAAAGGTGGGGGTTGTCATCTGGAGCCCTGGGGATCTCCGGGCCACTGGGGACCTACAGACCCCTAAAAACAAAACATTGGCCCTTTAATAACAAAAAATATGGGGGGTTGCCACCCGGGGCCCTGGGGGCCTCTGGGCCCCTGGGGACCTCCAGACTGCTAAAAAATATTAAATTCCAAAAATTGGCCCTTTAATAAAAAATCCTATAAAAACCAACTAACAAATATATATACAAAAAAAAAAAGAGGGGGGTTACCATCTGGGGCGCTGGGGGGCCTCCAGGCATCTGGGCACCTCCGGACCCCCGAGCCCCTTACAGGTGTACAGGGCCGCCATCAGGAATTTTGGGGCCCCTTACACAGCTTCAGGCATGGGCCCCCTGGAGTAGAGAACCGGGGGGGGGGGGGTGCTGCCGCATGAAGTTGAGAAGCGGGGGGGGGGTGGTGCCGCAAATTGAGGAGCGGGGGGGCCCTTTACAAAAATTTTGACAGAAATAAGAAATAAAGAAAAATATATATAAAAAAGGGGGGTAGCCATCCGGGGCCCTGGGGACCTCTGTGCTCTTTATAAAATAAAAATAAAAAAGAGAGAAAATACATATATATATATTTTTTAAATATAAAATTTATCGAAAAAAATTAAAAAAACAAGGGGGTTGCCTTCCAGGGCCCTGGGGACCTCTGGGCCCTTTCATAAAAAAAAAAAAAAAAAAATATATACAAAAAATATATATATTTTTTTAAATATATATATTTTATTTAAAAAAAAGGGCTTGCCATCTGGGGCCCTTAGTGGCCTCCGGGCCCCTGGGGACCTTCGGAGCCCTTAAAAAAATTAAAATAAAAAAAAATGTTTTTTTTGTTTTAGGGTGGTTCCCATCCGGGCCCCTGGGGGCCCCTGGGGACCCCCGGGCGGTGTAATCCCTGTACCCCCCTAATGGCGGCCTTGCAGGTGTACTGCCTGTACCCCCCTGATGGCGGCCCTGGGTGTAATGTCAGCATGTGAAAAATGACATTCTGAAGGAAAAAAGCCATTTAAAACTGACTCGCGGCTATAATGAATTGTCAGCTCCTGGAAATTGCAGGAGAATTCATTCATTAAAAACACCAATAAAAAAGCGTGGGGGTCCCCCCAAATTCAATAACCAGACCCTTTAGGTCTGGTATGGATATTAAGGGGAACCCCGCCATCAATTTAAAAAAAAAATGACGTGGGGTTCCCCCCAAATATCCATAACCAGACCCTTCGGGTCTGGTGTGGAATTTAAGGGGAACTCCACCCCAAATTATAAAAAAAAGGCGTGGAGTCCCCCCTAAAATCCACACCAGACCCCTTATCCGAGCACGTTGACCTGGCCGGCCGCAGAAAAGAGGGGGGGACAGAGCGCAGCCCCCCCCCCTCTCCTGAACCGCACCAGGCCACATGCCCTCAACATTGGGAGGGTGTTTTGGGGTGCCCCCCAAAACACCTTGTCCCCATGTTGATGAGGACAAGGGTCTCTTCCCCACAACCCTTGCCCGGTGGTTGTGGGGGTCTGCGGGCAGGAGGCTTATCGAAATCTGGAAGACCCCTTTAACAAAGGGGCCCCCCAGATCCCGGCCCCCCCCCTGTGTGAAATGGTAATGGGGTACCTTGTACCTCTACCATTTCACGAGAAAAAAAAATGTAAAGGGTTAAAAACGACAAGAGCCGGTTTTTGACAAGTCCTTTATTATCTTCTTTCTTCTTTCCTTCGGGTTTCTTCTTCCTCCTTCTTCTTCCTCTGCTTCTGTCTTGGGTCTTCTATTCCCGCATCTTGCCCGGCGTGTTCTTCCATCTTCTTCTCCTTCCGCTGTCCTTCTCGTCCGCATCTTCTTCTCCTTCTTCTTCTTCGCCGGAGGCGCCGCTTCCAATTGAAATCCCCGCTGTCTGCCGGACCACGCCCCCCCCCCTCTGACGCCACGGGCAAGCTCTTAGGAGTGTGCTGCCAGTGCGTCAGAGGGGGGCGTGGTCACATGTCAGAGGGCGGGCAATTCAATTTGAAGCTTGTGCGCGGCTTTTTCTTTGCCAGAGTCGCCGCTTCCAATTGAATTGCCCGCTTTCTGGAACATGTGACCACGCCCCCCTCTGACGCACTGGCACCACACGGGGACTTTCCTAAGAGCTTGCCCGTGGCGTCAGAGGGGGGGCGTGGTCCGGCAGACAGCGGGGATTTCAATTGGAAGCGGCCGCTCCGGCGAAGAAGAAGAAGGAGAAGAAGATGCGGACGAGAAGGACAGCGGAAGAAGATGGAAGAACACGCCGGGCAAGATGCGGGAATAGAAGACCCAAGACAGAAGCAGAGGAAGAAGAAGATGGAGGAAGAAGAAACCCGAAGGAAAGAAGAAAGAAGATAATAAAGGACTTGTCAAAAACCGGCTCTTGTCGTTTTTAACCCTTTACATTTTTTTTACTCGTGAAATGGTAGAGGTACAAGGTACCCCATTACCATTTCACACAGGGGGGGGGCGGGATCTGGGGGGCCCCTTTGTTAAAGGGGTCTTCCAGATTTCGAAAAGCCTCCCGCCCGCAGACCCCCACAACCACCGGGCAAGGGTTGTGGGGAAGAGACCCTTGTCCTCATCAACATGGGGACAAGGTGTTTTGGGGGGCACCCCAAAACACCCTCCCAATGTTGAGGGCATGTGGCCTGGTGCGGTTCAGGAGAGGGGGGGGGCGCGCTCTGTCCCCCCTCTTTTCTGCGGCCGGCCAGGTCAACGTGCTCGGATAAGGGGTCTGGTGTGGATTTTAGGGGGGACTCCACGCCATTTTTTTTTAAATTTGGGGTGGAGTTCCCCTTAAATTCCACACCAGACCCGAAGGGTCTGGTTATGGATATTTGGGGGGAACCCCACGTCATTTTTTTTTTTTAATTGACGGCGGGGTTCCCCTTAATATCCATACCAGACCTAAAGGGTCTGGTTATTGAATTTGGGGGGACCCCCACGCTTTATTTTTTCGTTTTTTTAATGAATGAATTCTCCTGCAATTTCCAGGAGCCGACAATTCATTATAGCCGCCAGTCAGTTTTAAATGGCTTTTTTTTTTTTCAGAATGTCATTTTGTGCAAAGACATATTTCTAACCACATGAAAAGTGCGCTTTATTCACCTGCTGACATTCCCCCCCCCCCCCCATGGTACGAATTTTAAAATAATTATTCAAATGACGTGGGGGTCCCCCCAAATTCCATTACAGGCCCTTTAGGTCTGGTATGGATATTAAGGGGAACCCCGCCATCAATTAAAAAAAAAAAAGACGTGGGGTTCCCCCCAAATATCCATAACCAGACCCTTCGGGTCTGGTGTGGAATTTAAGGGGAACTCCACCCCAAATGTAAAAAAAAATGGCGTGGAGTCCCCCCTAAAATCCACACCAGACCCCTTATCCGAGCACGTTGACCTGGCCGGCCGCAGAAAAGAGGGGGGGACAGAGCGCGGCCCCCCCCCTCTCCTGAACCGCACCAGGCCACATGCCCTCAACATTGGGAGGGTGTTTTGGGGTGCCCCCCAAAACACCTTGTCCCCATGTTGATGAGGACAAGGGTCTCTTCCCCACAACCCTTGCCCGGTGGTTGTGGGGGTCTGCGGGCGGGAGGCTTATCGAAATCTGGAAGACCCCTTTAACAAAGGGGCCCCCCAGATCCCGGCCCCCCCCCTGTGTGAAATGGTAATGGGGTACCTTGTACCTCTACCATTTCACGAGTAAAAAAAATGTAAAGGGTTAAAAACGACAAGAGCCGGTTTTTGACAAGTCCTTTATTATCTTCTTTCTTCTTTCCTTCGGGTTTCTTCTTCCTCCATCTTCTTCTTCCTCTGCTTCTGTCTTGGGTCTTCTATTCCCGCATCTTGCCCGGCGTGTTCTTCCATCTTCTTCCGCTGTCCTTCTCGTCCGCATCTTCTTCTCCTTCTTCGCCGGAGCGGCCGCTTCCAATTGAAATCCCCGCTGTCTGCCGGACCACGCCCCCCCTCTGACGCCACGGGCAAGCTCTTAGGAAAGTCCCCGTGTGGTGCCTGTGCGTCAGAGGGGGGCGTGGTCACATGTTCCAGAAAGCCGGCAATTCAATTGGAAGCGGCGACTCTGGCAAAGAAAAAGCCGCGCACGAGCTTCAAATTGAATTGCCCGCCCTCTCACTTGTGACCACGCCCCCTCTGACGCACTTGCAGCACACTCCTAAGAGCTTGCCCGTGGCGTCAGAGGGGGGGGGCGTGGTCCGGCAGACAGCGGGGAATTCAATTGGAAGCGGCCGCTCCGGCGAAGAAGAAGAAGGAGAAGAAGATGCGGACGAGAAGGACAGCGGAAGGAGAAAAAGATGGAAGAACACGCCGGGCAAGATGCGGGAATAGAAGACCCAAGACAGAAGCAGAGGAAGAAGAAGAAGAAGGAAGAAACCCGAAGGAAAGAAGAAAGAAGATAATAAAGGACTTGTCAAAAACCGGCTCTTGTCGTTTTTAACCCTTTACATTTTTTTTTCTCGTGAAATGGTAGAGGTACAAGGTACCCCATTACCATTTCACACAGGGGGGGGGGCGGGATCTGGGGGGCCCCTTTGTTAAAGGGGTCTTCCAGATTTCGATAAGCCTCCTGCCCGCAGACCCCCACAACCACCGGGCAAGGGTTGTGGGGAAGAGACCCTTGTCCTCATCAACATGGGGACAAGGTGTTTTGGGGGGCACCCCAAAACACCCTCCCAATGTTGAGGGCATGTGGCCTGGTGCGGTTCAGGAGAGGGGGGGGGCCGCGCTCTGTCCCCCCCTCTTTTCTGCGGCCGGCCAGGTCAACGTGCTCGGATAAGGGGTCTGGTGTGGATTTTAGGGGGGACTCCACGCCATTTTTTTTTAAATTTGGGGTGGAGTTCCCCTTAAATTCCACACCAGACCCGAAGGGTCTGGTTATGGATATTTGGGGGGAACCCCACGTCATTTTTTTTTAAATTGACGGCGGGGTTCCCCTTAATATCCATACCAGACCTAAAGGGTCTGGTTATTGAATTTGGGGGGACCCCCACGCTTTTTTTTCCTTTTTTTAATGAATGAATTCTCCTGCAATTGCCGGGAGCCGACAATTCATTATAGCCGCGAGTCAGTTTTAAATGGCTTTTTTACTTTGAAAAATGACATTTTGTGCAGAGACAGTTCTAACCACGGGAAACATGCGCTTTTTCACATGCTGACATTAGAGCCCCCCATAGTACGAAATTTAAATGAAAATTACACTTTTATTATTGCACTTTTAGCATTATTAAAATCACTGCTCCCGAAAAAACGGCCGTTTTAAAAAATAAAAAAAGCATTGGTACATGTCCCCTGGGGCAGGACTGAGGTCCCCAAACACTTTTTAGGACAAAACTTGCAGATTAGCCTTTAAAATTCACAATTAAGATTTCCCCCCATAGACTTATACAGGGAGTTCGGCGGCGGCTTTACTTATCAATCACATCGCGCTGCTGCTGCCGCCGGTTCATGCGCCTAATTAGGGCTTCATCCAGCGCACCTATTAAGGCATGTACCGGCGCAGCGCAGAGTCATTAGTAAATCAGCCCCAATATGCCTGTGTGTGAACTGAATAAGTCTAAATGGGCCTTGATAGAAACAATCTTGTAAATGTATTATTTTGTCAGATAAAATTGTGCACTTATACAAGTTATTTTTTGTTTTTTTTGTTTTACTTCCTTTTAAAGAGAGTTGGAATAAGAATATTCAAGTAATAACTGGCTTTTACCATCATGGGAATAGTGCGTGTCTCTGTGGCACTTCCTTGGTTAATGCTACTGAGGTTTTATCAGCTGATAAGAACTCACACCTTTTCTTTTTCACATATAAATTTACACTCTAGCTGTATCTAATGTTGCTATAGTAACAAAATCCATTATGGAAATAAAATATCAAGAATGTATGACAAGATTTTTTATTAAATGCTGTAAATGCATTTTAGTGGAAGCTACTGAAAATAATGTTGTGTGTTTAAATAGCCTTTGTAATAAATATAGAAGGTTTATGTTGTGATAAAGACATGCTTGCGTCAGTGTAGGCTGATTTACAATCATATGTTCATTGACTTCCATGCTGGACCACTTTGATATGACCTTGAGTCATAGTTACACCTTATTTATGTCCAGTCCTTATTTGAATTTCAGAATCGTAAATCTTTTTTATTTCCATCATTCTTTCTTCCATTTTGCAGTATTTGAGGGTTGAGTTTACCATCTTTATTCATTAGTTGTATGCTTAGAATCATTTTCTTTAGTTAAAAAATAAATAAAAAATTACTACATTGCCGAGGCTATGAGTCAGCGGCAAATATTTTGTTTTGCAATATTACCACAGCTTAAAAAATTACATTTGTTATAGTTCCATAATTTTGCTTGCAGGTTTTTTTAAAATGCTGTAGTGCTGAATTGTTAGTACCACTGGAGGTTATTTGCAGTTACGGTATGTGCAAAATACCAACCCTTTACCTCAGTGAATTTTGCCAACCCACAAAAGCCATTTGCCAAATGATGGAGTTATAGTCATATATATGGGGCTATAGACATAAATAAAAAAAGTGGCAGAGGATTTCAGTGTTTTTTACTTTATCCCCTCAAAAAGTAATCATATAATAGATATAATAGACATGTGTATCTCTCTAAGGTAATTCATCTACCTACATCTGTTTAGGAGTCGTCTTTTTTTAGGTTTAACGGCTTTACCCAATAGCAGGTAGCATGGCCCTCTGATGATTAACTAATGATTGACATGGTTTATTGATTGTGTGGTGAGTGCGAAGTTCATTTTGCAAGGTAGAAAACCTTGCCTAAAATCAATTTTTCATTTAATTTATTTGTGTTGACTCTCAGTAATTTGTCTGATTGCTTCAAGGAAGATTAAATAATAGATAAATAAGTCTGAGACCCACTCTGTTATTTTCAATGAAGAAATTAGTCTAAGTAAAAGTAACTTAACCACTTAATGCCCGCCGCACGCCTATGTACGTCCACAGAATGGCACGTACAGGGAGATGGGCGTATATATATACGTCCCTGCCTTGTAGCGGGCCGGGGGTCCGATCGGGACCCCCTCCGCTGCGTGCGGCTTACCTGCGGGAGCGATCCGTCTTGAGGGGGCGGCTGTTCGTTTCTGTCCTCCCCCTCATGATCACTCCCTGCCAATCCTGTGAGCATCCGCCGTGTCACTTCCTCTGCCTGTAAAATGTAAACACTGGCAGAGGAAGTGATGCAGCTCTCCTCTCAGCGGTATTTTCAAACCGCCGAGAGGAAAGAAGAGTCACAGTAAGTCTGCACAACACTACACTGACACCAGTACACATAGGCACATTTAACCCCTTGCGATCACCCCCCCCCCCCACCCCTGTCACACTGTCACTGAATGCAGTGATCATATATTTACTGATATCTGCATTTAGTGTCAGTGTGACAGGCAGTTAGTGTTAAGTCCAGGGTAGCCCCGTACCCCGCCTAATAAAGGTTTAACCCCTTGATCACCGCCCTAGTTAATCCTTTCACCCCCTATTACCAGCGTCACTAAGCGATCGGTTTTCTGATCGCTGTATTAGTGTCGCTGTTGCCGCTAGGTAGCTAATTTTTTTTTATTGCGATTTTTTTTTTTACTAAAGACATGTGGCTGAATACATCTTGGCCTAAATGTTTGACTAAAATTTAGTTTATTCAATTTTTCTTATAACAAAAAGTAAAAAATATAGATTTTTTTTCAAAAATGTCGCTCTATTTTTGTTTATAGCGCAAAAAATAAAAATCGCAGAGGCAATCAAATACCATCAAAAGAAAGCTCTATTTGTGGGAAGAAAAGGACGTGAAGTTTGTTTGGGAGCCACGTCGCACGACCGCGCAATTGTTTGTTAAAGCAACGCTGTGCCGAATTGTAAAAACGCCTCTGGGCATTTGGCAGCATATTGGTCCGGGGCTTAAGTGGTTAAGCAAAAACAGTAGCTCAACAGTTGGTTCTAGCCAATTGAGTAGATTGTTTAAAAAAGGGCTACATGTGTTTCTAATGCACAAAATATTATTTGCTATTGATATTTATTACCACTTTGGAATATTAAGAGAATATCTAATTTGCCTTGGGAGATCTGTAGGGATTTTTTTATTTTCTTGTTGGAGTGAATAAAACCATACTTCATAAGGCCTTTTTTCCTTCCTGTAGATTAACTTTAAGTTTAGAGTTCTAATGATATAAGGTGTTTTTGGTCGTACCTGATGGACATTTGTTGTTTTTCGACCTGGTTTACTATGTAACAAATATTTTGTAACATTATTTTATTTTTTTGCAGAACTTACACAGTTCCAAATTCACAGTAGATCGTCATAGTGGAGTTCTCCGTATTAAAAATGGGGTGTCTTTGGACTTTGAAAAATCAAGAACTCATTTTGTCACAGTATTAGCTAAGGTTTGTATTTTGATTGTTTTTTAATTGCTTATTGATTTATAAATTGTTAACAATTACAAAGAAATCAATAGTGGTAGAAAAAGTTGACAGTGTGATACCCTGAGTCATCTGAGTGAAAAACATAGGAAGGGAGCATCATATTATGTATAGTCTCTCATTAAAGGCTAAAGTTGATGCTTCTTTCCAGTGTTTGCATTGCGACTTGGAATTGCATTTAATTCAAAATCAGCTTAGTTTGATGCTTAATATTCTCTCATAAATTATTTTAGTGTCTCAGGGAAATATGGAAGGAGGTCTAGAGCTCGCTATAGGTCTCGCTATAACGTTTGCGATGATCCCTCACATGTGTGGTGCAAACACTGTTTACATAAGAGGGCGTTGGCTTCTGCGTGCGAGAATGGGGGGACGGGGGTGCTTTTATTGTTTTTTATTATTATTATTTATTTTATTTTTACACTGTCCCTATAATTTTTTTTAGCACTTTTATTCCTATCACAAGAAATGTAAGCATTTCTTGTGAAAGAAATAAGGCATGACATGTCCTCTTTATGGAGACATCCCTGGTCAGCTCTGTGGATATTCTGGCGGTGCCACCGTATCATATCTCTGGCTCTTCAATTGCACAGGAGAGCCTGGAAAGGCGCCAATGGGTGGCAGGAGCAATCCAGTGGCTAATCAGCTGCTAGGATGGCTTTTACACTAAAGGAAATTGCTGGTTAAAAATAAAGATATCTGGATGATGCCTGTACCTGGATGATGCCTGTATGCATTATATATAAATAAATACGTTATATATTCAATATACTGTATAATTCAGGATAAGCATTGTCAATAACTAAATATGCATATTGGTAGGAAGCTTTTACATTGTTATGAGGGGGGTTGGCTGTTCTCATATATAGTTAGCATGTTCTTAACATATACAGTCCTTATTATTCCATTTATAATACAAAAAATAAAAAAGCAAGTTTACTTTATTTACTAATTAAGCTATACTCTTATTTCAAGCATATTACTGTTACATACACTGCATTTCACCTTCCCAGGGTAACAAAATTACTTTCAATTTGTAAAGCTACCCCACACAAATTGTTTTCCATTTTTCCTAAAATTTTAATTTTTACTGGAAAAAAAAGGGATTGACCTCAAAAATTTACATCTCTAGTCATAGGTCAGCATTCTTTTGGATTCATGGGTAGCTAGAGGGTACGGTGATATGTATATCAGAATTTGTCAGCTAATTAGGAACAGGCCGTCCCTGGGTTACAAACAAGATAGGGACTAGGCTTGTTCCTAAGTTGAATCTGTTTTTAAGTTGGAACAGGTACATTTTTTAAATGTAACTCCAGCCAAAAATCTATTTTTAACCTCCCTGGCGGTATGATTCTGTCTGGAATTACGTACCAAAAGCGGTACAATTATTTTGCATGGAAATTCTGCGTTTTATACTGTAGGCCTGCAATTTTTAGGAATAACTCGCTTAAATATGTCCAAACCAGAGTCTAGTAGACATCCCGGGTATGATAAAGTCTGAAACACAAAATCATAAAATTATAATATAATAAATAACTATAAATAATTATAACAAATAATAATGTAATTATAATAAAAATTATTCACTAATGTAATCAAATCAAAATCACTGAAATTTGCTCAGTTGCAGAATTGTCGCTGTCATTACTTTTATTTTTTTATGACGAATTTTCCCACAAATCGCTAACGCTCAATTCTGCAAGTGATTATAATTTATTATCGCTGTTTTCTAGCTAATCTAAAATCACTTTTGACATAAAGGGACACTTTTGGTTGCTATGGACAATCTACAGTTTGCAGGGAGAAAAAAAATGTTTTTATTATGTAAAAGAACATGCAGGGCACTGGGCAGACCACTAGGGACAGGGGGGGTGTGTACTTTTTACATACAGTACTGTAATCTATAAGATTACAGTATTCTGTATGTAATGTGTTTGTTTACATTTTTGAATTTGCCGCCGGTCTCCGCCCCCGTGCGCCGTTACGTCGCAGGAAACGGAGATCGGCGGCACGCGGGCACTGTGTGAGTCGAATGGAGGACGCCACTCGCTCACACAGCGGGGATGCATCGCTGGATCCAGGGACAAGGTAAGTACAGTACCCCGCCTGGATCCAAGGTAAGCCAGCGCTCGCTGCAGGCTCTGCATATTGACCCCGAGCGCGACTCGTGGATATCGCTATTTACATGAAAAATCCAACCCGAGTCGCGCTCGGGTTTACCAGCAGGGGGGTTAAGCTGTTTGGATAGCATAGGGAAGGGTTATCACACCTGTAACATTTGTTTTGCTGTCTGTTTTCCTGTTCAGAAGATTTTGTTCTTGTCTTGAGGAAATCTAGTATGATTGGAGCAATTAATTATGGAACGTCTAAGGCCTCGTACACACGAGGCAATAGATTTGTTCAAAACGGTCTGTCCGACCGATTTGAATAAATCTGTCTGTTTGGATTTTGGTTTGCTCGCGTGTACACACGAGCAAACCAAAATCCCCGCCAGCAGACGGCGCGCTGACGTGTCGGTGACGTTGACGCCGCCACGTCACCGCACCAGGAAGTAAAACACTTCCGCGCATGCGCCGAATCCATTCGGCGCCGGTGCGAGACGACATGTCTGCTGGTAAGTGTACTAACCAGCAGACATGTCGGGCGGACGGGTTCCCACCCGATAGATTTCAAAGCATGCTTTGAAATCTGTCGGGTGGCCAAATCCGTCGGCTAGCCCGTACACACGATCGAATCTGTCTGCTGGGACGGTCTAGCAGACCGTTTCCAGCAGACAGATTTGATCGTGTGTACGCGGCCTTAAAGTCTCTTCAACCCAGGATTGGTCTCAGTCTCTAAAAATGAAAAGTACTGCTAGATGCTTTCTCTGAGGAAAGCTGGGAAAGCTATGAAACCTGTTGTGGGCACTTGTAAATGCTTCTTAGAGTATCTGTTCTCAGGCTGTTACTCAACCATCCTTATTATCTGTCTGCCCTGGACCTTTTATTTTTCAAATTTCTATTTATTTTTGTATTTGTTATGTTTTATTTTCTATAAGTATTTTGTTGAATGATTTTAAAGACCTGCGTTCAAGCATTACGTACAGCCCAGTTTAATCACTTTGACAGTCAGTCAGCTGATTATGGGCATACTTCCTCTTGGGTGCACCCTTAAATGGCAGATGTCTGACAAAAAAATTACTTTTAAGAATCTGACCGTGTCCATGGTGTGCCATAATTTTCTTTCTTCTTTCATTTGTATCCACGGCCGTCAATTATCTCACTAATTACTTGAGCGATATACATTATGTGTCTGGACTTTTAAGTTCTCGCTTCACACTTGCTTGGTAACTAGGGATGAGCTTCGTGTTCGATGCGAACACATGTTCGCATCGAACATTGGCCGTTCGATCGTTCATCGAAAACGAACAAATTGAGTAGTTCGCGCCAAATTCGAATGACCCATAATTCACTGCGGCGTTGCACGCTGATGATTGGCCAAGCATGCACCATGACCCTGCATGCTTGGCCAATCACAGCGCCCCAAAAAACGAGGAGACCTAATTGGCCAAAGCCTGTGCGCTTTGGCCAATTAGGGCTCAGGGCTTTAGCACACGCCCCACACTATAAAAGGCCGCCTCCTGGGCGGCCTCGTGTAGTGTGTTCCGGCTTGCTTTGCAGTCAGACAGAGAGAGATAGATAGATAGATAGATAGATAGATCAGGGAGGCTACTAGTTGGTATAGTTAAATGTACAGTTTGTAGAGAATATATTGACATCCCTAGGAGTTGTCAATATATTTATAAACTGTATAGCTTAGCTAGTTCTGCTATTAGTATCTGTCAGGCAGGAGATTGTGCTTGATGCTCTAACGTGTTAGTCAACGTGTGCTAGTTAATTGCACATAGACGCATTAACTGTTACTGCACGTGTGCTATTTATTTGCACAGAAAGGCAGTTGCTGTTAATGCAAGTGGGCTATTGAATTGCACAGGAACGCAGTCGCTCTGACTGTGCGTGTGCTGTTTAATAACACCTTAGCGCATTTGGTGTCACCGCACGTGTGCTGTTACATATCACCTGAGCGCATTTGGGGTCACCGCACGTGTGCTGTTACATACCACCTTAGCGCATTTGGTGTCACCGCACGTGTGCTGTTACATACCACCTGAGCGCATTTGGGGTCACCGCACGTGTGCTGTTACATACCACCTTAGCGCATTTGGTGTCACCGCACGTGTGCTGTTATATACCACCTGAGCGCAGTTAGTGTCACTGGACGTGTGCTGTTATATACCACCTGAGCGCAGTTAGTGTCACTGTACGTGTGCTTTTATATACCACCTGAGCGCAGTTAGTGTCACTGTACGTGTGCTTTTATATACCACCTGAGCGCAGTTAGTGTCACTGTACGTGTGCTTTTAAATACCACCTGAGCGCAGTTAGTGTCACTGTACGTGTGCTTTTATATACCACCTGAGCGCAGTTAGTGTCACTGTACGTGTGCTTTTATATACCACCTAAACGCAGTTAGTGTCACTGGACGTGTGCTGTTATATACCACCTGAGCGCAGTTAGTGTCACTGTACGTGTGCTTTTATATACCACCTGAGCGCAGTTAGTGTCACTGGACGTGTGCTGTTATATGCCACCTGTGCGCAGTTAGTGTCACTGTACGTGTGCTTTTATATACCACCTGAGCGCAGTTAGTGTCACTGTACGTGTGCCTTTATATACCACCTGAGCGCAGTTAGTATCACTATATGTGTGCTTTTATATACCACCTGAGCGCAGTTAGTGTCACTGGACGTGTGCTTTTATATACCACCTGAGCGCAGTTAGTGTCACTGTACGTGTGCTTTTATATACCACCTGAGCGCAGTTAGTGTCACTGGACGTGTGCTGTTATATGCCACCTGAGCGCAGTTAGTGTCACTGTACGTGTGCTTTCATATACCACCTGAGCGCAGTTAGTGTCACTGTACGTGTGCTTTTATATACCACCTGAGCGCAGTTAGTATCACTATACGTGTGCTTTTATATACCACCTGAGCGCAGTTGGTGTGACTGGACG
The DNA here is from genome assembly GCA_029574335.1 of Rana kukunoris. Classification (NCBI taxonomy): domain Eukaryota; kingdom Metazoa; phylum Chordata; class Amphibia; order Anura; family Ranidae; genus Rana; species Rana kukunoris. Next base: position 152,541,648 of record CM056056.1, read on the forward strand.
TGTGCTGATATATACCACCTGAGCGCAGTTAGTGTCACTGGACGTGTGCTGTTATATACCACCTGAGCGCAGTTAGTGTCACTGGACGTGTGCTGTTATATACCACCTGAGCGCAGTTAGTGTCACTGGACGTGTGCTTTTATATACCACCTGAGCGCAGTTAGTGTCACTGTACGTGTGCTTTTATATACCACCTGAGCGCAGTTAGTGTCACTGTACATGTGCTTTTATATACCACCTGAGCGCAGTAAGTGTCACTGGACGTGTGCTCTTATATACCACCTGAGCGCAGTTAGTGTCACTGTACGTGTGCTTTTATATACCACCCGAGCGCAGTTGGTGTCACTGTACGTGTGCTTTTATATACCACCTGAGCGCAGTTAGTGTCACTGGACGTGTGCTGTTATATACCACATGAGCACAGTTAGTGTTACTGTACGTGTGCTTTTATATACCACCTGAGCGCAGTTAGTGTCACTGTATGTGTGCTTTTATATACCACCTGAGCGCAGATAGTGTCACTGTACGTGTGCTTTTATATACCACCTGAGTGCAGTTAGTGTCACTGTACGTGTGCTTTTATATACCACCTGAGCGCAGTTAGTGTCACTGTACGTGTGCTTTTATATACCACCTGAGCGCAGTTAGTGTCACTGGACGTGTGCTGTTATATACCACCTGAGCGCAGTTAGTGTCACTGTACATGTGCTTTTATATACCACCTGAGCGCATTTAGTGTCACTGTACGTGTGCTTTTATATACCACCTGAGCGCAGTTAGTGTCACTGTACGTGTGCTTTTATATACCACCTGAGCGCAGTTAGTGTCACTGGACGTGTGCTGTTATATACTACCTGAGCGCAGTTAGTGTCACTGTACGTGTGCTTTTATATACCACCTGAGCGCAGTTAGTGTCACTGTACGTGTGCTTTTATATACCACCTGAGCGCAGTTAGTGTCACTGGACGTGTGCTGTTATATACCACCTGAGCGCAGTTAGTGTCACTGTACGTGTGCTTTTATATACCACCTGAGTGCAGTTAGTGTCACTGTACGTGTACTTTTATATACCACCTGAGCGCAGTTAGTGTCACTGGACGTGTGCTGTTATATACCACCTCAGCGCAGTTAGTGTCACTGTACGTGTGCTGTTATATACCACCTGAGCGCAGTTAGTGTTACTGGACGTGTGCTGTTATATACCACCTGAGTGCAGTTAGTGTCACTTGACGTGTGCTGTTATATACCACCTGAGTGCAGTTAGTGTCACTGGACGTGTGCTGTTATATACCACCTAAACGCAGTTAGTGTCACTGTACGTGTGCTTTTATATACCACCTGAGCGCATTTAGTGTCACTGTACGTGTGCTTTTATATACCACCTGAGCGCAGTTAGTGTCACTGTACGTGTGCTTTTATATACCACCTGAGCGCAGTTAGTGTCACTGGACGTGTGCTGTTATATACTACCTGAGCGCAGTTAGTGTCACTGTACGTGTGCTTTTATATACCAACTGAGCGCAGTTAGTGTCACTGTACGTGTGCTTTTATATACCACCTGAGCGCAGTTAGTGTCACTGGACGTGTGCTGTTATATACCACCTGAGCGCAGTTAGTGTCACTGTACATGTGCTTTTATATACCACCTGAGCGCATTTAGTTTCACTGTACGTGTGCTTTTATATACCACCTGAGCGCAGTTAGTGTCACTGTACGTGTGCTTTTATATACCACCTGAGCGCAGTTAGTGTCACTGGACGTGTGCTGTTATATACCACCTGAGCGCAGTTAGTGTCACTGGACGTGTGCTGTTATATACTACCTGAGCGCAGTTAGTGTCACTGTACGTGTGCTGTTATATACCACCTGAGCGCAGTTAGTGTCACTGTACGTGTGCTTTTATATACCACCTGAGCGCAGTTAGTGTCACTGTACGTGTACTTTTATATACCACCTGAGCGCAGTTAGTGTCACTGGACGTGTGCTGTTATATACCACCTGAGCGCAGTTAGTGTCACTGGACGTGTGCTGTTATATACCACCTGAGTGCAGTTAGTGTCACTGTACGTGTGCTGTTATATACCACCTGAGCGCAGTTAGTGTTACTGGACGTGTGCTGTTATATACCACCTGAGCGCAGTTAGTGTCACTTGACGTGTGCTGTTATATACCACCTGAGTGCAGTTAGTGTCACTGGACGTGTGCTGTTATATACCACCTGAGCGCAGTTAGTGTCACTGTACGTGTGCTTTTATATACAACCTGAGCGCAGTTAGTGTCACTGTACGTGTGCTTTTATATACCATCTGAGCGCAGTTAGTGTCACTGGACGTGTGCTGTTATATACCACCTGAGCGCATAAATATGTCTGGAAGGACAACAAAGAGAGGCAGAGAGTCACGAGGGCAAGCAGGCTCTGCATGTAGAGGTAACGCTGGTAGTGTATGTGGTGCATCCTCTTCAGCACGTGGCCGTGGCCGCTCGTCCTTCTTTTCGGGAGCTGGCCGTGTTGAGCCTCAACATGCAGAGAAATTAGTAGAGTGGATGACCAAGCCGTCCTCATCCTCCTCATCCTCTCTCACACAGACTGATCAAAGTTCATCTGGCAAAGCAGCTGCCAAGGCGTCCTCTTCCCTCTGCACAATGGCTTCACACAATACTTCCCTAGTACCACCATGTCCTCCTGAGGAGTCCCCCAAACTGTTTCAACACAGTGTTGGGTACATGCTGCAGGAAGATGCGCAGCGTTTTGAAGACTCCAATGACGGAACACTGATAGAGGAAGGCATTGATGTGAGCCCAGGGAGAGGGGGTGTCCGAGAGGGACAGCAATTTGTCAGTGATGATGTTCCCCTAGCTGGAGCATACTGCCAGGTTGTTGACAGTGATGAGGAGGGAGGGGATGATGAGGTCACTGACTCTACCTGGGTGCCTGATAGGAGAGAGGAGGAGGAGGAGGAGGAGGACGAGGCACAGGCACATCTCCAAAGAGGCAGGCTGCCCTCCAGGGGTCAGCTTAAGGTCACACCCACTGCATTACAGCGCACATCTACGGCGCTTGTGCATGGCGCTGCTGTGTCTGACCGTTACAGCAAACGTTCTTTGGTGTGGACCTTTTTTGAAACATGTCCACAAGATCGTACCTTTGCTATTTGCAACTTATGTCGCAAGCGTATCTCGCGTGGCCAAAACATCAACCGCCTGGGTACCACATGCTTGTCCAGACATATGTCGACCTGCCATGCAGCTCATTGGCAAGCACACCAGAAAGACCCACACCAAAGACAAAAGCGTACCCCCCCTTGCCCTTCTGGGACCTCCAACCCCAGTAGACCCCCAGTCCTCTCTGAAGCCTGCAGTGAAGGTGTAGAAATAGGTGTGTCACAAGCTAGTAGTAGCGGTCAATCTACTGATAGTACCAGGCAAATTTCCCTGCCCCAGCTGCTGCAGCGCCGAAAGAAGTACAATCCCAGCTATCCACATGCCCAGCAGTTGAATGCTAGCTTAGCGAAATTGCTAGCACTTCAACTGCTACCTTTACAGTTGGTAGATTCTGCCCCCTTCCGTGAGTTTGTGCAATGTGCAGTACCTCTGTGGCAAGTACCAAAACGCCACTTTTTCTCACGGAAGGCTATACCGGCTCTCTACCGGCATGTGGAAGGCAATGTCCATGCATTGCTGGACAGGGCGGTCAGTGGTTAATGTGCATATTACCTCTGACTCATGGTCCAGCAGGCATGGACAGGGACGTTACCTGTCTTTTACGGCGCATTGGGTGACTCTGCTGGCAGCTGGGAAGGACGCAGGGCAAGGTCCAGTAGTTTTGGAGGTTGTTCCTCCACCGCGCCTCCAAAACAATACTACTGCTTGTGACACACCTCTTTCCTCCACCCCCTCCTCTTCTTCTTCCTCTGTGGCCTCTTCCTGTGGGGATGTTTTCTTCGAACCAGCCGTGCTCCGTAGGCTTACGAGGGGATACGCAGGAATGCAGGCCAAGAGATGCCATGCGGTGCTAGAGCTGGTGTGCTTGGGAGACAGGAGCTACACTGGGGAAGAGGTTTTGTCAGCTTTGCAGGGTCAGGCTGAGAGGTGGTTAACGCCACGCCAGCTGAAGCCTGGAATGGTGGTCAGCGATAATGGCACCAACCTCCTCTCTGCCCTGCGACAGGGAAAACTCACCCACGTGCCCTGTTTTGCGCATGTCCTCAATTTGGTGGTGCAGCGGTTCTTGGGCAGGTACCCGGCTTGCAGGATGTCCTGAAGCAGGCCAGGAAAGTCTGTGTGCATTTTCGGAGGTCATATAATGCCACTGCTCGGCTGACTGACCTCCAAAGGGAATACAACCTGCCCAAGAACCGCCTAATTTGTGACATGCCCACCAGATGGAACTCAACGTTGGCCATGCTGCAGCAGCTGCACACGCAGCAGCGGGCCATCAATGAGTACCTGTGCCAATATGGCAGCAGAACTGGGTCAGGGCAGCTAGGTTTTTTTTCCCCACGCCAGTGGGCCTTGATCAGGGATGCATGCACTGTCCTGTCACCATTTGAGGAGGCCATGAGGATGGTGAGCAGTGACAGTGCATGCATCAGTGAGACTGTCCCTCTTATTCACATGTTGGAGCACACGCTACGTGGAATAATGGACAGGGCCCTTGAGGCAGAACAGAGGGAGGAAGAGGAGGACTTCCTTAACTCTCAAGGCCCCCTTTACCCAGACAGTGGTCCTGCTTGCCCACCTAGCACACAGGAAGAAGAAGAGGAGGAGGAGGAGGAGGATTGTTTCAGCAGCATGGAGGTGGAGCCTAGCACTCAGCAGCAGCAGCAGTCTTCAAGGGATCATTTACAGTCCCAAAGAGCACGTGGAGTTTTACGTGGCTGGGATGAGGTGCCTGTGGATCCTGTCGTCCTCAGTGACCCAGAGGACTGTGGCCCGAATGCCTGTGCAAACCTACGCTGCATGGCCTCCCTGATCCTGCAAAGCCTGCGTAAGGATCCTCGTGTACGTGCTATTAAGGAGAGGGATCATTACTGGCTGGCGACTCTCCTTGATCCACGTTACAAGAGTAAGGTTGCGGACCTTATGTTGCCATCGCAGAGGGAGCAGAAGATGAAACTTCTGCGGGAGGCCTTGCAGAAGGGTCTGTGCAATGCGTTCCCAGAACCGGGGGGATTACCAAAACCTGGCTCTGGACAACGTCTTGCTGAGGCTTCGGTGAGTCACAGAAGGGGCGGTGGAGAAGGTGGTCGTCTGACGGATGCGTTCAGGCAGTTTTTTAGTCCACAGCCCCAAGTTCTGACCGGTTCCAGCAACCATCGCCAGCGTCTGGTTTACATGGTCTGGGAATACCTAGGGGCAAGATCCGACTTGGACACCTTCCCCACCGAAAATCCTCTGGCTTACTGGGTCTTGAGGATGGATCACTGGCCAGAGCTTGCCCAGTACGCAATTGAGCTACTGGCTTGCCCTGCATCCAGTGTTCTTTCAGAACGGACATTCAGTGCTGCTGGAGGCTTTGTGACTGATCACAGGGTGTGCCTCTCCACCGGCTCTGTTGATCGACTGACCTTCATCAAAATGAATCAGGCTTGGATCAACACCAGCTACCAAGCACCTGATGCTGATATTAATGAATAATATCTTTTTGTTGAAATGTCGGATACCTTTTAGACTGCTGATGCTGAGTGACTGTCCTCTTATGCTGCTGATGGAATATCCTTCTCCTCCTCACTTTTCTTGCTGATAGCTAGTAAGAAATGTTGTGTTTCTGGGCTCCGCCACCAGTGCCTAAGGCACAATTTTTCAGCCCCTGTTTAACAGGGGCGCCTAATAACAATTTTTGATGTAATACTTTGCACGTGGCTCCTTGTTGCGCTCCAATTGAAGTTATTGTGAGGGGTTGCAGTGTTGTGTTGTGCCCAAGGCCCAATTTCTTTATCGTACATCACGGGACACAGAGTGCATAGCCATTACACTTGGGTTATATGGGTACCTTCAGGTGTGGACACTGGTGTAATTAATTTCACAGGAAGTTTCCTCCCTATATAACCCCCTCCCACTGGGAGTGCTTCAGTTTTTTCGCCAGTGTCTTAGGTGTTGGTCACGTCTAGCTGTCCCTCGGAGGTCTCGGGACCCAGGATAGCTAGCCGGATCCGTCCGAAGTGCTTCAAAGCCAAGGTGTACGGTACCCGGGCCCTGCTGGAGTGGGGTTTTGCCTATAATGCCTCTCCTTGGAGGGCTGGATTCTGGGCTCCAGTGCCTTAGTCTCTTCCAAGAACTAAACGCTACTGATGCCTGGATGCTATATAGGTCCAGGGGTGTGGGTTCCTTAACACAGGACCCCGGTCCCTGAAGGTCCAAGACAATACCCACGGAGATGGGGGAAGGCTGGGCCTCTTGCATTTTGCAATACCCTGCGGCGTGGAGCAGGTAAGAGGGAACCAGCGGGACTTGGTCCGACAGTAGGTATCCCCCTGGGGGTTCTGGGTTGGCTAATGGTATGCTTGTGCATCAGCCACTATCTCCACTATGTCTTTTGAGGCAGGATGGGATGTACTAATGTTTACCCAGATAACATGTAGATATATATATGCTTTTAAAGATATGTATTTTGCTACTCCCCCCAGATTTGCCTGTTAGCATGATACTGCAGCCCCACGTGTATAGAGAGGAAGTGCTGACAAAACTCCTGTTTCCTAGGAAGCCTAGGGGGACAGCTTCCTCTATGTGTGCACTACAAAGATTAGTGGCTTACCGGGTGTCTGTGTTACTAGCGCTGGTCCAGGCTTCTCCTCTGCTCTCTGCTTCCTCCATGTTGGTTTCAGCGTGGGGGGGGGGCGCGCGCGTGCGCACCGCCGTTTACAGCGTCAGCGTGCGTGGGGGGGGCGGGCCAGCAGCGTCAGGTCTCAGATAAAGCAAAAAAGCATTTCCTGGCTGGTCATTCCCTCCTGAGAGCAGTGGAGAGTGAGGACATAGAGCGCGCAGCTGAGCCAGTTCTGGCTAACAGTGACACCCAGTGGTGGTTTGTGGATCTTCAGGTCTGGACTTAGTCCACACTGACCAGAAAAAAAAAAAAGATTTTTTTCTTAAAGGGACTCAGCCTTAGATCTGGCAGTATCTGAGTCGGTGCAACCTTGGACTCCAGCTAACGGGCATTGGTGTGGCAATACTCACAGGACTTTCCTCGGTATTGCCGCCTTCTCAGGCGTATGAAAATTTAGATTTTTTTTTACCATAGCCTGTCCTTATTAATGTTTCACTTCTAGCTACAACAGTTGGGTGTTGGCTGTAGGGGTGTCTCAAGGTTGTGCAATGGCTCCCAAGGGATCAGGACCAGCTAAGGCTGCAAAAGGTGCCAAAAAAGTAAAGGGGTCTCCAACGGGGTCAGAGGATTTGGGCCAGGCTCCAGTGGTCCCACCCTCACCAGATAGACCACCGAACAGCATCGTGCAGGAGCCATTGAGGGTGCTAGGGGCAGAGGCAGCCCCCAATCAACCCATTCCCGTTTATGTTACGGAAGAAATGCTAGAATCCACCCTGGGTGGGCTAGAGAAAAGGTTAACTGCTTTAATTGCCCGCTCTTTGCCGGGTGGCAAACGGGCTAGATCCCCGTCACCTAGAACGGTGTGTTCGGATGCAGAGGTCCTCTCTTCGGAGGAATTGGACCCACAGGGGGATCAAGCGGACCTGAGTCCTGACGGGTCAGACATTGAAGATTCCACTATAGATGAAATTTTTTCGGCTTCTCAAGCAGAGAGTCTGTGGATCCAGTCTCTGACGGATATGGTTCGCACTGCTTTTAAACTTCCAGTGTCAGAACAATTAGCCCCCGTGGTATCCTCTTTAGGTTCCTTGAAGGCACCATTGAGTGGTGCGTCTTTCCCGGTTCACCCCCTTCTGGAGAGCGTGATTTTTCAGGATTGGGCTAGACCTGATAGGATTTTTATCCCTCCTAAAAGGTTCACCATTCTCTATCCTATGGAAGAAGAATTTGCAACGAAATGGGCACTCCCTACCGTGGACGCAGCCATTTCCTGCGTAAATAAATCCCTGACCTGTCCGGTGGAAAATGTCCAGGTGTTTAAAGATCCAGTCGACAAAAAATTGGAAACCCTACTGAAGGCTTCTTTTACCACAGTAAGTGCCGTGGTTCAGCCAGCAGTGGCAGCCATTGGCGTTTGTCAGGCTTTAAAGGATCAGACTAAACAGATATTAATGGACATACCGGCTCAGCAAGCTTGTGAATTGGCTGACCTCCCAAGAGCTCTCTGCTTTGCAGTAGATGCTATTAAGGACTCCGTTCAACAGGCGTCCCGTTTATCTCTGCTGTTGGTTCATATGCGTCGCCTTTTGTGGCTGAAAAACTGGTCAGCAGAGGCACCCTGCAAAAAGCTTTTAGCAGGATTTCCCTTTCATGGTGGGAGACTATTCGGTGAAGACCTAGATAAATATATCCAGACCATATCAAGTGGTAAAAGTTCTTTCTTGCCTGTCAAGAAAAGATCGCGTGGGCCCGCATTTAAGCGACAGGCCTTCGCAGGCTCGGCCCCTTCAACTTCCCGTCAGTATCGACGGCCTCCTGGGCGTTCAGCATTTAATAGCCGCCCACAAGGACAAGCCACGACAGGCAAGAGGCCATAGTCTCGCAAGCCGGTTAAACCAGTCCTCAAGTCAGATTCATGAAGGGGCGCCCCCACTCTCTTGGGTTGGGGGAAGGCTTCGGTTTTTCTCCGAAGTGTGGAAGGCCAGAATTCCGACTCTTGGGTAAGATCCGTGGTAACCACGGGCTACAAGCTAGAGTTTCGGGAAGTCCCCCCTCCTCATTTTCAGGGGTCAAGTCTTCCAAGCGACCCATTAAAGAGGGCCTCTCTTGTAAAAGCATTGGATCGTCTCTTGCTCCAAGGGGTAATTGTAGAAGTACCAACCCAGGAATGGGGTCTGGGATTCTACTCCAACCTTTTCATAATACCAAAGCCCAATGGCGACGTCAGGCCTATCTTGGACCTCAAACGCCTAAATCGCTTTCTAAACATTCAGACCTTTCGTATGGAGTCCATACGTTCGGTGGCAGCCAGCCTACATCAAGACGACTTGCTAGCATCTATAGACATAAAAGATATCGACGGCACGTGCCGATCTACCCGGCACATCACAGGTTTCTTCGTTTTATGATAGATCACCGCCATTACCAGTTCGTAGCCCTCCCTTTCGGGTTGGCAACAGCTCCGCGGGTATTCACAAAGGTGTTAGCCCCGGTGCTAGCCGTCCTAAGGACAGAAGGCATTTTAGTCTTGGCATACTTGGACGATCTTCTGGTTATCGACAGCTCAGCTTCCAACCTCAATCAGGCAGTAGGTTGCACAGTTCAGCATCTAGAGGAATTCGGGTGGATTGTAAACCTAGAAAAATCGGTATTGAAACCCACAAAGCAGTTGGAATATCTAGGCCTTCGGCTAGATACAGACTGCCAGAGGATAATTTTACCTCAAGCAAAGATCAGATCAATAGCTCAAGCAGTTCAAGTGATCTTAGGCAAGAAGAGGCCGACTATTCGCCTATGTATGCGACTGCTGGGGAAGATGGTGGCCGCCTTCGAGGCTGTGCCCTACGCCCAGATCCATACCAGATATCTTCAGGCAGCCATTCTCTCTGCTTGGAACAAGTCCATTCAGGCGTTAGATCGTCCGTTAGGGCTCTCCCCGAAGGTCCGGCGCAGCCTGTCTTGGTGGCTGGTCTCTCAAAATTTGTCAAAAGGGAAATCCTTTTGCCCCATCACGTGGAAGATAGTATCCACGGATGCCAGCCTGTCAGGTTGGGGGGCAGTTCTAGAAGAACAGACCCAGCAGGGGCAGTGGTCGGAGGCAGAAAAACTGCTTCCCATCAATATCTTGGAGATCAGAGCTGCTCGGCTGGCCCTGATCGCCTGGACTCTCCCCCTGCAGGGTCTGCCAGTAAGGATACAGTCCGACAACGCCACTGCGGTGGCATACATAAACCACCAGGGGGGCACGAAGAGCCCAGCAGCCCAAAGAGAAGTAAACCTGATTTTCTCATGGGCCGAAGCCCATGTACCCTGCATCTCGGCGGTGTTCATCCCAGGGATAGACAATTCTCAAGCAGATTTTTGAGTCGTCAACAGTTGCTCCCGGGGGAATGGTCTCTTCACCCCCAGGTATTCCAAGAGATTTGCCAAAGATTCGGAGTCCCAGATGTGGACATTATGGCAACGAGATCCAACAAAAAGTTGGACAAATTCATATCCCGAGCCAGGGATCCCTTGGCCTACGGGACCGATGCCTTGGTTTGTCCTTGGCACCAGTTTTCTCTTCTGTATGCGTTCCCTCCACTGCAGATGATTCCCCGCCTTCTACGGAGGATCTGGGTGGAGCGCAGGCCTGTGATCCTGGTGGCCCCAGCCTGGCCCAGGAGGGCTTGGTACGCACTCATCGTGAAGATGTCAGTCGGGGCGCCCGTGGCCGCTCCCCCTGCGCCCAGATCTGCTGTCTCAGGGCCCAATCTGCCATCCTGCTTCACAGCAGCTAAATTTGACGGCTTGGCGGCTGAATCCCTAATTCTTAAGGGCAGAGGCCTCTCAGATCAGGTCATATCTACGTTGATTCAGGCTAGGAAACCGGTCTCCAGAAATATTTATTACAGAGTCTGGAGAACCTATGTGGAGTGGTGCGAGTCTCAAAAATGTCATCCTCGAAAGTTTTTTATTGACAGGATCTTGCGATTCCTCCAGGTTGGCGTTGACAAAGGGTTGGCTCTTAGTACTCTAAAGGGGCAGGTGTCGGCTTTATCAATATGGTTTCAAAGACCCTTGGCCACCCATTCGCTTATGAAAACCTTCTTGCAGGGGGTCTTGCATGTGAATCCCCCTATTAGAGCTCCCCTCTGCCCCTGGAATTTAAATCTGGTCTTGTCAGCTTTACAAAGGCAGCCGTTTGAACCTCTGACAGAAATCCCTCTTGTGCTACTAACCCGAAAGTTGGTTTTCTTGGTGGCTATGGCTTCAGCCAGAAGGGTTTCCGAGCTGGCAGCCTTGTCATGCAGGGAGCCATACCTTATTCTGCATAAGGACAGAGTGGTTCTGCGGCCTCAACCTTCTTTCCTTCCTAAGGTCATATCCAGTTTTCACTTGAATCAGGACCTAGTCCTACCATCCTTCTTTCCTACTCCCCAGTCCAGAGAGGAAAGACGGCTTCATACTTTGGACGTGGTTCGAGCCATGAGGGTCTATCTCAAGGCTACAGAGAAGATTCGGAAAACAGATGTGCTTTTTGTTCTTCCGGATGGCCCCAAGAAGGGTCAGCCGGCTGCCAAGTCTTCCTTGGCTAGGTGGATTAAGCAGCTGATTTTTCAGGCATATGGTCTGAAGCGCGTTCCACCTCCCTTATCAGTTAAAGCCCATTCTACGAGGGCCATGAGTGCCTCCTGGGCGGCACACCATCAGATCTCTATGGCACAGGTTTGCAAGGCGGCAACCTGGTCTTCCGTACATACGTTTACTAAATTTTATAAGTTGGACGTTGCAAAGGGTACGGACGCAGCTTTTGGGCAGGCGGTCCTATGGGCAGCAGTATAGAATCCTCTGGCCCGGTTCACGCCCCCTTGTTTTTCTGTTGGTGGAGCCATGTTTTCTCCTGACAATGTTTTTATTTGGCTATTCTTGGCCTTACGGTCTCCCTCCCTTCATAGAGCATTGCTTTAGGACATCCCAAGTGTAATGGCTATGCGCTCTGTGTCCCGTGATGTACGATAAAGAAAAAAGGATTTTTAATAAACAGCTTACCTGTAAAATCCTTTTCTTGAAGTACATCACGGGACACAGAGCTCCCACCCCTCTTTTGGGGAACATTGTGTAACCTCGGGAGAATTGCTTGCTACAAAACTGAAGCACTCCCAGTGGGAGGGGGTTATATAGGGAGGAAACTTCCTGTGAAATTGATTACACCAGTGTCCACACCTGAAGGTACCCATATAACCCAAGTGTAATGGCTATGCGCTCTGTGTCCCGTGATGTACTTCAAGAAAAGGATTTTACAGGTAAGCTGTTTATTAAAAATCCTTTTTTTTCTGCCCCTGTTTAACAGGGGCGCCTAATAAAAATTTTTGATGCAATACTTTGCACGTTGCTCCTTGTTGCACTCCAATAGGGGTTATTGTGAGGGGTTGCAGTGTTGTGTTGTGCCCAAGGCCCAATTTTTCTGCCCCTGTTTAACAGGGGCGCCTAATAACAATTTTTGATGCAATAATTTGCACGTGGCTCCTTGTTGCGCTCCAATTGGAGTTATTGTGAGGGGTTGCAGTGTTGTGTTGTGCCCAAGGCCCAATTTTTCTGCCCCTGTTTAACAGGGGCGCCTAATAACAATTTTTGATGCAATAATTTGCACGTGGCTCCTTGTTGCGCTCCAATTGGAGTTATTGTGAGGGGTTGCAGTGTTGTGTTGTGCCCAAGGCCCAATTTTTCTGCCCCTGTTTAACAGGGGCGCCTAATAACAATTTTTGATGCAATAATTTGCACGTGGCTCCTTGTTGCGCTCCAATTGGAGTTATTGGGAGGGGTTGCAAGTGTTGTGTTGTGCCCAAGGCACAATTTTTCAGCCCCTGTTTAACAGGGGCGCCTAATAACAATTTTTGATGCAATAATTTGCACGTGGCTCCTTGTTGCACTCCAATTGGAGTTATTGTGAGGGGTTGCAGTGTTGTGTTGTGCCCAAGGCCCAATTTTTCTGCCCCTGTTTAACAGGGGCGCCTAATAAAAAATTTTGATGCAATAATTTGCACGTGGCTCCTTGTTGCGCTCCAATTGGAGTTATTGGGAGGGGTTGCAAGTGTTGTGTTGTGCCCAAGGCACAATTTTTCAGCCCCTGTTTAACAGGGGCGCCTAATAACAATTTTTGATGCAATAATTTGCACGTGGCTCCTTGTTGCGCTCCAATTGGAGTTATTGTGAGGGGTTGCAGTGTTGTGTTGTGCCCAAGGCCCAATTTTTCTGCCCCTGTTTAACAGGGGCGCCTAATAAAAAAATGTGATGCAATAATTTGCACGTGGCTCCTTGTTGCGCTCCAATTGAAGTTATTGGGAGGGGTTGCAAGTGTTGTGCTGTGCCCAAGGCACAATTTTTCAGCCCCTGTTTAACAGAGGCGCCTAATAACAATTTTTGATGCAATACTTTGCACGTGGCTCCTTGTTGCGCTCCAATTACAGTATGTTTGAGGGGTGCCCTTTTTTCAAAAAAATGTCTTTCACAAAACAATAATGGCCCCCCACCACCGCTAAAATATTCGACATAATGTTGCCACGCAGAAGTTGCGCAAGTAGCATTAATTACTTTTTTTTTATAGTCCTCATGTTGTGCAGGGACATTTATAAACACGTGCCACTACTATAGACACCCAGCAGGTGTGATATTTAAAGGATTTTTTTTTTCACTTTAAGCATCATTAAAATGGCTGCTCCGCAAAAAACGGCCGTTTTAAAAAAAAAAAATTCCATTGATACATGTTCCCTGGGGCAAGACCCGGGTTCTGAATGACGTTTTCCAACATTTAATTGAATTTTGGTCTTTAAAACGACCGTTTTTTAATTCGAACATTCGGGTCCCATAGACTTCAATGGGGTTCGAAATATTCGTGCAAACCCGCGGTCTGTTCGAACGTTCTGGTGCGAACCGAACCCGGGGGTGTTCGGCTCATCCCTATTGGTAACATTGGATTGGAACTATGAAAAAGTTCCCAACTTTTGAAGAAATGGACTGATACACTTTCCACGTGTTCAATTACGCTTATCAATATTATTATTTCATCTAAAACCGTGAAGATTGAGGAACTACAAAGTGAAATCTCTGCTTTACAAGAGAACAGCTGACTTTGCTGACTTGGATAGACTTTTAAATGAAAGACTTTACCTTTTGGAAAAATTAATTATAGAGACTAAGAAAGAAATTATGTTGAGAGACAAATTTGACTATGACACCAGATCGGTCTATGTATGGAGGCATGCGGAGATCTGACTCCAAATACCCATTGGGGCCTTACAAGAAGACAAGGAATTGAGACCCAAAAAGATACGAATGGGCACAGAACCTACAGGAGGTGGCAATCGCTATCCTACACTAACCCAGACATGCAGGACTTAAAGTGGATGTAACCCTCACATATACTCAGTGAAGTGAGTTTGCCTTATCTGCAACAATCAAAAGTCATTTGAAAAAGAAGCAAAGGCTTTCTACAGACATTTTCTGCAGAGAGGCTACCCCTATATGGATGTTGGATAGATCCTCATTGATTCCAGGTTCCAAACAGAGGGATGAGCTCTTAGAGGGGAATAAACTTTGAAGTCAGGAAAAAAAGAGATATTTAATAATAAGCACACCCTTCAGTTTGGAATTTGGTGATATCAACAACATTGTTTACAGATATCTGCCTATCGTTTTTAAGGGTCAGACTTGTGCTGATCTTCTCAAGGATGGTATTAACATTGTTTCTAGGAGAGCCCCCACTCTAGGAAACTCGCTGTCCCTTACATGGCTGCACTTTAGGGGCAATTATTGCTCTGGTGGCACTGGTTTCCCTTGCTGTAGAAATGTTATTAAGGTTAATGTTGTTCGTTCATATTTAGCTAAAAGGGAACATAAAATACAATCTTTTTTCAACTGTAATACTAATTATGTTATATATATTATTACCTGTGAAATATGTTATGTGAAATACATTAGGCGCACAACAAGATGTCCGAGGGATAGATTTTATGATCACCTTTATAAACAAACAAAAACAAATCTCCTGCGCTCCGGTATTTTTTTGAAAGGTACTATGGGATGGTGTAGTTCAATTAGAAGGCATCTTCCAGAGTCTTGCAGCCCTCCTCAGAATCGTGGGAATTCATGAAACTAAGAAAAGAGAAAAGAACGGAGGGCGCACCGACCTAGTGTGATACTGCTAAATGAATTTTATTAAAATGTTAAAATCAATCATTATACTCACAATATGGAGTTAAAATCAGGCTTTAAAAGACAGTACAGCAGAAATCCAGCAACATCAGCAAAACACGATAATCGATTGAATCTACAATCGATGTCAGGGCTGACGCGTTTCGGGGGCGTACCCTTTTCTTCAGAGCTTGGTGGTCTGCAGTGCTCCCTCGCCGTGTGGCTTGTAGAAATATATACACATATGCACAATTAAGTGGGCATGTGCTGAAAGGTCAGGGTCATGGGTCACCCCTCCCACAAGAGAGGAGGGGCTCATCCAGGACTCCCTCCCCCCACACACACGTGCACACCTCCCACATGTACGCCCACTTCCCCTCAAACAGCCTAAGTCTCCTGTGAGGGTGGTCTCATCTTTCAAATTTCACCCAGCGGTCTAAAGAGAATAATAATGATAATAATAATAATATGTATAAAAATGTATAAAAGTATGTGTATATATATATATATATATATATATACCGTATTTATCGGGGTATATCGCGCTCCCGCGTATAGCGAGCACCCCTAAATTGGCCCCCATTCCTGTGGAAAAAAGATTTTTGTACTTTCAGTTTTGGTGTCTTGCGCGGCGTCCATCGGCGTCTACGGGTGTCCTCTTCGTCGGGTCCGGCATCCTTCTGCGGCGTCCTCCCCGCTCGATCCTCGTTTTCCCACGCAGAGTTTGAATACTGCGCCTACATATACCGAGCACAGTACACTCGTGTATAGTCGGGCAGGCTCGGCTACTCTCGCGCTCACGTCCTGTACGTCCCGGACGTAATCGCGAGAGGAGCTGAGCCTGCCCGACAGTACACGAGTGTACTGCGCTCGGTATATGCCGGCGCAGTATTCAAAACTCGGCACGGAAAAACGGGTTTCGGCGTATATCGCGCACCCACGATTTGCCCTGATTTTCAAAAGGCAAAAAAGTGCACGGTACGCCGATAAATATATATATATATGTATCTCCAACGATCACCTTTATAGCATTGAGAAAAATAAATCCACTAATGTTGCATGCAATTTTATTTTCCAGCATGATGGAGATATTTCAGCTGTGGGAGTACAGATCATTGAAAAAGTTAATATACCTGAGAGGGGGATGTGTTCCAACTTCTCTGCAAAAGAGAAGCATTTTGGATTTTCCAGTTTAGAACTCGTATGCCTCATGGTTTAAACTTTAAATAGGATATTACCCATTTTTATGATTACATTTGTGCACCATTATATGTTCATAATTATATACATGATATGTGGTCCATTTTTCAATTTTTTTAAATAAAATAAAAACATGTTATACTTACCTGCTCTGTGCAAAAGTATTGTACAAAGCAGCTCATTGCCTCCTCTTATTGGGTCCCCTGCTGGCCCTGTATGCACCACCCCTTCTCATGCAGGCAGACATAATGTTGCATTAAAAACATAAATACAAGTCGTGATGTATTATTGAATGCTAAGCTGCAATAATTTGCGTCTTTTATAAGAAGCTTGTCTTTAACTTTTTATAAATTTAAGGGAATTCTAATTCACAGAGGAACAAAACAAATATGGTAACAATTTCTGACTACATATGGGTATTATTTTTTGTGAACATAGTGTAGTGTGTAGATATGATCCAATGTAGCTCTTAAGGAAGCCACCTACCTATACATAAAAAAAGCATGCAGGCTCTTACTTAGTCACATATCTTTAGGCTGTTACACTGTACTGGTCTGATACCATTGACTGTGTTTTAATTTAAAGGATGGAGGTGGGAAGCTTCGTGGAAAGTACCAGGTCTTGACATCAACTACCACAGTTACCATTAATGTTGAAGATGTACAAGACTCCCCGCCAGTATTTGTTGGTACACCTTATTATGGATATGTCTATGAGGATACCACTCTGGTAAGCAAAATGTTGTTAATTTTGTGTTTATAAAATACTCTGTCAGGTTACACCAGTATATACTCTTATGTTTGTATAACCACATAAGGACTTTTGAGGAATAGAAGAGGAAGGGATCACCACTCCAGGTGGATGTGTGGAAATGGCACTCTCCTCAAGGTGGAAGCAACAGATGCAGGCTAAGCATATAGCAGTTAGAAGAGGGAATGTCTGGAAAGCCGCACTCCAATACAAATGCATTTATTGTACAAAACGACAAAAGTACAAACCACAGCAAGGTACAGCATTAAAAACTGACGCATTTCACACTGTCGACTTGTCAATGTGTCAACTTTTTTTATCCTGTACCTGGCTGTGGTTTGTACTTTTGTAAATTTGCACAATAAAGGCGTTTTTATTGGAGTGTGGCTGTCCAGACCTTCCCTCTTCTAACGACCTTAAGGAATAGACGTAAGAGATACACCTTAAAAAACACAGCAAAGTTTTAACGGCGTATCTTCTATGTCCCACTTCTAGCATCCTGCAGCTGCTGCCCACTGCTAGTTTTGGTAATTTCCAGCTATCTCAAAGACAGCTGGGAATTTCTATGTAATACATAGCAGCAGATTTCAAAATGCAACTGCGCCGCCCCCTGTAAATGACACTTGAAGTCAATGTAATATACTGTAGAGAAATACTATTGAGTAATATACTGTAGAGTAGCAATGTATTGTCATATTGGTTTAATTTAAACATTTTTATAAATTTAAAAAAAAACCAATGGGCCAGATTCACATACACTTAATATTGCGCTGCGTAATCGAAATACTCTATGCTGCCGTATTTTACCAGGCTCTACATCGAAACCTGGTAGATTTTTGCCCGTACGCTACGGCGGCGTAGTCTATTTCTCGCCGCGTAATCGAAATACGCGATTAGGGGGCGTGAAGCATTTAAATTAAGCATGTCCCCGCGGCGATCGAACTGCGCATGCTCCGTTCAGAAATGTCCCGCCGTGCATTGCGCGAAATCACGTCGTTACGTCATTCGTTGTTTGAGTAGCGTCGTTTACGAACATTCCTATTCCCGGACGACTTACGTAAAAAATAATAAAAGACGTCAGAAAACGCAGAAATTCGACGTGGGAACGACGGCCATACTTAACATGGGCTGTCTAATATTAGAGCAGCAAAAAGCTGGTATAGTGTTACGCAAAAAAAAGATGACTAAAGGTGCCATAAGAGATTGCGAATGAAGATCGTAATTTCGGGGATCGCTGGCAAAAGCTCATTTGCATACCCCGACGCGGAAAACGACGGGGAGTCCACCCAGTGGCCGCAATTTTATTGCAGCGTAGATCCGAAGGCGTACGAACACGTGATCCAGTCGAATTAAAGACCGCAGCCGTCTATTCATGGTTTGAGGTTCTCGACTAGCTAAAAAACGCACGTAATTTGAAATTACTCCAGTCTAACACCAGTTAGACAGGCGTAATGGCTCTGTGAATCTGGCCCAATATTTTTTGAATAAAGACTACATAATAAATAAAATAATCTTTGCAAGGCATATTGTCAACATCAATTTTAATATAAATTAAATGTATGTATTATTTGTTATCTTAAATAAATTATTACCAAATGAACAAGCAGTAAATGTAAAAAAAGTTCAAATCCATAAGGGGTATAAAAGGACGAGAACTAAAGTGGCCTTAAAGTGGGGTTCCAACCACAATTAGCATTTTTTAAATGTATGTACTTTCATCATGCGTTTTTATAATATAAATCTGGTCACTTACTATTTTACAATCTGCCGCCGCTCCACATAGTTATTCAAATATCCACACCGTTGTCATTTTGCTTCTGGGCATTGTGAAGCCCACAAGCACTTACTTCCTGCAAGTCTTGGATGGGGAGTGATAACCACTTAAGACCCGGACCAATACGCTGGTAAATGACCCAAGGTGTTTTTGCGATTCGGCACTGCGTCGCTTTAACAGACAATTGCGCGGTCGTGCGACGTGGCTCCCAAACAAAATTTGCGTCCTTTTCTTCCCACAAATAGAGCTTTCTTTTGGTGGTATTTGATCACCTCTGCGATTTTTATTTTTTGCGCTATATACAAAAATAGAGCGACATTTTTGAAAAAAAAACACTATTTTTTACTTTTTGTTAAAAAAAAATCAAATAAACTAAATTTTAGTCAAACATTTAGGCCAAAATTTATTTAGCCACATGTCTTTAGTAAAAAAAAAAAATCGCAATAAAAAAAAATAGCTACCTAGCGGGAACAGCGACACTAATACAGCGATCAGAAAAATGATCGCTTAGTGACGCTGGCAATAGGGAGTGAAAGGGTTAACTAGGGCGGTGATCAGGGGGTTAAAACTTTATTAGGGGGGGGTGGGGGGGCTATCCTGAACCTAACACTAACTGTTTTTTACAGTGCCTGTCACACTGACACTAAATGCAGTGATTAAATCACTGCATTCAGTAACACTGTGACAGGGGGGTGGGGGGGGCGATCACAAGGGGTTAATATGCCTATGTGAGTGTGTGTCAGTGTTGTGTTGGTGCACACTTACTTGTCATGTCTTCTCTCATCAGCAGCGCTGGGAAACAGCGCTGCGATGAGAGAATACATCATTTCCTCCTTCCTGTGTAAACACAGGAGGAGGAAGTGACAGGCTGGGAGCGCGCTCCCATTGGCTGGGAGCGATCGCGGTGGGGGCGGAAAACACGGACATCCGCCCGCAGATCCCGGATCGCTCCCAGAGGTAGGGAGACCCCCGCACGCCGCGGAGGGGGTCCCGATGGGACCCCCGAACCGCACTCAGGCGGGGACGTAAATTTACGCCCTTGTGCCTGTACGAGCCATGTTGTGGCCGTATATGTGCGTGCGGGGGTCTTTAAGTGGTTAATCGGGTAATGCACTGCATTTTGGGAAATGACACCACAAATTTCCCAGGAGCATTAGAGGGAGATGATGTCAGAATCCAAAGTGATTCCAAAGGCAGATTTTGTGGGACCTCATTGCAACAGGCATTGGGATGGAAACTCCACTTTAAGATAAAAATTATGGCATTATTATGTAAAATTAAGAAGCTGTGATAATGGCATTCACTCTTATAATCCCTAAATATGAATAGGCTTTTAACATTTGGTTTGGTTGCCTGTATAAATCACTCTAATGCCTGCCTACATTTGTCAATCTGCACTGAAGAGTAAACTGTAATCCGGAGAATTACAAATAATTGTGCATCTTCTCTCAGTATATTATGTTTTATATACACGTTTAGGGTACTTGTACTACAGATATCTTCCCATCTAAAAACTATCATTCATTCAGTAGTGGAGTTAAACTAAACCTGTGACTGATTTAAAATATTTTACGTTATTTTTTCATTTTTCAGGGAGCGGAAATACTTACAGTAATGGCTTTTGATGGAGATAGAGGAAACCCCAACGCAGTGCAGTATCTTCTTATAGATGGTAAGTGGGTGTTCACTGAGCAGTTGGTTGTTATCATGTCTGTTTTTCCCATAGTTTGCTCTGCAAAAGTTCTCCTGAAATTGTTATTTTTTCTTCTGTCACGCCCATGTGCATTCTGTGACATTATATTCCTTATGTTTTCACTGTCATCAATAAGCAAATGATAACAAGACTAAAAATTCCCAGATACTGCACAAAATGCAGAGTCTAGCAGAATAGGATTACAGGGTGATACAGAAATCCATAACATTATGACCCATTCACAATTACAGCGTTTTAAAATAAACGCATTAATGCATGTTGCATGTTTTTAACAGAGCACTGCAAAGCATGGTAAGCTTTGTGTAATGCTGTGGTACTTTGGGCATTGAGCTCTGCTGTATATTATTCACATTTAATAACACTGCAACATACTCTGCATTGAACATAATTCTTATGGATTGTGGTAACATGTTAACACTCATTGCTACAATGCACACATGTAAATGGTCCCCTATACATTTACTCTCCCAGTCAAATGGTTACATTGTTACATAGTATACTTAAGTAGATATGTGTTGCCATTATGAGGGTAAGCTGAAACAAAAGGTTTACTATAATCATATAAGGGTCTGTAGCAGTGTTTTCTTTGTTTTACACGATTCGCCTGCTGAACAGCCCTTCAGTATTGAGACTGTGATAGTTTGCTGTTTTGCTGTTTTGCTGAATAAAAGTGCAGGACAAATATGCTTGACCTGTGTCCCTGCCGTGTGCATTGTTTACCACTGCCAATACAATTAGGGCCTGTCCCTCTTATGGCCCATACACACGATCCGAATATCGGACGAAAACGATCGTCCGATGATGGATCGTACGATTTTCGGATCGTGTGTACACTACTTTCGACAGCCGATCACGACCGTTCATCCGATTAAATTCGATCGGACAAGCGCGAAAATTTTTCTCGGCCGATGTCCGATCGTCCGATTTTCATTTAGTCAGTACAGCCGTCGTCCGACAATACAATACAAATACATTACAACACGTGACATCACTTCCGATCGTTTTTTTCTATCGTACGAGAATTTTCGTGAGTTTAAAAACCTATTTTATTTTACTCGCGATTATTAAGCGAAAAAAGTCGTACGATCCGTCGGCCGATATTCGGATCGTGTGTATGGGCCATGAGGCCTCGTACACACGACCGAGGAACTTGTCGTTTCAGACACATCGTTTTCCTCGTCGAGTTCCTTGTTAGGCTTGTCGAGGAACTTGAAAAGCTGTCTTTGCGTACACACTGTCAAGACCAAATCTCCTCGTTCTCAAATGCGGTGACTTCACCACATACTACAGAAGGGGAAGTTCAATTCCACTGGCACAACCCTTGGGGCTGCTTTTGCTAATCTTATGTTACTACGTGTTCGGTTAAAGTTTGGTAAGAGACATTTTCACTTTTCAGTCTGTTACAGCGTGACAAATGTGCTATTTCCATTACAAATACTACTTTTACCGAAGGTGCGCGGGTTTCTAAGCATACACACGCTCGGGTTTCTTGTTGAAATTCAGCCTGACGAGGAACACGACAAGCCAATTTGGACTCCCATCGAGGAAAAAGAGAACTTGCTCTCTTATTTGCTTGTCGAGTTCCACGACCGTTTCCTCAATGAAAAACGTACACACGACCGGTTTCCTCAGCAAAAAAGCTCTCCCACCAAGTTTCTTTTTTTTTCTTTCAATAGTTTTTATTGAATTTTAAAAATATTAAGTCATACATGTTACAAAGCATTGTCATAGTATAAGTATATGATGTAACAATAAACAGCGTAAGAAGTATGTGACATTTATAAATTCTGATAAATCAAGTAGTCATATATAAGTAGTAAAACATGGAAAGTATGCAAACAAAACATAAATTAGATAAATATCTATCATGTAGAGAAGTATCAGTATTAGAAATGGTCAGAGTATAATGTTATAATGTTAGCAAATTAAACTTAATCAAAAGAAATCGAATCCAAAGAACACGTGAGAAGTCAGTATCATCCGGATACAAAGTATCATGTAATGAACCAGGACATTGAGAAATGTTGAAAAGGATTCAGTCGAGAGCTACCATACCCCAAGTTCATACCAGTTTTTCCATGGGGCCCAGGAAACATCAGTTTTGTAAAGATTATTCATTGAAATGGCCATCATACGTTCATATGTGAAGTGGAGATTGGTCAAATCAATGGCTTCAATAGTAGAGGGAGGACAAGAGTCCTTCCATTTTCTAGTGATTGACAGCCTTGCGGCTAGAAGTAAATGGTTGATAGAATTCCTGAGATCAACTGGAATGTTATCAATACCCAAGGATAGTAAAGCTAAACCTGGGTTGGGATCTGTCCATGAACCAGTTAAAGCCGAAATTATACCAAATATTTCTGTCCAATATTTAGTAAGCATGGGACAGCTCCATAAAATATGGAGCAAGGTCCCCTTTCTTTCCGCATAGTCTCCAGCATTGGTTAGATTGCTTCCCACCAAGTTTCTTGATGGATTCTGCCGAGAAAACGGTTGTGTGTACGAGGCCTTACAATACTTTATGGACTGACTGTGAATCCAACTTTACAAATGGAACCTAGAACTGCTTGGCCCTTTTGTAAGTGGCAGTCCAAGTCAAGACTAACATTTACAACATTCTCTAGATACAGGTAAGCTTTCGAGAGCTTAGGAATATGGTCCATCATTATTTTGAATGAAGTCAAAGTCCCATGTAAACAACGGTGGACAGCCACATACTGGGGCAGCCCAACGGGTGTGTCAGGCCGTTTACACACGATCAGTCCATCCAATGAGAACAGTCCGAAGGACAGTTTTCTTTGGTTAACTGATGAAGCTGACTGATGGTCTGATGTGCCTACACACCATCGGTTAAAAAAACGATCGTGTTAGAACGCGGTGACGTTTACGTGTTTTAACACAACGACGTGCTGAAAAAAACAAAGTTCAATGCTTCCAAGCATGCGTCGACTTGATTCTGAGGGTAACTTGAATGACACACAGGAGGATGGTTTCCAATATGGTGTAATATACGATGTAATCGTAAGGACGCAGGCCGATATTAGACAGTAGCCAGCAGTAATGAGCGGATAAGGCTCAAAATCAGTAAATCCAGAAGTTCAGACCGTAATAAACCAAGGAAGAAAAAAGGGAGATGAACATAGTGTAATACTGTATAAAATTTACTCAGCAGCAAAAAGTAAAAGTTTACACTCACATTACAGCTGGTGAATCAGCCATATAAAAACATGAGCAGTGGGGTCAGCGGGTCCCAAAAAAAAAACCCACTGCTCATGTTTTTATATGCCTGATTCACCAGCTGTAATGTGAGTGTAAACTTTTACTTTTTGCTGCGTACATTTCCAGCAAGAACTCATCTATGTGGTCTTTTATTAAACTTTCCAGTATCTTCCCGTTTATAGATGTTAAACTAACAGGTCTATAGTTACTTGGTAAATACTTTAGCCCTACGCATAACCAGTGATACCATTACAGTTATTAACGAGTCCCTAAAAATTTGAAACAATGGCTTTTAAATGAAAGAGTTAAATTCTTTTAAGATCCGTGGGTGGATGCTATCTGGTCCAAGTGCTTTATCCACCTTTATTCTGTTTAAATATTTCTAGACCATATCCCTTTTGAGCCATTGTGGATCATTTGGGGCTGTATCAATACTATCCCCATTATGGACATGAGCTCCTCCATGCTCCTTTGTATACACAGAGCTGAAAAAAGTATTTCATATATTAGCCTTCTCTTTGTCCCCAATCACCCACACTAGATTATTTTGTAAAGGGCCTACATGCTCAGATCTGACCCTTTTACTATTAATATATTTGAAGAATATGAGTTATTCTCAAGAAAGAGACTCCTTTTTTTTAATACTGTGATCTGACTTCCTGTTAGAAGGTGGCTTTGCTCATTCTCCATGGCTCCACTGTATGTAGGAACATAAACATCCACTCTTGCTTTTTCCTGAGATGGACTATGGGAAGGGAAAGGGAAGTTAAGGGGAAAAGAAGAGGCTCAGAAGCTCACGGAAGACATTACAAGTAGGCAGAAAAACACAGTAGGAAATAATTTCATGAAAAATTGATTTACAGGGCCATAAGGTAGTGAACGTGTATGGATTATTATTGTTTAGTGCCACTTTAGGAGCTTATTTATCCCTTTGATGACCCGAGGTTGATATTTTTCTGTATTTAATGATTAATTGCTTGGAGGGAAGGTCCTAGAGATAGTCATTGGTAGCAGTATGTCTCCTCACAGGGATTACCACCTCCTCCACACTCTTGGGTGTGTATGTTTAATGCACTACTGTATATTGACAATCTGACACTCCCCAATATGAGCAGGCTTGAGCACCTCAAGTTGCAACTACTTGTTTGTAATGAAGAATATATATCTGGGACTCTGTGGACTTACCAAGATTAAAATACCATGTGAACATGCGCTTCAATCGGACCACTATTGTAACCTCCAGACAAGATAGGATTTCTCCTTTAATTTGGGGCACTCCCCAGCATCGTGGGGATGTTAAAAATCACTTCCATCCAGGGGGCATGGTCGGCGGCAGAGCTTGATGACTGCATTCTAACTGAAGCTACTAAAATTGGACCCAGACGTACCCACAGCCACCTTGGGAACTGAGGAACATGAGGAATTGGGGGAAACAAAAATCCTAGAAGGGAACCCACAAACTGACTGAACTAAACTTCTCGGCTGGGAATCAGAAAAAAATAGATGGTGCTGACTCCTCCACACTAGGGATGAGCTTTGTGTTTGACTTGAACGTATGTTCGACTCGAACATTGCATGTTCGACCGTTCGTCGAAATACGAACAAAACGGGTCGTTCGCACCAAATTTGAGACGCGCCACGGCCCATAATCAACTGCGCATTGCACGCTGATGATTGGCCAAGCATGCACTATGACCCGCATGCTTGGCCAATCACAGCGCGCAAAAAACGGAGAGACATAATTGGCCAAAGCCAGGGTGGCTTTGGCCAATTATGGCTCAGGGCTTTAGCACACACCCCACACTATAAAAGGCCGCCTGCTGGGCGGCCTCATGTAGTGTGTTCCAGCGTTGGTTACAGATCAGACAGAGAGAGAGAGATTGTCTTTTTTTCTAGCTAGATAGAGCAGGCAGGCTAGTCAGTTAAATTTACAGTGTGTAGATGATATATACAGTATATAAATCCCAGGAGTTGTACATATATTTATACACTGTATAGTTTAGTTAGATTACTTCTTCCCAATCTGTCAGGCAGTTGATTGTGCTAGCTGCAGTGTTCTCACGTGTGGTATTGCCCGTGTGCTCAGTGCACCTAAACCAACTTGCTGTATACTGCAAGTTTGCGCAATACTTTGCAACTGAACCCAGTTGGTAGTGCATAGTGCAAGTGTGCTCATTACTTTGCAACTAAACCCACTTGGTGGTGCATAGTGCAAGTGTGCTCATTACTTTGCAACTGAACCCACTTGGTGGTGCATAGTGCAAGTGTGCTCATTACTTTGCAACTGAACCTACTTGGTGGTGCCATAGTGCAAGTGTGCTAATTACTTTGCAACTGAACCCACTTTGTGGTGCATAGTGCAAGTGTGCTCATTACTTTGCAACTAAACCCACTTGGTGGTGCATAGTGCAAGTGTGCTCATTACTTTGCAACTAAACCCACTTGGTGGTGCATAGTGCAGGTGTGCTCATTACTTTGCAACTGAACCCACTTGGTTGTGCAAAGTGCAAGTGTGCTCATTACTTTGCAACTAAACCCACTTGGTGGTGCATAGTGCAAGTGTGCTCATTACTTTGCAACTGAACCCAGTGGGTGGTGCAGAGTGCAAGTGTGCTCATTACTTTGCAACTGAACCCAGTTGGTGGTGCATAGTGCAAGTGTGCTCATTACTTTGCAACTGAACCCACTTGGTGGTGCATAGTGCAAGTGTGCTCATTACTTTGCAACTGAACCCACTTTGTGGTGCATAGTGCAAGTGTGCTCATTACTTTGCAACTGAACCCAGTTGGTGGTGCATAGTGCAAGTGTGCTTATTACTTTGCACCTGAACCCACTTGGTGGTGCATAGTGCAAGTATGCTCATTACTTTGCAACTAAACCCACTTGGTGGTGCATAGTGCAAGTGTGCTCATTACTTTGCAAATTAACCCAGTTGGTGGTGCATAGTGCAGGTGTGCTCATTACTTTGCAACTGAACCCACTTGGTGGTGCATAGTGCAAGTGTGCTAATTACTTTGCAACTGAACCCAGTGGGTGGTGCATAGTGCAAGTGTGCTCATTACTTTGCAACTGAACCCAGTTGGTGGTGCATAGTGCAAGTGTGCTCATTACTTTGCAACTGAACCCAGTTGGTGGTGCATAGTGCAAGTGTGCTCATTACTTTGCAACTGAACCCAGTTGGTGGTGCATAGTGCAAGTGTGCTCATTACTTTGCAACTGAACCCACTTGGTGCATAGTGCAGGTGTGCTCATTACTTTGCAACTGAACCCAGGTGGTGGTGCATAGTGCAAGTGTGCTCATTACTTTGCATCTAAACCCACTTGGTGGTGCATAGTGCAAGTGTGCTCATTACTTTGCAACTGAGCCCAGTTGGTGGTGCATAGTGCAAGTGTGCTCATTACTTTGCAACCTAACCCAGTTGGTGGTGCATAGTGCAAGTGTGCTCATTACTTTGCAACCTAACCCAGTGGGTGGTGCATAGTGCAAGTGTGCTCATTACTTTGCAACTGAACCCAGTTGGTGGTGCATAGTGCAAGTGTGCTCATTACTTTGCAACTTAACCCACTTGGTGGTGCATAGTGCAAGTTTGCTCAGTACGTAACTTGATTTTGGACTTTATGATCAGTGTAGGAGTTTGTGGGTTAGATATGGGGAGAAAGCTTAATAAGTAGTAGAGGCTTGACTGGCATAAGCTTTTTTTGCTTAATTTTGACTTGCAGAAATAATGGAGGCCTTCAGGGAACAGGAGTTCTTCACAGAATTTGTTCAAAGGGGGCCATGGATGGCAACTCCCCTTTTTTCTAGAATTTTTCTTTCCCAAAAAGATAATTTATTCAACCAAGATCTGGCATTGGAATGCCCCCCCACCCCTAAAATAATCAACATATTGTTGCCGCACAGCGCGTGCGCTTTGGGGGGCCAAGCCTGTATGGCCAGGCTCACGGACCGCCACTGGAACATCAATGGCCTCATCAGGCACAAGTGTCATGTAGTTTGTTGAGGGTCTCTTTAGGAAATTGAGCAATATGCAGCAGCAAAGTATTACATGGTTCAGATTCTACTTAACAAACCTACAGTTCTTGTCTTGTTTGCACCTCCTGTATACTGCTGTATACTGCTTTTCAAAGTATATAGGGCCAGAGGGTCTTGTAATGACCTGGGAGAGTGGTGGCGGGGAAACCCATGCTATTTTTTTCAGTGATTTTCATCCATATTGCAGGGACCAAGCATTACATTAAAGCCGCAAGCAGTATTAAATGACTTTTTTCTTATAGTAATCTCATTTTGTGCAGGGATAGTTCTAAACACGTGTCACCTCCCAGGCATACTATAGACACCCAGCAGGTATGATATTTAAAGGAATTTCTCATTATTTTTTTCACTTTAAGCTACCGTTTTTAAAACTTTTTTTTCCATTGATACATGTTCCCTGGGGCAAGACCCGGGTTTTCAAAGACATTTTCCAACAATAACTTGAATATTGGGCTTTAAAATTAACACTTTTGAATTCGAACGTTCGAGTCCTATAGACGTCAATGGGGTTCTAAATGTTCGCATAAACGTTCGGTCCGTTCGAAGGTTCTGGTGCGAACCAAACGCGGGGGTGTTCAGCTCATCCCTACTCCTCACACAAGTGCAACATTGTCACCTTAAGGGGCAATATAACGTGATGTGAGAGAATTCATGCAGAAATCTGAAATTGGAGTTACAATTATTAGGAGAGAGAGTGGAATGTGTTGAAAATAAAACAGGAGACTTTTCTGAGGCACATAATAAATTAGTGAATGCTCACTTTGAACTAGAAGAGGAACTCAAACAACTAAAGTTAAAGGTCCCAGACCAAGAAGACAGGGCTAGACATAATAATATTCAATTCTGTGGCATCCCAGAATTTATGCCAAATGACCTTAGACCTATTGCCATCTACATTGCAACAGGAATTAATAATTGGTAGAGCTCATAGGCTCCCAAAGCCCTCTCATATATCAGAGAGTCTGCCCTGTGATGTGATTGCAAGAATTCACTATTATCACATAAAAGAACAATTAATGCAATGTTCTCATCAAACTCTCCACTCCCAGACCCATATGCAACTATTGTACTTTTCTCAGACCTCTCTCAAGCTACCATAATGGCACACAGGAACCTAAACTCCATCACTAAGATTTTAATCATAAGATCATAAATAAATGGGGATTTCCTACTTAAAGGGGTGGTTCACGCTCCAAAAAATGTTCTAGCATGCCACAGAGCCCACCCACCCGACCGGCAGTATGCCAGTGTTTTTTTTTTTTTCTCTACATATCTTTTTACGGGCTCTCTTCCCCCTCGGCGATCCCACGGAACTGGGCGTTTGACGTCCCTCAGCCCGGCGCATACAGCGCGTCACGAGATGCCGAAGGAACCCGAACGTCGGTGCGCAGGCACCGTTTAGAGCCGCACCGACGTTCGGGTTCCATCAGCATCTCGTGACACGCTGTATGCGCCAGGCTGAGGAGACGCCATTTACAGCCGCCGGATCAGAAGAAAGGACGTAAAAAGGTATCTACAGAAAAAAAAAAAAACACCGGCATACTGCCGGTCGGGTGGGTGGGCTACATGCCCTGCCTGATACCAGTTGAAAACGAATGAATCCTTTGGGTCACTTAAGCCTCTGAAGCTTTCGTGTGTTGCTGGCTCGTTTCGTTTTACATACCCCCTTAGTAACAGTGCAGAAGTAACTGCACCCAACTCTTTTCATTTTATCTGTTATCAGTGATCACCTAACCCCCTTTTTTTTGGAAGCTGCAGGAATACCAAAATCCATATTGACAAAAGATATATTGGTTACTTAAATGAAAATTTTCATTCGTTCATAACCTTTTACCGACATGGCACAACTTAAAATGTTATCGCTTAATGTGAAGTGACTCAACAGCCCTATAAAAGTGAAAACTTCTGGAATGACACACTGAAATTCATCAGCGACATTCAGGAGTCCCATTTCACTAGTGACAACCCTTCTAAATTCTCCCATCACAAATTTGCACATATATTCTTCTCTAACTACTTTAAGAAAAAAAGAGGGTTATTATAATTATAAAAGGCTTGTCGCCAATAATAACACAATATTAACCATTGCTAATTTATATGCTCCTAACAAACAACCTATGCAGTTCTCAAGAACATTGTTAAGAAGATAAGAAGAATGCAAAAGGTAACCTTGTAATCGGCAAGGATTTTAATGCCACAATGGATGCAAATATAAACACCTCTAAAATAATTAATTCTGTAAGAAATGTGTTTGTAATTTTTTTTTTCACAGGCGGACCTTTTTGATCCCTAGAGATGTCTTCACTTGTCTGAAAAAGTGTACATAAGTCCTACACCCGTATTGACTTCTTTATCACGTACATTAGCTCTCAGGAGCAGATGGTTTATCGAGTGAATACTAAAAAACTTTAATTGATATACTAGTTCCTTATATAACAGATGTATTTAATCAAGTAACTAAAAATAACAACTTCCCATAAAGAAATGCTAGAAGCAATCATTATTACGATCCCAAAAACTCTCTAAAATAATTGCTAACCTTTTTCTTAATGTGATACTATGCCTTATAGAGCCTGACCAGGCGGGGTTTATAAAAGGCTGTCAAGGCCCAGATGGTGCCAGACGTATGATCGATCTGAAGAATTATGTTGAAAACAGTCTGATCCCTCTCTACTTCTAGATGCAGAGAAGGCTTTCAATAGGGTTCACTGGGAAATCTTCTCTGAAACCCTATACAGGTTCGGTCTCACAGGCTTTATACATGATATCAATTATAATTGTTCTTATACACAATGCCTTCAACTGAAGTGTTCACCTGGGCTTCACCAGGCTCCATCTCCAAGAGTTTAAAATTACAGTATCAAATGGTACTAGACAGCGGTAAGTAAGCTTGTTTTTTTTCTTTGAATTTATCCTTGGACCTGTTTATACTAGACAGGGATGCCCACGTTCACCTATAATATTCCCTCTAGAACTTGAACCTTTGGCTACAGCCATGAGATCAAAACCTAACATCATAGGCATTAAGATAGGACATAACGAACATACACTGACAATGTAATCTTATCTCCATTTGAACCTGAAACACTCTTTACTTGAGTTACAGCAAGTGTTGGATATCTTTGGTAGAATTTAATATTATAAGATCAACAGTAACAAATGTTTTGCCTTACCAATAAACATACCTACGGGAATGCTTGATAATTTACACATTAGCCACAAGTATAACTTGGATGAACCCTCTGATTCATATCTGGGGATCAAAATTTTCCTTTCCAACATCTTAACTATTTGAAGTACCGGTACATTACCCAAAACTTTTAAACCAAATCCAGGATGATTTTCAAACTATACAAAAGTGTCCAGATTTCCTGGATTGGAAGAATGGCAGCATTTAAAAAGATCACCTTGCCAAAAATTCTTTATTATTTTAGGGCCCTCCCCATTCCAGTATCCTTTAAATTTTTCAAGCAAGTTAATTCTAAAACAAATAACATAATATGGCAGGGAAAAAAAACAAGAATCACATTAGCAATCCTTCTTTTTTTATTTTTTATTGACCTTTTATTTTAAACATAGATGGTTACAATAACATATTAAAAAACATCCTATTCCTTCATCTATACTCTATACATGTATTCCTCTATAAACCCTCCCACAAAGAAAGAAAGAGAAAAAAAACACCCATCCCACCCCCCTCCTCCTTCCCTCCTCGATTCCCTACACCTTCATCCATTCCTCCAGGTTCCCAACTCCCTGAACTCCTGCCATTTCCCCCATATATTCCAGAATATCTCCATTGAGTCTTCTTCTATGACTCTTATCGTTTCAACCCTTGCAACCCAGTCTTTCATACTCGGGACTTCCTGGGACCTCCAGAGACTCTGGATCAGGCTTTTGGCTGCATTTAAAAGGAATTGCACTAAAGTACTCTTATATTGAGGGGCCGTTTTCCTTGTATCATGAAATAGGCAATCCTTAAGGATTCTTCTGAATCGGTTCTCCTGTGATTTGGTAGGTTGCTGCCAAGATTCCCTCCCAATAGGGTTGAATCCTGATGCATTCCTACCAGAGGTGCGCAAAGGTCCCCGAGTGTCACATCCCCTCCAACAAGTTGGGTGTCCCTCTGCCCCGATCCTGTGTGCACTCTGGGGGGTACCATCTCGCTAGGAGTTTGTAACACATTTTGATTGTCTTTGTGTCTCCTTAGGAATAGCACTCCATTCTCAGAATTTCCCTTCTATGTTCTCATCTATGAGCGGGCCTATCTCCTCTTCCCATTTCCCCACGTATGGAGGGAATTCCAGTTCTGTTTCTTTAATTAGTATCCTATAAATTTTGGAGATACTTTGATTTAAACTAAGGGGAGCACAAAAATGTCTCTATTGTCCTTGTGTGTCCTTTTCCCCATAGCGATTGTGGCAGTGATTGTGTAAAATACTGTGGGCCAGATTCACAGAGCCATTACGCCGGCGTTACAGGAGATGCGCGGCGTAAGTCTAAATCTGCGCATGCGTATCGATGCGCCGCATCCCCAAAACGATATACGCATGAAATCTACTTTTTTTGGACGGCGTAATTTCGATAGACCGACGTATCCGTCCGCGCAAAACTGCGCTAGACACACCATTGATTTGCTATTCAAATATGCAAATTAGGGAGTTACGGGGATCCACAAAAGTAAGTTGGTGCAGCGCAGGCTACGCGCTGTGCGCAACAGCTGCACGTCCTGTCTAAAATTAGACCATATAAAAGGTGGAATAAAATTAGACAATCCGTCTACATGTCAGCTAAAGCAACACTGTTAGTGAGGAGCTGAGCAGTCACACTTGCTGGACAACAAACTTTATGCCAAGATGCCAGGGGCATCCTTGCTCATAGGACGGCTATACTTAACATAGGATACTCCACCTAGGGGGCATGTATTTATTTACGCCACGTATCTCTTACGGAAACGTCGGAAAGTCACTGCGTCGCGCCCGAATATGATCGTGAATTGCCGATTCCCGCTGATTAACATATTTTTTCGGCGCCATTTTTAAATTAAAGTTGCGATGCAGTGGCGAAATTCAATTGCGCCGATCGCATCGGAACTCCAACCCGGCGTTTCTTGTTTTCTGGTTACAGAAAACAGAAACGCCGGCTTAAAGTGACAGTTAGGCTGGAGTATCACTGATACTCCAGCCTAACTCTACCTGAATCTGGCCCATAATGTTTGTGGGTTTTAAGTAATTTTCTAGCAAAAAAAACTGTTTTAGTCTTGTAAACACCAAATCTGAAAAACACCCACGGTAGAGAAGTGATTAAAATAGTCCTGGGGTTCTTGTCAGGTCACCTGTAGCCAGATGACAAGTGCACCCCCTTGGAGTCAGGGGTGCACCACAAGGTAGTGAACCCTATAGCAGACTGCTTCGGACAGACCACAGAGTGGATACAGAGGAGAGGTTTTCTGGGGAACAAACAGGGATCCTACAGGAAGCTTGAGCCCAAGATACCCTAGGGCGCGGAGTCTAAGATCCAGCTGGTATTTACCATAGCCTCTAGTGGTGAGGATGGCCTTCAATGCAACTGGATCCAGGTCGCGGCCCCTGGAGTCCCCTAGGTCACACTCCGTAGGGAGAGAGGGGAAGCAGCAACTCAGGACACAAGAGATAGTGAAGAGTAATCTAAGGTCGGGGCAACAAGCAGACGAGGATAACCAAGGGACAGGCCAAGAATCAGGGTCACAGGCAAACATGAGTAGTCGGAGACGAGCCAAAATGGGTACACAGAGAAAAACGTAGCACACGGCAAGCAGGAAAACAATACTAACAAACAACATTGATCAGCAATGCAGACCTGCAGTGCACTGGTTAATATAGAGTTCCTGGAATGGCCTGGGGTGGAGCCATACAGGGAGGAGAGATGATAAAGGCAGCCAGGTGAGAGGACCTGGCCTCTAAGATGAACACATGGAGAGCAAGGTAAGCTGCCAGACATTGCTGCATATCCATGGCGGTATTGTTATTGGGATAATTTTTGGAAAATGTAGGTCAACCTTGGTAGGATATTCATTTTTAAAGCATTATTTTTTCTATCCATGAAAGGGGCTTATGTACCTACGGATGTAGTCAGTTTTATTCCCAGATACCCCAGTCCCCCCTTAATTCAGGTTGGGTCACCCACTGTTCCTCCCTTGGAATAGTGATATTCAAAATCTCATATTTATATTGAAGTTAATTAATTTTCCGTGTATGATTAGCTCATCTAATATAACTGGGATTGTCATTCTAGGGTTAGACATATAGAAAAGCAGGTCATCTGCATATGCAGCTACCTTAAAC
Organism: Rana kukunoris; assembly: GCA_029574335.1. Taxonomy (NCBI): domain Eukaryota; kingdom Metazoa; phylum Chordata; class Amphibia; order Anura; family Ranidae; genus Rana; species Rana kukunoris. The sequence continues at coordinate 152,575,596 of CM056056.1, forward strand.
TCCATTTCCCCTACTCTTACCCCTGCAATATCTGGGTTTTTACCCCCCTATAAACTTTCTAAAATCTTCCCTTCTTCCTCTCCTATCTATTGGAGATGCAGGGATCAAATAGGAACATTACATCATACACTTTGGAACTGCAAAACCCTCTCCAGCTTCTGGAGGGCTGTATCGCATCCCGTACGGGTAATCTATTTCCTCTTAACCCTGCAACAGCTGTACTAAGTTTAATCCTTGATATATACTCATTAAACTACATTACTATTGTGGCCAACATATTAATAGCAGCAAGGAAATCCAATAGTGCTCCCAATCTATCTGATGTGGTATTAGGAATAAACACACAGGCCCACTATGAACTAATGTTAGCATACAAAAACTTTAACATTGCAAAAATTTAAAAGAATTTGGCAAGCCTGGTTGATACATCCTAAAGCTTCAGAATATCTGAAGGACTTTAATAACCATTGAGATTCCTCTCTTTACATGTTGAATTATAAAGTGACTTCCATATACCTTCTCTTTGGCTTTCCCCCTCCCTTCAAGTTAGGAACATTCCTTGTTGACCATATGGTCCCAATGGGGTCGATATGCAAATGACACCAAGCTATGTAGTGGAATAACGTCCTTACAGGATGTCGCCAATTTACAAGCCGACCTCAATGCTCTGTCTAGTTGGGCGACTAAGTGGCAGATGAGGTTTAATGTTGATAAATGTAAAGTTATGCACTTGGGGGCTAAGAATATGCATGCATCATACATACTAGAAAGAGTAGAACCGGGGGGATCCGTAGTGGAGAAGGATCTGGGGGTTTTGGTAGATCATAAGCTCAAGCTGCGGTTTCCAAAGCAAGCAAAGTCCTTTCTTGTATTAAGAGAGGTATGGACTCCAGAGAGAGATATATAATTTTGCCCCTGTACAAATCATTAGTAAGACCTCATCTGGAATATGCAGTTCAATTTTGGGCTCCAGTTCTCAAGAAGGATATTGGGGAAATAGAGAAATTGCAGAGAAGAGCAACCAAACTGATACAAGGCATGAAGGAGCTCAGCTATGAGGAAAGATTAGAAGAACTGAATTTATTCACTCTTGAGAAGAGGAGATTGGGGGGCATATAATCAACATGTACAAATATATAAGGGGTCCATATAGTGAACTTGGTGTTGAATTATTCACTTTACGGTCAACCCTGAGGACAAGGGGGACACTCTTTACATCTAGAGGAAAAGAGATTTCACCTCTAAATATGGAAAGGTTTCTTCACAGTAAGAGCTGTGAAAATGTGGAACAGACTCCCTCCAGAGGTGGTTCTGGCCAGCTCAGTAAAGTGCTTTAAAGCGGTATTTCACCCTAAACATAAGATCTCCCATGCGATCCAGCATACTGGCGTCAGCGCCAGTATGCTGGTTTTTTTTTTTTTTAATAGCACACTTACTGTATTATTGTAGAATTCCTTTTCTGTCCCCCGTGGTGGACGGCGCCAGTATAGCGCGTCACATCTTCCTAAAATACCGATATGGACTCGGGTAATCTCGGCGAAAATGCGGCGCCTGCGCACAGACCTAGGAGCTGACTGCGCAGGCGCCGTATTTCTCCGAGTCCTACGGCTATGGCGCGTCACGCCCTCCGAAATAGGACTCGGAGAAATACGGCGCCTGCGCAGTCAGCTCCTAGGTCTGTGCGCAGGCGCCGCATTTTCGCCGAGATTACCCGAGTCCATATCGGGTATTTTAGGAAGATGTGACGCGCTATACTACAGCCGTCCACCGCGGGGGACAGAAAAGGAATTCTACAATAATACAGTAAGTGTGCTATTAAAAAAAAAAAAAAACAGCATACTGGCGCTGACGCCAGTATGCTGGATCGCATGGGAGATCTTATATTTAGGGTGAACCTCCGCTTTAAGAAAGACCTGGATTCTTTCCTAAATGTACATAATAATAAAACTGGGTACTAACATTTATAGGTAAAGTTGTTCCTGGGAATATCTGATTGCCTTATGGGGGATCAGGAAGGAATTTTTTCCCCTGCTGTAGCAAATTGGATCATGCTTTGCTGGTTTTTTTTTGCCTTCCTCTGGATCAACTGTGGGTAGAGAATTGGGTATATGTGAATGTACGATATTATTATTGTTTTATTTCTTGTGGTTGAACTTGATGGGCTTGTCTTTTTTCAACCTGACTATGTAACTATGTAACTGATGGGGTATGTAGTTCTTACAACTGTATTGCAACTCATTGACTATGCTTAATTGTCGATTGGATTGGATCCGGTTTATATGTATTTTTCCTTTCTGTGTCTATATGTAAATGTACCAAGAAGCATTTGTAATGTATCTGAGAAACTAATACAAATTAAAAGAAGACCAGAACTTCTTAGACACCCTGGTTCCACATTTAGTTAAAGTATTCAATACAGTGGGATCCTCTGGTGTATTACCAGCATAAGTTAATGGAGCTCTAGTAGTCACGTTGCCTAAACCAGGGAAGGATCCCACAAAACTTTAGACCAATATCTCTCCTTAAGGTTTACACAAAGCTTATTGCTAACAGAGTGGCTGAAGTAACACCACCCTCAATTGTCTCTGATTAAGTAGGATTTGTAGAAGGACATTAAACACCTGATGGCACCATGCTCACAAACTGCCTACTGCCTTTATAGCTCTAGACACTGAAAAGGCTTTCAACAGGGTACATTGGAGATATTTACAAGCTACCCTAACAAAATTTGCTTTTGCAGGTTTTATCCTCTCCATTTTAGCATTAAATACAAACCCATCTGCACAAGTTTTTACCTCCTCTGTACTCTCCGATGCCTTTAACATCACCAATGGCACAAGGCAGGGTTGCCCCTTTTCGCCCTTGATATTTACATTAGTTATGGAACCCTTTGCAGCTGCCATCAGGAGCTCACCGACTATAAAAGGCATTTCAGTAGCTGGCAAATGCCATAAAATAGTATTCAGACAACATTATATTGACACTTTCAGATGTGGATTCTTCCTTACCTGAGGTATGCACAATGATTTTTAACTTTCAGCGCCATATCTTACTATAAAATTAACGTATCCAAATGCCAGGTCCTTACAAAAAATACATTTTTGTCACAAAATACGGCCAAAAATTAAATCTTTATTTCCTTGCAATCTAGCTACTTCTACGATGCCAATCATAAAAAGTTACTACATACAGTTCAGACTTACATCTGGCCAAATTTGAAATCTCTTGGGTGGGAAGGATAGCAGCTTTTAAAATGGTTATTTTACCAAAAATTCTTTATATCTTCAGGACTGTACCAATACCCTTACCAGCCCTTTTCTTTAATAAACTTGATACCTCACTTTGGTCCTTTATTTGGAAGGGGACTAGAGCAAGAATAGCCTTCTCTACCCTCATAAGGCATAGATCGAATGGAGTCATGGGAGTCCCAGTAATTAAAGATTTTTACAGAGCGATTCTTTTAGACCAACTTAAATCGTGGTTTGACCCGTCTCCAGTAAAGCAATGGGCACTATTAAAACACAGAATAGAGAAAATACTGTGCATACCATATACAAATCAAAATGAAGCTGCAACTCAAAAATGTCATACAACATAAAAATACATTAAAAAAAAAGAGGGAGTCGCGCTGTGATTGAAAAGAAAGTGCCTCATGAAATATACATATGGATTATGTTAAGACACATCAAATGTGTGGAATGGCATAAAAGCGAAACAAAAAAACACATAAAAATCAATTGAAGTGAGTAATATAAAACATAAGTAGTACAGTCCAAACAGAAAATCGTGATAGAGTTGCCAGAAGTGTAGTTGATCCACAGGACGGGTTCACACCTATGAAAATTGAATGCGCTTTTCCCCGCATTCAATTTGCATAGCAGGAGAATGTGTCCGGCTCTCTGTGGAGCAGGTTCACATATCTCCGCATATCTCACATATCTCCGCAGCGGGTCCGGTGCCGTGTGCTGGAAAAATGTATGCCTTTTTTGGTGCATTTCAGGTTGAATTTCAGCCCAAAATTCGGGCTGAAATTGGACCTGAACTGGTGAACCAGCACACACTGGACCCTTGATGTGCGCTGCATCCTGTGACAGTGTGAACCCGGCCTAAGTGTTGGAGGGCTTTGTACAGCAAATGTCCAAGCTACTACTTTAACTCAGGTCAATTTTTTTTGTTTATAAACGTTTTTTATTATGGATAAGGTCATAGTATAAGCTTTTAACAGTGATAGAAGATGAATAAGTGAGAGAGTCATTTACATTTTACATTATATCCAAGACATATCATATGAGAAAATATATATATATATATATATATATATATATATATATATATATATATATATTAGATTTATAAATCTATATAATATTTGTGAGAAAAGATCTGTGGGTGTGCTTAATTAGAATAACAGTAGTGGACATTACACCAGTAATGGGTTTTCCCATAAAGACAATTTTTTTGGTATATATGCATGGTGTCATATAACGTGTGGTGTATTCTTTCTGATAGTTTGATGTTTTGATGCCATACGGTTAAGAAGCTGAGGCCATGGTATGTTGGATGAACGCCATTTGAAAGCTATGGCCCAGTGGATAGAGCTAAAGAGAGTGTGGATTAGTCTAGAACTGGCTATTGGTAAGTCTTGTATGGAGGAGAATAGAAGGCACATTTGGGGTGTGCATTGTGCCAGATGTATTTTAGGTGGGAACCAAATATATGAAATTGTGTCCCATGTGTAGGGCAACCCCTGAAACAGAGTGGGGAAGTTGATGGGTAAAATTAGTTAAGTTTGGCAGGGGTGAGATACCTCCTGTAAAGCAGTTTAGTGGCAGATTCTCTGATGGTGGTAGTTTTGGTACATTTGGGTTTTCAAATATGGTATCCCATTGCTCAGGGGAGACTGAAACGTTTAAGTCTGATTCCCATTGTAGCATGGGGTGTGTTTTTTCAGGCATATTGAACTCGTTTAGATTTTTATAAATTTTTGAGATTATTCCTGTGTCCCAAGGGGAGGAAATACAAATCTGTTTAAATTGTGAGAAGGGGATACTTGGAGTGAGCAAATAGTATTTTTGGTAGAAGTGCTTTATCTTTTTTATAATTTTCATGTTCTGTAGGTGCAAGGTCATATTTTGTCATATTTTGTTTGTAGTTCAGTGAAAGAATAAAATGTATTGTTATGGGTGAGTGATTTTAGATTTGTTAGATTATGCAGTTTCCATATTGCTAATGAGTTTAGGTTATTATCAAAGGAAGTGAAGTGAGGGGCTCCTAGGAATGATGCTAGTGGAGGGACATCTGAAGACATGTTGAATTTGGTGTCTGTTCCACAGTTGTAGGGAATGTGTTACAATTATATTATATCTTATTTTCTGTGGTAAAATAGATTTAGACCAGAGTAGTCCTTGTAGGTGGTAAGGGAGGACTGATTGTTCTTTGAACTGGAGCCAGGGGATTTGGGAGGCTGGGGCATACCATTGTGCAAGATGGGTGAGTCTGGCTGACAGATAATATAGCCATATATTTGGGATATTTAGACCTCCTTTTAGTTGGTGCCTAAACATTAGGGAGTAGCTAAACCTTGGTTTTTTGTTTTGCCAAATTAATTTATTGATTTCTCTTTGGAGTGAATCTAACGTGTTTTTGGGCAATGTAAGAGGAAGGGCTCTAAAAAAAAAGAATAAAAGTTTGGGTAGTATAACCATTTTCATGGCCACTATTCTACCCGAGAATGATATTTGGTATGAAGACCATAGTTTCATTATACTTTTGATGTTATTAAATATTGGTGGGTAATTTGCATGGAATAGTGTTTTGTATGAGGGAGTGATATGTATTGCTAGGTATCTAAATTAATCCTTACAAATTTACACTTAAGCCAGTCAGATCATGAAAAATGTCTAGTGTTTTGGTCAGATTTGGTAAGTAGATGAGGGGATCTGTTAAAAAGAGAAGGACGCTATCCGTGTAGAGGCTTAGTTTGAATTCTTTGGACCCTTTAGTGTATCCTTTGATATCTATGTTGTTTCTAATCGCATAGGCAAGGGGCTCTATTGCCAGGGCAAAAAGGAGTGGGGAAAGTGGGCATCCCTGCCTGGTGCCCTTGCTCAGAGGGAAAAAGTCAGAATTGTTGCAGGGGAGTTTGATATTGATGTTTGGGGGTTACGGTAGAGAGCTTTGAATCCATGTAAGAATTTGCTGTTTATGCCGTATCTAGGGAGTAATGTGTCTAAGTATGCCCAGCTAACGCTGTCGAAGGCTTTGTGGAAATCGAGACTGAGTAGGAGTGTAGATTTAGAGTGGAGGTTGGAGTCTTGAATGATGTTTGTAGTCAGTCTTATGTTATCTGTCTGTTCGGGATGAATCCTGTTTTATCTGGATTTATTAAAGGGGAAATAACTGCAGCTAATCTGTCAGCTAGCAATCGGCCAAATATTTTCAGATCATTATCTATGACTAAAATTGGGCGATAATTTTGTGGGATGGAATGATCTTTATTTGGTTTGGAAAAAAGGGACATGTTTGCTAGGAGCATTTCTGATGAGAATTGGTTTCCATGTAGAATGTTTTTATTTTTTTATAATAGGGTGTGGAGTAGGGATGAGCCAAACATACCCGCGTTCGGTTCGCACCAGAACCGTCGAACAGACCGACCGTTTGCGCGAACATTTAGAACCCCATTGAAGTCTATGGGACTCGAACGTTCGAATTCAAAAACTCTAATTTTAAAGACCAATATTCAAGTTATTGTTGGAAAACATCTTTGAGAACCTGGTCTTGCCTCAGGGAACATGTATCAATGGAAAAAGTTTAAAAAACGGTCGTTTTTTCAGGAGCAGGACTCCTGAAAAAGTGACCGTTTTTAAAAATGTTTTCCATTGATACATGTTCCCTCGGGCAAGACTCGGGTTCTCAAAGACGTTTTCACAGGCAAGCTATAGACACCCAGCAGGTATAATATTTAAAGGACTTTTTTTTTTTAAGCATCATTAAAATCATTGCTTCAGGAGCAGTGATTTTAATAATGTTTAAATAAAAAAAAAAAAATGAAAAATTCCTTTAAATATTGTACCTGCAGTGCTGGGTGTCTATAGTTTGCCTGTGAAAACATCTTGCCCAAGGGAACATGTATCAATGGAAAAAAGTTTTAAAGTCCTGAAAAAACGACCGTTTTTTTTAAAACTTTTTTTCCATTGATACATGTTCCCTCGGGCAAGACCCGTTTTCTCAAAGACGTTTTTACAGGCAAACTATAGACACCCAGCAGGTACAATATTTAAAGGAATCTTTCATTTTTTTTTTATTTAACCACTTCAATACCGCTTCACGTCCAAAGACGTGAACAGCGCGGACCTGAGGCGCCGGGGTCACGTCTTTGGACGTGATTTGCTTGTAATTCCCCGCGCGCGCCACAGGGTGGCGCGCGGCGGGGAAAAACAGTCCCGACGCATCACCGAGGATCCGATGCGTGTACCCGGCGGCCGCGATGTCCGTCAGGTACACGCGATCGTCGGTGAGACAGCAGGGACGTGGAACTCTGAGTGTAAACACAGAGCTTCACGTCCTGTCAGTGAGGTGACAGATGCTGTTTCTCTTGTACATAGGGAGACAGCATCGGTCACCTCCCCCAGTCACCCCCCTCCCCCCATACAGTTAGAACACACCCAGGCAATACATTTAACCCCTTCCTCACCCCCTAGTGTTAACCCCTTCAATGCCAGTCACATTTATACAGTAATTAGTGCATTTTTATAGCACTGGTCGCTGTATAAATGTGAATGGCGCCAAAAATGTGTCAAAAGTGTCCGATGTGTCCGTCGCAATATCGCAGTCCCAATAAAAATCGCAGATCGCCGCCATTACTAGTAAAAAAATAAAAAAAATAAAAAAATCATAATTATGTCCCCTATTTTGTAGGTGCTATAACTTTTGCGCAAAGCAGTCACTTATTGTGATTTTTTTTTTTTTTTACAAAAATACGTAGAAGAATACGTATCGGCCTTAACTGAGAAAAAAAAAAAAAAAAAAAAAAAAAAAAAAATGGGATATTTATTATAATGAATGAATGAATGAAGAACTTGTATAGCGCAGCACATGCGAAGTAAATCGCCTCTGGGCGCTTGTTGTTCCTGTCTCCTTTGAGATCAAAAGAGATGCGTCTTAATCTTTCTTCTGAAGACCAAGTAGTTCTCCTCCAGTCTAATGCTGACTGGTAAGGCGTTCCATAGTCTGGGACCTTGGACAGCGAATCTCCTGTCTCCTTTGGACTTGTATCTGGCTTTCGGTATTTGAAGCCGATTTTGATTGTTGGATCGTAGAATACGATTGGGATTGTACATTTTTAATTTTTCGCATAGATAATGGGGAGCATTCCCATGGATACATCTATGCGTTAGACAGAGTGCTTTAAAAGTGATTCTGTCATTGACTGGTAGCCAGTGAAGGGATCTCAACGAAGGTGAGATTGATTCCCAGGGTTTTTTCCCAGTCACAAGTCTGGCGGCCGTATTTTGAACGACTTGAAGACGAGCGATTTGGTACTTGGGGAGTCCGAGGTAAAGGGCATTTGCATAGTCCAATCTGGAGTTTACAATTGCTCCCACCACGACCGCTATGTCCTTCTTCGGAATAAAAGGCGTGAGTCTGCGTAGTAGGCGCAGCAGATAGTGAGATCCGCTGACTACTGCCCCTATTTGTGCGTTCATTGTCATGTCGGAGTCAAAGATGACCCCAAGACTTTTGACTTTGGCGCTAGGGGTGATGACTTTGCCCAGAATGGGCGGGGGGATCCAGGTTGTTATCGGTTGATTCCTACGCTTGGCGTGAAACAGAAGAAGTTCTGTTTTCGCTCCGTTGAGTTTGAGATAACTCTTTGTCATCCAATCCTCTATCAAAGAGAGGCATGTCTCTAGATCGAGGTGGTGATCCTTTTTATTGCTAATGCGGAAGTACAGTTGCGTGTCGTCTGCGTAAGAGTGATATAGCAGTTTTTGGCTGCTGATGATTTCAAAAAGAGGACGCAGATAGATGTTGAATAACATCGGCGACAGGGGAGATCCCTGAGGGACCCCGCACGATAATGTGCGTTGTTCCGAAGTGAATGATCCTAGCTTGACTATTTGCGATCGGTTTTCCAAAAAAGAGGAGAACCAAGATAGATCGCTTTCTGCGACTTTGGCTATTTTAGCCAGCCGAGTCAACAACAGCTTGTGATCAACTGTATCAAAGTCTGCGCTTAGGTCCAGCAGAACCAGAAGAGAAGATTCTCCTTCGTCTGCGGCCTCAAGAACGTCGTCCCATATCTTAAGCAATGCTGTTTCCGTCCCGTGTCCGGGACGGAATCCTGATTGCAATGGGTCTAGTAAATTGTGGGTATCTAGATGCTGTTGCAGCTGCTGTACCACTGCTTTCTCCATTATCTTGGAGAGAACATTTAGGCCTGTTATGGGGCGCCAGTTGAGTGGATCCTTAGGATCCAGGGTGGCTTTCTTCAAGATGGGTTGAATGAAGCCCTCCTTCAGCTGGGAGGGCATTATGCCCTCCCTGAAGGATTGGTTAATAAGCTGCGTGACAGGAGGTGCCAGGATGTCGGCGCATTCCTTCAGCAGTTTAGTGGGGATAATATCATTTGGCGCCGTGCTGTTGCGCAGAGTGCCGATGATATTTTTAGTGGTCTGAATGGAGATGGGTTCCAGCGTGAACTCACCAAACTGTGGTGAATTGTTGCCGGTGCTGTGTAAATGACTACGGGGGGAGCTGGGAAGGCAATTGTTCCGCTGAATGCTTTGCCAGATTGCCTCAATTTTGTTAATGAAGCAATCCGATAACTCATCGCAAAATTCTTGTGTATCCGAGTTGGGGGCTTCAAGACATCCTGGATTCATGGTCTGAGTGACCAGCTTGAAGAGTTCGTGGGGGCGATTTAGGGCACCGTTGATAGCCTCAGAAAAATAGTTTTTCTTGGCTTCGAAGATTTGCTTGTAGTATTTTCTGGTTATTGCCTTGTAAATCGCGAGATTCTCATCTGAGGAGCTTCTCTTCCAGGCTGCTTCTGCCCTTCTGCGCTCTTGCTTCAGTAACGCCAGCTGGTTGTTGAACCAGCCGGAGTTATTTTTCCTGATCTGGGTCTTTCGTTTCGGCGCTATCAAGTCAGCTGACTGCAATAGTGCTGTGTTTATGGCCTCTAGTGTTTCTTCCGCTGTTTGGTGCGGCTGAATTGTGTTTATTTTTTCCCCTAACGTGGTTTTGAAGAGTTCCGAGTGGAGCTTCTTCTGACATCTGGTCCAGTGTGTTGTCACTGGATTTGATGTTTTTGTTAAGGGGGGGAATTCGGAAATAATGAATTTAATTGCATGGTGATCTGTCCATGGCAATGGTTCATTTTCCAAGATTTTTATTTCCAGATCTTGTCTGAAAATAAGATCGAGCGTATGACCTGAAGCATGTGTGGGCCCACATACTAATTGCTGAAGCCCTAATCCTTCCAGGTGGGCGATGCAGGCGTCGGCAATGGGGTCTTGCGGGGAGTTGGCCCAAAGGTTGAAGTCCCCGAGCAGCAAAAGGTGTTTGCTATTCAGGGTATAGGTGGAGACAAAGTCCGTCAAAGATGGGAGCAGCTGCGACTTGGGGCCAGGTGGCCTGTAGCAGAGTAGAATCCGGACGGTCTTCTGGCCGTTTACTTGCAGTTGAAGAGTAAGGGTTTCCATGAACGGAAGAGGGTTTTGGAGGCTTGGTTTTGTGATCGCAAGACGCGTCTTATGGATCAGCGCCAGTCCTCCACCTCTTTGCCCTATTCTGTTTTCCGTAATAATACGGTAGTTTTCTGGCACCAATTCTCCTAGAATGGTGTTACAGTCGGCTGTGAGCCAGCTCTCTGTAATAAAAAGGCAGTCTAGGTCGTGTTGTAGAATGAAATCATGGATTTCAAGTCGGTGCTTTACTGCCGATCTTGTGTTGATCAGAGCACATGAAATGTGCTTAGGTTGGGGTAAACGGCTAAAAATTTTGACGGTCGATCGTCGATCGATCCTCAAAAGGTGCTCAATTCTTAGGGTCTTTTTGGTGATGGCTGGCAGTATTGCGGCGAAACGCCTCAAATTCCAAATGGTTTCTGCGGAGTACCGCAGATTAGCCATGGTCGCCATTCACCGGGGAGAAAAGTCGTTCCTTTTGGTGGCGATGATCAGCTGGTGGTGGGGAGAGGAATCCTTGAATCCTCTCTCCCAGCTATTTTTTATTTGGTCCAGAGGAAGGCAAAAAAACACCCTGGCCCAGCTAAGCCAATGTGCTGGGCAGGGAGAAAAAATTCCTTCCTGATCCCTAAGAGGCGATCGGCACAAACCCTGGATCAAATGCAGATACGATTGTGAGGGGCTAGGGTGAAAGGTATTGCTAAAGCTGGGAAAGGGGAGGTGTATCAAGATGGCCGCCGACAGAGGCCCCAGGCTGGGGAGCTAACCCTGGCTAGAGACAGCCAGAGAGGGCTGGTTGGGTGAATCGGGGATGGCTGGGGTCTTCCAGGGGTGAGGGGGGGTATGCAGGGTGAATCTGGGGGTGATCCCGAGCGATGTTGCGGTGCGCCGGTAGGCCGCGGTTGAAGCCGCGGACTTTCCTGAGCCGTGGAAGCCGCGAACCTAGCATAGGCTGGCGCGGACCGCCGAAAAGGACAGAAATTTGCTGCGGGGGAGGGGTGGCGAGGGGGGGTGCCTCGGTTGTGGTCTGTGGTGAGGGTGGGCTGATTCCTGGCTAAAAACAAGCTGCAGCTTGTCCTGAAAAGGACGGCCGCCCTTGATTCCAGGGGGGGGGGGGCAGGTTTTACCTGCCAGATGGAGTCCAGAGTAGGTTTGATGGAGAGAGGCTGGAGGAGGCCCGGAGGAGGCTGAAGGAGATCCGGATGCAGGTAGGTGGTACAGTAGGAGCTGAGGCTGGATGGACTGGGGGAGACCCTGCCTGCCTGCTGCCTACGCCTGCCTGGAGCTAAAGCAGCACGCTCCTACTCCTAGGAGCGAGTGCCGATGGGGGCTCCTGCTGCTACTCCGCTGCCTAACTAACTGACTGTAGCAACAAGTAAAAAATATATATATTTTTAAATTGTCGCTCTTTTTTTCATTATAACGCAAAAAATAAAAACCGCACGGGCGATCAAATACCACCAAAAGAAAGCTCTATTTGTGGGGAAATAAGGGACGCCAATTTTGTTTGGGTGCCACGTCGCACGACCGCGCAATTGTCAGTTAAAGCGACGCAGTGCCGGAAGCTGAAATTTCGCCTGGGCACGAAGGGGGTTTATGTGCCCAGTAAGCAAGTGGTTAAACATCATTAAAATCACTGCTCCAGGAGCAGTGATTTTAATGATGCTTAAATTAAAAAAAATTAAAATAAAATTCTAATAAATATTGTACCTGCTGGGTGTCTATACGTGTGATAACGTCTTTAAATAGCACAATCGCCTGCCTGCCAGTAAATTAGGAAGAACTGATCTATCTAAGCTATACAGTGTATAAATATATGTACAACTCCTAGGGATGTATATATATTCTCTACACACTGTAAATTAAGCTAAACTGACTAGCCTGCCTGCCTGCTCTATCTAGCTATATAAAAAGACAATCTCTCTGTCTCTCTGACTGCTCTCATTAACAAGCCGAAACACACTACACGCCCAGCAGGCGGCCTTATATAGTGTGGCGCGTGTGCTAAAGCCCTGAGCCATAATTGGCCAAAGCCACCCAGGCTTTGGCCAATTATGGCTCTTCGTTTTTTGCACGCTGTGATTGGCCAAGCATGCAGGACATACAGCATGCTTGGCCAATCATCAGCGCGCAATGCCGCAGTGAATTATGGGCCGTTTTGTGTCACTCGAATTTGGCGCGAACGACCGCTTTTGTTCGAATTTCGTTGAACGTACGAACAGACAATGTGCGAGTTGAACATACGTTCGAATCGAACGCGAAGCTCATCCCTAGTGTGGAGTATCCGTCAGGGCCTGTAGCTGTAGAGGTTTTCAATGAGCTTATTATTCTATTAATTTTGTGTCTCTATTTGTTCGTTAGAGTGGGTAGTGTAATATCATTACTCAGGTCTGTTTTTGACTAACAGGATGGCCCATAATAGGTTACCCATAACAAATAGTTATAATTGGTACATTTTTAGTGTTCTGCTAGCAATCAGACTTTTTACACAGCAACTAGCTGCCAGGAAGTGTCCTGAACATCAGTCAACTTGCATATATAAAGGCATTTGCAAAGCTGAGACTAATTGCAGGGTCTGGCTAGGAATAGAGGCTTAATCCCGCTCAAAGCTCTATAAAATCTTTGGGCTCCTAAACAGAATTTACTAATCTGAGAAAACAAAAATGTTTGTCTTCCCCACATCAGTCATAAACACTGGAGCTTCTCACCATGAGTGAGAAACCTAGGTCTACAATCCTACCACATAATGATTAACAATATATATAGTTATATATATGTACCGGTGACTGCACATTTAATTTCCTGTACCAGCATCATTGGGACAGGAAGTGATGGAAAACTGGCAGGAATTTTAACTCTTCCCTATTTTTAAATCTACATCCACTCTACAGTTTATGCTTGACTGTTACACTTTTTTTTACAGGAGATGACGGAGCTTTTGGTATAAACAGCATTACTGGAGCTGTTACCGTGATTAAAAATCCTGATGAACTAAAGAAAGAAGTCTATGAGCTGAAGATAAAGGTAGGCATGTGTTTTTTTCTTCTTTGCACACTGTCGATGATTAACAAAAACATTTTGATAGCATATGATTTATTTCCCATCTAATACCTCAAACCCAGACTGTTATTTCTAACATACAGTGCCTTGCGAAAGTATTCGGCCCCCTTGAACTTTGTAACCTTTTGCCACATTTCAGGCTTCAAACATAAAGATCTAAAACTGTAATTTTTTGTAAATAATCCACAACAAGTTGGACACAATCATGAAGTGGAACAAAATTTATTGGATATTTCAAACTTTGTTAACAAATAAAAAACTGAAAAATTGGGCGTGCAAAATTATTCAGCCCCTTTACTTTCAGTGCGGCAAACTCTCTCCAGAAGTTCAGTGAGGATCTCTGAATGATCCAATGTTGACCTAAATGACTAATGATGATAAATAGAATCCACCTGTGTGTAATCAAGTCTCCGTATAAATGCACCTGCACTGTGATAGTCTCAGAGGTCTGTTTAAAGCGCAGAGAGCATCATGAAGAACAAGGAACACACCAGGCAGGTCCGAGATACTGTTGTGGAGAAGTTTAAAGACGGATTTGGATACAAAAAGATTTCCCAAGCTTTAAACATCCCAAGGAGCACTGTGCAAGCGATAATATTGAAATGGAAGGAGTATCAGACCACTGCAAATCTACGAAGACCTGGCCGTCCCTCTGAACTTTCAGCTCATACAAGGAGAAGAATGATCAGAGATGCAGCCAAGAGGCCCATGATCACTCTGGATGAACTGCAGAGATCTACAGCTGAGGTGGGAGACTCTGTCCATAGGACAACAATCGGTCGTATATTGCACAAATCTGGCCTTTATGGAAGAGTGGCAAGAAGAAAGACATTTCTTAAAGATATCCATAAAAAGTGTTGTTTAAAGTTTGCCACAAGCCACCTGGGAGACACACCAAACATGTGGAAGAAGGTGCTCTGGTCAGATTAAACCAAAATCGAACTTTTTAGCAACAATGCAAAACCTTATGTTTGGCGTAAAAGAAACACAGCTCATCACCCTGAACACACCATCCCCACTGTGAAACATGGTGGTGGCAGCATCATGGTTTGGGCCTGCTTTTCTTCAGCAGGGACAGGGAAGATGGTTAAAATTGATGGGAAGATGGATGGAGCCAAATACAGGACCATTCTGGAAAAAAACCTGATGGAGTCTGCAAAAGACCTGAGACTGGGACGGAGATTTGTCTTCCAACAAGACAATGATCCAAAACATAAAGCAAAATCTACAATGGAATGGTTCACAAATAAACGTATCCAGGTGTTAGAATGGCCAAGTCAAAGTCCAGACCCGAATCCAATCGAGAATCTGTGGAAATAACTGAAAACTGCTGTTCACAAACGCTCTCCATTCAACCTCACTGAGCTCGAGTTGTTTTGCAAGGAGGAATGGGCAAAAATGTCAGTCTTTCGATGTGCAAAACTGATAGAGACATACCCCAAGCGACTTACAGCTGTAATCGCAGCAAAAGTTGGCGCTACAAAGTATTAACTTAAGGGGGCTGAATAATTTTGCACGCCCAATTTTTCAGTTTTTTATTTGTTAAAAAAAAGTTTGAAATATCCAATAAATTTCGTTCCACTTCATGATTGTGTCCCACTTGTTGTTGATTCTTCACAAAAAAAATACAGTTTTATATCTTTATGTTTGAAGCCTGAAATGTGGCAAAAGGTCGCAAAGTTCAAGGGGGGCGAATACTTTTGCAAGGCACTGTACATAGTCCACAATAAGGGATGTCTTTTGTCAGAATGTAAATGTAGTGGTTACCCCCACAGGAAGCTACGTGGTATGGTGTGCCGTGACTCTGGAAACTCTCTGACAATCCTGGTTATAATTTAAATATTGGTATACCACATACTGTATTCCACACAAGCTATTTGACATGAGATAAAGTGAATATATTGTTGCAAGGCAGGTAAATGCAAACTTAATGGAGAAGTACTGTAACTTAATACATTTGAATGCATTAGACTAAGTAATGTGAATACTAAACTACAATATGGCAATTTTCCTAGTCCACAATAACAGTAAATCACGTTAATCTGGTAAACACAGCATCAGCAGTAAAGGGTATACATGGCAATGAAAAGTCTTAGGCCGCGTACACACGAAGAGACATGTCCGCTGAAACTGGTCCGCAGCGGACTAGCGGACAGGTTTCCAGCGGACAAAAGTTTCTAAGCATGCTTAGAAACTTAAAACAAAGTATCAAACAATCTATGAACTGTAGTTCAAATGATAAACAGCGCTGAGAACTGATAAATTACAGCTCTATTTGAAACCGAGAGAGATGTGGTCATGTGATAGGTGATCTTAAAAAAGGTATTTAGTGCACCCTACACCAATTGAAAAGATTCACCAACAAAAAGTGTCTTCCTTGTTGCGCCGTGAGGGCGTGGCTACAACGGTGCAACAAGGAAGACACAGTGCATTCCACTGCTAACCAGCCAGGGCGGAGTACCATAATTACTTCACAGCACGCTTGCGGCCCCTGTGTGTGGAGGACGGTGGTGACAGCGGTGAACCCTTCGTTTATCCTTACACGTTCATTTGCAAGTGTTTTGCTGTACGGGCATTATTAGTGTATTTTTTCACCTGACTCAACTGGGGGTTACATTTTAAAGCAATATCACACTATCATAGTGCTTTCTTTGTCTTTTATGTACCTCTACTGGGAATAATCCTGACAGTGAGGCCGTGTACACACGCAGAGAACCTCGACGGGCAGAACACATCGTTCCGCCCGTCGAGGTTCCCTGCCGGCCTTCGAAATCGGCGACCCGCCCGTCGGGAATGGCAACCAGCCATTCTTCCGGGCGGGCCGTCGAGCAAATAGAGAGCGTGCTCTCTATTTCTGCTCGACGGGCTTCCCGACGGGAAGCTCGCCGAGAGCGTACACACGGCCGAGGTCCTCGCTGGAATGCAGCTTCCAGCGAGGTTCTCGCTGGTTTCCAGCGAGAACCTCGGTCGTGTGTACGCCACCTCACCGGGAAGAATATGTATGGTGTCATTTAGGAGGAAAAACAGTGTTTTTCTGCCAGTGGTAAGACCGCACCCCAGAGGGGGGAGTAATCCACTTTTTGTTGGTGAATCTTTTCAATTGGTGTAGGGTGCACTAAATACCTTTTTTTAAGATCACCTACAGTATCACATCACCACATCTCTCTCTGTTTCTAATAGAGCTGTAATTTACCAGTTCTCAGCGCTGTTTATCATTTGAACTACAGTTCATAGATTGTTTGATACTTTGTTTTATTCTTCTAAATGGGCTCATTCCATTTATTTAAATAGCTGCTTTCAGGCTAAATACCAATTATAATTTATGGGTATTTCCTTTATATAATTTTCTGATTAGTACACATTAGTTTTCTTTACTTGGGAATAGTTGACACATTGTTCCCTGGCACCGGAAGTGCATTGTAGGCCTTGTTTTTATGCACCTTTTTTCATTCATGCTTAGAAACTTGTCCGCTGGAAACCTGTCCATCGAATTGATTCGACGCATGCACGGAAGCATTGTACTTCCTTGTTTGCGCACGTCGCGGCGTCAACGTCACCGCCACGTCACCGCGTTCTCTGTCCGCGGGGATTTTGGTCTGATGGTGTGTACACACATCAGACCAAATTATCCCAGGAGACATGTCCGATGAAAGCGGTCCGGACCGTTTTCATTGGACATGTCTCCTTGTGTCTACGCGGCCTCACAGTTAATCTCTGCAGTAAGTGTCCCTGAATGCACTATGCGATTATATCCCTGGATGTGGGCATATGTAGGTGTTTCTGAACAGGGTACTCCTGAAATTTAGTTTGATACCCAATCAGCTTCAGCGCCACACAAGTAGAGTGCAACAATTAACCACAAAATGCAATGAAAATTCTCACAGTAAATCTCTGCAATTACTGTCCCTGGGTGCACTCTGTGATTATATATCTGGATGTGGGTATATGTAGGTGTTTCTAAACAGGGTACTCTTGAAAGGTGGTTGTTTGATACCTGATGCCTAATTTGCAATCCTAAGCCAGTTAACATTGGGGCCCGATCTGTATGGTGGTGCACTTGTTGTCTCTTTAGAGCTGCATGCATTGAATGACTGTTGGGCTGTTAATCAATAGTATTAAACCATAAAGATAATCACCTGCAGCGCTACACAATTAGAATGCAACAATTAACCATAAAGTGCAACAGTTATTAGAATAATATTATATATTTAACTAGCCTTAAACTGCTAACTGCGGTGGGATAAGCACAGTTAATTTAGTTAAATCTGGCACACAGCAAATCATCATGTCCAGAATGCTTTCCAGTCTGCTGTCCCCAGGAATATGGTCCTCTGTGGCTCAGTCCTCATGATCATGTCTCCACAAGACTCGGTTCACTCCTCTGCTCCTCCTTACTCGGTCCTCTGGTGTAGGCACACACAGCCCCCAGGTCTGCACAGCTCCGGTGCCAGTACGCAGACTATCAGTGGCTCAGTCTCTCAATTCTCTATGTATGCAGAAAAGCAACTAGTCTATGCTCTCCCTGGTCTTTGCACACAAGACTGTTTCCTCTCAGTGGCACAAGACTGTACTTTCATGTTCCCAGCACACAAGAGAGTGTTTTCCTGATCACAAGGTGCCTCCTGTCCCTTCTAGTCAAAAGCTCCATTCCTGATCATGGTGCAGCCCTCCTAAGGAACTACATGTCCCATGATCCCATACTATGAATATGCAAATAAATGCAGATGTCTACTAGCCTAACGTTATGTGCCCCTAAGAACAACACTTAAATGCGCCACCTCATATAGAGTATAACAAAGTGTATAGGCCCCAAGGGGGCAGTAAGCAGAGTTTTAAGGTGCAAAAAATCAAAGAATCAATTCTACAAAAAAAATACACAACTGTATTGATACATAAATAGTATAAAACTACTTATACAATTAGGGCTATAGATAGTCCAATGGTCATATTAGAAAAGAATGGTTGCCTCTACATGTTTCACCACAAACATGGCTTCTTCTGAAGCTTTTGTAGGACCTATATTTTAAAACATTACCACCTGTTGAATGGTCCCGATTCTGGATACTCCCCAAGACCCACCAAGAGGTCCAATGGGGAATGTATGTGCCACAAGAGTGAAAGGAAAACAGTTGCCCTATAGTTACACCTTTTATTTCAAGACGTTTTGGCAAATCGATCAATCAATATTTAATCCTTTCCCATAAATGGACTTCATCCATTACCAGCATACTTCAAGGTGCTTGTACCCTCTGAATGTTTCCTTTATTTCACTTTGCCACCGTTGCTTGACTCAGTGTCTGAGAATAACCCATATACCAAGGGATTTAACCTTTTTGGGAAATGAGTATTGAGCCTCACCAACAGCAGGCTAAGTGGCCACTTTGTGGTGGTGAAACATGTAGAAGCAACCATTATTTTGTAATATGACCATTGGGCTATCTATAGCCCTAATTGTATAAGTAGTTTTATACTATTTATGTATCAAAAAAAATGTGTATTTCTTTCTCGTACATCACGGGACACAGAGCGGCATATTCATTACTATGTGGGTTATATGGAGTACCTTCAGGTGTGGACACTGGCAATCTCAAACAGGAAGTCCCCTCCCTATATAACCCCCTCCCCTAGAGGGAGTCCCTCAGTTTTTTCGCCAGTGTCTTAGGTGTTGGTCACGGAATAGCTTTGCTCCACATCCTTGGGATTAAGGGCGGGCTAACCGGATCTGTCCAAGGAGCCTCAGTGCCAAAGTGGACAGTACCCGGGCCCCAAGCCGTGGGGTTTTGCCTATAATGCTCCTCTTTGGAGGGCTGGACCCTGGGCCCAGGACTTGGAGTTTGTAAAAACCATAAGTTCCTGTTTGCCAGGGTGCTATATAGGTCCAGGACAGTGGGTACCTTCATAGGACCCCAGGGCCTGAAGGTCTACTACGCTACCCACGGAGATGGGAGAAGATTGGATCAGTTTGCTGGACAAACATCCTGCAGCATGGAGCAGGTAAGGGGGAGCCTGCGGGACTTGGTTCGACAGCAGGCTCTCCGGGGTAACCTAAAAGGGGGGATAGCCTAAGTATGCTCTGCATGGGCAACCTTGTTCACTATGTCTAAGAGAGACAGGATGACACCCTTTCTCCCCCATCACTAGGTTCCCCTGTCTAAGAATGTGTTGCTAGCTAAACCTGCTGTTTTCTTCCTAGGGCTAGTAAGGATCCCTAGGGGCCTTTGGAGAGTCCTACCTGGCCGGGGGTTTGAATCTGCCGCCTGTTTCTGCGTTCCTGGATCTCCAGCAGCGCGGCTCCTCCATGTTCCTCCTGTTTCCGGCATACGCGCGCCGCGACGTTTTTCGCGCCGTTCAGACAGGAGGGCGGGGGGGGGGGCGTGCCTGCGGCGTCATACAGGAGGCGCGCCTTTGTGCTGTTATAGACAGCAGGCATTGTCAGTGCTCAGTCTGAGGCTGATTTTCAGAAGGAGAGGACGCAGAGCGGCAGAACAGTGACTCCCGGTGGCGGAAAAGGGGTAGTACATGCTGGACTTTGTTCCAATGCCTTTTTTGTTAAGCCAAAAAATTCCCCTTTTTGCAGCAGGTTGGAGGCTGGCAAACTAAGTTTGGGGTCACTGTATGTTGTAAAAAGAAAATATATAATATATATTAAAAAAAAAAAAAAAAACATACGGGATCCCATCAGTTTTTGGGCATTAGTGATCTATTGTCCCCTAAACTCTGGTTTTGTACTCCTGCCCACTACAGTCTGTTGTGTGGGCGGAGTCCCTCGATTTTGTATTATGGCTTCCAAAGGTTCGGGGTCAAAGGGTACAAAAAAGACCAAAAAACAAAAGGGTTCCCTTTCTGATTCTGATGATATGCCGATACTTTCCCCGCAACTTATTAACATAAAAAGCGCCTTGGATGAGCCATTAGGGGGATCTGGTGCGGAGGCTGGCCCAGATCAGCCCAGCCCTGTGTTTATCACAGAGGAGAGGCTAGCCGTATCCCTAGGGGGGCTAGAAGAGAGAATAGCAGCATTGATCGCTAGAGCTATTCCTGGTAAGAAACGGGTTAGATCCCCATCACCAAGAGGTGTATCCTCAGATGCTGAGATTCTCTCTCTGGAGGAATTGGAATCACAGGAGGATCAACTAGACCTGAACCAAGAGGGTTCAGGGATTGAGGGGTCTGCCTCGGAGGAACCATTTTCAGACTCCCAGACAGAAAGACTGTGGGTACAGTCTTTGACGGACATGGTCCGCTCGGCATTTAGTTTACCATTGCCAGAGCCTCAGGTTCCTCCGGTATCCTCTCTGGGCTCTTTGAAAGCTCCGTTAAGCAACGCAGTTTTTCCAGTCCATCCTCTTTTGGAGGAATTGATCTTTCGGGATTGGGTACGGCCGGACAGGATTTTTCTGCCACCGAAAAAATTTGCGGTCATTTACCCCATGGAGGAAAAATTCTCCAAGAGGTGGAGGCTCCCAGTAGTGGATGCAGCCATCTCATGTGTGAATAAATCACTAACTTGCCCGGTGGAAAACATACATATGTTTAAAGATCCGGTTGATAAAAGGTTAGAGACACTTTTAAAAGCATCCTTTGCTACGGCAGGAGCAGTGGTGCAGCCAGCGGTGGCTGCGATTGGTGTTTGTCAGGCGTTAAAAGACCAGACAAAGGAAATGTTAAAGGACATGCCTACCCAACAAGCAGAAGAGTTTTCTGACATTCCCAGAGGTCTGTGTTTTGCTGTAGATGCTATAAAAGATTCCATCCAGCAGGCCTCTCGTTTATCACTATTTTTGGTGCACATGAGAAGTCTCTTATGGTTGAAGAACTGGGCGGCGGAGCCCCCATGCAAAAAGCTTCTGGCAGGGTTTCCCTTCCATGGAGGACGACTCTTCGGAGAGGATCTGGATAAATATATTCAGACTATTTCAAATGGCAAGAGTACCCTTTTACCGGTCAAAAAGACATTCCGGGCTCCTACATTTAAAAGGCAGCTCTTTCCTGTCTCGGGGCCCTCAAATTCCAGGCAGTATCGACGGCCGCCTGCACGATCCAACGTTAACAGTAGATCGCAGGGACAGGCCCCTGGGGGTAAGAGGCCGTGGTATCGCAAGCCGTCAAAGACAGCCCCTAAGTCGGCCTTATGAAGGGGCGCCCCCACTCTCGCGGGTGGGGGGAAGGCTTCGTTTCTTCTCAGAAGTTTGGGAAGCCAAGATCCCCGACAAATGGGTCCGGGCATCTGTAACCACAGGTTACAGACTGGAGTTTCTAAGGTATCCTCCGCCTCATTTTCAAGAATCAAGGCTACCAAGAGATCCAGCAAGGAAGGCCTCAATGCTGGCAGCTTTGGATCACCTGCTTTGCCAGGACGTAATTATAGAAGTGCCAGCCCAAGAGCAAGGGCTAGGTTTCTATTCCAATCTCTTTATCATACCAAAGCCCAACGGCGATGTCAGGCCAATCTTGGACCTAAAGAGGTTAAACGGTTACCTAAGGGTTCGTTCCTTCCGGATGGAATCCATCCGGTCAGCAGCCGCCGCGCTTCAGAAGGACGATTTTCTGGCCTCCATAGACATAAAGGATGCTTACCTTCATGTACCAATCTTTCAGTTGCATCAAAGATTTTTACGCTTCGCGGTGGGGCAGCGACACTTCCAATTCAGGGCGCTCCCCTTCGGGCTGGCCACGGCCCCCCGGGTATTCACGAAGATCCTAGCCCCAGTTCTGGCCAATTTAAGGATCCAGGGGGTCACAGTCCTAGCATACTTGGACGACCTTTTAATCATAGATCACTCACGGTCGGGTCTGCAAAAGGCAGTAAACCTCACGGTTCGGTACCTCGAAGAATTCGGCTGGGTCCTAAACCGGGGAAAGTCAGCGTTCCAGCCTACAAAGCAGTTGGAATACCTCGGCATGAGGTTAGACACAGAACAACAAAGGGTGTTCCTGCCCCTGGTAAAGATCGAAGCTATCAAGGGGTTGGTTCAGTTGGTTCTAAACAAGAAAAGACCAACTATTCGCCTGTGTATGCGAGTACTAGGCAAGCTAGTGGCCACGTTCGAGGCAGTACCATACGCTCAGATCCACACTCGCGTCCTACAGGCAGCCATTCTAGCAGCCTGGGGCAAGAGGGCACATGCCTTAGAGTCCCCTTTGACGCTATCATCAAGGGTCCGACAAAGCCTGGCCTGGTGGTTGAACCCTCAGAACCTTCTAAAGGGAAAATCCTTCAGCCCTGTTGTCTGGAAGGTAGTTACCACAGACGCCAGCCTGGCAGGCTGGGGGGCGGTCTTCGAGGGGTTCTCTCGCCAGGGAACTTGGGTGAGAGCAGAAAGGCAGCTCCCCATCAATATCTTGGAGATCAGAGCTGCTCGCCTAGCCCTTCTGGCATGGACCTCCAGATTAAAGGGGTTCCCGGTGAGAATCCAGTCAGACAATGCCACGGCGGTGGCATACATAAACCACCAAGGGGGAACCAGGAGTCAGGCCGCTCAGAGGGAGGTGAGCTTGATTTTTCAGTGGGCAGAGGTTCATGTACCCTGCATTTCGGCGATATTCATTCCCGGAGTGGACAACCTGCAGGCAGACTTCTTAAGTCGCCAGAGTCTGTTGCCAGGGGAGTGGTCTCTGCATCCCCAGGTCTTTCAGACAATCTGCCAGAGGTGGGGAATGCCGGACGTAGATATAATGGCATCCAGGTTCAACAAGAAACTAGACAGGTTCGTGTCTCGAGCGAGGGATCCGATGGCCTGCGGAACCGATGCGTTGGTTTGCCCTTGGCATCAATTCAAACTTCTATATGCATTCCCTCCACTACAGTTACTCCCTCGCCTGTTGCGCAAGATCAGAGTGGAGCACAAGCCAGTCATTCTAGTAGCTCCGGCTTGGCCCCGGAGGACTTGGTACTCACTAGTCCTGAAGATGGCAGTGGGAGACCCTTGGACTCTTCCTCTACAACCAGACCTACTCTCACAAGGCCCGATCCTCCACCCTACATTACAGCGTCTAAATTTGACGGCCTGGAGGCTGAATCCCTGATTCTCAGGGGTAGAGGTCTGTCTAGGCAGGTAATTCCTACCCTGATTAGGGCTAGAAAGCCGGCCTCCAGGGTGATTTATTACAGGGTGTGGAGGAACTACGTAGGCTGGTGTGAATCCAAAAGATGGAATTCCCGCAAATATACTATTGATAGGGTGTTAAGTTTTCTCCAGCTAGGAGTGGATAAAGGCCTGGCACTAAGCACAATCAAGGGACAGATCTCAGCTCTGTCAGTGTGGTTTCAGAGGCCGCTGGCCACCCACTCGCTGGTAAAGACCTTCTTACAGGGGGTCTTGCGTATTAATCCTCCTGTCAAGTCACCAATTTGTCCATGGGACTTAAATCTTGTCCTGTCCACTTTACAGAAACAGCCCTTTGAGCCGTTGGCTGAGATTCCTTTAGTCTTACTGACAAGAAAGTTGGTTTTCTTGGTCGCCATAGTTTCGGCCAGGAGAGTGTCAGAATTAGCAGCCTTATCGTGTAAGGAACCATATCTCGTTCTGCATAAGGACAGGGCAGTTCTCCGGCCCCATCCTTCCTTTCTACCAAAGGTTATATCCAAATTTCACTTAAACCAGGATTTGGTACTTCCATCCTTCTTTCCAAAACCTACATCTAGGAAGGAGGGGTTTCTGCATACCTTGGATATTGTCCGGGCCATGAAGGCCTATCTTAAAGCTACAGAAAAGATCCGGAAAACAGATGTGTTGTTCGTTCTACCAGATGGCCCCAAGAAGGGGCAGGCAGCTGCAAAATCCACCATCTCGAGATGGATTAGACAATTAATCATTCAAGCCTACGGTTTGAAGAGGTTACCTCCTCCGTTGTCGGTAAAGGCCCATTCTACCAGGGCCATGGGCGCCTCTTGGGCAGCACACCATCAGATCTCTATGGCTCAGATATGCAAGGCGGCAACGTGGTCATCAGTCCACACGTTTACAAGGTTTTATCAACTAGACGTGAGAAGGAATGCGGATTCTGCCTTTGGACAGGCAGTACTACAGGCTGCAGTTTGAAATCCTCGGGATCAGAAGCACCCTTGGTTGTAAAAAGAAAAAAAAAAAAAAAAAAAAAGTTTTTTCTTGACTAAGTTGGAATTATTATTATTATTTGAGTTTACCTCTAAATTGAATCCTTCTTTGGAAGATGTCTCCCTCCCCTCATTAAAGCATTGCTTTCGGACATCCCACATAGTAATGAATATGCCGCTCTGTGTCCCGTGATGTACGAGAAAGAAAAAGGGATTTTTAAATACAGCTTACCTGTAAAATCCTTTTCTTGGAGTACATCACGGGACACAGAGCTCCCACCCCTCTTTTGGGTGACCATTTTGGGAGGCATACTGCTTGCTACAAAACTGAGGGACTCCCTCTAGGGGAGGGGGTTATATAGGGAGGGGACTTCCTGTTTGAGATTGCCAGTGTCCACACCTGAAGGTACTCCATATAACCCACATAGTAATGAATATGCCGCTCTGTGTCCCGTGATGTACTCCAAGAAAAGGATTTTACAGGTAAGCTGTATTTAAAAATCCCTTTTTTTCGTATAATTGATTTTTTGATTTATTGCACCTTAAAACGTTGCTTACTGCCCCCCCCCTGGGGCCTATACACTTTTTTGTTACAAGCTATGGTACATATCATTAGAAATTGATCAATCCTGATCTACCGACTGCCTACTGTATCTCATTTCATGAGGCCCCAACATGCCAGAAAGGTAGACGTAACCCCCAAGTGGCCCATTTTTGGAAAGTAGACAGTCCAATGTATTTGCTAAGAGGTATGGTGAGTTTTTTGAAGTTGTAATTTTTTTACCACAATTCTTTGGATTTTTTTTTTGTGTGTGTTATTTGAAACCTGACATATGCATACATGCAATTACACCATAAAGCACATTATGCTGCTTCTCCTGAGTTATGGGATACCATATGTGTGAGACCTTTTCACACCCTAGTCATATAGAGAGGCCTAACATCCAACATCTTCAGGCGTTCTCTGAGCATAAATTGCACATCTAATTTCCTGACTACTTATCACATTTTTAAAATGCCCTGGAGAACTAGGACAATAGAATTACCCACAAAATGACCCACTTTTAGAAATCAAACACTCCAATATATTTTCTGTCCGGCATAATGAGTCTTTTGTCATTCTTTTCCACAAGTTCTTGGAAAAGGTGGAAAGAAATTATTATTTAATTTTTTTAATTCAAAGGTGTGAAGTTATAAGATATTTCTAACACATAGCATGTACATAACAATAATTACACCCCAAAATACGTTCTGCTACACCTCTTGAGTATAGTGATAACAGATATAGAGATAACACATGTACCATAAGGTGTTCTAAGGGCACAAATTACACATTTAATTTCCTGACAACCTATCATATTTTTGAAGGCCCTGGAGCATGCCCCATCTTGTAAAGCAAACACCCCAAGTTCTTGGAAAATGTGGTAAGAAAAAAGTTGTCACCTTTCAATGTCTGAACAGATTATGTACTCAATATTGCAACCTGTGTATCACAAACATCAACCAATACAGTATAGGAAACAATGTACTGTAATGTAAAATTGTAACTTGGCACCACAGAAAAAAGTAAATCATTATAGATAATTGTGCAAACAATATTCCACTAGCTGTAGTGCTAACTTAAGCTCAATAGCAATACTACAAAACTACACCGTGCTAGGTGCTTTAGACATTAAAATAGAAATATCTCAAACAAAATTAACATATCAACATCAATCTTTATGATAGCTTAAAATGAATCAACCAAAAGAAAAGTCCCATAGCAATGTGATTCATAAAGTGCTTATGCTCCTATGGCTTAAAAACGGTGCTCCACTTGTCTAGTGCTCAGAGGAAGTTCCCCACATAGATGCACACTCACCCTGAACATTGACCACCTATCTCTAGTGTGGTCACTTGTTCCCTAGGTGGTGTCTCTGCTAGCTGGCCCCATGATAGGTTAATCCTCAGATGCAAATGGGGAAGATAAATGACAGAGAAAAACCTCAAAGCGTAACACCGTATAATTCATTAAACATTTAAAACAATAGACGTTGGTACACTCACATGGTATGGTGCCTATATCCTGGCACCCGGTGTATACAGCATGTGTAGATCAGGGTAGCCTGGCCGGCATGTGGTAGATGCCATGAATCTTGCCTTGGCATGGTTATTGGAAGTGATGCAGGCAGTAGCGTTGTTGCAATGACGGAATGTACTGTAATAGTCACAATGTACTGTAATGGTCACCTCTGTAAGGGGGTCAGTGAATATAGCATAGTGTAGCTTCACCTACAGCAGTTCCTGTTCCTAAAACCCCAGTAAGCCTAACCTACTGATACGTGGCTGCCCTCATAGCAAAATGCTATGTTCACTTCCAGGAAGTATAAGAGGCTGAACAAAGGATAAACAAAAGATTACCTGTGGTTTGAAGAGCGCAATGTTCCAGGAAGCAGGCCGAGACATGGTCAGCAACAGCCAAAGAAATGGTCCAGGCAGCAGGCAGGAACATGGTCAACACAGCCAAAGTATTAGTCCAGGCAGCAGGCATGAACAAGGTCCATAAAAATTCCTGGGTCATTACAGGCAGTAGGCAGAGATATGGTTAGTACAGCCAAATTCCAAATTATAGGTTCAGGCAGTCCTCATCAGGAAAGAATAGGCACAGGGTTAGAGGCTTCTTCCTACCCAAATTTTTTTGTCAAAGCTTCTTTTTATTAATCTTTTTCAACATTTTACATATCAGTACAAAAATACTTAAAACACAGATAAAACAGACAAACCTAAACGGTCTCAATGTAACCCCTTTACAAAATGTTATTAATATTAATAGTACTGGCAAATCTCCTAACCCTATATAAAATATAACTGACCCTATATCCCTCATGTTCCTAGTCCTCTAGATAGGGGAGGCAAAGATGAGACAGAAGGTGGTGGAGATAAAAAATAAAGGGACCGGACAGAGCTAGGGGGGTAAAAAATACACCACCACACACCAATCCCAATAGAAATTCATAGTGCAAGGTGCATAGCAAATTTCTATAAAAAAAAAAAGAGAGAGTGATATATAATTTATATTACTTTAAGAAGACCCCCTCTCAGCCTATATATATATGTGGGGAAAAAGGGGGGGAGAGAGGAGAGTACAAGATACCCCTATCCCTCCTTCCCCAATCCCTATAGGGTTCCATAGTGCCTGTGTGCATACAGTATTTATCAGCATATAACACGCACGGGGTATAACACGCACCCTAACTTTAAGGAGGAAGTTTCAAGAAAACACTTGCCATAGCCCCCTATAACACGCAGGCACGGTTTACCCTCTATTTTCAGGGTAAAAAGGTGAGTGTTATACGCCAATAAATACAGTATATGTATTAGAAAAAAAAATTGTGTATAATTTATATTTATAATACTTTAAGACGGCTCCCCACAAGCCTATATATATTTATAGAGGGGGGAGGGAGGGGGAAAGAGAGTACAAGACAACCCTGTCCCTCCTTCCCCAATCCCTATGGGATGCCATAGTACCAATGTGCAATTCTATTTCCTAGTGATTTTATATATATATATATATATATATATATATACACATACACACACATATATATATATATATATATATATATATATATATATATATATATATATATATATATTTGCAATAAAAAGTATGTGAACCCTTTTTAAATTATATGGATTTCTGTACAAATTGGTCATAAAATGTCATCTGATCTTCATCTAAGTCACAACAATAGACAATCACAGTCTGCTTAAAATATTAACACACAAAGAATTAAATGTTACCATGTTTTATTGAACACACCATGTAAACATTCTCAGTGCAGGTGGAAAAAGTATGTGAACCCTTAGACTAATGACATCTCCAAGAGCTAATTGGAGTGAGGTGTTGCATAAAGCTGGAAAGGGTTATAAAAGTATCTCCAAAAGCCTTGCTGTTCATCAGTCCATGCTAAGACAAATTGTCTATAAATGGAAAAAGTTCAGCACTGCTGCTACTCTCCCTAGGAGTGGCCGTCCTGTAAAGATGACTGCAAGAGTACAGCGCAGACTGCTCAATGAGGTGAAGGAGAAACCTAGAGTGTCAGCTAAAGACTTACAAAAGTCTCTGGCATATGCTAACATTCCTCTTAGCGAATCTACGATACGTAAAACACTAAACAAGATTGGATTTCATGGGAGGATACCGCAGAGGAAGCCACTGCTGTCCAAAAAAAACATTGCTGCGCATTTACAGTTTGCACAAGAGCACCTGGATGTTCCACAGCAGTTATTGCAAAATGTTCAGTGGACAGGTGAAACCAAAGTTGAGTTGTTTGGAAGAAACGCACAACACTATGTGTGAAGAAAAAGAGGCACAGCACACCAACATCAAAACCTCATCCCAACTGTGAAGTGTGGTGGTGGGGGCATCATGGTTTGGGGCTGTTTTGCTGCATCAGGGCCTGGACGGATTGCCATCATCAAAGGAAAAATGAATTCCCAAGTTTATTAAGACATTTTGCAGGAGAACTTAAGGCCATCTGTTCACCAGCTGAAGCTCAACATAAGATGGGTGTTGCAACAGGAGAACGACCCAAAGCATAGAAGTAAATCAACAACAGAATGGCTTAAACAGAAGAAAATAAGTCTTTTGGAGTGGCCCAGTCAGAGTCCTGACCTCACCCCGATTGAGATGCTGTGGCATGACCTCAAGAAAGCGATTCACACCAGACTTCACAAGAACATTGCTGAACTGAAACAGTTCTGTAAAGAGGACTGGCCAAGAATTATTCCTGACCGTTGTGCGTGTCTAATCTGCAACTACAGGAAACGTTTGGTTGAAGTTATTGCTGCCAAAGGAGGTTGAACCATACCATACCATACCATACCATACCATTCAAAACATTCTTTTTACACCTGAACTGTGAATGTTTACATGGTGCGTTCAGTAAAAACATAGTTAAACGTAATTCTTTGTGTGTTTATTAGTTTAAGCAGACTGTGATTGTCTATTGGTGTGACTTAGAGGAAGATCAGATCACATTTTATGACCAATTTGTGCAGAAATCCATATCATTCCAAAAAGGTTCACATACTTTTAATTGCAACTGTATTCCAGCTGCATTGACCACCATAGTACTTTCTGCTCTTTGTTCAGTAGCTGGACAAGCTTCTTCTGCTCCCTACCCCCCATCACCTGGTTTAAAAGCCCCTCAAACATTTTGACAATCTTCTCCCCCAACAGAGCTGCACCCTGCCCATTTAGGTGTAGTCTGCCCTTGCTAAAGAGCCTGTAACTGACTGTGAAATTCAGCCCAGTTCTCCAGGAATCCCAAATCCTCTTTCCTGCAACAATTCCTCAGCCACTTGTTATTTTCTCTAAGTTCCTACTGCCTCTCTGATATGGATCGGTGTACAAGCAGTATCTTTGAGAATACCACCTTGGAGGTCCTTCTCTTCAATAAAGCCTAGGTCCCTAAAATCTTTTTTTTAGGATGCTCCACCTTCCTCTAATTTTGTCATTGGCAAACACATGCACCATGACAGCTGGATCCTCCACAGCTCCACCCAAAATTCTGTCCCTCCGATCCACGATATACCGAACCGAGCGCCTGGTAAACCACATACCATTTGGCGATTGTCCTATCTGTCCTTCTACCATCAGCCTAACCTTACCTGCATACCTGCCCCCATTCTTACCGGATCAGTTGTTCCCCTGGCAGCTGGGGGAGGAAGTCTGCTCCAGCAATGTCACTCCTGAGCTTTTATCCTCGACATTATGCAACTTGGAATATTTATTGGGATGTATTATATTAGGACTATACAAACAACAGAGACAGCGCTCAATGGATTAGAATTTAGAATGACATTTAATAGTCCAGAACTCATATAAAAGTTGTTTTGCACAGAAATCATGAATTAAGAATATATATATAAAAAAACTGTTCACCTAGAGTCCATAGGGAAAAATTGCATGTGATGGAAGGGTTAAATAACCCACTTTAGAGAAGTAGCAAAATGACTGGCTTGAAATCGTAAGTAACGTGCTGGGAGGTACAATACCTCTATGGAGAGCTCTCCTCTAGACGGCTATGGGTGGACACAAGATGGATAGATGTAACAGGAACAAGTGTTGCTCAGCGGCAACCAGTCCTTACCACTGCTGTATAGATGAGCAGGAGGTTAGTAGATACTAACGGGTCCAAATGGTTGTTCCACGCCGATGGGAGAGATGACCATTCTCATCCTGTCATGTTGTAAGACAGTGGGTAAGCCTGAGCGCGGGGCTGTAATAGCTTCAAAAACAGCCGCGTTACCTAGTATCTACTAACCTCCTGCTCATCTATACAGCAGTGGTAAGGACTGGTTGCCGCTGAGCAACACTTGTTCCTGTTACATCTATCCATCTTGTGTACATCTGGTCCAAAGGAGAGAGAAGATTTGCGATCCAGGGTCCCAGACTATGGAACGCTTTACCAACCAGCATTCGGTTGGAGGAGAACCACCTAGCATTTAGGAAAAAGGTCAAGACTTTTCTCTTTTGATATCAAAGGAGACAGGAACAACAAGCGCCCAGAGGCGATTCAGTTCGCATGTGCCGCGCTATACAAGTTTTCATTCATTCATTAACCCTTCCATCACATGCAATTTTTCCCTATGGACTCTAGGTGAACAGTTTTTTTATATATATATTCTTAATTCATGATTTCTGTGCAAAACAACTTTTATATGAGTTCTGGACTATTAAATGTCATTCTAAATTCTAATCCATTGAGCGCTGTCTCTGTTGTTTGTATGTTCTTTGCCCATTTTTTGGTTGACAGCTGCACTGTGTTAGGTTTTACTGGTTCTCACATCTTATTGTGCTGCTATAATACTTGTAGCGCTCCCTGGAGGGATTTTTTGTGTATATTATATTAGGACTAGCCTCTCTAAAGCTCTTCCGTCTACCCCTCATTCTAACTGTCACTCAGCTACCTGCCTCTGGCTCCTGTACCTCCATATCCCCTCCCCTTCCATATTGGTCCTCTCTAGCACCTACTGGGTAATGTCCAAATTCCTTTCCAGGCTGTAGATGGTTCATGGTGTTGACACCTGATTTTTTATATTCAAGATCTGGGCTTTCAGAGAAACAACTTACTCACATCTTGCACAAAAGTATTCAACATTGAATTGCTTTTCAAGGGATGTACACATGGAGCAAGAAGTGCACTGGGTTGCATCACCAAACCTGTTGGACAATTTACCCACAATGGGGATATCGCTATACTCACAGTAGCCCTAGTTACTTCAAAAATACTCAGAGACCACAAGTTATATTTTAAGGTACTCCCAGTACTTCAATTTAATGCCAATACTCCAAGTTACTCCGATTTACCCCTAGTATTCCAAGTTACTCTAAATTACTCCTGGCACTCTAAGTTACTCCCATTTTCTCCCAGTAACCCAGGTTGCTTCCAAATACTCTTAGTAATCTAAATTACTCCCGTTATTCCCAGTAATCCAAGTTACTCCCAATTACTCCCAGCAATCCAAGTTACTTCCAATTGCTCTCAGTACTCCAAGTTACTCCAAAATCACTCCCAGTACTCCAATTTACTCCTAGTGCCCCAACTTACTCCAAATTACTCCCGGTCCTCTAAGTTACTGCCAGAGTGACCCACAGATCCCCCTCCTGTCATAGTGCCCAGAAGATCTTCCTCCTGTTAGTGTGCACTGACTCCTACTCCTGTATTCAGTTATCTGTCCACTCCACCTGTCAGTGTGCCCTTGTGGCTCCTTCTGTTCCAGTGTGTGCACCACTGAGCCAGGTTTCTTCCCACAGTGGTCCTCATTTCACAGGTGACTTCCCCCAGCATGATTGTGCCTTCCCACTCCTGCCTCTCTCAGTGTGCCTCTTCTCACTGTGCCTGAGTTTGATCTGGAAAGATGAGAAACACATTTTCTTTAAATCAGACAGACTTGAAACATTTAAGACAAGGTTGTACTGTTGAAAATATTTCACTTGCTCCCATGATTATAAGAATTTAATGTCTTGACAAAATACACCCATTACACCATCACCATCCATTATTAGGATCAATTTTCCATTTGCTTGAACAAATTAAGTGAGGCAATACAGACATTTCCTGATTTCCCTCCCTTTTCCCCCTTGTTTTTACCTTGTGTCTCTATCTACTTGCCTTGATTATTTCCTGCTCTACTTTCCCTCACCTATTCCTTCTTCTCTACCTGGCTCCTACATGCTGATCTAGAACCACAGGCCCCACACTGGAACCTACAACTGATGCTCTGGAATCTACATGATCTACTAACTACCCAACACCTTTTACCAGACCACCTGTACACAGCCAATGGTTGGAAGAAAGCTTTTACCTCTTTCCACCATATTTCACTGATTGCTTTCTGAAAATTGCTGTAACTGCCTCAATGTCAGAAACCATTTTAATAAAGGAGAATGAGAGTGGACTGGATAATGTTGCATTATGTTGATACCTGTTCTTTCCTTCAGTACTGTTAAAATTTCAATAAAGAATGGAAGATAAAATCTCCATATTACTGGAACTAATGTATGCTGTTCAGGTGTCCATGTTAAGTTGTCACCTGGATAGTCAACATAGTCAACCTCAGTAAAATTCCTTTAGCACCATAGCACAATGGTTGTGTTACTCTATGTCATAATTTTATACTGTCACTAAAAATATTATTTAGGTTGAAGAATTATAAAATGCAAAATCACGCAGCTAATAACACTTCTAAACAGATCTAAAGTTTTTATGCATAAAATATTTTTTACTCTAGGAGCTGTGACACAAGGAAAATATGAATGTGTACAAACAATAACACTTTTAAACTATTTGTATTTGGGTATCAGGAAGAAAGGATTTCTGTTTACAGCGAATTGGACCAAGAATTATAATTCTATCACAATGAGGTCCACTTTTGTGGTATAAGGCCAGCATACTGGGCCTGAGACCATCTTGAAATAAAAGGCCTTACAAAAGTGTGTCCAAATGTTATGGATCCTGACCATGCCTAAGGGCGATAGTGTGCTATGGATCTTTTAGGCCGCGTACACACGATCAGTCCATCCGATGAGAGCGGTCCAAAGGACCGTTTTCATCGGTTAACCAATGAAGCTGACTGATGGTCTGATGTGCCATACACCATCGGTTAAAAAACAAATCGTGTTAGAACGCGGTGACGTTTACGTGTTTTAACACAACGACGTGCTGAAAAAAACAAAGTTCAATGCTTCCAAGCATGCGTTGACTTGATTCTGAGCATGCACAGCCTTTTAACCGATGCTTTTGCATACTAACGATCGGTTTTGACCCATCGGTCAGGCGTCCATCGGTCAAATTTTAAAGCAAGTTCTCTTTTTTTTGACCGAAGGATAACTGACCGATGGGGCCCACACACGATCGGTTTGGACCGATGAAACGGTCCTTCAGTCTGTTTTCATCGGTTTTGACCGATTGTGTGTACACGGCCTTAGACATTATGGAGATAGTAGCAGGTAAAGGGCTCCACTGCTTTCCTTATAAAAAAAAGTTACTCAGGTGATTACTATTATTCAGTTTGTGTTTGTACATCGAGAATGGTACTGCTGTGACAGTAGGGTGACATTTTGCCACTGACACTTCTCAGTTGTCTACTATTCTACATGATGCAGCTGTGACAAGTAGCCAGAAAGTCATGGAAAGCAGATCTAGATAGAAAAATATTGCAGATGCCACTGACACTTCTTCAGCTTCGTCTACTATTCTCGACTGTATTACGTGTTAGTATGATCTACGCTGTGACACTTCCTGTTGTTTTTCAGCTGCTAATGACTTTTTTTTTTTAAAAGGCCAGAGTCGGGCCAGAAAGCATATCATGGAAAGCAGATCTAGATAGAAAAATATTGCAGATGTAATTTTATATACTTATTTACTATATATACTGTGTATATATTTTATGGCAGAGCGATGGATGTACTTAAATCTTTCCATACAATTTATAAGTATCCATCCAATATTATAAGTACTCCTAAGTAAAAAAAAAGGTGCATCCATTGGATATACTAAAATAATTAAACTTTGCAACTGATACATCACATAATCTTTTTTTCTCAACCTGTTGTTAAACTGTGTCAGGTGTGTAAAGCTGACGGCACATTGTTTTTCTGGAAATAGTCATATTTATTTTTCGGGTTGAAATTGCAGCTCAAAGATTATCAACTTACAGTTTATAGGAAACTGAGCATGGGTTAAAACTGGGCAATGAAATGAATAAAAGATTGAAATAACAGGGCTTAGTTGGGAAAAAGCTTATTGCTTAGTTGGGAACATAGCCCATGAAGTCATGGAGCCCCTGTAGATTAGGGATGAGCTTCGTATTTTAGTCGAACTCGTGTTCGACTCGAACATCGTATGTTCGATCGTTCGTCAAAATACGAACAAAACGGGTCGTTTGCCCCAAATTCGAGTTACGTTTCACAGACCATAATTCACTGCGGCATCGTTGGCTGATGATTTGCCAAGCATGCACTATGACCCGCATGCTTGGCCAATCACATCTTGCAAAAAACGGAGAGGTGGCTTTGGCCAATTATGGCTCAGGGGGTTTAGTACACGGCCCACTCTATAAAAGGCCGCCTGCAGGTCGACCTTGTGTAGTGTGTTGTGGCGGTGGTTAGAGAGAGCAGAGGGAGACAGAGAGAGTGTCATTTTTTGCAGGTAGATAGAGCAGGCAGGCAGGCTGGCTAGTCAGATATTGTTACAAGGAGCTAGCATGGGTACCAGAGTCCTACACATGTAATATGTATTGTATTATTTATTTAAATATGTGCACTAAGTGTATGACAATTGTAACATTGAATAATAAAAAAAAAAATGATAAAAAATAAATAAATAAAAATGTTAGTCTGTAGAGGATATACAGTATTTACATCTGTCACGTACCTGGTTATGGAGCCCAATGTGCAGGGAACGGCCTCTCGTAATCCTCTGACTCAGGAACCCCTGGTAGAGCAGACAGGGGATACAAAGTCTGGAGGGACACAAGTGCCTGGTGGGAAGCTGGAGATGGACCGGAAGATGAAGTAAACAGGTGTTGACGAGGTCCTAGCAGAAATCCAGCAAACACAGGAACGGTGTTGTATCACTTGTGAATAGGAGCCAAGGGATTGTCAGACACTGGATCAGGCACCAATCAGGAGACAGAGACAGGTACGAGGGTTAAATCAGGTTCAGACCGGGTCGGTGAATCAGGTAAGCAGACAGCAAGACGGGTTCAAGCAGAGTCGGTAGTCGGATCAGGCCGGGGTCAGAGGCAGGCTGCAGGCAGAGAAGGGTCAACGGAAGCCGGGTCAGGTATTCGGTAATCAGGCAGACAGGTAACAGGTTCAGATTCAGTCAGGAATTGCTGCAGACTGGTCAGCAAGATACAGTGGGATCGGATGGTTTAAATAGCGGTTCTTGGCGCCGAAATGACGTCAGCGCGCGCGCGCGCGCTCCCGCCGCGCGCGCCGCGTGCACGCTCGCGCCGCGTACACCGTGCGCGCGCACCCGCGCGCCCCCGCGCATGCGCTGAAACAGACTTCTCCTGGCACTGTCAGTATTGGTAAGATTCCTGTTTCTCTTATCATGACAACATCCCAGGTGTTGTACATACAGTGCCTTGCGAAAGTATTCAGCCCCCTTGAACGTTGCGATCTTTTGCCACATTTCAGGATTCAAACACAAAGATATAAAACTGTATTTTTTTGTGAAGAATCAACAACAAGTGGGACACAATCATGAAGTGGAACGAAATTTATTGGATATTTCAAACTTTTTTAATCAAATAAAAAACTGAAAAATTAGACGTGCAGAATTATTCACCCCCTTTACTTTCAGTGCAGCAAACTCTCTCCAGAAGTTCAGTGAGGATCTCTGAATGATCCAAAGTTGACCTAAATGACTAATGATGATAAATAGAATCCACCTGTGTGTAATCAAGTCTCTGTATAACTGCACCTGCACTGTGATAGTCTGAGGTCTGTTTAAAGCGCAGAGAGCATCATGAAGAACAAGGAACACACCAGGCAGGTCCGAGATACTGTTGTGGAGAAGTTTAAAGCCCTATTTGGATGCAAAAAGATTTCCCAAGCTTTAAACATCCCAAGGAGCACTGTGCAAGCGATAATATTGAAATGGAAGGAGTATCAGACCACTGCAAATCCACGAAGACCTGGCCGTCCCTCTAAACTTTCAGCTCATACAAGGAGAAGACTGATCAGAGATGCAGCCAAGAGGCCCATGATCACTCTGGATGAACTGCAGAGATCTACAGCTGAGGTGGGAGACTGTCTATAGGACTACAATCGTAGTCGTATACTGCACAAATCTTGCCTTTATGGAAGAGTGGCAAGAAGAAAGACATTTCTTAAAGATATCCATAAAAAGTGTCGTTTAAAGTTTGCCACAAGCCACCTGGGAGACACACCAAACATGTGGAAGAAGGTGCTCTGGTCAGATAAACCCAAAATCAAACTTTTTGGCAACAATGCAAAACGTTATGTTTGGCGTAAAAGCAACACAGCTCATCACCCTGAACACACCATCCCCACTGTGAAACATGGTGGTGGCAGCATCATGGTTTGGGCCTGCATTTCTTCAGCAGGGACAGGGAAGATGGTTAAAATTGATGGGAAGATGGATGGAGCCAAATAAAGGACCATTCTGGAAAAAAACCTGATGGAGTCTGCAAAAGACCTGAGACTGGGACGGAGATTTGTCTTCCAACAAGACAATGATCCAAAACATAAAGCAAAATCTACAATGGAATGGTTCACAAATCATATCCAGGTGTTAGAATGGCCAAGTTAAAGTCCAGACCTGAATCCAATCAAGAATCTGTGGAAAGAACTGAAAACTGCTGTTCACAAACGCTCTCCATCCAACCTCACTGAGCTGTTTTGCAAGGAGGAATGGGCAAAAATGTCAGTCTCTTGATGTGCAAAAGTGATAGAGACATACCCCAAGCGACTTACAGCTGTAATCACAGCAAAAGGTGGTGCTACAGTAATAACTTAAGGGGGCTGAATAATTTTGCACGCCCAATTTTTCAGTTTTTTATTTGTTAAAAAAGTTTGAAATATCCAATAAATTTCGTTCCACTTAAAGTGGAAGTAAACCCTTCTATCATTTTCAGCCAAGGAAGCTGCCATCTTGGCCTATGTTTAATCTTCAACTGCCGTGGTGCTGCACATGTGATCAGTTATGACACCAGCCATTGGATGGTTTAACAGTTTGGTTGAGAGCACAACCAATGTGACAGTTGGCAATCCCGGCATGCCGGAAATTTAACTGCTTTTTGAAACTGTTAAATCGATGGGTTTACTTCCGCTTTAATGATTGTGTCCCACTTGTTGTTGACTCTTCACAAAAAATTACAGTTTTATATCTTTATGTTTGAAGCCTGAAATGTGGCAAAAGGTCGCAAAGTTTAAGAGGGCCGAATACTTTCGCAAGGCACTGTATATTTACACTGTATAGTTTAGCTAGATCAGTTCTTCCTAATTTACTGGCAGGCAGGTGATTGTGCTTTTTAACCACTTAAGACCCGGACCAATATGCTGCCAAATGACCAAAGGGGTTTTTGCTATTCGGCACTGCGTCGCTTTAACAGACAATTGCGCGGTTGTGCGACGTGGCTCCCAAACAAAATTTGCGTCCTTTTCTTCCCACAAATAGAGCTTTCTTTTGATGGTATTTGATCGCCTCTGCGATTTTTATTTTTTGCGCTATATACAAAAATAGAGCGATATTTTTGAAAAAAAAACAGAATTTTTTACTTTTTGTTATAAGAAAAATCAATAAACTAAATTTTAGTCAAACATTTAGGCCAAAATGTATTTAGCCACATGTCTTTAGTAAAAAAAAATCGCAATAAAAAAAAAATTAGCTACCGAGCGGGAACAGCGACACTAATACAGCGATCAGAAAAATGATTGCTTAGTGACGCTGGCAATAGGGAGTGAAAGGGTTAACTAGGGCAGTGATCAAGGGGTTAAAACTTTATTAGGGGGGGTACGGGGGCTACCCTGGACCTAACACTAACTGACTTTTACACTGCCTGTCACACTGACACTAAATACAGTAATCATACATGTATGATTACTGCATTCAGTGACACTGTGACAGGGGGAGGGGGGGGGGCGGCGATCGCGGGGGTTAAATGTGACTATGTGAAGTGTAGTGTAGTGTAGTGTTGGTGCACACTTACTTGTGTTGTGATCTCTCCTAAGCCGAGGAGGAAGTGCACTGCAGGGGGAGCGCGCGCATTGGCTGAGAGCGATCCGGAGGGGGCGGACAAAAACGAATAGCCGCCCCCTCTTGTCGGATCGCTCCTACAGCCACGCGGACCACCGCATGTACGGGGGGGGGGGTCCGATCGGACCCCCGATCCCCCCCAAGGCACCAACGTATATATATCTTGATGTGCCTGTCGGTGCCATTCTGCCGACGTAAATGTACATGCGGTGGTCCATAAGTGGTTAATGACGTTTTCACAGGCATACTATAGACACCCATCAGGTACAATATTTAACAGAATTTTTCATTTTTTTTATTTAAGCATCATTAAAATCACTGCTCCTCAGGAGCAGTGATTTTAATGATGCTTAAATTAGAAAAAAAAAAGGTTTTTTTTTTTAAAATATTGTACCTGGGTGTCTATAGTATGCCTGTGAAAACGTCTTTGAGAACCCGGGTCTTGCCTGAGGGAACATGTATCAATGGAAACAAGTTTTAAAAACTGTAATTTTTTCAGGAGTCCTGAAAAAAAAAAACCGTTTTTAAAACTTTGATACATGTTCCCTGGGGCAAGACCGGGTTCCTCAAAGACGTTTTACGACAATAACTTGGATATTAGGCTTTGAGTGGAGCACTTTTGATATGGAACGTTCGAATAGACATCAATGGGGTTCTAAATGTTTGCGCGAACGTTCGGTCCGTTCGAAGGTTCTGGTGCAAACCGAACGGGGGGGTGTTCGGCTCATCCCTACTGTAGATAATAAAAACTGTAAAGCTTTGTAAAATATTAATTAATATTATTGTCATACTTATAGGCAATTTAGATGCCCCCAGAAGTCTGTCTGAAAAACTTCCAGTTAGCAAGCCATCATGGCTTGTTGCTAGGGAGGCTACGGGCTTGATTTATTAAAAGCTAATAGGCTGTTCAATTGCAAGGGAATTACCTTTGCAAGGCAATATTCCCTAAGCTTAGTGAGTGTGGATGAACATTTACTTTGGAAGGAATACCCAATCACATGCAAGTAAAAAAATATATATTTTTGATTGCACATAGCTGGATGGTAGAAGTCAGCAGAGCTTTGCCTCATTCTCTAGACAGGGGCTGGGTAAAGGTCATTTTGTTTGTCAGTGTCCCAAACTCCTGAAGTTGGCAGTATAACCTGAATGTTCATGAATTACTAAATTCCTGGGTCCCTTGATGCAGTGGTCATCAACCCCAGATTTTATGTATTACCTTGGGGAGATGCAGACTAGAATACTGCAATCACTGAGCAGCAAATTATATCCTGTGATGTATTTCAGTTATCTTGCTAACCTGGCCTGTTAGTGGGCCTTGTAGACAGGGTTGATGACCACTGCCTTAATGGACCACAAAGAAAAACAAAACTGTGGCAGCTTCCATATTTTTGTCTTTACAGGTTTCCCTAATACTAGAATGACTTGTACAATAGGCCAGTGATAATGACAACCTCAGTGTTCCAGAACTATTAATAATATGCTTTAGGATAACATTGAATGTGTTCAGGGGCAGTTGAAAAAGCTGTCCAACTGCCTCTGAACACACGTTTACCAGCGTCTCGTGTGCATGGGGCCTTATAGTGAAATCTTCTTGGTCAGAGGGTCCACACGTATTCCCAAAATCAAAAAGGTGCTTCAGGAATGTTTCAATGGCAAGGAACTGAACAAGAGCTTCAATCCGTGTGAGGCTGTGGCCTATGGTGCAGCTGTTTAGGCTTTTATCCTGTCTGGAGACAAATCAGAAAATGTCCAGGACCTCATGCTGCTTGATGTCACCTCTCTGTATCTGGGTATCAAGATTGCCAATGGAGTTATGACAACCTTGCTCAAGTGTAACACAACTATTCACACAAAGCAGACACAGATCTTCAGACCCTACTACCCGAGTTGTTATCCTTGCTGAGCAAATTTGAAATGACTGGTATCCCACCACCCCATGACATTTGGTTCAATACATTTTTATTGAGTTTTGTGACATTACAAGATATGGAAGGAAAAACGTAACAAACAAACACACCTCAAAAACCGAAATTGGTCCACATGAATACATGTTTGTAAATTCTTTCTTACAAAGGTGTTAATGGAAAATAAGAAAGGTAAAACAGCAGTTTGGCAATATGATAGCACAGATGAAAAGCGACATACAATAGAGTATCATATTAATATTTATACGTTATCATTCCAGCATATACAAGGTTTACACAACTTAAGAAAACTAGAAAGTTTGCTATTTGTTAAGACTCACCGGTGTTGACGCATAAAATTGGTTTTCAGAATCTATATGGTTTCAGAAGGATTTGGAGCATGTGACTTTTTCCAGGATCTAGTGATGGTGGATCTACCTGCTAGAAGTATATGCAACACCACTGATTTTTACAATACCATAGAATGTGTGATAATGTACCAACGAAACCACAGTTACATCAAGAATGTGGGGAGTTAGTAGGGCTGAATTTGGCAGGGCAGAATGGGGTGTAATACCAGTGTGTGATTATTTTTAGGGACAGTTCCCAGTTGTCTATACAGCTTAAAGCTCTATAAAGGGATCTTAGGACTGCTTTCAATTGTGAATCGGAATATTGTGATGCTAGATTGGTTTCCCATTGGAGCAAGGCTAAATTCTTGACAAAGGTCAGATTATCATAGAGTACCAGTAAGTTGTAAAAATAGGATGTTGACCTAGCAGGGACCTTGTTAGACAACAGGGCAGACCATTCCTCATCTGGAAGCCAACAGAGAATTGAAAGTAGAGAGTGTAAGGCATGCGATATCTACTGGTAATGATACCTCTCATTCATTTAACAAAGCATTTTTGAATCCCATTGTGAGGGCTTAGAAAATACATGGGCAGTGTGTGTGCAGTTTTCTATGGACCTAGACTTTGAAGTGGCAACAAGTACTAATAGGCTCTTCATACAGAATAATCTCAATGCTATCACTCTGCTTAGATTTTCAAACCTGCATAGGTAGGCGGGCTGGACTCAAAGCCTCTGAGGTTTGCAAGAACCTGCTATTTTATGTGGAAGAAGTGTAGCTGCAAAATCACATCTCTCGGAATGTTGTTAGAAAGGTGATATGGCTTAGGAAGGCGGTGTACTCTATCCACAACAAGTTCCATGGGAGATGGGTTAGGAAGAACAGAGCGTAGCATGGATTGGATTAAGGCGAGCAGTTGATCAGGTAGAACTGATTCAGAAATGCCTCTAATTTTTAAGTTGTTTTTTGGGGATCTGTCTTCCAAATCCACAAGTTTGGCCTTCATTCAAACATTGTCATCGCCCTTGTCAGATTGAGAGTCAACCAGGGTGTTGAAGGATGAGGCCAATTCTTGCATTTTAGCCTCCACATAGTCGATTATATTCTCTGGGTCATCAATGTCACTTTTAACTTGTCTCAGAGAAGCAGTAATGTCCGCACAGAGGGACACCAGCATTTCTTTCATTGTAGAATTGAGAATAGGTGCGTTGATTGCAGGAAATTTGGCTATGGTTTCTTCCTGTGGAATGGATTCTTCCATATGTTGACATCCTCGGCCAAGATTTAACTAGGCTCCTGGTAGAAGAAGGGGTCCCTATATCCCCTTGGCCCTGTTGCGACATGCGGAATGCCTAGGATGGGCATGTGGACACTGCCATTTTGGCATGGTCCATGGCCAGTCAGCTGGAAGAACATGACCATGTTTGTGGCTGGGTCCAGTCCTTTCTCTTGTGGAGGATGAGAACCTCCAGGGCAAGATCAGTGACGAAGGCAAAAAGAAGATCTTGGACAAGTGCAATTAAGTCATCTTTTGGCTGGACAAAAGCCAAACTGCTGAGAAAGAGTATGCAACCCCATGTTTACCAAGCTGTACCAGAGTGCAGGTGGCATGCCAAGAGGAATACCTTGGGGCTTCCTAGTTGCCGGTGGTGTTTCCTTCGGACCTACCATAGAAAAGGTTAACTAAAGTCCCAACTAAAACTGCATCAAATCATGTTTGTCTTGCTAGGACCCAAATTTGTAT
Organism: Rana kukunoris; assembly: GCA_029574335.1. Taxonomy (NCBI): domain Eukaryota; kingdom Metazoa; phylum Chordata; class Amphibia; order Anura; family Ranidae; genus Rana; species Rana kukunoris. The sequence goes on from CM056056.1 coordinate 152,618,685, forward strand.
TAATGGCTTTTCCAAGTTAAATTTGCCATGTTCCATCACAGGAGCAGGTCCCACAGCCATTAGCCTCCACAGTCCCCAGATCTTTAAGCCGCGTACACATGAATATTTTTCATGTCATGGAAATTGATTCTTATTAAGCCTGCCTTGCATACACACGATCGTGGAAAAAAAATGCTTGAGTGCGGTGACATACAACGGCACTATAAAGGGGAATTTCCAATTCGAATGGCGCCACCCTTTGGGCTGATTATGCACATTTTCCTTCTCATAACTTGCTTCTGAGCATGCATGTTTTTTCCCCATCATTAAAGCGTTTTCACGGCGAGAAAAACGAAAAATAGAGCATGTTCTAAATTTGAAATGCCCATTTTTCACATCGAGAAAAATGCTCTGGAGCCTACACACGACCATTTTTAACGACCAAATAAAATAATGTGTGTACGCAGCATTAGATTGTTTCCCGGGGCTCTGAAACCTAACAACTAAGTTGAGAAATGTACAGGCTTTTTATCTTAATACCCATCTGTCTACATCATGGATCTACTTGTACTAATAAACTTTGGTCTAGCAGTGAGCAGCATGGAATTCTTTACACGTGATGTAACATTATTATTATAAACTGAGCACATTTAAACAGCTGGTGTAAGCAACTGTTGGGTATTGTGCTGCTAATTCAGTGCTCACTACAATTGCTTTACTGAGATATTACACAGTAAAAGGCAAATAGCCTAGTGTGGCCAGTACTTGACCATGCTACTTGCTCCAATGCTGTGTTTGTAAAAGAAGATAACATGTAAAGAAGCAAGTATTTTAGTAAAGCTGTTGTTTATGCAGTGGAATTCATAAATGCCTATTGCCTGAAATTCCCTTTATGAATTCCCAATTCATTTAAAATTGTATTCATATGGCAAATTTACCTTGTTTGCAAGTTGATGTGCTCTTTTCTACTCGGTATGCATCAACAATTATGTATGTTTTTTTTTATCATTTTAATTTTAATTTTACAGGCATCTGAACTAACATCAAATGGAGATGTGGTAGGTCATGCTCTTACAGTAGTGACCATCCGAGTTGTTGATCTAAATAATCACCCTCCAACTTTCTATGGGGAAAATGGACCCCAGAACCATTTTGAACTAACCATGTATGAGCATCCACCAGAGGGAGAGATACTACGTGGACTTAAAATCACTGTCAATGATTCAGATCAGGTTGGTAGCGTATGTATTATCCAGTGTTCTGTCAGTAGCTTATTCTGTAATCTGTACCAAATATAAAACATTGTTAAAAATATTACTGATGTTCTGCAATACAACGTATTAAATGTAATTATAATAACACTTTTAACAGGGAGCAAACGCAAAATTCAACTTGCGTTTGGTTGGACCAGGAGGAATTTTCCGTGTAGTGCCACAGACTGTATTAAATGAGGCTCAAGTAACGATAATCGTGGAGAACTCTGCAGGAATAGACTATGAAAAATTTCATTTGTTAACTTTTAAGGTATATATTTTTCATTTCTATGTTACTCGGCAAAGTCATTTCTTTGAATTGGTGATTTAGGGGATATAATTCCTTTTTATGCATCTTCCTTGTTGCTGTAGTATGTTATTATTTTCTCAGTTTTTTCATTTTTTTTTATCAAAGTATCCAAGACTAATACCTTAATTTCCTTTTAAAATTCTTAATTAAGTAAAAAACAACCATCCTTATTTTTTTTTATAATTGTAACACCATAAATCTTTATGGTTTTAACCATAAGTAGGATATGCCAAGGTTGTTTTACCACTTGCCTACTGAGCACTCTCACCCCCTTCCTGCCCAGGCCAGTTTTCCACTTTCAGCGCTGTCAACACTGTATCCAAATTACATTTTTATATTTTATTTCGCACAAATAGAGCTTTTTTTTGTGGTATTTAATCACCACAGGGTTTTACATGTTTTGCTTAAACAAACCGAAAAAAGACCAAAAATTTAGAAAAAACAAAACAATGCATTTTTCATAATTTGTTATAAAATATTACAAACAGGTAATTTTTCTCCTTCACTGATCTGCCCTTATGAGGCTGCACTGATAAGCACTGATAGCCTGCAGTGATAGGCACTTATGGGCACTGGTGAGGTGGCGCTAGTAGGCACTGATGGAACTAATGGGCACTGAGGAGGCGGCACTGGTGGGCACTGATGAGGAGGCACTAATGAGGTAGCACAGATATGAGGCAATGATGGGCCCTGATAGGTCTCACTGAAGGGCACTGATAGGTGGCACTGATGGGCAATGATCGGCACTGGTAGGCGGCACTGATAGGCAGCACTAATACAGTAGGTGACACTGATGAGAAGGCACTGATGGGCACTGATTGACAGCACTGATGGGCACTGATTAGTAGCACTAATGGGCACTGATTGGCAGCACTGGTGAGCACTGATGGGACTGCACTGATAATCAGTGTAGATATGGCTTTAACACATGTTGGGTACCGGCTCTCTTCTTCCCTCCTCACACTGTCAGGCTGAGGAAAGGCTTGGTGACTTGTATTTACATCTGTGATCAGCTGTCATTGGACACAGCTGATCACATGGTAAAGAGCCACTGTGAGTGGCATTTTACCTCAGTCTGTGATCAGCTGAGTCCAAGGGACTCAGCGATCACAGAGCAGCATGATCACAGTCACCGTCATATGACGGCCTCCAGGCAAATTAAGCCCATGCTGTAGCTGTCATTTAGCTATATTGCAGGTGGGACGTAGTTAAACCATGACCAGGTCTGGCATTCCTGTCTGCCAACAGAATAAATGGCATAGGAATTATTTAGCTTGCCTATTTACATGTTTCGTAATTTTGGGTGTATTTCAGTAATCTGCTAACTTCTTAAAAGATACTTGACAATCCCACAATAAAATATATTTGCCAAACTTAATTTAATAATTACAGGATATGTGATGGTGTTTCCAAAAGATGTTATAGAATTGCATTTGATGGATTATCTATTGGTCAATGTGAATTTTTTGTGTTTTTGTTTTGTTAAAGTATAATTTATGTAATGTACAGAATGTATTTTGTGGTCATAATGTGTGTGGGAAAAATGTTTATATCCTTGATGACTATGATCATGTAGTGCTACCCACGCAGGAGCCGCTTAAAGCGGTGTCCCGTCCGAATTTGTTTTTAAAAGCCAGCAGCTACACATACTGCAGCTGCTGGCTTTTAATAATAGAACACTTACCTGTCCTGGAGTCCAGCGATGTTGGTGCCCGCAGCTCATGTTTCCATCAGCTGTCGGGTGCTGCCGCTGGCATTGCAGGTAAGGGTACCCAGCAGTGTAGCTTTTCGGCTTCATGCCGGGAACCCTACTGCGCATGTGCGAGGCCCCGCTCCTCTCTCCTATTGGCCCGGTGGCTAGGAGAGGAGGGAGCCCCGTGGTGATGTCACGGGTCCTGCCCCAATGGGACATGTGTCAATGCAAAAAACGTTTTTTCTTTCTCGTACATCACGGGACACAGAGCGGCATATTCATTACTATATGGGTTATATGGAGTACCTTCAGGTGTGGACACTGGCAATCTCAAACAGGAAGTCCCCTCCCTATATAACCCCCTCCCCTAGAGGGAGTCCCTCAGTTTTTTCGCCAGTGTCTTAGGTGTTGGTCACGGAATAGCTTTGCTCCACATCCTTGGGATTAAGGGCGGGCTAACCGGATCTGTCCAAGGAGCCTCAGTGCCAAAGTGGACAGTACCCGGGCCCCAAACCGTGGGGTTTTGCCTATAATGCTCCTCTTTGGAGGGCTGGACCCTGGGCCCAGGACTTGGAGTTTGTAAAAACCATAAGTTCCTGTTTGCAAGGGTGCTATATAGGTCCAGGACAGTGGGTACCTTCATAGGACCCCAGGGCCTGAAGGTCTACTACGCTACCCACGGAGATGGGAGAAGATTGGATCAGTTTGCTGGACAAACATCCTGCAGCATGGAGCAGGTAAGGGGGAGCCTGCGGGACTTGGTTCGACAGCAGGCTCTCCGGGGTAACCTAAAAGGGGGGATAGCCTAAGTATGCTCTGCATGGGCAACCTTGCTCACTATGTCTGAGAGAGACAGGATGACACCTTTTTTCCCCCATCACTAGGTTCCCCTGTCTAAGAATGTGTTGCTAGCTAACCTGCTGCTTTCTTCCTAGGACTAGTAAGGATCCCTAGGGGCCTTTTGGAGAGTCCTACCTGGCCGGGGGTTTGAATCTGCCGCCTGTTTCTGCAGTCCTGGGTCTCCAGCAGCGCGGCTCCTCCATGTTCCTCCTGTTCCGGCATACGCGCGCGCGCGTGCACGCGCACGTCTTATAGACGTTTTTCGCGCCGTTCAGACAGGAGGGCGGGGGGGGCGTGCCTGCGGCGTCATACAGGGGCGCGCCTTGTGCTGTTATAGATCAGCAGGCATTGTCAGTGCTCAGTCTGAGGCTGATTTCAGAAGGAGAGGACGCAGAGCGGCAGAACAGTGACTCCCGGTGGCGGAAGAGGGGTAGTACATGCTGGACTTTGTTCCAATGCCTTTTTTGTTAAGCCAAGAAATTCCCCTTTTTGCAGCAGGTTGGAGGCTGGCAAACTAAGTTTGGGGTCACTGTATGTTTTAAAAAAGAAAATATATATAATATATATTTAAAAAAAAAAAAAAAAGAGAAAAACATACGGGATCCCATCAGTTTTTGGGCATTAGTGATCTATTGTCCCCTAAGCTCTGGTTTTTGTACTCCTGGCCACTACAGTCTGTTGTGTGGGCGGAGTCCCTCGATTTTGTATTATGGCTTCCAAAGGTTCGGGGTCAAAGGGTACAAAAAAGACCAAAAAACAAAGGGGTTCCCCTTCTGATTCTGATGATATGCCGATACTTTCCCCGCAACTTATTAACATAAAGGGCGCCTTGGATGAGCCATTAGGGGGATCTGGTGCGGAGGCTGGCCCAGATCAGCCCAGCCCTGTGTTTATCACAGAGGAGTTGCTAGCCGTATCCCTAGGGGGGCTAGAAGAGAGAATAGCAGCATTGATCGCTAGAGCTATTCCTGGTAAGAAACGGGTTAGATCCCCATCACCAAGAGGTGTATCCTCAGATGCTGAGATTCTCTCTCCGGAGGAATTGGAATCACAGGAGGATCAACTAGACCTGAACCAAGAGGGTTCAGGGATTGAGGGATCTGCCTCTGAGGAACCATTTTCAGACTCCCAGACAGAAAGACTGTGGGTACAGTCTTTGACGGACATGGTCCGCTCGGCATTTAGTTTACATTGCCAGAGCCTCAGGTTCCTCCGGTATCCTCTCTGGGCTCTTTGAAAGCTCCGTTAAGCAACGCAGTGTTTCCGGTCCATCCTCTTTTGGAGGAATTGATCTTTCGGGATTGGGTACGGCCGGACAGGATTTTTTCTGCCACCGAAAAGATTTGCGGTCATTTACCCCATGGAGGAAAGATTCTCCAAGAGGTGGAGGCTCCCAGTAGTGGATGCAGCCATCTCATGTGTGTATAAATCACTAACTTGCCCGGTGGAAAACATACATATGTTTAAAGATCCGGTTGATAAAAGGGTAGAGACACTTTTAAAAGCATCCTTTGCTACGGCAGGAGCAGTGGTACAGCCAGCTGTGGCTGCGATTGGTGTTTGTCAGGCGTTAAAAGACCAGACAAAAGAAATGTTAAAGGACATGCCTACCCAACAAGCAGAAGAGTTTTCTGACATTCCCAGAGCTCTGTGTTTTGCTGTAGATGCTATAAAAGATTCCATCCAGCAGGCCTCTCGTTTATCACTATTTTTGGTGCACATGAGAAGGCTCTTATGGTTGAAGAACTGGGCGGCGGAGCCCCCATGCAAAAAAGCTTCTGGCAGGGTTTCCCTTCCATGGAGGACGACTCTTCGGAGAGAATCTGGATAAATATATTCAGACTATTTCAAGTGGCAAGAGTACCCTTTTACCGGTCAAAAAGACATTCCGGGGTCCTACATTTAAAAGGCAGCTCTTTCCTGTCTCGGGGCCCTCAAATTCCAGGCAGTATCGACGGCCGCCTGCACGATCCAACGTTAACAGTAGATCGCAGGGACAGGCCCCTGGGGGTAAGAGGCCATGGTATCGCAAGCCGACAAAGACAGCCCCTAAGTCTGCCTTATGAAGGGGCGCCCCCACTCTCGCGGGTGGGGGGAAGGCTTCGTTTCTTCTCAGAAGTTTGGGAAGCCAAGATCCCCGACAAATGGGTCCGGGCGTCTGTAACCACAGGCTACAGACTGCAGTTTCTAAGGTGTCCTCCGCCTCATTTTCAAGAATTAAGGCTACCAAAGGATCCAGCAAGGAAGGCCTCATTGCTGGCAGCTTTGGATCACCTGCTTTGCCAGGACGTAATAATAGAGGTGCCAGCCCAGGAGCAAGGGCTAGGTTTCTATTCCAATCTCTTTGTCATACCAAAGCCCAACGGCGATGTCAGGCCAATCTTGGACCTAAAGAGGTTAAACGGTACCTAAGGGTTCGTTCCTTCCGGATGGAATCCATCCGGTCAGCAGCCGCCGCGCTTCAGAGGGACGATTTTCTGGCCTCCATAGACATAAAGGATGCTTACCTTCATGTACCAATCTTTCAGTCGCATCAAAGATTTTTACGCTTCGCGGTGGGGCAGCGACACTTCCAATTCAGGGCGCTCCCCTTCGGGCTGGCCACGGCCCCCCGGGTATTCACGAAGATCCTAGCCCCAGTTCTGGCCAATTTAAGGATCCAAGGGGTCACAGTCCTAGCATACTTGGACGAACTTTTAATCATAGATCACTCACGGCCGGGTCTGCAACAGGCAGTAAACCTCACGGTTCGGTACCTCGAAGGATTCGGCTGGGTCCTAAACCGGGGAAAGTCAGCGTTCCAGCCTACAAAGCAGTTGGAATACCGCGGCATGAGGTTAGACACAGAACAGCAAAGGGTGTTCCTGCCCCTTGTAAAGATCGAGGCTATCAAGGGGTTGGTTCAGTTGGTTCTAAACAAGAAAAAAACAACTATTCGCCTGTGTATGCGAGTACTAGGCAAGCTAGTGGCCACGGTCGAGGCAGTACCATACGCTCAGATCCACACTCGCGTCCTACAGGCAGCCATTCTAGCAGCCTGGGGCAAGAGGGCACATGCCTTAGAGTCCCCTTTGACGCTATCATCAAGGGTCCGACAAAGCCTGGCCTGGTGGTTGAACCCCCAGAATGTTCTAAAGGGAAAATCCTTCAGCCCTGTTGTCTGGAAGGTAGTTACCACAGACGCCAGCCTGGCAGGCTGGGGGGCGGTCTTCGAGGGGTTCTCTCGCCAGGGAACTTGGGGGAAAGCAGAGAGGCAGCTCCCCATCAATATCTTGGGGATCAGAGCTGCTCGCCTAGCCCTTCTGGCATGGACCTCCAGATTAAAGGGGTTCCCGGTGAGAATCCAGTCAGACAATGCCACGGCGGTGGCATACATAAACCACCAAGGGGGAACCAGGAATCAGGCCGCTCAAGAGCTTGATTTTTCAGTGGGCAGAGGTTCATGTACCCTGCATTTCGGCGATATTCATTCCCGGAGTGGACAACCTGCAGGCATACTTCTTAAAGTCGCCAGAGTCGGTTGCCAGGGGAGTGGTCTCGGCATCCCCAGGTCTTTCAGACAATCTGCCAGAGGTGGGGAATGCCAAGAAGAGGATTATCAGAGTTGATTTTCTAAAGTGCCACATCCAAATGAGAAATCAAAAAGAATAAAGGCAAAGCCCCCTAGTCGGACTTTAAAGGCACTGTGGTGTGTCAAATGTAGTTAGAGAAAACATAGTATTACAATATAATTTATTGAAGAAGTATCAGATAAAAGTTGATTACATGATCTATAACAAATACAAAAAATACAAAATAATGAAATATAGTTCAACATATATTGCTGTGTGATGTGATGCCCTGTGTGGTCCCGACGTTTCAGGGAGACATAGTCCCTTTCTTCAGGGGTATTCCAGGATTCACAGCTAGTGAACTGTATGGTACTTCAAGTCAGTAGATCATGTATTTAAAAGCATGGGTTTCCGGATGATCCGAGTCTGCTGGCCTGGCCACTGACGACAGAGCAGAATTGTGAGCAGGGTGTGTTGTTGCCAGATATAAATATGCTGCTGGAATCAGAGGACATTGGAGCCTAGTAAATAGCGATGGAGAGGCTCGTATTAGGCTTGGGAAGATGGATGCAGAGGAACCGTCATGTTGTCCAGCAAGTTGCTGGACAACATGACGGTTCCTCTGCATCCATCTTCCCAAGCCTAATACGAGCCTCTCCATCGCTATTTACTAGGCTCCAATGTCCTCTGATTCCAGCAGCATATTTATATCTGGCAACAACACACCCTGCTCACAATTCTGCTCTGTCGTCAGTGGCCAGGCCAGCAGACTCGGATCATCCGGAAACCCATGCTTTTAAATACATGATCTACTGACTTGAAGTACCATACAGTTCACTAGCTGTGAATCCTGGAATACCCCTGAAGAAAGGGACTATGTCTCCCTGAAACGTCGGGACCACACAGGGCATCACATCACACAGCAATATATGTTGAACTATATTTCATTATTTTGTATTTTTTGTATTTGTTATAGATCATGTAATCAACTTTTATCTGATACTTCTTCAATAAATTATATTGTAATACTATGTTTTCTCTAACTACATTTGACACACCACAGTGCCTTTAAAGTCCGACTAGGGGGCTTTGCCTTTATTCTTTTTGAGGTGGGGAATGCCGGACGTAGATATAATGGCATCCAGGTTCAACAAGAAACTAGACAGGTTCGTGTCTCGAGCGAGGGATCCTATGGCCTGCGGAACCGATGCGTTGGTTTGCCCTTGGCATCAATTCAAACTTCTATATGCATTCCCTCCGCTACAGTTACTCCCTCGCCTGTTGCGCAGGATCAGAGTGGAGCACAAGCCAGTCATTCTAGTAGCTCCGGCTGGGCCCCGGAGGACTTGGTACTCACTAGTCCTGAAGATGGCAGTGGGAGACCCTTGGACTCTTCCTCTACAACCAGACCTACTCTCACAAGGCCCGATCCTCCACCCTACATTACAGCGTCTAAATTTGACGGCCTGGAGGCTGAATCCCTGATTCTCAGGGGTAGAGGTCTGTCTAGGCAGGTAATTCCTACCCTGATTAGGGCTAGAAAGCCGGCCTCCAGGGTGATTTATTACAGGGTGTGGAGGAACTACGTAGGCTGGTGTGAATCCAAAAGATGGAATTTCCGTAAATATACTATTGACAGGGTGTTAAGTTTTCTCCAGCTAGGAGTGGATAAAGGCCTGGCACTAAGCACAATCAAGGGACAGATCTCAGCTCTGTCAGTGTGGTTTCAGAGGCCGCTGGCCACCCACTCGCTGGTAAAGACCTTCTTACAGGGGGTCTTGCGTATTAATCCTCCTGTCAAGTCACCACTTTGTCCATGGGACTTTAAATCTTGTTCTGTCATCCCTACAGAAACAACCCCTTGAGCCGTTGGCTGAGGTACCTTGATTTTACTGACTAGAAAGTCGGTATTTCTGATCACCATAGTTTCGGCCAGGAGAGTATCGGAATTGGCAGCCTTATCTTGTAAGGAGCCATATCTCATTTTGCATAAGGATAGGGCGGGGTTCCGTCCTCATCCTTCCTTTCTACCAAGGGTTATATCCAGTTTCCACCTGAACCAGGATGTGGTACTTCCATCCTTCTTCCAAAACCCACCTCTAGAAAGGAGGGGTTGCTGCATACGTTGGATATTGTCAGGGCCGTAAGGGCCTATCTTAAAGCTACAGAGAAGGTTCGGAAAACAGATGTGGTGTTCGTTTTACCGGAAGGGCCCAAGATGGGTCAGGCAGCCGCTTGATCCACCATCGCAAGATGGATTAAACAATTAATTGTTCGGGCCTGCGGTTTGAAGAGGTGCCTCCTCCTTTGTCGGTAAAGGCCCAGTCTACCAGGGCCATGGGCACCTCCTGGGCAGCACATCATCAGATCTCTATGGCTCGGATATGCAAGGCAGCAACGTAGTCATCAGTCCACACGTTTACAAAATTTTATCAATTGGACGTATGAAGGAATGCGGATACAGCCTTTGGGCAGTCAGTACTACAGGCCGCGATTCAAGCTCCTCAGGATCTGAGGGGGCTCCCTTGATTTGATTTGAGATTTACATTTCTCGTTTAAGTTGGATTTACTAGTATCTGAGTATACCTCTAAAATTAAATCCTTTTTTGGAAGATGTCTCCCTCCCCTCATTAAAGCATTGCTTTCGGACATCCCATATAGTAATGAATATGCCGCTCTGTGTCCCGTGATGTACGAGAAAGAAAAAGGGATTTTTAAATACAGCTTACCTGTAAAATCCTTTTCTTGGAGTACATCACGGGACACAGAGCTCCCACCCCTCTTTTGGGTGACCATTTTGGGAGGCATACTGCTTGCTACAAAACTGAGGGACTCCCTCTAGGGGAGGGGGTTATATAGGGAGGGGACTTCCTGTTTGAGATTGCCAGTGTCCACACCTGAAGGTACTCCATATAACCCATATAGTAATGAATATGCCGCTCTGTGTCCCGTGATGTACTCCAAGAAAAGGATTTTACAGGTAAGCTGTATTTAAAAATCCCTTTTTTCGGGAGCAGTGATTTTAATAATGTTTAAAGTGAAACAATAAAAGTGAAATATTCCTTTAAATTTCATACCTGGGGGTGTCTATAGTATGCCTGTAAAAATAAAAAATAAAATATTTGGACAGCCACACTCCTGGAAAAGATTCCTGAATTGTCTTTTAATGGTAAAATGGAATAGACTACAATCCACAGCAAAAGTTGAAAACGGGATACACAGCTGACGTTTCGCACTGATACTCAGTGCTTACTCATAGCTGAGTTTGCTTGTAAAGTGGCACGTTTTTCCCGTGTTTAGAACAGTCCCAGCGCAAAATGACATTTATAAAGGAATAAAGTCATTTTAAACACCTCACGGCTATAATGAATTATCAGGACCCAGGAATACAGGTAAAAGTAATTGAAAAAAAGCAGCATGGATTCTCCCCAGTCCATTACCAGGCCCTTTGGGTCTGGTATGAATATTAAGGGGAACCCCAAACCCTGAACCAAAATTTAAAAAAAATATTGCATGGGGGTCCTCCCAAATTCCATACCAGGCCCTTCAGGTCTGGTATGGATATTAAGGGGAACCCTGCACCATTTTAAATGGCGTAGGGGTCCCCCTCAAAATCCATACCAGACTCTACAGGAACCCTTCACCAAAAGAAAAAATCCTTATCCGAACACGCAACATGGAAGGCCACAGAAAAAGAAGAGATGACGCGAGAGCGCCCCCCCCCCTCCTGAACTGTACCAGGCCACGTGCCCTTAACATGGGGAGGATGCTTTGGGGTCTGGACCCCAAACCACCATGTCCTCATGTTGATGGGGACAAGGGCCTCATCCCCACAACCCTTGCCCAGTGGTTGTGGGGGTCTGCGGGCTGGAGGCTTATCGGAATCTGGAAGCCCCCTTTAACAAAGTGCCCCCCCATGTGAATTGGTAACGGGGTACATTGTACCCCTACCATTTCATTAAAAAAGTGTAAAAAAATTTGAAAAAAAAACTCAAGAGACAGATTGGGACAAGTCCTTTATTGAAAAAAAATGTCAGTGATATACATCCATTCTCGAGCGGAGGATACAGGAAAAAAAACGCTGAGTTTTTTCTCCGTATTCTCCGCTCGAGAATGGATGTACATTGCTGGATTTTTTTTTTACCCCGTTACCAATTTACATAAGGGGGGCTGGGATCTGGGGGTCTAATCTGTTAAAGGGGCTTCCAGATTCCGATAAACCCCCCAACCGCAGACCCCCACAACCACCATGTTAAGGGCATAGGGCCGGTACGGTTCAGGGGGGGTGCTTTCTCGTTCCCCCTCTTTTCCTGCCAGGTTGCTTGCTTGGATAAGGGTCCTTTAATAAGGGATTTTTGGGGGGAACCCCACACCTTTTTTTTTATTTTGATTTGGGGTTCCCCTTAAAATCCATACCAGACCTGAAGGGTCTGGTTGGATTTTGAGTGGGACCCCTACGCTGTTTTCTTTGAAAGTTTTCTCATACGGAAAAAAGTCCGCTGGAAATCCCTGCGTGAAAAAAGAAAACATGTTCTCTTTTTTTCCCGCAGTTTCGTCGGTAAAACTGCGATGAAGCATACACATGACCGGTTTTCCCGGCCAAAAGCTGTCATGGCAGTTTTCCCGACTGGAAAACCGGTCATGTTCATGATAGGGTGACCATACATCCCCAGTTTCCGGGGACAGTCCCTGGATTGAGGACACGTCTGTCCCCGGTTTTGTCCCCGGATTGTATTCGAACAGGGGCTGGGGCAATTTCAAAGATAGTCAGCGCAGAATTAAAAAAAAAACAGAATTACACACCCCCGCTCTGCAGCTCCTACTAGCTTAGGGGGTGTATTTTTTCCATTATCTGTACCTCTTTCTGATGATCATGTGTGGGTCAGAGCAGAGGGAATATTTCTTCAGTTTCTGGTGCATGCCCATTCAGCTCCCCTTGCCTGCCTGCTTATCTCCTTGTCTTCCCTGGCGGAGTAATTTTCCTCCACTCCCCACCCAGAAGTAGCCGGGCCCAGAAAGTAATGCTGCGTACACACGATCTGAATTTCCATCAACAAATGTTCGATGGGAGCTTGTTGTCGGAAATTCCAACTGTGTGTAGGCTCCATCGGATATTTGCTGTCAGAATCTCCGACAACAAAAATTTGAGAGCTGGTTCTCAAATTTTCCGACAACAAGTTTTGTTGTTGGAAACTCCGAACGTGTGCACAAAATTCCACACATGCTCAGAATCAAGCAGAAGAGCTGCACTGCCCGTTCTTGACATAAGGAAAATCAAACAACATTTGTGTGACTGTGTGTATGCAAGACAATTTTGAGCCAACATCCGCCAGAAAAAAAAACACAGTTTTGTTGTCGGAATGTCCAATCGTCTGTACGTGGCATAAGACTTGACAGGCTGTGAGGAAGTGGCGGCAACGGGCAGAGTCACTGATTGCCGCCATTACTAGTAAAAATATGTCCCCGGATTTCATTAAAAAAATCTGGTCACCTTAGTGTATGAGCCATTACAGGAATAATGTAGTGACAGCAATATTTCCTTTGCCCATTACTTTTTATAGGGATAGACTCTTCCTACAATGGAGTCATTTTTAAATATCCTTCATTGCGCCAACAATTAACTTAATTCAGCATTCAGTGTATGCTGTGGTGACAATGATTAGTTAAACATATTCTGTCACTATACTACCTTTGTCTCACGTTGAAACAAAATGTGGAAATACACTTAAAATACTATGTGCTCTGTCCATGCAAAGAGAGACACATTCAGCAAGAGTATGTATCTGTATTTGTTATGGTCCAATTGCTGACAGAAGCTCATTACACTTCTTTAAAGAGCAGACTTCTGTCATTTACACAAAGCAAGTCAAGATTTTTTCTGCCCCCTTCTGGGCAAAATAGGACACAAAAAAATGACTTTCTATAGGCACTATGAGCTCCACAGGTTAATGTGTTTCTAACAGTTTTTTTTCCATCTTTAGCTTCTCGCCATTGAAGTCAACACTCCAGAAAAATTCAGCTCGACAGCAGATATAACCATCCATCTTTTGGATATTAATGATAATGTGCCCAAGTTTTCCTCAGAATATTATGTTGCTAGAATCCCAGAAAATTCCCCAGGAGGCTCCAATGTTGTAGCTGTGACGGTGAGCGTACTTTATGAGCTACGGTGTTATATGTTACAGTGTCTCAAATCTGTGCATTGTGGAGGACTGTACCATTATTAACAAGTTAATTTTAGTTTTGTTTTGTAATTGCAATTAAAACAAGTATAATTTAAAAACACATGTATCTCTCACTGCATATCACAAGGGGTTGGCATCACTGCTCTTCAACTTCAACTTCTTGTATTTAATGTGATGGATCTTCATAGCCATTTTTTCCCCTAAAATGTACACTTTAAAATGTTCCTTCCATTATTAACATAGGAATATTTGATGACAGTTGTGGGTAGACAACCTTTAGTTGTTAGGTTTAGATCTACCTGGACAACACAGAGGAAATCTGTGATCCCTGGGGGGGGGGGCACCCTATAGAAAAACAATATAAACTATCAAGCTCCCTCTGCCCTGCTATGAAAAAGGTAGGAATCTGCAAAAGCGTTTGGCAAAATCCGTGCATCACCCAAGGGGAATTTTTTTTTGGAGTTGCTCTTTAAGTAATATTGGAATAATAGATTATATAAAAGAAAACTTTTATGGAAACACTTGCATACATTATGTACTACTTTGAATAATCAAATTAAATTATATATATAAAAAATAAATTAATACACATGTATTACTACTGACATTTTCAACAAATCTTTGTCTTTCATCCAATCCTTTTTTTATTTCTTTGATAGACACAACAATGTGTACACGTTGATCGAGTACACTGAGCACCAGCCTGTAATACACTTTCATTACCAGGTCACTTTTCAGTGCTGTTCCATATGCAACATTGTACCCAAATAAGCTTTAAATAATGTTTAAGGCTGCGTACACACGATCAGTCCAAACTGATTAAAACGGACTGAAGTTCAGTTTCATCGGTCCAAACTGACCGTGTGTATGGCCCATCAGTCTTTTGTCCTTCAGTCCAAAGTTTTAAAACTTGCTTTAAAATCAGACTGATGAACGCCTGACCATCGGTCCAAACCGATGGTTAGTACGCAAAAGCATCGGTTCAAAAACCCACGCATTCTCAGAATCAAGTTGACGCATGCTTGGAAGCATTGAACTTCGTTTTTTCAGCACGTCGTTGTGTTTTACGTCACCGCGTTCTGACACGATTGGTTTTCGAACTGATGGTGTGTACGCACATCAGACCATCAGACCATCAGTTTGTGAACCGATGAAATCAGTTTGGACTGATCGTGTGTACGGGGCCTAATGCCGCGTATACACGATCACTTTTTGTGATGTAAAAAAACGTAGTTTTATCTCACAAAACAAAACGACGTTGCCTACACACCATCGTTTTCTAAAAAAGGTCTTGCAAAGCGCGGTTACGTACACCACGTTCATCGGCACTCTGTTCCATTGAAGCTCTGTCTCATAACTTGCTTCTAAGCATGCGCGGGTTTAAAAACGTTGTTTTAAACGTCGTTTTGCCCACACACAATCATTTTTTGTGAAACAAAAGACGACATTCTGAAAAACGACACAAAAAATTGAAGCATGTTCGAATTTTTTTTTGGTCGTTTTTCAGAAGACATAAAACTATGTTTTGCCCACACACGATCATTTTAAATCACGTTTTTTAAAACGTCGTTTTATTTCATCACAAAAAACGACCGTGTCTACGCGCCATTAGAGTTTTCTCTTGGAGGTATTTAATAACCACTGGGTTTTTAAATCTTTTGCTATAAAATTAAAAAAAGAAAAAAAAAAATGTCAAAAAATGTTCCTTACTTTACAATATTATATAGACAAACTTTCTTTTGGTGGTATTTAATCAAAGTTTTTCTTTTTTGATAAACAAATGAAAAAGAACAAAAATGTTGAAGGAAAAAGTTTTTCTTAATTTATTTGATATAAAATTTCAAATAAGTAATTTTTTGATAAGCTGATGGGCACTGATGAAGCTGCACTAATGACCACTGATGAGGCTGTACTAATGAGGCTGTACTAATGAGGTTGCGCTGACGAGGCAGCACTGATGGCCACTAATAAGCTACACTGATGGTCACTGATAGGTGGTACGGATAGACACTGATAAGCTGTACTGATTGACACTGATCGAGTTGCACTGTTCATCAGTGCCCATATTATCAGTATAAACAATCTACAGACACAGCATGTGAGGAAAAGACTGCTGATAACCTGCTATAGCGTGGTATTAAAGGGGTTGAACATGTAGCTTGGGAATGGTGTGCTATATACATTAAATGTGCTGGTCATGCACAGTGGCAGGATGGAAATTAAGGCGTTAATGTTCAGTGTGCAGTATAAGGGAAGGACAGCATGGAAAAAGTATGTGAAAGAAAAGTGGGGCATAAAAGGTTTAAAAAGATTTTTGTGTCATTGAAAAACAATGAATTAATCTTCATCTGCTGTTCCAATAATTCTTTCCCCATCTGCTCAATCTCTCTCCTTTCCCTGTTGTAAGGGAAAAGGGAAGGAATTTAACACTGTAAATATTAGTATTTAATTGCCGTGATGAATAGTGTTGCTCACGAATATTCGCATTGCGAATATTCGTAACGAATATTGCATATTCGAGTATTCGCGAATAAATCGAATATCGCGGTGAATATTCGATATTGCGAATATTCGTATTTTTTCAAATTTATTTTTAAAACAGATCACATCCTAGTGATCTCCATCGACGTCTAAAAGCATTGCTGGTATGATTAGAGACCCTGGGCCGAGTAGCTGAGGCGATCCTTTTATGTTGCCGAATATTCGCAATGCGAATATTCGTATTACGAATATTCGCGAATACTTTCTCTGCCCTTGTGTGTTTTGTGTATAAAAAAAAAAAAAAAATAGCTTTAGTTTAGTCATATAAGTTTGTGTAAGTAGAGTTAGTGTTTAGTGCATATTAGTTTAGTAATCCAGGAAATGATCTCCGTTTTCGCGTGTTGACGAGAATTTTGCAATCAATTTCGCATTCGCATTGGCGAAATTTCGCATTCGCATTAGCGAGATTTCGCAAAAAAAATTTTTTGATAAAATATCACAGATATTCGATATTAACGAATATTTCACGAATATTCTTCTATATATTCGTGAAATATCGCGAAATTGAATATGGGGTATTCCACTCATCACTAGTGATGACGAATCACAGCAATCACATGATACCCCAACCCCTTGCATTGGCTTGGTACAGTACAGTATCTGTGTGCCGAGCCATCATACATCAATTACTGTGTGGATTGTCCATCCAGTGGCTATTTAGCCAGTGCTGTTGAAAAAAAAACTATGTAGAAAGTGCATTGCTTTGTTTTGTATGGTGTGGGGAGGGGTTACAATAAATATAGCAATACAAAACAAAAAACAAAAAAGACAAAAATATTAATTGAGTGGGGAAAGGGTTTGTTGTTGTGTCCCTGGCTAAAGATATTTCATTTAACTTCTTGAATAGAATTGATGTACCAAAGGCAAGTAGGCCGTTTACTATGCATAGCATAGCAATGTGCTGAAAATTCACTTTGCGAAGAATACTCAATTACGTGCAGGGGAAATAAAAAAACTGTATTTTTGCTTGTGCGTGACTGGATGATGGAAATTAGCAGAGGTTTACCTCATTGAACAGTCTGTTTGCCTTTGGTAAACTAACCCTCAAGTCTCTATGACTAATGTAAGTGCAGTGCTCACCCCCGAAGGAGCCGCTGGTTAGAATAGGGATTGCATGTTACCTCATGGCTCCGGGGATGTGTCTAGGGTGAACGATGAACCCAGCAGCAACAAAGGAATGTCCGCAATAGGAAGTCTCTTTTATAGGTGCTCTTTATTACCCAGCTGGGTAAAAACAGTCAACAGGTGAGGGAAGGATATAAGAAAGGTTTTGAAGGAGAGTAGCAGACTCAGGCCTTGGATATTGAAGCAATCCTTCTTCCGACAATAATCAGTATTTCTGCGCCACTCCAGCTTGAGTGGGTACAGCGTACCTGGACAGGTCTCCCTCACAGACCTGGAAGCCAGAGTATCACTCGAACTTGAGAAGGATGCCTCTGCCACAGGCTCTTCTGAATGACCGTCAGACAAGCGCCTCTGCCACAGGCCTTGCCCGAGAGTGAATGTGGTGGAACTCCTCCTGAGTAAAGGGTTTGTCTGAATCTTCCTCCAATGTCACCAGGGTACTGACTGAGAGAGGAATCAATCCCTCAGTGTCCAGTACCTCGATCCCCGATGGTTCGTTCCAGTGCTGTTGGGCCACCAGCCTCTCATTGGTGTCCCTCAACTGGACTCCCCACCGAACAGCTCAACTCGCTTGGGATCTCTGATGGTTGGGAACACAGTCAGTCACTGGGTCCCCGCTGTGCTCAAAGTGTTCCGGACCAGCTTGGCTCCAGAACCAGCAACTCTGCGTAGCACCCACGCCCCGGCCAGGTAGGCCATAACGCACGGGGCGCAGTGATGTGGCCACCCTGAAGGTGGGTGCCACACTTCAGACAGGAAGAACCCCAACAAAATGGCGTCTGCCTCATAAGTACCCTCTCCCAGCATGCCCAGCGAGGCCCAGGCCTCCCGATTGGCTGCTTGAAGAGAGCACCCGAACCTCAGCCTCCACTGCTGCCACCTGCTGTCCCGGGGTGGAACAACACCCCAAGCACAGCAGAATGAGCCCACAGCACAGCCAAGCTGAAACAGAGAGCCAAATATAATCAAAATTAAGATCAGAGTAAACTTAGACTCTGATCGTTCCCTTAAATTTCACTAGCACCCGTACTTTGAAGTATATGGGCGCTGTACAAGTAACACAGAAAGTGAGGGGAACACTCTTTTTGAATACTCAGAAATAAGTAGAAAAAGGAAATACGGTCTAGACCTTCCCATCTCTTTACTAATAAAAAATGCTTAGTGTTCTGCTTTTAATGAAATTAACAAACAGTGCACTTCTAAAATAGAGAGAAACTGAGGGCCAGATTCACAGAGCCATTATGCCGGTGTTACACGAGATGCGCGTTGTAAGTCTAAATTTGCGCATGCGTTTCAATGCGCCGCATCCCCAAAACGAGATACCGCGCAAAACTGTGCTAGACACACCATTGATTTGCTATTCAAATATGCAAATGAGGGAGTTACGGGGATCCACAAAAGAACGTTGGTGCAGCGCAGGCTACGCGCTGTGCGCAACAGCTGCACGTCCTGTCTAAAATTAGACCATATAAAAGGTGGAATAAATTAGACAATCCGTCTACATGTCAGCTAAAGCAACACTGTTAGTGAGGTGCTGAGCAGTCACACTTGCTGGACAACAAACTGTATGCCAACATGCCAGGGGCATCCATGCTCATAGCTATACTAATGACTTTAGATGAGCAAAGAAGGAGGAGGGCACGGGAGAGGATATACTGCACACGCATAGACCTCTTTGGCATGAGTGATTCTGAGGTGTATCTTATCTTCAGATTCACCCCTGCTGCCATCATGGAATTAACCATAACCCTGCAGGATGACATCACCAGCCCAACACACCGCTCACATGCAGTGCAGCCACTGGTCAAGGTCCTGGCAACACTCCATTTCCTTGCCAGTGGCTCTTTTCAAAGAACAAGTGGAGTGGTGGCTGGGATGGCACAATCCTCCATGAGCAGATGTGTGCACCAGGTTGTCCCGGCAATCCTCAGACGCTTGGCCAACCTAATCATCAAACCAACCACTGAGGACCTGCGGGTGAAGGCAATGACAGATTTCTACAGAATTGCCAGATTCCCACACAACCGTGGGGGCCATTGATTGCACACATGTGGCACTCCAGCCCCCCCATGAGACAGAGCACATATACCGCAATCGGAAGCATTGGCATTCCATCAACGTACAGGTGATAGTCGATGCCCAAGGCCTCATATGGCACGTCCGTGCTAAACACCCCGGATCCAGCCATGACTGCTACATATACAATCAGAGCCCCATCCCAATGGAATTCGAACATAACGTGTATGGGGACACCTGGCTGGTTGGTGAGTGACATGGGTGGCAGGCATGACTGTCCCCCCCATGATGCACACATCACAAGGGTCACATGCATGACTAACATCCCCCTGTCTTTTCCCTTACAGGTGATTCTGCATATGCACTGGGACCCCATCTCATGACTCCTATCCGGAACCCCCAAACCCCAGGAGAGGAAAGATACAATAAAGCCCACGCCCAAACACGTGCAGTGATGGAGCGCACCTTTGGCCTCCTGAAGTCACGTTTCCGATGCCTGGATGGGTCTGGGGGGACCCTGTTGTATTCCCCAAACTTCGTGTGCCAGATCATGGCACAATGAGAATGCATGCATGCATGCATGCATGCACACCACTGTGGTCCCTAGCACAGACACATCGCATCCTCATCAAATTGGATTAGCACAATCCCACCATGCTGGACTTGTGAGCAGCAACGCCACGGCTCCAATTATGTCACTGTATATTCATACACCATTCACACGGACCTGGGGATCACTTCTCCCTGGTCCTGGGGAACCCTTCTCCACCACAAATGAGGGTGACACCCCTTTTCCGGCAGGAATGTCACCCCCACATTCTGAAATCATTCACAACAAAAAAAATTAAAATTGTCCAGCACAAAACAAAAAATTTCCAGCAAAAAAAAAACAAAAAACAAAAAAATAAGTCCTGAAAAAATAAAAATTCCAGAAAAAGAAAAAAAAAGGGGGAAACCAAATCAACGGCCCCGGCTCCTCAGGGGAGACTCATGGGGAGGGGGGGGTACTCCGGGGAAGGAGGAGCAGCCCCTGGTCTCTGCCCACCTGGCGGCCTGCCCTCCAAGGCCACGGCAATTCTGGTCAGGCCAGCACTTAGTGTTGCCGTATTGGCCTGGATAGCCTGGGTGAGGGCCCTCACATCCTGCCCAACGTCTGCTGTTGTAGTCTGCAGTTCGTTTAGGCAGTTTGTAAGAGCCCGGGAGTGGCAGTTCAGATCCCCAAGCGTATCCTTTATGGAGGACAGGCTCTCCTCCATCCGCACCAAAGTCTGGCTGACCTGTCCCAGATGGTGGGTCTGAAGGGCCTGGTCCCTTCTCAGATTGGCGGGCAGAACCTCGGCCCTCCCCCTAGTCTTCTGGGATGACTTCCTGCCTCCAGCTGATGCTTGTGGCCGGGGAGAAGGGGAGGCCCTTGGGAGGCGATCCCTGTTGGGGGAGGAGTGAGAGGGGCTACCCCTTATGGAGGGCTGGCTGCTGCCAGCCAGAGGGGAAGACTCCTCCAAAAACAACAATCCACTGGCTGACATGACATGACATGACATCCTCCTCAAACTCCTCCTTCTCCAACTCCTCCTTCTCCAACTCCTCCGAGGACTCCGGCCTTGTCTTGGGGTCCTCATCATGCTGGTGTCCCGGGGATGGTGCGGTCAGGCCAGATGGCCCAGCACCCTCCTGTACATCTGTGGATGACACAAAACATTCATAGGTTGGAGGATCCACACACTTGCCACATATTCCTTTCCCCCCTCCCCCACACATGCTACACACCAGATAGGAAAAAAAAAAACCTTACCTGGCATCACGGCCTCCTGACTGGAGTCACAGCCAGGCAGGCCCTCCACTTGTTGTCTATTAAAGGTGTGGGCCACCGCACGCTCCTCCACTGTCAGCCTAACAGGGCATGGTGGGCCCCCTCCAGTGCCCCTGGCATGGGCTGCCATTTTGGCCAGCTTCCCACAGATCATTATTTTCTTTACGATCCCCTCGCGTGTCCAGGTCTCCCCCCCCCCCCCCAATGCATTTACCTGGTCGGTAATGTTCTGCAAAATCTCCTTCTTCCTGGCCGGGGTGGTGTTGGCACTCTCCGGGCCGTGAAGGAAACGCCCAAATTGGGTAAGGGCCCGGGCAATAATTTGTTTCTCCCCCAAAGAAAAATTGCTCTTCCGCTTCCTCTTAGTCATGCTCATACCACAACTCTCTCCCAAACAATCACCAAAAATCACACACAAAAACAAGCAGAAAAAATCAAGCAACAAAACAAACAAACAAAATCTATCAACCAAAAAGTCTCACAACCAGTCACCAAAAGACACTATCAAATATATTCTACAAAACACTAGATCAAACAGTCAACAAATATCACAAAGACAAGTCACAACGCAACAAACAACAGAACAAAAGCACCTTGCTGTATAGGAAGGGATACAAAGGAATGTACTTTTGCAAAGGAAGGGCATTTGTGTCTGTCTATTTATGCTGTCTGCGTAGTTCACTAAGTTGCCTGGGTCCACTTCCAATTTCACCGATTGCGTCGTTCCTGAGTTGTGAGCATGCGCACAGAGGTGCTGACCATGGTCTGCTTCATGTGCGCATGCGCAATCCGGGCGGCCCTTCATTTGCATGGGGTCACGGCTCATTTCAATGAAACACGCCAACGTCCTTCACAATTTGAATTACTCCGCCTTACGCCTCGGAATTTACGTTACACCGGCGCTAATTTCTGCGCAAATACTACGAGGATACGGTGATTGCGCCTCTTTTGCAGACAAAATTGTAACTATAGCCAACACTTTGTTTTTTTAGTGGAGAATGGTTGGCCATCAGCATGTTTGTTGTTGGCATTGGCTAGAACTCTCTTTTTGTTGGGACAGAAAAGAGAGTTTGTACACCCTCCAGTGATGTCTTATATCCTGGAACAGGATCTTCTAGTGTTAAAACAAAACTCTGTGCACATTTATAAAACACAAATCTAAAGAAGTAGGGCCAAAGCTTTTTTTGGCCCTACATCTCCTATGGATCGCAGGAATGCAGTTCATTGTGATCTGTTTTCAGCTGACGGCGGGCTAATGCCTGACATCTAGGCTTGGAAAGCCCTGACTTTACAGTTGGGTTCCACCCAGATGCCTGTCAGCTGGGTCAGCCTAAAATAAAATAGAGGTGGGTGTGGCAGTATAAAGTAAATACTGATCCAATAACTACAAGACACCTCCACATTACATATTACTCTCACAGTATGTGCAAATTATTTGTGTGGTGGGTATGGCTGTGTTACCAATGGGGTCCCTGACAGTTCTATAATCTATAAAACACCTCCTCCAATTGTGTTAAACATATCTGGATATGTGGTAAAATGTGTGAGATTGTTCCCCTTATAATGCTCCTCCCCAGGTAGGTGGTCAAATAAATCATAGAACACCCCTAATACAATCTTAAAATGATGTGGTGCAAAGAACATAAATTAATTTATAAACCAAATTTGATTTACACTTTCATGAAGACCAATGGTGCATAATAGTCCTCAAAATCGTGCAACTGGTGCTCTTATACTGGTGCATATTACACATGTGGTGGAAAAGTGCTTCCACTCTTGATTTTTTTAAATCCAATACTTCTCTTTTAGTGCAGCTCTGTAATCATTAATATAAAATTAAATAGATTTTGTAAATAGAAACGTGAATCTGATTTGGTATCGGCCTCTTGTAGTCTCTGTATAGAAAGGGTTGGAGTGTGAGAGAAGAAAGTAGCGCAAGGAGATAATAAGTTCATGTACTGATAAGAAGTGTGTCATAGGAAGAGAAGGTAGAGTGACAGAGAGATGAGCTCATCACTGTGCTGCTTCTCCTTTCACTGTCCAGTCATAAGCTGGGGTTGTCCAAGATGAAAGAATACTGTTGGAGAATCTCTTGCTTGAAGGTGAATATTGCTATGAAAGTTGGTATTGTTTCTTTTGACTTTGCTTTTAGTTTGAGAGAATTATGTTAAATGTAACTACAATTTAGTTGAGAGAAGCACAATACCCACTGGGTGATTTAAAAAAATGTATGAGTACCTTTTGTTGCTGTATAGAAATAGCTGTTATTTTTTCCTGGTTCATTATTAATCAGCTAATGCACTTTCTGTGTTCTACTGAGGAAACAGCAGTGTCTGCATCACTTTAAAACTGATTAGCCCCCTAGGGAGTACCTCATCAAAAAATCTATTTCTATTGCAGGAAATACCTAAAACCTGACTTTAAAAAAAAATATTGAAAATAATGAAGTTGTGTTGACAGTACAATCATCATAAGATTTGAAATGGTATTCATGACGTAATAGAACAATGAAAATATACATATGAAATGAAAATATACTAGACTGAAAAGCGCGAATCATCTCTCACCAAACTTCTACTAACACAAGATTAGCAGAAGGAGCCCAAAGGGTGGCACAATTGGTATTGAACTTCCCTTTCATAGTGCCGTGTGCATGTTGTATATGACCGCGTTCTTGGCGATTCTTGGAGAATTTCGACAACATTTGTGTTTCCGTGTGTATGTAATGCCGCGTACACACGATCATTTTTTGTGATGAAAAAAAACGTAATTTTCTGTGAAGTAAAAAACGACGTTTTTGAAACGTCACTTTTCAAAGCCGATGTTGCCTACACACCATCGTTTTTTTCACAAAAAGCGAGGTTACGTTCACCACTCTTTTCCATTGAAGCTCGCTTCATAACTAGATTCTGGGCATGCGCGGGTTGAAAAACGTTGTTTTAAACAACGTTTTTGCTACACACGGTGACTTTTTGTGAAACAAAAAACGACGTTTTGAAAAACGACACAAAAAATTCAAGCATGTTGGAATTTTTTTTTGGTCGTTTTTATGAAGACAAAAAACGACGTTTTTGCCCACACACGATCAATTTAAATGACGTTTTAAAAAACAACGCTTTTTTTCATCGCAAAAAACGACCGTGTGTACGCGGCATAAGACAAGTTTGAGCCAACATCCGTCTAAAAAAAATCCACGGTTTTGTTGTCGGAATGTCCGATCGTATGTACGCAGCATTAGAAACTCAGTGAGCCACTCAAGGAACAAATTACTTTTATGGAGGCATTCTATACACCAATTGTATACAGAGTACCTCCTAAACTATGTAATTTAAATGCATTACAATGCCATTGCATTGTGTTTTGTGTAGTGCATGGATTACTGGCTATTTCAGGTCTCAGACATGATTTTTACTGGGGGTATGGTATAACAGTCATTTTGGTCTTCCATTTTTAAATATCCCAGGACTTATAGGGTAATAATTATTTAGATATCAGTGAGCTTGTAGCCAAAGTTTTTTCTCTGAGATTAGGTAATAAAGCTTGATCCTCAAAGATCAAGACAGTAATTCTTGAAATGCTACTGTCTAGACAGGTGCATTAGATCGTCTTTTGCGCTTTTCAATCTCGTCTTGTTGGACAGCTCCTTCAGGTTGCTTTGTGTTTAATTAAATGTGTGAATTGCTTGGAATATCTATTTTCATGCTTCACACCTTGTAAAATCAACATGACCTATAAATAGAATAGTTTCTACTACAGCAAATTATTGTATATCACAGGAGAGTGCTAACTGACTTAAACTGACGCATATGTAATCTCTAAATAAATACCACATTTAGTTTTATATCATGTTGGCTTCTATTACAGATACAGTGCCTTGAAAAAGTATTCACACCCCTTGAAATTGTCCACATGTTGTCATGTTACAACCAATAACGTAAATATATTTAATTGGGATTGTATGTGATAGACCAACAGAAAGTGGCACATAATTGTCAAGTGGAAGGAAAATTATAAATGGTTTTACATTTTTTGACAAATATGTGAAAAGTGTGGTGTGCATTTGTATTCAGCCCCTTTACTTTGATACCCCTAAATAAAATCTAGTGGAACCAATTGCCTTCTGAAGTCACCTAATTAGTAAATACAGGTAGAGTCCACCTGTGTGTAATTTAATCATAGTATTATTACAGCTGGTCTGTGAAGCCCTTAGTAAACAAACAGCATCATGAATGCCAAGAAACACACCAGACAGGTCAGGAATAATGTTTTGGAGACGTTTAAAACAGGGTTACCTAGATACATAGTAGGCAAGGTTGAAAAAAGACACAAGTCCATCAAGTCCAACCTATGTGTGTGATTTTATGTCAGTATTACATTGTATATCCCTGTATGTTGCAGTAGTTCAGATGCATATCTAATAGTTTTTTGAAATTATCGATGCTCCCTACTGAAACCACTGTCTGTGGATTTTCACATCCTAACCTCTCTTACAGTAAATAACTCTCTACACAGTTTAAGGTTAAACCACTTTTCTTAAAAATGTACAGTAGTCAATGGCCGCGTGTCTTATTACATACCCTTTCACAGAAAAGCTTTATTGTGGGGTCACCAGTACAGTATTTGTTCATTGAAATTATATCCCCTCTCAAGCATTTTACTCTCCAGAGAGAATAAGTTCAGCGCTCATAACTAAGGTTTCCCAGTCCCTTTATTAGTTTTGTTGCCCTTCTCTGGATTAGATTATAGAACAATATCCCAAGCTTTGAATATCTCACAGAGCAGTGTTCAATCCATCATCCGAAAATGGAAAGAGTATAGCACAACTGCAAAGCTACCAAGACATGGTCCACCTAAACTGACAGGCCGGGCAAGAAGAGCATTAATCAGAGAAGCAGCCATGGTAACTCTGGAGGAGATGCAGAGATCTACAACTCAGGTGCGAGAATCTGTCCACAGAACAACTAATGCCGCATACACACGATCGGACATTCCGACAACAAAACCATGTTTTTTTTCCCGACGGATGTTGGCTCAAACTTGTCTTGCATACACACGGTCACACAAATGTTGTCAGAAATTCCGAACATCAAGAACACGTTGACGTACAACACGTACAAGTTCAATAAGCAGTGCGGCTCTTTTGCTTGATTCCGAGCATGTGTGGATTTTTGTGCATCGAACATTTGTTGTCGGAAATTCCGACCGTCATATTACTCATGCACTCCACAAATTTGACTTTTATGGAACAGTAGCAAGAGGAAAGCTATTGTTGAAAGAAAGCCATAAGAAGTCCAATTTTCAGTTTGCAAGTAGCCATGTGGGGGACACAGAAATCATGTGGAAGAAAAGGTGCTCTGGTCAGATGAGACCAAAATACACAAGGTGACCCACACAGGTTAAAATGACAATTAAAGTTTAATTTCCTACATATGTGGCTTTTTAACCACTTGCTTAATAGGCACTTACAGTATACTCCCCTCTTGCCCAGGCCAATTTTCAGCTTTTTAGCGTTGTCATATTTTGAATGACAATTACATGGTCATGCAACACTGTACCCAATCTACATTTTTATCACTTTTTCACGCAAATAGAGCTTACTTTTAGTACTACTTAATCACCACTGGGGTTTTTATTTTTTGCTAAACAAACAAAAAAAGACCGAAAATTCTGAATAAACAAAACAAAAAGTTTTTCAGATTTTGCAAACAGGTACTTTTTCTTCTTCACTGATGTGCGCTGATGAGGCTGCACTGATAGATGACAATGATGGGCACTGATAGGTTGCACTGATGAGGCGGCACTGGTGGTCACTGATGGACACAGATAGGTGGCATTGATGAGAGGTGGCACTGGTAAGCAGCACTGATGATAAGGCACTGATTTGCAGCACTAATGGGCATTGCTAGGTGGCACTGGTGGGCATTGCTAGGTGGCACTGATAGGTGGCACTGATGGGCACTGATTGCAGCACGATCAGGCGCTAAGGGGGTCGATATCCCTCTAATAGCAGCTGCAGCTTTGTTAAAAAATGATAACCATAATTTGTTTATGTCCGTGATCAGCTGTCACGTGGTAAAGGTCCTGCTGTGATTGGCCCTTTACTCGATCTATGATCATTCGAGGCTGAAGGTGTCTAAAGTGGGAGAATGGGAGGACGTCTATGGATGCCTTCCTGGCAATTTAAACCCACGCTATAGCCGTCTTTCGGCTATAAAGCAGGCGGCAAGTGGTTAAATTGAAATTGGTGTCTGTGTATAAATAGTTGATGAGTTTTTCAGCTCTGCATTGAGCAGGCTAGATACTGAGCCATGGGGAGCAGAAAAAACTGTAAAAAGACCTGCTTAAGAAGGTAATGGATCTTTATAAAAGGGATATGAAAAGATATCCAAAACCTTGAATATGCCAGTCAGTACTGTTCAATCACTTATTAAGAAGTGGAACATTTGGGATCTCTTGATGCCAAGGTCAGGTACACCAGGAAAGAATACAGCCACAGCTGCCAGAAGAATTGTTTAGGATACAAATAAAAAACCCACAGGTAGCCGCAAGAGAAATACAGGCTGCTCTGGAAAAAGACCTTAATATCAAGCCACTGTAATGAATGAATGAATGAATGAATGACTTGTATAGCGCAACACATGCGAACTGAATCGCCTCTGGGCGCTTATACCAGCCAGTGTCTGCTTGGCTGGTGCGGTCATTTTTACCCTGTAGGATCATGACACGCTAGGGACACAACAGTCATACACACATATATACATATATACTGGGCCAATTTGGACAGGATCCAATTTACCTACTGTCATGAGATCTCAGATGTGCGATTCATCAAAAATGACCAATGACTTTGCTTCACCTGGGGGCATTTTGTCAAGACAAAATGGCATCTATACCACCTGCAAGAATTCAAGGCCTCATGGATAAATATTATAAGGAAGAGCACTAGATCTCGCCATTCTGTTTTTAGACATATGCTGATCGTTGCACACTTGGAGAGCTTATCAACCACTTAGAGGTAGGGATGAGCCGAACACCCCCTGGTTCGTTCGCACCAGAAAACAGGACAGGAAAGGGGTGGGCGGCTATATTTTATATATATATATATATATTGTGAGGGATTTAGCTCGGTAGCGGGTGTGTGTGACCCCCTGGATGGGTTCACTACATGCTGAACTGTAGAAAAAGGCAGTTGAGGATGATTGAAAACAAATGATATGGTTTATTTTTCCATATTGCTGGATACACGTGCAAGCATCAAAACAGCATAAACAAAACAAAACCTAAAATAAACCCTTGCCACTTGGGGCGTCTACCTTTCCAACACAGGAACCTACCTATGGAGTCTGGCACAGCCTACTGCTGGGCAGACACTGCTGGTCCTACAGCAGAAAACAACAAAAGTCTCTTTGATATTTCTCACACAGAAATATCCATCAGCACCTCACCTCTTCAGTACTGTTTGTGACTGCTCCTTCACTCACACAGCCTCAGGATGCAGCAATCAGTCGTCATCCTTAGGTCGTCTTTATAGGGGCTTTAATTGCTTAATTCTGAACAGCTGAAACCTTTTTAACGCCCCAACCCTCTCTGGCCATCTCTGCAGCCGACGCCTAATAGTAATTGGTGTATCTAAACAAGGCAGAAATATATCTCCCGTCTGTGACAACACACACAGATTTACCTGACTTCCTGTCACAATATATACATATATAATTATAATTATGTACATATATAATTATATATATTATAAAGCTGTGTCTAGCAGACCCCTTCGTTATCAGACTAGCACAGCAAAGAGGGCACCAGACACTAAATCCTCTTACTGTCCCACACCAGCTCTCAGGCACCGCAACCCCCCCTCCCACTTATCACACCTCACCTCAGGCTCGGGGAGGCAGTGGACACCTGCTCACATGCTATCAGGGTGCCTATACTGTACTATACTCACACTTCCGGGCGGCAGCTGTAGAGGATACAAGGGCAGAAATAGTGTGACATCATTGTCTGTTGTGAGATCTGACAGACTCACTGGCTCAGCAGGGAATAAGGAGGAGGAAGAACTTGGACAACGAAGGACACACACAAGGTGTGGCTGTGGCACTGGAGGCTTTGTTCCAGCAGGGTCAGCTGAAAAAAAATGCCAGGGCTTTTCTCACTCTCGGGAGAGTCAGGATGGTGTCACCCCTCTAGCGGATGTCACACGGGTGTGGACCGCACCCCCCTAACAACGCCACTGACTGCACCCCCCTTCCTACAATAAATTTCTCTGCCCAGAGCATCCGTCCCTTTCGCCCACCCCTTGTACCAGCTCTGGTTACAACCATGCCCCCCCTTTTTATTTTATTATGCCAATCCCCCCATGTCATAGAGCATTTCAGAGTGGTACTATTATTGCATTTATTGACTTATGAACTCTAGTTTAATTTGATTATTTACTGTATTTTTACATATTTAGGCAACCGACTTGGATTCTGGACTTTGGGGTGAAATCAAGTATTCCATATATGGTGCCGGTTCTGATCCGTAAGTATTTGCACATGAAATTAAAGAAACAGTGTGAAAATATAAAGAAACTGTGTGAAATTATTATATCATTAAATTTTTTTTGTTAATTTTTAAACTTTGTCTAAAAATGTATTAGATATAAATGTATTTGAAATGTAATGTGTTGATAAATAAAGTACTGTATGTATTAATTTTATTACCTAAAGGTAACCTTGCATATACTAAACATATTACATAATAGGTTGTTATATTATCATCATATTTCTATACTGTATTTATTGGCGTATAACACTCTCTGAAAAAAGTGTAGCTTTTGATTGGAGGAGGAGAGCGGTCATGTGACTGTCAATGAATCAGCAGAGGAGAGCAGTCACATGACCGGGTCCACAAAAGAACGATGTTAATTGAGGTTTTTAGAAGCTTTGATATATGCCAGGGACACAGGAGAAGCGGTGTATGAGAGTATGAGAAGAGACTGACAGTGATGTTTTCTCAACTTTAGAGTATGCTGGCAATACTAACCCAGGAGACTGTGGGCCTCTTGGGAGTGCAGGGGGGCTTTAAAATCAATGGCAGTCTGTGTCCCGTGCAGGTAGTCTGTGTCCCCTGCAGAGGGGCTGTGGAAAGTTTTTTTCCTGAAACTTCCCTCTTAAAGTTAGGGTGTGTGTTATACACCTGTGTGTGTTATACACCGATAAATAAGGTGTATAAAATCTTATAATCAAAAGATCAAAAGTCTGCTTGCTTAATCACCTGTACATATTTCAAATCTGGCTTGGAGGTCAAACATCTAGCCTTTGAAAGTTTGGTATACATGTATATAACTAAATCTTTGAATTTGCCTAATTTTGTTTATGGAAAAATTAGGTGACTTGAAACATTTCCAGATCTATACGTATAATAATAATAATAATAATAATAATTATAGTGGATTATAGAAGATCAATCATTGCCCAGTTTATATAGGTTGTGAGGAGGTGGAAAGGGTGGACCCTATTACATTTTTGGGAGTGCATATCACAAGGGAGTTGTCATGGTCTCATAATACATTTTTCTGGTGAAAAAAACGAAACAGAGAGTTTTCACTTTGGAGACAGAAGCAGGCTGGATTGCCCTTAAGGCTTCTGGTCAATTTCTAGCAGTGTACCATTGAGAGTATTCTTCTCCACTGCACTGTAGTGTGGTATGCCAGCTGCAGGGCGGAGGATAGGATGTGCCTGTCTCGTGTGGTGAAAACAGCACAGTGGATCATAGGAACAGAGCTACCAAATTTGGACACAGCATATGATAGCCGATTAAAAAAGCTGGCAAAAGCTATTAGTATTGATCCAACCCACCCAAGTTACAGTGTGTTTTGTCCCATTGCCATCAGGGAAAAGATATAGAACACTTAAAACGCACATTTATCGCTTAAAGCATATTTTTTTCCCCCTAGGGCTGTATTGTCTATAATCCCATAAGGTAAAGTGTTTTAGGAATTTTATGTGGAATTCTAAAAAAAAATATATATTTATTTTTAAATAACATTTTATATTTTGATATATTTAAATAGATATGTGTGCATGTGCTAGAAGTATGTATGTGTGGTTTTGTTGAGAAGTATTTTATGGCTGCTGTAAAGAGTACCCAGATTTTTTTGTTGTATGTATATCTAAGTATATCTCTATATATCTATCTATCTATCTACCGTATTTATCGGCGTATACCGCGCACTTTTTCCCGCTTCCCGCTCTGTGTTTGAAAGCCGCCGCCGACATATACCAATCGCAGTACACTTGGGTACATTTGGCCAGACTCGGCTCCGCTCGCGGTTACGCCCTGTGCCGCCTCCTAGCCTTTATGCAAAAGGAGCCGAGACTGCACTCGGTATATGTTGGCGGCGGCATTCAAACACAGTTCGGGAAGTGGAGATCGGCTCAGAGACAGTGCGGGAGAAGCGGAGAGGACACCACCAAGGCCGCAGACGGACGCCAGACCGGACAAGGCCGCCGATGGACGCTGGGCAAGACACCAATGAGGGGCATTCGAACTGTAAGTATTTTTTCTTTTCTGAAATGTTCCTTCTAGGTTGGGGGTGCGCGCTATACGCTGGAGCGCGCAATACCCCGATAAATATGGTATCTATCTATCTATCTATCTATCTATCTATCTATCTATCTATCTATCTATCTATCTATCTATCAGCTGCACATAATATACCATTTTCAACATTGGTGCCTTTGCTAGTGAGATATTGTGTAAACCAGGGGTGTCAGATTTCATTGTGGGCTGCATCAGCATAATTATTGCCCTCAAAGGACCGGTTGTATCTGTTTTATATAAAAGCCTAGAGCAGTGATGGAGAACCTCGGCACCCCAGATGTTTTGTAACTACATTTCCCATGATGCTCTTGCACTCTGCAGTGTAGTCGAGCATCATGGGAAATGTAGTTCCAAAACATCTGGGGTGCCGAGGTTCGCCGTCACTGGCCTAGAGTCTATCTGTTTTAATTTTGTGCATGCTTCAAACAGTTCTAGTGACACCACTTGGTCCAATGATAGTATCTGAAAAGCTTCAATATTTTAGACTTTGGTAAATTGTGTGTTCAGTGTGTTGTGTTTTTTTTCTTTTTAAGTGTGGTGCTGAAGGAAATAGGTTGACCCTGCATTATGCATTTTTGGGCTTTCCGTATAATAGGAATAAAATGTTAAGTTATTTTCGAAAAAATTTAAAGTTACAGTGAACCTGATTTTGTTTAGATTGCTAAGTATGCCTGGGTGCAGGTTCCAATTCCAGTTGATTATTCAAATGTATTGCCCATTTGGCAAACTGGAATTGGAGAATAGGAAGCTACACATTGTGCATTGCTAAATAAGAAAATAGGTGTGTGACCTATACAATTTGAGAGTGGTGTGTAAATTAGAAGATTAGTTAGGAAATTATGAATCTATTGGCAAATAAAAGTTGACCTATAAATATTTAAACTTCAGCTGTTCGCACTTTCCACTTAAAAAGTGAGCCTTCTGTTGCAGTCTTGTGTCCTAATGAGTGTGCTGATTTCTGGCATGTGATTGCTCTTAATCTGTCATGTACCTAGTAGATGAGCCCAAACTGCAGAGGAAGGCCTCCCTTACGTCTCTGACTCAAGGCCACTGATAGAGTAAACAGGAGGCACATGAGTGTAGAGTAGCACGAGTGCCTGGCAGGATCAACAGCAAGGAGGATAGTTCCGAATTCCAGAAGGCACTGTGCAAGGAGGTCAGCAGACTGGAACAGGCAGGTGCAGGAGATTGGAGCAGCAGACTGGAGACTGGAGCAGCAGGCAGGTGCAGCAGACTGGAGACTGAAGCAGCAGACTGGAGACTGGTACAAACGGAAACAGCGGGCAGGTGCAGCAGACTGGAGACTGGATCAGATTGGAAGGAGATTCCCACTGGACTGAGACTCAGAAGGGTCATACACAGACAGGAGTACTGGAACAAGGCAGAGGAAGAAGCAGGGTGACTGGAAGAAGCCGGGTCAGTATCAGGTGGGCAGCAGAAGGACCAGAGGAGCAGGCGGGAGCAATGTCAAGACAGGCCTCGGGTCAGATGCAGGCAGACAGCTAGAATAGTCAAAACACAGGAACAGTTTCAGATAGCAGGATATAAACAAGAACGCTGTCGATCAGACAGCAATTTTTCTGTGTGTCAGCCTGGTTTAAATAGCCCGCCTGGAGCCAGGGGCCGCTCCTGTGCGCGGGTGTGCACATGAACATTTGCACATGAGCATTGGCACCAAGCGCCAGCTTGTCCGGATCTTCTGTTACTGCAGTGTTTTTCAACTCCAGTCCTAAAGCCCCCCCAACAGGTCATGTTTTCAGGATTTCTCTCAGATGAAAAGGCTGTGGGAATTACTAAGGCAGTGAAACTGATCAAATCACCTGTGCAAAATAATGGAAATCCTGAAAACCTGACCTGTTGGGGGGCCTTGATGACTGGAGTTGAGAAACACTGTGTTACTGGCAGGATCTTCCTGACATTGCCCCCCCCCCCCCAAGGGGCAGCCTCTGGATGTCCAACTGGGCTAACTTATCAGGATGAGACCTCTTTTAAGATTGGATCAGACTCTTAGCGTGGATGTTACCTTCAAGTTCCCATGAGTTCCCTTCAGGTCCGTATCGCTTCCATTTAATAAAAAATTGGATTTGGTTATTTCTCTTCCTACAATCCAGGATTGCTTCCACTTTGAATTTCTCCTCTCTGTCCACTATATCAGGCTCTGGACGATACAAACTCTGGTCTGGAAAAAAGTTGGGAACAGAGGGTTTCAGTAGCGTCACATAAAAGACAGGGTGAATCCTAAGTGAGTCTGGAAGTTCCAGCTTATAGGCCACCTCGTTAATTTTCCTCTTTACGTGAAATGGACTTATGAACTTGGTGCCCTGTTTTTTTGAAGGACATGCCAACTTTAGATTTGTCATGGACAACCACACTAAATTACCATGTTCAAGCATTAATTCTCCTTGTCTTTTATTATTTATTATTTTTTCGAGTTTAAAGATTTTTTATTGATGTAATAAAAGCAAATACAAAGACGCAAAGATGCATTGGAAACATATTGAATTGTATTGATGTAATAAAAGCAAATACAAAGACGCAAAGATGCATTGGAAACATATTGAATTACCACACAGGACAGTAAATTCACATCTAGCAAGTTGCAACATGAATATGTCAATTGTGATAAGGGGTACCTATTTAAGTTGTTATATTACCTCAACCACAGGCCCCCGCGGGGGTGTTAAGGTGCTAATATAAAGGTATATAAAGTAATCCTCCTTGTCTTTTCCTGCGCATGTGCATTGACACCAGCAATCGTGCACCAGCTTCTGTTACTGGCAGGATCTTCCTGACACAATCATTATTACAGAGACTTGGAAGGAGAACTCGAGAAGCAGGGGTTTGACAGCCTAAGCATCTGTAATTGGCTGAGTGGACAGTAGCGAATTCTAATCTGATTTCAGATTGCAGGTTAGAAAAACAGGAAATTGTTGAGGTATGGCATAAGATGGTCCTAGCCTTTCAATTCTGCTCAAAATGCAGACAATTCCCCTGCAAAATCCTAAAGCCATTTAGATACTTAGTCTGCTGCAGATTTTTGTTAACCAAAATTACCATTGTTGCTTTTTTATTTAGTAGAATACATGTCACGTTGTAAAAGATTCATAGTGATTAAGACATGCATATCTTACAAGAATTGTGTACCACACTGCTATTCATTGGTGATTTAAATTTGGTTTCTCACTTAATCCTCGGAACAAGCTGTTAATTGGATCAGAGTGGGGGAAGGCTGTCTACGCAGTTGGAACACTGATAACTGAATATGACAGCTGCACTCGCAGAATATAAGGTAGAGAGGAGCAGATAATGCTTGCGATTTATTCTGATTTTCTCACTTTTTAGAGGTGGCAAAACTAAATATAGGCATGTTGATTTTTTTTTTCTTTGACATTGAACATTGTGTTAATGTCATTTAGAAAGTTCAGGAAATCAGCAGGGGGAGATGAGGGATTTGCAGACTTTGTTTTGCGATTTCCAAAGCATTGTTTAACCACAAAATAAATAATAATAATAATAATAATTTCATGAATTAGCAGAGAGGGAATGTTTTGTGACACTTTTCTCCTCCTCCAGCATGGCTACACACTCTGGAGAATCCACGGATTCTGAATAAACAGCTTCTTGCATTATCTTATTAAATACGCCTAAGAGTTAAAGTATAACTAAAGGCAACACCTTTTTTTGTTGTTTTGGATAGGGTGGAGATGGAATAGAACACTTGTCAGGTTTTACTGCTTTCTGTGCCCCCATCCAGGAAATTCACCTGCTCTATTTGTTCTAAAGAAAAAAATGGAGGGAGGGGTACCTGAGGACCCCAGGGACTTTTGGAGTGGTGTAAATAGAGTGTAATAACACACAGTTTTTAGAAAAGTAGAAAAATTATTTTATTTTTAATATAAATATAAATAAAAACCATCTACTGTTGTCTAGATCGATAAGCTTCAACAATGTAAGAAGACTTGTTGTAGTGTTGGTTCGCTCAACATGTTTCGCTCCTAAATGGAGCTTTCTCAGGAGCTTACAACTAACATCATTACAAAATATCAGAAGAACAAAAATATGTAAATAGGATGGTAAACATAATTTTAAATACATACAGTATACATTTCAATGTAGATATAACAACCAATAGAGTTGAATAGATAAGGTATGTAATATTTCATAAATGATTAATTTAACATAATAACAGTTCACAGAGTTTTGTTTGAGCAGGGTTAAGGCGCAAGGAAACAACTTACCACTAGATATCGAATTCTTTCATTGAATGAGACCAACAAGTGTATAAATAGAAAAAGCACAGTTGCCAGAAAAATTGGAGACAAGGGGGCAGATTCACGTAGATCGGCGCATTATCATTCCGGCGTAGCGCACCACTTTTCCGTTAGACTTGCGCAATCTAGCCGCGTAATCCGGCGATTCACGTAGCTTTTACGCAAGAGCTTGCGCAAACGTAAGGTTTTTTCCGGAGGCGTAAGGAGGAGTAATACAAATTGGGAGGGACGTGGGCGTGTTACATTGAAATGAGCCGTGACCCCATGCAAATGAAGGGCCGGCCGACTCGCGCATGCGCGCGTGAAGGAAACCATGTCAGCTCCGTTGTGCGCATGCTCACAACTCGGGAGCGGCGCAATCAGTGAAATTGGAAATGGACTAGGGCAACTTTATGAACTACGCAGACAGCATAAATAGACACACACAAATGCACTTCCTTTGCAAAAATACATCCCTTTGTATCCCTCCCTATACAGCAAGGTGCTTTTGTTTGTTTGTGTCTTTGAGATATTTGGGGACTGTTTTGCAGAGTGATTTTTGTCTTTTATGTGTTTTCTTTGTTGTTATTTTGTTTAAATTATATTTTTGCTGGGCATTTTTTATTTACATTATATTTTTGCTGGGCATTTTTTATTTACATTATATTTTTGCTGGGCATTTTTTTTTTTTGCTCGTCATTTATTTAATTTTTTTGGTTCTGTTTGTGTATGATTTTGGAATGTGGGGGTGATATTCCTGCGGGAAAAGGGGTGTCACCCTCATTTGTGGTGGAGAAGTGATCCCCAGGTCTGTGTGAATGGTGTATGAATGTACAGTGACATAATTGGAGCCGTGGCGTGGCGTTGCAGCTCACAAGTCCTGCATGGTGGACTGGTGCCAATCCAATGTGATGAGGATGTGGGGTGTGTGTGCTAGGGACCACAGTGGTGTGCATGCATGCATTCTCATTGTGCCATGATTAATGTGTGTGTTTAACGTGCAAAGATGCATAATGTGAGCTGGCATGAGATGGGGTCATGAGATGGGGTCCCAGTGCATATGCAGAGTCACCTTGAAGGGAAAAGACAGGAGGATGTTAGTCATGCATGTGCCACTTGTGAGGTGTGCATCACGGGAGGGGATAGTCATGCCTGACTCCCATGTCACTCACCAACCAGCCAGCTGTCCCCATACATGTTCTGTTCGAAATCTGTGGGGATGGGGCTCTGATTGTATATGTAGCTGTCATGGGTGTCATGGGTGGTGCCATGTGTTGGGCTGCTGATGTCCTCCTGCAGGGTTGTGGTAATTCCATGATGGCATGAGGGGTGAATCTGAAGATGCGAGACACCTCAGAATCACTCATGCCAAAGATGTCTATGCGTGTGTGATATATCAAGTGAAGAGTGAGGGGCTTGTATCAGATAAGAATATTGTATTAGATTAATTTAAATTGTAAATTTTATGTAAGCAAATAAAAAAAAAAAAAAAAACATCTCCCGTGCCCTCCTTAGTGCCATCCTCCGTGCCCTCATCCTTCTTTGTTCATCTAAAGTCAGTAGTATAGCTATGCGCGACGATGCCCCTGGCATGTTGGCATACAGATTGTTGGGCAACACGTGTGACTGCTGAACTCCTCACTAACAGTGTTGCTTTATCTGACAATTAGACTTTTTTTCAAAATTTAGACCAGCTTTTAGGTCCTCTAACTTTAGACAGGACATTTTGCAGTTGCGCACATCGCGTAGCAACTGCGTTTTTTTGTGAATCCCCGTAACTCCCTCATTAGCATATTTGACTAGCAAATCAATGGTGTGTCTAGCGCAGTTTTGCGCGAAGGGAAGCGAATGTCTAATTCAATTACGCCGGACCAAAAAACGTAGATTTCTGGCGTATATTGTTTTGTGAATCGCGTCCAACTATACGCACGCGCACATTTAGACTTACGCACGCGCAACAGCAGTTGCGCAGGCGTAATCGCTCTGTGAATCTGGCCCATGGAGTCTAAGGTGGTTCGGCAAAGCAGTCAAAGAACCATAGCCTATAAAGAGCCAATTATCTCAAATGAATAAAAGATTTTTAGATATAATAATAAATCTTCAAATACAATAAAGAGAAATATTTATTGTAGATAAAAATATATGATATTTAAATTTATAAATTCACTCAAACACGATTTTTACATACCTTGCTGGCATGTACTGTAAAGTGTGGAATCAGAAAATCAGTTTAGCACAGAAGATCTATATGATTATAGAGCGCTTCAATGAATCCAGACCCAAAGAGATACATCCTTGAATAGGGAACTTTCCTGGATACAAAAGTGTCAATATCTATAATAAGAAACAATAGGAGATAAGAGGATCTCCAATTAATGAAAAGGTATGGCAAGACAAAGCAATTGGGGATAGCTGGAAATCATGTCTCCAGGTGTAACAAACAATAAAATAGTACCTTAGTGATTATAGTGCCCAAGCAATCCTCGATGTAGACTGGAGCAGCCAGCAAGTTGCTCCAATTGTCGTTTAATTTTGCCAGGAATAGCGGCTAGATAAGCCGCGCTATTTATAGACCGGCGCGAGCTGACGTTTGTACATGACACCGCTGCGGCGTGGACACGTGACCAATCCACGTCATCCAGGTTAAACCCTCCGCTTTGATCATCTCAACCAATGGGACCGCCGATGCTTGGCGCATGCGTTGGATGCGTGGCAGCATCAGTCGGAAGACCTTTTTAGACACACGCCGAGGCGTGTGCCGCCATGTTGAATATGGGAAAAATCCCTTCAGGCTCACAGTGGGGGCTAACAAGTGATGGTAAAATAAAAGCCAATACCGGATGTAAGAAGGGGAAAAGAAACAGAATCAATGCATGAGAGGGAAATAGACATGGTGACATCAGTAGGTCAATTTTTAAGGGACCGCTCATGAAGGAAAGAAACTGATTAATTCAAATGTCCACAAGCAGTCCCACATGTCCATATGGTTCAGACTGAGCCTCGAAAATGAACCACCTATAGGGCAGAAAGCTCCACAAAGCTCTCTATTTGTTCTGTTTACTATTATTATTGAAAGTAAAATAAAGTCCCATATGTTGGGCTTTCCCCAGAGAATAGAGGGGAGATTCCAATGGACTCAGGGGTCCCCATGAGATTCCTCTAAAGCAGAGTTCCACACGTTTTTTCATTTATTAAGTCAGCAGCTACAAAAAGCATAGCTGCTGACTTTTAATAAACCAACACTTACCTGCCCCCCTGCATCCTCTTGTTGGAGGATTTATTTAATTTTTTACTCTAAGGCCGCGTACACACGAGGAGACATGTCCGATGAGACAGGTCCCAAGGACCAATTTCATCGGACATGTCTGAAGGGATCTTTTGGTCTGATGTGTGTACACACCATCAGACCAAAATCCCCGCAGACAGAGAACGCGGTGACGTATAACACACCGACGTGCTCAAACAAGGAAGTTCAATGCTTCCACGCATGCGTCGAATCAATTCGACGCTTGCGCGTGATTTTCGGTCCGATGGTTGGGCGTACTAACCATTGGACATGTCCGACGGACAGGTTTCCAGCGGACAAGTTTCTAGGCATGTTTAGAAACTTATCCGCTGGAAACCTGTCCGCTAGGCCGTACACATGATCGAACATGTCCGCTGAAACTGGTCTGCGGGCCAGTTTCAGCGGACATGTCTCCTTGTGTGTATGTGGCCTTACACAACATGCAGTTCTAGCACATTACACATACAGTACCACTGTGTTCTTCACAGCATTTCACACCCTTTCTACAAAGCAGTGCTATATATTCCTGAATAAACAAAATGTGTACTTCCAACTGCTTTACAAATTCTGATAGATAACGGGTTTTACAGGTACAGTTTGTCATATGAATGTACAAGACTTGTTTTGTTGCCCAGGTCCTTTTATATAAAATTCACACAATTTTGTACTTTGCCTTTCAGCTTTCTGATTCACCCTTCAACTGGTATTATTTATACGCAACCATGGGCCTCACTTGATGCTGAAGATACCTCTAAATATAACTTCTATGTCAAAGCTGAGGATACTGAAGGGAAATATAGCTTAGCTGAAGTGTTTGTAACTGTACTAGACATCAATGATCACTGCCCAGAGTTCAGTGAGAACATTCAGGAGAAGACCATGGTCATTGGATCCCCAGTAAGAATAGAGGTATGTCATGGCACAGTATAAATAATACATTTTTCTAGTTCCATTACTACAATAAGTAACATGCACAGAGTTTTGCTGTTTCTAGGCAGCAGATGCTAAGAACTTCACATCTGTTAATGAAAATGGGTTTCTGACCTGTTTAGCTTGTTCAACCCACTGTGTACTAGAACATACACTGGTCAGGTATAACTTCATGACTACTGACAGGTTAAGTGAATAACACAGATTATTTCATTACATAGACTTTTAAAAGTTGGTGGGATATACAGTATTAGGCAGCAAGTAAACATGTTGTCCATGAAGTTGATGTTGAAAGCAGAAAACAAATGGGCATCACAGTTTGTTGTGTATGGAGCTGTGTAGCTAAAGACCCATTAGGGTGCGTATGCTGACCTGTCTCCACAGCCAAACGTGCCTACAATGAGCATGTGAGCATCAGAAGTGGACCAAGGTGCAATGGAAGAAGGTGACCTGGTCTGATGAATCACATTTACTTTTACATCATGTGGATGGTCCTGTGTTTGTGTGTCATTTACCTGGGGAACAGATGCATTATGGACAGAAGGCAAGCTGGCTTATGTGGTGTGATGCTTTGGGCAATGTACTGCTTGGAAACCTTGGTTCCTGCCTTTCATGTGGATGTTACTTAACATGTACTACCTACCTAAATATTGTTGCCAACCAAGTAAACCCCTTAATGAAAACGGTTATTCCCTGATGGCAGTGGCCCCATTCAGCAGGATAACGTGCCCTGCCACACTGAAAAAATGGTTTAAGAATGGTTTGGGGGACACAACAATGCAAGGCCTTCAAATTGTCCAGATCTCAATCCCGGCACCTCCATGGTTCACTAAAGCACCATGTAGTTCTGTGCAGCTGCATTTTGTAAAAAAAAGGGTCAGGGAATTCTGGTCTTCTGTGTTAGTGCAAAAGCGGCATATAGGACCCAAATACAGTAGTGGGAAACTAGGATAAGATCTAAATTGTAGTATTATATAATATATATTCAGTATATACTATATTACATAATATTGGTCCAGTGCAATTTCAGAAGCAAGTAGTAATTTCTTTGAAAACACATAGGGATCATGAGGAGGTTCTGCATGCCATCAAGTTCATGAAAACAAACAAGTGACCTGGACCAGAGGTTTACCCGCCTCCTGTTACAAAAAGTTTGTGGACTTCCTGGCACCTCTCCTAGCAAATTTCTTTAATGCATTACTCTCTACCACATGTAAAAATCATAATTGTTTGCTAGAAAATAACATAGAAACCCCCAAACAGTATATATATATTTTTTAGCAGACACCCTAGAGAATAAAAAGGGCGGTCATTGCAACTTGTTATCTCGCATGGTATTTGCGCAGCAATTTTTTCAAAGGCATTTAAAAAAAAAAACAGTTTTATGATTATGCAAAAAAATTGGTTATAACTTTACTGTTTTTTTTTTAATGTGAAAAACACCAAGTAAATAGATACCTAACATGACACGCTTGAAAATTGCACACGCTCGTGGAATAGCGATAAACGTCGGTACTTAAAAATCCCCATAGGCGACGCTTTACATTTTTTCTGGTTACATGTTTTGAGTTACAGAGGAGGTCTAGGGCTAGAATTATTGCTCTTGCTCTAACGTTCGCGGCAACACCTCAGATGTGTGGTTTAAATACTGTTGTAATATGTGGGCGGGACTTGCGTATGCATTCACTTCTGTGTGTGAGCACACGGGGACAGGGGCACTTTAATTTTTTTTTATTATTATTTGTTAATTTTACCTAAAAAAAATATTTTGACACTTCCAATTTTTGATCACTTTGACACATAGGAATATGGCATGACAGGACCTCTTTACCGTGAGATATAGGGTTAAAAAGACCACACATCTCACCTCTAGGCTGGGAAGCCTGAAAAAACAAAAAAAAAAAAATCACCGCTTTACAGCCGAAGCAGCGGCGTTTTTTTTTTAATGCAGAGGCCGGGCGTGACATCATAACATCACGGCCAGCCTCCAACAACCATAGAGACCCCGGCAACCATTTGGTCTGCCGGAAATCTCTATAATCAACATCTAGGGCCGGCGGATCCTGTCACTGACTCACCGATCGCACAGGTGAGTCGGTAGAAGCACCGAAGGGCGGCGGGAAAGGGGATGTCCCCTCTCGCCGCCTGTAAGAACGATCAAGTGGCAGAACAGCAGTCATTCTTAGGTGTAGGGAATCACTGGCTGAAAATGCCGATATCTGAATGATGCCTGTAGCTGCAGGCATCATTCAGATATACCACCACAAAGCCGAGGACGTTATATAATGCCCAGCGGTCGGCAAGTGGTTAAACAACATCCATTATGCCAATAATTGCCAATGATACCTAAACCACACCCCGATACTTCCACCTAAATTAAACTATAGGTGTATATCATTGCTCAACTTAGATTTTAGGATCCTAGTCAAAATTCTCACTCTTTCTCTGAACCCCCTCTTTAGTCCAGAGATGGGGCTTTAGTTCAAATATTATAGCCTGGGTCTGGTCTCTCTAAGCACATCTACAGGCTGTTAAGTATGCAGGATATAAATCCGACCGCTTTGCTATCTCATGTGTGGGACAAGGCAAGGTTGTTCCACATGCAGCGTTAATTCGCTTCAACTTGACACCAGAGGTGCTGAGGTGGCTGGTTATCTTCGCAGGCCACATTCTCTTACTCCTTACCTCTCCTCTTACAACAACTCCCAATTGTTTTGGTATTTTGGAGGCGAATTCGCTTGGAGGCGAATCAGCAAAAATTTCAGCCACTTAACATAAAACTTTCTGAATCTGTCCTTTCCCAACTACAATCCTCTTTCTGTTTTAAATGGGCCTTACATACCCTCACGTATTTAGGTATCAAACTGACTTCATATCTGTCCTTATTATTTCAGGCAAACTACCCCCCGATGCTAACTCACTTAACATCATTAATGACTCATTGGTCAACGTTGAGGGTTTCCTTGCTTGGCATTTTTACTGTGGTCAAAATGACCTTACTCCCTAAGGCCGCGTACATACGATCAGTCCAAACTGATGAAAACGGACGAAGTTCAGTTTCATCGGTCCAAACCGACCGTGTGTATGGCCCATCAGTCTTTTGT
Source organism: Rana kukunoris (assembly GCA_029574335.1). Lineage (NCBI taxonomy): Eukaryota > Metazoa > Chordata > Amphibia > Anura > Ranidae > Rana > Rana kukunoris. Next base: position 152,662,145 of record CM056056.1, read on the forward strand.
CCTTCAGTCCAAAGTTTTAAAACTTGCTTTAAAATCGGATTGATGGACGCCTGACCATCGGTCAAAACCGATGGTTAGTATGCAAAAGCATCGGTTCAAAACCTGCGCATGCTCAGAATCAAGTCAACGCATGCTTGGAAGCATTGAACTTCGTTTTACGTCACCGCGTTCTGACACGATCGGTTTTTGAACTGATGGTGTGTACGCACATCAGACCATCAGTCTGTGAACCGATGAAAATTAACTTTAGTCCGTTTTCATCGGTTTGGACTGATCGTGTGTACAAGGCCTAAGATATTATATCTCTTTCAAGTATTACCAGTTACAGTCCCACATATTACTGTATCTATGGATTCTACAATGCCGGGTCAATACCTATATCCGGGGTCAAGTTAGACCAAGATTACCTAGGGTGGTTCTTATCTGATCAAAGCTAAATAGTGTCCCCAACTTTCTCAAATATTATCAGACAGCTAAACTTGCTCACCTGCTCAATACTACACCATTAAGAAGCCTTCTCTATGGCTCACCTTGGAAGTGGACTGTAACCCTTTGGTTATTGAAAATTGTTAGTGCCTGATGTGTTATTTTCAATAAACTCTTTAAACAACAAAACACATAGGGATCCATTTATCAAGCAAATTAGTGATAGAATTAAGCTGACCATACACCTATAGATTATCTGCAGATTTTTTATGGTTAGATTGAAAAAGTGCAACAGATTTCTCCATGTACGCTAAACTGTGTGGATGGAGGAATTCTCCCACTGGGCAAAGCTTCAGTATCTTGCTAGTCGGCCCCGCAACTTGCAACAATTTCCATTGGTCATTCTGTTTTTCCATTGATCTTTACATATTAAATCCCCTCCCAACTTTATAGACATGATTACAATATTGCATTTAAAGATCTAAATAGCTATGTCATTGTCATACAGTATGGTAACATTTTTGTTTAAACATAATTCTTCATTGAAGGGTGCATCAGGCTCCAGGTTTGTTTTAGTTTTAAGCCCCGTACACATGATCGGACCTTTGTCCGACCAAAATCACATCGGAATTCCGACGGAATTCCATCAAAGTAAAAGAGAACATGTTCTCTATCTAAACTCTGACGGAATTCCTCAGAATTTCTGATGGAAATAATCTAATGGGGCATACACATGGTCGGAATTTCCGATTGAAAAAGTCCATCTGACTTTTTCCATTGGAAATTCCGATCGTGTGTACGGGGCTTTAGAGTGGGAAAGGATTATAATCCCTTATTACTGCTGTCAGGGTTGCATTTTGAGTTATGTTCTCTTACTTTCTGACCCAGTAACAGTGCTGTTACTGTACAGCAAGCATGAGGAAAATCTCCAACGGGGACAGAAAAACATTACAGGGGTTTTAGTCCTTTCCTATCCATTTAAAAATAAAAATAAATCTTTGTTTGTTTCTTTTTAGCAGAGCCTCCATTTGCAGTAAATAACCCACAGGGGTTTTAACTCTTCCCTATTAAGAAGGATTTAGCAGTAAATAGATTTTTAGGAACTGATTATAGATATTTGCTGGTAGGGTTTCCGGTAGTACGGCTCGGTTCACACTGCTGCGCTGCGAATTTGTTCCACTTTTTGTCCTGTGTGAAAGGCATATTTACAGCGATTCTACCATAAATTTACCATGATTTTACCGTGAATTTCAGGAGTTCGACATGTTCTAGCCGATGGAATCATAATGTAAAAAATTAAAATGTGTTAACTTCCTGTGTATTTCCTGTTTTTTGTGGAGAGTAGTGTGGTGGAATTCGCACATATGTGAACCATCAATGCGATTCCAGAACGATTTAGATTGATGTCTATGGAGACTAAATTCGCAACGCAGCGCTGTGAACTCGCACAAGACCCTTTTTTTTTATCGCATCGCGTTCCTAGAGGAATCTCAACGCATTTATGTTAAAGACTGTCATTAAAAACAATGGGCCAGATTCAGGTAGAATTAGATTCCCGCAGAGTATCAGATACTCTACGCCGCCGTACTTTACCTGGCTCTACGAGGAATTCAGAGAGATTTTGGCCCGTAAGGTACGGCGGCGTAGTGTATTTCTCCCGGCGGAATCAAACTACGCGATTAGGGGGCGTGAGGCATTTAAATTAGGTGCGTTCCCGCGGCGATCGAACTGCGCATGCTCCGTTCAGAAATTTCCCACCGTGCATTGCGCGAAATCACGTCGTTACGTCATTTTTTTTGGAGTAGCGTCATTTACGGACATTCCTATTCCCGGACGACTTACGCAAAAAAAAAAAAAGATTTGAAAGTCGACGCGGGAACGACGGCCATACTTAACATGGGCCGCGTAACGTTAGACCAGCTAATAGCTGGTTTAACTTTACGTAGCGAAAAAATTACGTACGCGATTGCGAACGACGCTCGTAACTTCGTGGATCGCCGGATAAAGCTCATTTGCCTACCCCGACGCTGAAAACAACGCGAACTCCACCCAGCGGCCGCAAAAAGATTGCAGCGTAGATCCGAAGGCGTACGAAGACGTAAGCCTGTCAGATCGAAGCCCAACGCTGCCGTATCATGGTTTGAGGATTCAAACTAGTGATACGGCATGCGTAATTTGAAAGTACTCCTGTCTAACACCAGTTAGACAGGCGTAATGGCTCTCTGAATCTGGCCCAATGACTTTATCGATGACATGCAAATTTAGAATGTTTTTGATGCATCACATTCGTTATGAACTTGCATCAGGGTGAACCGGGCCTTAGTAGATGATGTTCGTCTTTTATTTTTTCAAGACTGCAAGCAAAACATAATCCTATGCTGTAACATCTGTGACATACTAGCACTACCAGGTAGGATGCATCTGCTAACAGAATTTCTAGTCTAGATGAAGCATATAAATTAACTAGGGGCCTTCATAGTGTATATAGGATGTGGGTTGCCAAGTATAATGCAAATTTGAAATTCATTACTGTAAAGTCCATTGATATTACCACTTGTTCTTTATCCTGAACTTTAATATCGAGTGTTAAGATAAATGCATTAAGTGAACAGCCTTTCCTTACTTTTTGATGAGCATACTTTGTCTTGACTTTGGTTTCTGTTGTTTTAAATGCATGATTAGGCAACTGATGAGGATGCAGAAGAGCCAAACAATGTAGTAAATTATTCCATCATGCAAGCTGATCCAGACAATGTCTTTGATATAGACCAGCATACTGGAGAGATAAAACTCAAATCCTATATCAGGTCTCTGGATGTAATTCAGAACATCAGCCGTAACAAAAACTGCAAATGGTCTGTGGTTGTACAGGCAAAAGACGGAGGTTCCCCATCATTCAGCACCACTGCAGTGGTCAAGATTGATGTAACTGAGGAGGTAAGATTTTCATTGCTTGTTTTGAGATTTTCATTGCTTCTTTTTCAAGAATAAATACAATTTAGTGATCAGCTCACACCCAACATAACATTTTGTTTAGGATAGAGTGAAGAAGGTTAATAATACATTTGTATTGCTGTTTGTGTTCATGTTGGGGAAATTTTGCTGACACACAGAATGTCATTTAGGTTACATACAGGGATGAAACAAGTCCTTCTACATAGGTTGTACCTGTTTATCTGCTCCTATTTCTTCTGTACAGTAGATTGTTCCAAAAACACACAGATACAAAAATATTTTTTCAGCTCTCCCTGCATAGCGCACAGATTTCCCTGGTATCTATCAGCTGATTGGAGGCACCCCCCCCCCCCTCCACACACACACACACACACAGAGCTGAGGCTTTGAGTCACCTGTTGTGTGCTGGAAATAGGAGAGCCATCTCCTTCTAGGCTGTTGTGTCAGGAAAAACTATCAGTAGTGACTCATGCTGATAGCAGAGAGTGGAGAGATCAGAGAGGAGCCACACTCAGTGCATTGGCTTTAGGCTAGTACGCACAATATAGTGGGATGTGATTTGTTCATTTTGTATGTCTACGGGTTACAACCACTTTAACCTTCAAGATTCAACATTCAAAAATTTTACTAGGCCATAAAATTATATATATATATATATATATATATATAAAAACACATAATATGCCTGTTATTAATTAAGTTAGTAAAAGTAGAAAGTGGTAAGCAATTTGGAGGGGAAAGTTGGGGTAAAGGAGAGTGACTGGGACTATATATTCCTGTGGGTGCTGGAGGGTCATCCACACTGACAGGCATGAGCGGCATGCAAGGGTGGCTTAATAGGCAACCCTGAAACGAAAAGTTGGGCTAAACTGAGCCAAGCGCTGAGGTGATCAGCTGAATCCAGGAGAAAGGACAAGCAACATACGCAGTACCATACCACCATACCACAGTTGGTGCCAGTGAGGAGTGTAGATACATTTAAAAAATCATTAAGATGTTTTTCTCAGAAAACATGCTACAGGGATATGGAAATTGGTACACAATTTAGGTTGAACTGGGTAGGTCAGTGTCTTTCTTCAACCTTACCAACTATGGGCCAGATTCAGGTAGAGTTGCGCTGGAGTATTTCGATATGCGCCGCGTAACTGTGAATATGCGCCGTCGTTTCTATGTGGCCATACCCACCAAACTAGATGTGACAGAAAACGGGCCATTTCCGATCGGCTTAACTTTCCGACGCCAGAGTCTCGTCAGCGCATAATTTCGCTTGGCGCATCAGTCGCGCCTATTGATTTCCCCTGCAAATATGCAAATGAGGGAGATTTCCCGATTCGCGAACGGATTAGCACCATACGCTGGCTACATGCGCCGCGCGTATCTCGTCCGTCCGGCGCAAAGTTATTTCTACAAATGGCTGCTTTATCTTTACTCCAGACAGCCATAGGTCAGCAGGAGAGCCGCTACAGCAGCGTTACCGACGATAAGAGCTAGCTGAGCACCCCCACTTGCAGGACAACACCTCTGTCCATGCTTGTCTGTCAACTTTTACAGCCATGGAGGAAGACATCATAGGTCTCCATAGCCGAGATGACGGCTGACAGCTCCTGGCCTTTAGAGTTCAGCTTTCTCCTGTGTGTTTGCGGGGAACGGGAGCAGCCATCTCAGAACAAAGTAACTTCACTGCGGGGAGGGGGAACAGGATATACTTTAGTGCCGAAATGGCGCATCTACGGGGGGAAATTTAAACGCCCAACGGAACGCATTGCGCTGACATTTCCTGTGAAGTTGTGCCGACGGAAGTTGTGAGCATGCGCACAAGGGGGCGAGTGAAGCCTCACTTACTGCGCATGCTCCTTGGATGATGCGCTGAACGTAAGCCTCTGCGCTGGGCTCCGCCCATCATTTACATATGATCACAACCACTTCCACTTGCGTCGGGTTACGCCAGCGCATTATCGTTACTCTGGCGCAAGTTTACGCGCAAGTGCTATGTGAATAACAGTACTTGCGCCGAAAGTGTCGGCGGAGTAACGTAAATGAGAAACGTTACTCCAAAGTAAAGAAGCGCCCATCTACCTGAATCTGGCCCTATGTGTCCATATAATGTCTAGATCAACATGTAGAAATAAGGGACAAAGACCCAAAAAATGTATTAAATGCAACCACCACATTTAGAAAGTGGTAACCTTTAATACATTTTGGTCTTTGGGTTTAATAGCACTTTGACGGAACTCCTTTAAATATTGCCTAATATTCAGCTCTATGTAGCCATGCTACATTTTCATCATTGCATGCTGGGCATTCCACATCCTTTATCCATGCTTTATGAAAGTCTTCAAAGGTTATTGTAGTCACTGAAATTAATGCTGGGGGTAATTTTGCAGTCATTGACACTAATGCTGCAGACACTGACACCAGTGTTGGGGGTATTTATTGAAGACACTGACACCAATGATAGGTGGGTTTATTGCAGACAGTGGGGGTCATTTACTATAGTGCCAATATATGATCCTACAGTCCCGGAAAATAGCGCCCAAATAAGGCCAATTAGGACTTCAACCCTCAGAAACTGGGCGTACATGCAAATGGAAAGTCGCACAATTGCCGACGAACATGCCTATCAGATCGGCATAAGCGGGAATAGTGGAAGTCAATGGGGCTTGAACCTGCAAAATCCAAAGTTCTCACTGAAGGCTTGTAAGTTGTCTGCCATACAAAGTGTATGGGGACCCGGGTACTGTCTCAGTGGACATGTATCAATGGATTTTTTTTTCAAAAGGCTGATTTTTCAGGAGCAGTAATTTTGGTAATGCTTAAAGTGAAACAAAAAAATTGAAAAATTCCTTTAAATATCATGCCTGGGGGTCGCCTTAGTCTGCCTGTAAAGTAGTGCATATTTATCGTGTTTATTACTGTACTGCAGCAAAATTACATTTCTAATGGAAAAAAAGGAAAAAATTTAATTTTAAATTACTTGCGGCTGTAATGTACTGTTGAATCCCAGCAATATAGATGAAAATCGTTGAAAAAATTTGTCTCCCCCCCCCCAGTCCATTACCAGACTCTTTGGGTCTGGTATAAATATTAAGAGCAACCCATTTTTTTTTTTAAATAGCATTGGTGTCCCCTCAAAAGCCATACCAGACCCTTATCCCGAGCACGCAACCTGGCAGGCCACAGGAAAAGGGGGACATGAGAGAGCACCCCCTCCTGAACCATACCAGGCCACATACCCTCAACATTATGAGGGTGCTTTGAGGTCCTGGCCCCAAAATACCTTGTCCCCATGTTGATGGGGACAAGGGCCTCATCCCCATAACCCTTTCCCGGTGGTTGTGGGGGTCTGCAGGTGGGGGGCTTATCGAAATCTGAAATTTCCCTTTAACAAGAGTGCCCCCAGATCCGCCCCCCCCCATGTGAATGGGTAGAGGGTACATTGTACCCCCTACCCATTCACCAAAAAAAGCAGTGACATGTGACAAAAAAACAATACCCAGTTTTTAAAACTTTATTGTAAAATAGCTCTGAGCCATCTTCTTCCCCGACCGTGTCTCCCACTGTCATCTTCTCCTGGTGTGGTCTTCTGTTGCCATGACCTCCTGCTGCCATCTCTCCTGCCACCGATTGCTACTTCTGTGCTCCTCCTTGCAGCTGTCTTCCTCTATTGTGTTGTCATCCGCTGTCTGGTGTCTCTTACATAGCCATGGGGCGTGACCATCCACTGACGTCACACGGAGAGCTCACTCCCTTCATAAAAAAGGGGGGTGGGCTCTCTGTGTGATCTCATGGATGGTCGTGTCCCATTGCTGTATAAGAGGCACCAGACAGCGTGTAACGACCTAACAGAGGAAGACGGTGGCGAGGAAGAACACCGCAGCAGAAGTAGGTGGTGGTGGGAGAGAAGGTAGCAGGAGAAAAATACAGTTTTAGTGCTAATTTGCGGTGACACTATAGTAAATGCCCCCCAGGACACCAATACTGGGGTTTATAATTGCAAAATCTAGTTAATAGCACCACTATGTTCTCACCAATTATTACTTTTGTTGATTGAGATTGTGAAGTTTACATTTTGTTTTATATACCTGGCATGTTTCTTACAAACATATTTCAACACACTATGCTCAAAAGGTTGTTTACTGCTGACCTATACCCAAAAACTGAACCATGGTTTTATCCTCTAATCATACCTATTGACAGTTTTATAAAATATTGTAATTATTTGTATATGTATTAAGGTTTTCTTAACCACTTGCTTACTGGGCACATAAACCCCCTTCGTGCCCAGGCGAAATTTCAGCTTGCGGCACTGCGTCGCTTTAACTGACAATTGCGCGGTCGTGCGACGTGGCACCCAAACAAAATTGGCGTCCTTTTTTTTCCCCACAAATAGAGCTTTCTTTTGGTGGTATTTGATCGCCCGTGCGGTTTTTATTTTTTGCGTTATAAACAAAAAAAGAGCGACAATTTAAAAATATATATATATTTTTTACTTGTTGCTATAATAAATATCCCAATTTTATTTATTTTTTTAATATTTTTTTTCTCAGTTAAGGCCGATACGTATTCTTCTACGTATTTTTGTAAAAAATAAATAAAAATCACAATAAGTGACTGCTTTGCGCAAAATTTATAGCACCTACAAAATAGGGGACAGAATTATGATTTTTTTTTTATATATTTTTTTTTACTAGTAATGGCAGCGATCTGCGATTTTTATTTTGACTGCGATATTGCGGCGGACACATCGGACACTTTTGACACATTTTTGGCGCCATTCACATTTATACAGCGACCAGTGCTATAAATATGCACTAATTACTGAATAAATGTGACTGGCATTGAAGGGGTTAACACTAGGGGGTGAGGAAGGGGTTAAATGTATTGCCTGGGTGTGTTCTAACTGTGTGGGGGGAGGGGGGTGACTGGGGGAGGTGATCGATGCTGTCTCCCTATGTACAAGAGAAACAGCATCTGTCACCTCTCCCTGACAGGACGTGGAGCTCTGTGTTTACACACAGAGCTCCACGTCCCTGCACTGTCACCGTTGATCGCGTGTACCTGACAGACATCGCGGCCGCCGGGTACACGCATCGAATCCTCGGTGATGCGTCGGGACTGTTTTGCGGCGCGCCACCCTGTGGAGCGCGGGGAATTACAAGTAAATCACGTCCAAAGACGTGACCCCGGCGCCTCAGGTCCGCGCTGCTGACGTATTCTGTCAATAGCGCGGACCCGAAGTGGTTAAACAAGTCATACACTATTGCATTATTTCATCACATTTATAGTAAAATAATAAACAACATTATTTATTCTGGAAAATGTGATGTTATTTTGCTAAAGGACATGTCAGTTGGCGTTTAAGAATCTCAATTTAAAGCCCAACTCTAAACAAAACAAGAAGTTTCATTCTTTTGTTTATAGTCATACTTTTAGGTTTAGGTGTTTTGGTTCTTACAATCAGTCCCAACAAAAAAAGAATACACTTTTACTGTTGCAGTTTTGGTATACTCAGGGTATTGCTCCTAGTTAAAAGCTGATTCATTTGCTGAGAAAAAAAAAAAAACTGTATAATCCAAACCGGTCTGGATTATCCCTCGGTAATCCTTAATCTGGGCTTCTTCATACTTAGTTCCTTAGTAGCCTGTACTACAATTACTTATGTATGCTGGGGTAACTACAGTCAGAAGGCCTGCAAGTATGTGGACTTTGTGTTGTGTTGATGCTATCGCATATGCTAGCCAGTGTGCTGGTCATTGAAGTGCACCATGGGGCTTGCATAAAAAAAAATACCTCCACCCATATTATCACCATACTTAATAGATTTGATTACTGAAGAATGGGTACTCCCTCTTAATATACTCCCCCGTATATCTTGGCTTCTAAAGGAGTTCATCTAATCATTCTACCCTTTCACTAAAAACATCACTACTCCATAAATCTTAGTTTATTAAACCAGAAAACAAAAGTATTCAAATACATCTAGGATCAGCTCCACATAATTCCAAAACAAAAATGCAGCTAAGGTTAAATTGGGTGATATTCTAAACTATCCTTTGGGACTTTTGTACTATTTGTTTTATGTCTTTGTCTTTCTGTCCTGATGTCCTTCACATTTCAATTCATCTCTCCTTTCTTTATTTTTACAGTTTTACAGTACCTTTTGTATTGCTTTATGTTAGTGTCCTATAGTAGTGATGGAAAAAAGAAAACTGTGCCGACTAATAAATATACTCAGATGGACAAAAGTCCAAATATAGTTGAATAATGAACAAACGCCTCAGATATTGGAGATCAGGACGAACAACACCCAGGTGCACTTGACATCCGTTTTCAAAAACGTCAGACTTATGACGAAACGCGTCTGGGACAGCGTGCAGTGATGTCACCGTGTTTAACTCAAGGAGGAAGGGCTCCTATTGTGCCAGCCGGCATTTGTTTGTACATGCCTACATTTCATGGATGTCTGTGAGTAGGATTTTATCTTTGTTATTAAACCTGATTTTTAAACGTTATCACGCTATGGTCCGGTTTCCTTTTATTATGTTATGACCCACGGATTGGCCGTCTGACACGCATCTCAGTCTCCATACTCTGAGGACAACCCCATTGTGGTTCTGTTCACCCTGGTTTCATCTTGCTGTTGGATCATTATACACTGCTGTTGTTTATCTGCAATCTGGTAAGCTGCTCTCCATGTGGTGGTGGTTTCCACGGATGTCAAGTACACCTGGGTGTTGTTCGTCCTGATCTCCAATATCTGAGGCGTTTGTTCATTATTCCACTATATTTGGACTTTTGTTCATTCTGTTATATTTATACCTGCCTTGTTGCTGAGTATATTTATTAGTTGGCGCAGTTTTCTTTTTTCCATTTATATTTGTGTTTGTATCACGTGATTGCAACCTTCTGGTTTTTACACCTGACTATTATTTTTTTTTTTTTTTAAAGTTTTGGTTGGCGCAGTTTTTTCTTTATTCCTATAGTAGTGAACCTTATGTTGTGTCTATTTATGCTACAGTTTATTGTTGCATGGATAGTTCAAAGTGTAGATAAATTATATCAATGGGCATCATATGTGACTCAAAGAAACATGGTTATGTCTCACACATATGCTGTAAATGGTATATAAATGATAAAGTATTGTATTTAAATACTGTTTTGTAAAAACAAAATGTAAATGGCTTATAAAAAAAAAAGAAACACAAAAACAAAGCTCATAATTGTGTAGGCTTTTCAGGATCTTTTGACTGTCATCTAGTTAGAATTTTAAACAGAAAGTTGCTTTATTTTTTGGTAATAAAATGTAATATTGAATGATGAAGTTCCAGTGCAATCCCATGCTGACCCATTTGGGTTTCAGTTGTCACACACCTTAGGCCGCGTACACACGATCGAATTTGTCCGCTGGAAATGGTCCGACGGACCATTTCAGCAGACAAATCCGATCGTGTGTATGGGCTAGCGGACAGATTTGTCCGGCGGACAAATTTTAAAGCATGCTTTAAAATTTGTCCGCCGGAGACATGTCCGTCGGATATGTCCGCTGGTCAGTACACTCACCAGCGGACATATCCTCCCGCACAAGCGTCGTATGGATGCGACGCATGCGTGGAAGTTGTTTACTTCCTGGTGCGGTGACGTGGCGGCGTCAACGTCACCGCGCTGTCTGCCGGCAGGGATTTTGATCCGATGGTGTGTACACGCCATCGGACCAAAATAGCCCAGCGGACATATCCGATGAAAACGGTCCGAGGACCGTTTCCATCGGATTTGTCCCTCCGTGTGTATGCGGCCTTAAGGATCTGTTATGTAGTATCAGGTTAAAGGAAAAATTTAATTTGCTAAGAATAGTTAAACTGGTAATACAGTAAAAGCTTGGAATGCAAGCATAATTTGTTCCGGAAGCATGCTTGTAATCCAAAGCACTTGTATTTCAAAGCAAATTTCCCCATAAGAAATAATGGCAACTCAAATAATTAGTTCCACAACCATTTATTTATACTGTAAGTCCTTCAGTTTATAGTCCATATAAAAAGATTATAGTAATGTGATAAGTTGTGTAACCATAAAATGTCCATCCACAAATGGAAGCCTCCACAGAGGGGTTAGAAGCAAAATCCAGCAGGAGCTACTGAGTATAAAAGAGAAAAGAGGCGCCTCTAAGTGTAGCAATATAGTTTCATTTAATGAAGGTACAACATTTAGCAACTCACATGGTTAATGATTAAAAGAGGCACATCTAAGTATGCAGGGATCCGGGGTAAAGCTATCCACATAGACCGTCCTCCTCACCGACCGCTCACACCGCTGTCAGTCTGCAATCATGACCAGAAAGACTACCCAGCAGTAGAGCGATCTGAAAGCGAGGCTTGAACCGTTTGTGGAAGGGATGACATCAATGGTGGTGTGGAGAATGTTCTATGTGGACAGCTTTACCCTGGATGACTGCATACTTAGATGTGCCTGTTTTAATCATCAACCATGTGAGTTTCTAAATGTTGTACCTTCAGTAAATGTTACCATATTGCTACACTTAGAGGCCCCTCTCTTCTATTTTATACTCAGTTGTGAAATGATGCTACTCTTATATCAAGACATCGCTTGTATATCAAGTCAAGATTTATAAAAAAAAATAGCTTGTCTTGCAAAATGCTCTCAAACCAAGTTACTCTCAAACCTGTATTGCTGAACTGTAGGTACCTAAATGTTCCTGATTATACTTGTAACTTCATACTGAGAGCTTTGAAACCTGAAATTCTCAGTTATGCAGCTACTGACTTAATATAGGAGATTAGCTCTTTGGTCCCTTCCTTCCTACACCTCCCTATCAGGCTTTGTGACAGTCATGGTCAGTGCTTTTTTTCAGGGGGAACTTGGGGGAACTCAGTTCCACCACCTCTGGCTCAGACCCTTTGGTGCCTGCTCAACACAATCACTTGTAAACACAGATGTCTGGTTTCTGTGTTTACAAGTGACAGCTCTGCACTTTGTGTAAACCCCCTGAACTCTGCACTCTGTATGTAATTCAATCCTTGTATTTAATGCCCCTTTAAGACGCTTCTACTGTTTTTGAAATCTGAACAGGGTCGTGGTTAAGTTCCTGCACCTATTTTCTGAGAAAAAAAGCTCTGGTCATGGTCTTCCACCCTTGTATATAAAAGAAAAAACTACATGTATAATTGGGTACTCTCAGATACAAGTTTATTTTAAACCTAATCTACAGATAACTGGAAGGTATTTGGAGCATAGTCCTATTATCCGAAGCTGATTGTGAATTTTAGTTGCATAGTTGTACAATATGTTTTAGCTGCCATAACTGACCCCATTTTGAAAATGCTAGTTGTCTGGTTATTATGCTGATCCACTGAAAAGTTTGAATCCTTGACCCAGAACACATTAGCAGATAAAAAGCTCTGACTTTATTCAAAGTTTTGACTTCTAATGCCATGTACACACGATCACTTTTTGTGATGAAAAAAAACGACGTTTTCAAAAACGTCATTTAAAATCACCGCATGTGGGCAAAACGTCGTTTTATGTCTTAAAAAAAACGACCAAAAAAAATTTCAACATGCTTGAATTCTTTGTGTCATTTTTCAAAGCATAGTCTTTTGTGTCATAAAAAGTGATGGTGTGTGGACAAAACAATGTTGAAAACGACGTTTTTAAAACCCGCGCATGCTCAGAGGCAAGTTATGAGACAGAGCTTCAATGGAACAGAGTGCCGTCGAACGTGGTGTACGTCACCGCGCTTTGCTAGAGCATTTTGGAAAAACGATGGTGTGTATGCAACGTCGTTTTGGAAAATGAAGTTTGAAAAACGTTGTTTTTTTTCATCACAAAAAGTGATCGTGTGTACGTGGCATCAGATCAGCATATCCCTTATGCAACGTAAAACACAATCGGAATTTCAGTTGGCCTAAAATCCGATGGAATGTTTTGTCGGAATTCCGACCGTCCAAAACGTGGTGACGTAAAACACTCTGACGAGCCGAGAAAAATTAAGTTCAATGCTTCCGAGTATTTGTCGACTTGATTCTGAGCATGCGTGTTTTTTTTTTGTTTTTTTTGCACACAGACGATAGGACTTTCCTATTGTTTTTTTTTTTCCATCGGAAAAAAATAAAACCTGTTCTATTTCTAAACAGGGTGTGTACAGGGCATTAGACCAGTGGTTCTCAACCTCAGTCCTTAAGTACCCATAAAAGGCCACGTTTGCAGGTTTTCCTTTATCTTGCACAGGTGCTTTAAATCAATGACTTGGTATTTTTGACCAAAAACATGGCCTGTTGGGAGTACTTCAGGACTGAAGTTGAGAACCACTGATTTAGACAACCAACATTTGTAGATGAGAAGAAAATGGCAACTTCCATGTTTCTCCCAGTAATGTTTTTTTACTGCTGGTATTAACCAGAATTATTCACCTCTTTGGATAAAAAATATTATTGAATCATATTTATCCACACTTAAAGTGGTTGTAAACCCCAGGCATAGATTTTGAACTAAGCACATATATCTGCAGTGTTTACGTATCTCTCTAAGCTCTAAGTTTAGTTTCTCTATGGTACTCTGTTCTCTGTTATCAGCATGAGTCACTTCTGAGAAGTTTTCCCGACACATGAGAAAAGAGGAGGGTAGAGAACGGAACTTGTCTATTCACAACAAAGTTCTTCTGCTATGTGGAGAGACATGTGTTCCTTTCCTCCAATCAGATCTCACACAGTGTAACTGCAGTCTCTCCACCCTCTGCTCTGTGCTTAGACATATGAATGATTTTTAACATGATCTGCACTACTGAAAAAGGTGTAGAGAGGGGAGAGTGCAAATAAACTAATAAAGCCTATGTAGGGGGATTTGTTTCATCTCTGTCTATCACCTGAGATTGTTCACGTCACTTGGTATATGTGAGGGTTTACAACTACTTTAAGTATGAATGATTATCATATTAATATGATCAGTATAGTATGACTTTGTATATGTTTTTTTGGTAATACTGATTAGGGGTGAGCTTAGCGTTCGAAACGAACGTATGTTCGACTCGAACATCGTCCATTCGACCGTTCGTCGAATTTCGAACAAAAACAATCGTTCGCGGCAAATTCAAGTGAAACGACCTTTTTTTAAAACTTTTTTTTTCCATTGATACTACTATCAATGGAAAATAAAGTTTTAAAAACGGTCAATTTTTCAGGAGTCCTGCTCCTGAAAAAACGACCGTTTTTAAGACTTTTTTCCATTGATACATGTTCCCTGGGGCAAGACCCAGGTTCTGAAAGACGTTTTCCAACAATAACTTGAAAATTGGTCTTTAAAACGACTGTTTTTGAATTCGAACGTTCGAGTCCCATAGACTTCAATGGGGTTCTAAATGTTCGTGCGAACGATCGGACCATTCGACGGTTCTGGTGCGAACCGAACGCGGGGGTGTTCGGCTCATCCCTAATACTGATCAAGCATCAGTATTAAAACAAGGAGAACTTTAATACAGATCATATTTTTAGCAAATGGAGGCCTGCTAATTTTCTAAGAATGCTGATTTTGGCTATTTACAGAGCTTTTGCCTATTTACAGACCTTTTGCCATGCATTAACCTAACGGTTTAAAGCTCTACTCCAAGCCAACAGCTAAATACACACATAAAATGCATTTATAGGAACTGTTTTACCTACCAAAGGATTTGTGTTTCTATTTGGTCACATCTTAGATTTTCACAGCCCTATGCCCAAGGGCAGAGCCAGGTGAATACCATTACTTTCCCTTTTACAGTTAGCATGTTACTTTGTCAGCACATCTGCACAAACTGTGCTATATAGTTCCTGTATAATAATAATACAACTTTGCATGCAACACACCTGATTGACTCTCAAGCCACGTACACACAACCGGTTAAACCGATGAGAATGGCCTGATGGACTGTTTTCATTGGTCCAAACTGATTGTGTGTGGGCGCCATCGGTTATTTAACCACCGGTTAAAAAAAAACAATTTGTTTTAAATTTAACCTATAGATACCTAACCGATAGCAAAAAAACTATCGTTTGTAGGCACGACCATCGGTTAAAAATACACGCATGCTCCGAATCTAGTCGACGCATGCTTGGAAGCATTGAACTTCATTTTTTTCAGCACGTCATTGTGTTTTACGTCACCGCGTTTTGACACTATTGGTTTTTTAACCGATGGTGTGTAGGCGTGACAGACCATCAGTCAGCTTCATTGGTTAACCGATGAAAACGGTCCATCAGACCGTTCTCATCAGATGGACCGATCGTGTGTACACAGCATTAGTCTTGCCCCACTCTCTCCTGATGATTGCAAGGCTTATGCCAAGTGAAATTTCAGGTAGCTACACTAGTTCCATTTAAAAAAAATATGACTGATTAGTTAATTCATGCATAGTTGGCTTAGTTTTGTCTTTTATATCTGCCTGGATTTCAGTTGGATTGTTTATAGACATCATATCAATGCCCACGCATCTGCTTTATGTAAAAAGTGATACGCTACTGTTGCTGTCAACCTAAACCTTTAGACCCCATGACAAACAGAACAACATTTTCATTTATGGCATGTTTGGTAGAACAAATAGGAGCCGGGAAAAGACTCTTGCACATTAGCTCTTTCATCCTGTAACTTTTTTTCTTACATCAAGATCCACTGCTTAGTAGATGTCAACATCACTATTGTGTTTGTGTAGGGAAAACTAGTAATTATTAATCACCATACGCTTTGCATTTCATAATCATATTTTCCTCCACGTATCCATTCCCGCATTACCTGTTTTCATGTTTACCATTTCCAGATCAGATCGAGGGTAAAGTCCTATGTTTTGAGTCTCAGGAGGCGGCCATGGATGATATTTGTAATTTGCATGAGTACAGTCCTCTCCAGCATTTCTGTTACTATAGTGATTTCCACCATCATGTACTGGAAAAGTGTGAAAAGATCCAAAATTCATCCCAGAGGCAGAGTCAAAAAGATTGTTAGGGGTCCACCAAGAGAAGCCTTTCATTAACTGAGCAAGCATTTCTAAATGTACTCCACACTATGCCAAATGACCCAACTAACTTTAATGTATGAAACCTATATATTATAATAGGAAAATATAGTCTGTAAAAGAGTACAAGAATACAAAATATAAATGTCTGTGAGTGGCATAATTCCATGTTCCATGATCCCTCTGAAAACCCTCTTCTCTCCTGGAAACTGTTTTGCTTTTCATCACTGTTTACAATGCTATAGGCCCTGGGCACTTCCAGATTTCACCTTCAACTACACTTGCTGGTGATCTTTGGTACAGGCCCCCACCAGGAATATATAATGTTATTTTTTGAGTGCCTTGTATTAGAAGTCTTCATCATTGGGGGGTTAAGTGCATTATTTATTAAAAGAAAGTGGACTTAGAAGAAGGAGAGAAAATCTAATTTGCATGAAAAGTCCCAGTCCTTGCAGTGTTCTGAAAAGGTTATTTTGAGTTTCGGTATGTTTGTTTTATTTTATGTGTAACTGATGTCATACATAATAAATTATTTTTAGTTTAAATTCATCTTCTTGTTGTTAAAGTACCATTTTTCTGAAAAAACATTGTATTCTAATAACTGAATGCAGTAAATACTGTACATGATATGACAGAGTTCTGCTTTCCTTATTGGTTTAATGTATCATGCATGTATTAACATTTTATCCACATTAACATTTAGACTAAGCTTTCCAGCAAATATGACAGAGACACCCAAGTTATTTTTTATCTTTTGTATAATTTAAAGGGCCACTCTCAAGAACACCCAGTCCTCATCACTCATAATCCTCCCTATTACTCCCAGTTCTCAGCACTGACAATGTTCCCAGTTAATCCCACTCCTCAGTACTCACAATGCTCCTAGTTACTCCCACTCATCAGTACTCACAATGCTCCCAGTTACTCCCAGTCCTTAGAACTCACAATGCTCCCAGTTATTCCCAGTCCTTAATACTCACAATGCTCCCAGTTACTCCCAGTCCTTAGAACTCACAATGCTCCCAGTTACTCCCACTCAGAACTCACAATGCTCCTAGTTACTCCCAGTACTTAAAACTCACAATGCTCCCAGTTACTTCCAGTCCTTAGAACTCACAATGCTCCCAGTTACTCCCAGTCCTTAATACTCACAATGCTCCCAGTTACTCCCAGTCCTTAGAACTCACAATGCTCCCAGTTACTCCCACTCAGAACTCACAATGCTCCTAGTTACTCCCAGCCCTTAAAACTCACAATGCTCCCAGTTACTCCCAGTCCTTAGAACTCACAATGCTCCCAGTTACTCCCACTCCTTAGAACTCACAATGTTCCTAGTTACTCCTAGTCCTTAAAACTCAAAATGCTCCCAGTTACTCCCAGTCCTTAGAACTCACAATGCTCCCAGTTACTCCCAGTCCTTAGAACTCACAATGCTCCCAGTCCTTAGAACTCACAATGCTCCCAGTTACTCCCAGTCCTTAGTACTCACAATGCTCCCAGTTACTCCCACTCCTTAGAACTCACAATGCTCCTAGTTACTCCCAGTCCTTAAAAGTCACAATGCTCCCAGTTACTTCCAGTCCTTAGAACTCACAATGCTCCCAGTTACTCCCAGTCTTTAGTACTCACAAGAGCAATATTGCTTTCTGGTAACATACACTTTTTTTAATCCGCAGATAGTAATTTAATTTTAATTTTTATTTTCAGTGTTGTTATTTATATTTTTATGAACATTTACCTGCAGGCAAAGCTGTCCAGAAAAAGTGACAGACAGAGGCTGTTAAGAACCATTACATTGTCAATATTACTTACAGCAGTTACCTTGCCTTTTTATTCACAGAGTTTAAATCTTCGTAAAAAAAGATAAATAAATACATATTGCAAAAAGTAATCACATACAGTTTTTAGTATATACTATTATTTATGATAGTGGTAGTGGTTTAGGATTGTTGCTCAAAAAATATTTGTTTATATATATTGGATTAGGTTTGTATTCTCCAAATCAGTTTAGGTACTGTTATTGATCTTTTAGAAAATCATAACTTGAAGTGGATGAGAGCATAAGGTTATGTAAGCACAAGTATATTCAAAACTATACGATCAGAAAAAGCTGTGATGTCATTAAGCTGTAGACTGTAGCAATACAATTTGAGTTTTAGAGTTGACTACTCATTAGTGTGATGCCTTAATGCATAGCTATAATATGTTGCAGAAAATGGCACACATACGGCATGGGTAGAATCTGTCACATGTTATCTTTGTACTCTTTTACAGACCCTTCTACACAAGGGGCCTGTGGCTGCCTTTTTGATGCAAAGTAAAGATAACCCCATGAAAGCCTTGGGGGTGCTAGCTGGTGTCATGGCAATTATGGTGGTCATTACAGTCTTAATTTCTACTGCCATGTTTTGGCGCAACAAAAAATCTAATAAAGTCATGCCCCTAAGGAAAATAATTAGAAGAAGAAGACCAGACCACCCCTCCAGGACAATTAGGACAGAATGGTTGAAGTTCAAGAAGTCTTCAGGTTCTTCCGAAAAGTTTGCCATGCAAGATGTGGAAGTCAGTCTTCAAAATGAGAATGGTAATAACAACAGTCAATGTATCTCATTCCCACCACATGCCCCCTGCCCACCTCCACTTCCACGCCTGATACCAAGACAGATTAAGACTGAATGGAGCGTACCCACTGTCTCTGGATCTTTGACACCCAAAATTATTGATCAGCATATGAAAGAGAAAGTTCCAAGTGCCAGTGCTGCTCTCGTATCTGAACTGAAACAAATGCTGGAGAAGAAAAATGCTGGGAGCTCAGTGTCTTTTTACTAGTTTTCCATATGTATATGTCAAGGAAACCTTTTATTAAAAATGCACCAAGGTTCATTGTATATTGTGAAATGTCTAAAAGCAAACTATGTTAATAAGAAACACATTGCCTGTATTGAGAAAAAAAATGCGCTGTATTTGCTTTAAAAATATGCAGAGAAATAAGGACATGCACATCCTTATAATAATATGTTGTTTGTAATGTTGTTTATAACACAGCACAATCTTTATTACAGTTTTCTGTTAAATCTTTAAGTGTATGCAAAGGCAACTTTTTATTTATTTTTTTAGTTTTGAGTGGAGTCCAAGAAATTTTTTAAATAGATTACATTATAATGGGTTTAATTTTGTTTTACTACCCCAATATTTATTGTGAATCCACTCTAACATCTGAGAAGTACAAACCGCCTGATAATATTTCACGTCTGGGGCTGCTAATCATCCTGACCTTTTAGCTTTCGTCAATGTTGCATATGCAATTTTGGGCCTTTTATGTGCCCAGATATATTTTAATGTAATTTATCTTAATTTCTTAAAATAGTCCTGGGATACTGTTATTGGAATAATTTGGAAAATATAAGTCAGCCTTGGTAGAATATTCATTTTATTCACTTGAAAGAGGCTTATGTCGTACACACGATAGGATAGCCAGAGGACAACGGTCAGATGGACTCTTTTCATCAGTCAAAACCGATCGTGTGTGGGCCCCATAGGTTATTTAAACTTTGGTTAAAAAAAAAGCCAACTTGCTTTAAAATTTAATCGATGGATACCTAACGATAGGTCAAAACCGATAGTTAGTAGGCAGGACCATCGGTTAAAAATCCACGCATTCTCAGAATCAAGTCAACGCATGCTTGGAAGCATTGAACTTCATTTTTTTTCAGCACGTCGTTGTGTTTTACGTCACCGCATTCTAACACGATCGTTTTTTTAACCGATGGTGTGTAGGCACATCAGACCATCAGTCAGCTTCATCGGTTAACCGATGACAACGGTCCATCAGACCATTCTCATCGGATGGACTGATCATGTGTACAAAGCATTTTTTTTTCCCCTTATTGCCCTAGCCAGCAACTTCCTGGATTTATTTCCCCATTGGTATCTCTTTTTATTTACCATATGGGAGGCACGTATTTTCTCCTGTTCTAAGAGGTCTGCTAATTGTGCCCTTTTTATTACCAACTCCTGTGTCTCCGGGGGAACCTTGGGGGTCTTGTCATTTGTTCTAAATCCTGTATCTCTCTATATAGAGAATTACGTTTTTCTCCTCTTTCTCTCTTTTTCCCTGCGCCTTCCCCTATCAGTATCCCCCTTAAAACAGCCTTGTATGCTTCCCACAGGGCTGTGCACGAGATTTCTGGTGTATTGTTTACTGCAAATAAATTTTCAAGCTCCTGCTCGATAATCCCCGGGTCCTGAATAAGGAAGTCATTCAGACTCGAGTTCCTCCCCGGCCTGATATTTAATATTTCTAGCTTAATTGCTACTGGGGCATGATCAGATAAAGTAATTTCCTTAATCTCTGTGCTTTTAAGGGACGGTAATAATTGATGTTTTACAACGATATAATCAATCCGTAAAAATGACCCGTGGACTGGGGAATAAAAAGTATATTCTCTGTTTCCTGGGTGCCTGACCCTCCGTATATCTATCAGCTGATGTTCCAATAGTAATTTTTTTATGGCCTTCTGTCTTTTAGCTGTGAAACGAGAGGGGCCCCCTGCTGTATTTAGCTGCAGGTCTATACTCAAGTTTAAATATCCCGCCATTATAAGTTGACCTTCTTTAAATACTTCAAGTTTTTTTTAAGGTTTTCTTTAAAAATAAGTCTGGATCACTATTTGGAGAGTATATATTTGCCAACATGCATTCCATATTAAACACGGTATCCTTTACAAAAAGAAATCTTCCTTTGGGGTCTGCCAATTGCTCTTTTACTATAAAGGCTGTAGTCTTGTCAAAGCCTATGGCCACACCCCTTGAGTGGCTAGATTTTGAATTCCCATAAAACCACATAGGGAACGAATGTGAAGCTAGTCCACGCCCTGAAGCGTGAACAATATGCATTTCTTGGAGATAGACCACATTTGCTCCCAGAAAAAGGAGCTCTTTATTTACTTTATAACTTTTACTTGGGGTATTCATCCCCCTTACATTATAAGTAATTACATTTATTGTGGCCATGGCCAAATCCAGAGAGAAGGAAGAGGAAAAGGAAAAAAAAAAACAACACCCTCAAAAAAAGGTCCTCCCTCCCTCCCTTTTTTTTCAACAGCAGTTGTCCTAAATTTACTCTCAAATCCTCTTAGGTTGACAGTAACTATCAGGGCTAGTATTAAGTTCAAATTACTTTTGAGAGCTGTCAGATGGAGGAGATTTTATTCTAGGTACATTTATTATGCAGTATACAAGTCCATCCAGATAAATCAGACATAAGTATTTGTTTTTGTAAATACAGTCCTACCACCTCCTTCTATACTCTTCTCCCTGCACGGAAGTCCACAGCTCTCATAGAGCATACGTGTCCAACTCCAGGTCAGTTTACCACCTCCAACTCTTTCACAGGTGCTCCAAGGAAGGGCGGTAAGACAGCGCCCGATCCCTCACAGGCAGCCAAGCACATCCATGGGATCCAGAAAATGGGGGATGCGGAGGAAGAAGGAGGAGGCAGCAAGGCAGCAACAAAGGCAGCTTAAACTCCGGTAAGGGTGTCAGAATACCAGATCTTTGGGGCGGGAGCCGTGAGCAGCCCTATCTTCCTCCATACCTTTCGTGCTATGGCACGCTCATTATCCCCCGGCATCTGTGGGAGTTGTCCTTAAAGGTCCCCTGGTTTATGAGAGCTGCCTAACTGGAACCAGTGAGCTTCTGAAATCAGACTGGGATTTGAGAATTAAAAACTTGAAAGAAAAAGATACAAGGTGCTTATTTCTGTCTATGTAACTGCTTAGGAGTGTAAATCCCTATTTGTCTTGGTGACCCTTTTCACTGATACATAAAGTGAGGGTACATCCAAAATTGTCATTAGTGCAAGAGGTCTCCCAATTTTTCAACAGGGACAAATGTTCTGATGATGAATAGGATAAGAATTAACTGTATTTCCTCACATCCTCAAGACAAGCAGTAAATAAAACTCTCCCCAGCAAGACTATACATACACTTTGAAACAACTTTGTCACTAAAGTAAAATGTCGCGATAAAGGGTTCCCTGCAAAAAAACATTGATTGCTCACCTTCTGTTGCCCACTTTGCTGATTACTGCAGTAATGAACACTGGACACTTCAAGAACCCTCTTTACTCTGGGATTCACCCTGCTGGCCTTTATGTCATTACACAGTAGAGATCTAAGGGCTTGTAAAGTTAACTGCCAGATAAAACAAGGAACTAGAAATCGGACCCTCCGAGAAGTGTAACGCCCCGATGGAAATAATCCGATGGAGAATACACACGGTCGGAATTTCCGATGAAATTCTGATCATGTGTACGGGGCATTAGAGTCAGCATTAAAGTTAAATATTCTATGACTCCTTTACAGGAAAGACTTTGAATAGAGTTTTATTTTTATTTTTTTAAATGCACAGAGGGGCGCAAAAACGCCTAGTGCATTACCACCATAAATATTTATTGAATCAAGACAAAAGCATACAAGCATTAAATGAAACAGGTGTAAAAAAAACTCCAGCAGTAGGGCAATATCATCTAACTACACACACCACAGTTTGAAGACTGACGCATTTCAGGGAACATGCCCATGATAAAAGGGGCATATAATCATAATCATATAATAAAACAAGGGAGAAAGTGGCAGAAGTAATTTGGGGTAGAGTAGGTTTGGTCAGAGCCAGGTCAATTCTTGCATAAAACTGATGTTAACACAAGTTGTTAAAGTGTATCTCTATAAAAACTTTTATTTTATTGTATTATAGTTTTGGATAGAGTAGGGAAGGGTTGGACTCTCTGTCAAGTTTGTATTGCTGCCTGTGTTCACTTTGGGGAGATTCACCCCTCTATTTGTCCTGGTGACCATTGAAGAAAAAAACACACATTTTGTCTCCAGAACAAGAGGTATGGGGACACCCAGCTGTTAGATCTCTTGTTTTATTAGTGTTTGCACTTGTTGATGCATTGATGGAGAGCAGTGATTGTGTTCTGAAGCTGGTGCACATCAGAGGTCAATCGCATGGTGGAAGTTCATTCAAAATGTGGTAATACACATCTCAGCCTCTAACACATGGGAATGGAGAGTCTGCATGTCCTGGCACAGCAAAGAAACATGAATCGTCATCCTAATTGTCATAGTCAAGGTGGTTAGGCAAGTCTTGGCAATGAAAGAAAATAGAATCTTTTGCGCTATGGCTCGTGTAACCCTAAAAAAAGCTACCAGCACAAGACTCAAGTATAGAGTAAAACAACGTGAAAAGACAAATATGTGCTGCACTACAAATTATATTACAGTGAAAAAAGTTAAAATTTATTCTAAATCACATATAAAAAACGTCAAAACCATGAAAACATATATGCACATTAACCACTAGCCGACCAGCCGCCGTCGTTCTACGGCGGCAGGTCGGCTCTCCTGGGCGAGAGCCTGTCATACTACGTCGGCTCTTCTGCGGCCACTATGTGTAAACACATAGCTCTCATTCCTGTCAGCGGGGGAAACGCTGATTTTCTGTTCATACAATGTATGAACAGAAGATCGGTGATTTCCCCTAGTGAGTCCACCCCCCCTCTGTTTTTTAACACACAGAGCTCCACGTCCCAGCTCAGTTACTCGGCAATCGCGTGTGCCCGGCGGCCATCGCGGCCGCCGGGCACACGCACGGGGTTCTCAGTGATACGACGGATGTGTGTGCGCCGCCGGCGGCGCGTGCCCCGACGGGTGCGCGTGCCCCTAGCAGCTTTCTATGACTGCACGTCATATGACGTGCAGTCAGGACAATAGAGTTACCCGTCCGCCGTCATATGACGGCGGGCGGGTAACAAGTGGTTAATATACTTTAATCTTTATGAAGAGGGATGTTTTTGCTTTTGTATTTTACTGTACATTTTGAGAATACAACATTTCAACATTTTGGAAAAAAAACTATTTTGCATTTTGAACGTCGCATATCTTGAATCTTGAACTGCAGCAGTGATGTGGTTACTGTCACCTATGGCAAGAATACAATTGACTGCAAACATTCAAAAACTGCTGACCCTGCAAACCTCTTAGTGAGGTAAATAGCAGATGTTAGTATTCATAATTCAAATCTAATGCCGCGTACACACAATCATTTTTTGTGATGAAAAAAAACGACGTTTTCTGTGAAGTAAAAAACGTCGTTTTTGAAACGTCACTTTTCAAAGACGATGTTGCATACACACCATCGTTTTTTTTCACAAAAAGCGAGGTTACGTTCACCACTCTTTTCCATTGAAGCTCGCTTCATAACTAGCTTCTGGGCATGCGCGGGTTGAAAAACGTCGTTTTAAACAACGTTTTTGCTACACACGGTGACTTTTTGTGAAACAAAACACGACGTTTTGAAAAACGACACAAAAAATTCAAGCATGTTGGAATTTTTTTTTGGTCGTTTTTTTTAAGACAAAAAACGACGTTTTGCCCACACACGATCAATTTAAATGACGTTTCATCGCAAAAAAACGACCGTGTGTACGTGGCATAAGATAATAGTATTCATAATTCAAGTCTAAGATAATAGAATCATGTATTTGTGGAAAGATGGAGGCAGAACTATACATACCTCTAACATACGCTAAAAGCAATATATGTATATGTTGTTTTAAGCTGTCTTTTTAAACACATTTAATGTATTATTGTGTGTAGATTTGTTTTAACATGCTGTGATGGATAAATTGGGCAGACTGTAGAGGTAAAATATATTATATATGTTTTTATCCATTAAGATTTTTAAGTATACAGTTGTTTCATAGGTAGAAGCTTGAGATGTGAGAGCCATGTTTGACACGGGCCAGGCTAATCCCAAGGGTTATTACATTTCTGCAAACATTTCCCAATTTTCTGTTTTTCTTTTCTTTTTTTTTTTTTCATATTTTTGCACTTAAAAGATCAAAAAAAAAAAAAAAAACAGGCACATGACCTAATTTGTACCAATTGGTGGCTTCAAAGGCTGCACCGGCATTTTCCAAGCCTACAGTACGTATAGAGGATTTTAGAGGTAATACTTACAGGAGATAAGAGCTAGCATATGACACCAGCTGTGTTTTATGATAGCACTTTTATTATCTCCCTTTTCATTCATGTATAGCTGGAAATGACTGTGGATTTATCCCTAAAGCAGCAAACGATGTATAACCTATTTATGTTTTTGTCATGCCCCATTAATCCAGCATTGTGCCTTCTCTTTTTAGATAAAATCATAAGGTTTATTTTCAAGACATGAAATGCAATCAGAGAAAACAGAAATCTTGTAACACGCTCTTTCCATATCATATCTGTTTTTAAGTCAGGAATAAGTACGCGATTGGATAATTTTATTAAAGGGGAAGAACATCTGGGCTAAGCTTAGGCCTAGTACACATGATCTGTACGTCGGGCGACATTGACCAGTTCAATAGAAACCAACTGACATTTGGCCTGTGAGTACGGCAGCCAGCCCAACGGAAGCTGGTCGTTCGGCCAGCTTCTGTCAAAGGTGCATGACTGGAAAAGGTCTGCTGATCCGCATCTAATTAGCGATTTTAGCCAATGGCTGAGATCACTGACTGGTATGTGTGTCCCCTGTCAGAACACAATATTTTTTATTAGGGCTGCGACTGATTAAAATGTTTATGTGCGTTAATTAATCGAAATTTGTCGATTAATTGATTAAAAAACAAAACGATTAATCGAACACACAGATACAACTACTTTTAGCTGATCTCCTTGCATTGCAACTCTGCATTAGCCAGTGGTAAATGTGGTGGGGGCAGCATGGGGGCAGATGTGTATATGCTTGCTGTAATATACACATCTGCCCCCATGCTGTAATATACACATCTGCCCTCATGCTTTTTTTTTTGTTTACGAAAGCTTTATTGAAAGATTAAATCATAACAGAAGTGCATTACTTACAGAATATATTATGCAATATGGCATGGCAATGTACAGGAATTACAAACAGCAGATCATTTGATTGGTAATAAGTAATGTAAGGAGTACAGTAGCGTGAAGACTACAGATAGGGAGATTAATAGGCATGGGGGGGGGGGTCTCTTAGTGGAGGTTATTCTAGTGGGAGAGACCAGTATACCCATTTTTTGTCAAAGGATTGCATAGTATCAGAAAGCGTATGATGGATCCTTTCAGTGAGTCTGATGGACTCCATTCTGGAAAGGACTTGGGACCACAGCAGGTTATGCGATCTCCAGTTCAAGGCTATCATCCATTGGATAGCACCTATTAATGAGTGAAGAAGTTTATTACAGGGCCGAGGGATATTTGGAGCGTCTGCAAATAAGATACATACTTGTGGTGAGAGGGCAATCTTGCATTTTGAAGAAGATTCAAGTCTATTTATAACAGCCTGCCATATAGGTTGCAGAAATGTACAGCTCCAAAATATGTGGAGGTAATTGCCTTCTTCGGGACATCCCCTAAAGCAGGAGGGAGAGACAGATGGATAGAATGTGTGGATTTTAGTGGGGGTCATATACCTTCTAGTGAACAATTTCAGCGGGGATTCTCTAAAGGCAGTGGCTATGTTGTTTTTACGCAAGTTATCCAGCATCTTGTACCAAGATTCTATGGGAAAGATACAGTCTAAATCTTTTTCCCAGTGGAGCATGGGGGAAGTTTTCGGAGGTTGTTGGGAATTATTTAAAAATTTGTATAATTGAGAGATAAGTCCTCTATCTCTGGGAGAGGTGATGCAAATTTGTTCAAAAGGAGTGCTAGGAGTAGAGAGTTCAATAGAGTAGTGTGTAGTATAGAAGTCACGTATCAAGTTGTAATGAAATTTTTTTAGAATCTGGCAGTTTAAATTTGGCTTAAATCATAGGAAAGGAGGGAAACTTGTGATTTATCATCAAGGATTTAAGAGTAATCAGTTTGTTTCTTATCCAGTAATGATAGAACGTCACATTGGTATCGAAATAAGGGAACCTGGGATCTCCTAAATATGAGGCCAGTGGGGGGGATGCAGATGATATGATGTATGAATTATTAATTTTGTTCCATAATTGTAAGGTGTGGTTTATAATCATATTATTCTTGATAATATTTTGTTGGGGTTTCAGGCTGGACCAAAGAATGCATTTAGGAATTAATGGGGAGATCGAAGAGGATTCAAATTTAAGCCAGGGAATGTTGGTGTCTGTGGAGTGCCATTGCGCAATGTGGGTAAGTCTGGCCGCCAGAAAATATTAAAGCATGCCCTCATGCTTTAATATACACATCTGCCCCCATGCTGTAATATACACATCTGTCCCCATACTCCAGGAATAATATATACATCTGCCCCATAATGTTACCACACACAGATGGTTGTCCTTTCTTACCTGACTATCAGGCAGGCAGACCACTATCAGGCAGGGAGACCCATCCGCAGAGTAGCTGATGGACACACGTGCGCAAGGGAAGATGATACAAGCAGGCGGGCAGGTGATGATGACGTCAGCACGCCGCTACTCAGCTGGACCAGGTGGACCAAGATGGCTGCGGATCCGGAGCTAGGCCGAAGCTGCGGCCTTTCCTATGGGCGAGACCGCGGAGCTCAATCCGCGGATCATCCTCGATCAAAATGATTTTAATTGACCAAATAAATTAACGATTAATCGACCAATTAATCGTTCATTTCTGCAGCCCTATTTTTTATCATTGTCCTATTCCAACAGGTGCAATGCTGTCATAACTGAGTTTCCCAATTCTTGGTTTATTCTTCATGACAGGGAATCCACTGGGAAAAATGGAACCATCATTTGGATTGGAGCACCTTGGCTGTAGTTTTGACCCATTAAAGTTTAGACTAGACTAAGGACTCACGTATAAAAGTATTATATGTCTTCTAATCTTTCTTTGATTTTAAAATCTTAGACTCCATCACTTTGGAATCTCTTCTGCAATATGAGCTTCTTTTTGACTAATAGTTGACTTCTGTAATATGTTCATAAATTGTTGTTTAGCTTTGGACCACCTAGATTTTATTACAACTTTTACTATAAAATGATATAAAACCACTAACTTCTGTTTAATGTTTTACATTTATTTCTCTCCATTTTTCCATAATTCCCATAATTCATTGTAATCTGCATTTGTAGTAACAAACAACAAAGACATATAGCAGTATGTGGTGCTAAAGGACAATAAATATATAGAGAGCAGAATATGTTACAGGCCTAGGGACCACCATGTATGAGTGACATTTTATGTATAATTATTTTCTACCAATATAACCTAATAAAAATACAAACAAAATATTAATGCATTCCTCATATTTGCGTCATCCTAAGAAAAAAACATTAGTGATATTTTTATGTAATTTTGTGTATAGGTGTCTTAAGTGTGAAAAACACTTTTTGTGATGGTGGTGTGGTGCTTTAGTCAAGTGGGGGCTGGGAGCAATGCTAACTGATAACAGTCAGCAGGAAAAGAGCACATGAAGTTCTCTGGCAAGTAAATTCAGTAGACCAAAGGAAATCAAATTAGACAAATTTATTTGGAGGTTTACACTTGTGTTTGGGTTTAGATAAAAATTATGACCAATGGGGTATGTTAATATATGTGACTAATGTCACAGCTTGGGGTCTTCATGGCTAAAACAAAATAGCAAAACCCACACCTATGTTACATTTATTGGCAGTCACCTCAGATAAAAATGATTGTGCTAAAACTTAAATTTATATAGGCAATTTCAAAAGAGACATTAAAGTTAGTGGTTCTAATATAATCTTTCTGCAAGATGTTCAGATTTGCATGGGAAAAATAAGATAGGTAATACAAATAACAGCTATCACTTTATGTCAAAGGAATAAATATCACGCCATGTAATCCTATTTATTAGACTTTCTTTTAACTAGATCAGTTCCACAAGATAAATCCATTCCATAAGTAAAGGTCTGGAATTGAGACTAGTAGGCAAGCAAGTCCCATTATGAATATAGTCAAATATACTATATATACACTTTATATGTACTTTATACATATATGCACATACGCACACACACATAGTGTATATATATATATATATATATATATATATATATATATAATGTATATATACTGTCATTTATTTGTAGGCAATACATCAACCACTTCAGTATCAACCTGTAATACCTGTTCATTAACGACCGATCAGTCATCAGCTGTCAATGGGCTTCCACGCTGAAAGCTGAATAAAAAAAAACATTGCCGACACAATGAAAACGTGGAAGCAAAGGTGGGGACCGGCTGTCTCAGCCTCTTAGCGTCTCGCTGAGAGGCTGAGATGGGCATCAGTCCAGGTACCCTGTGGATCCAGACTCGCAGAGTTGGGATGACGTGGTGCCTGGACTGATATTGGTGACAAAATATTGCACTCCTTTGACCCATAAGAGAATTTCAGCCAAATGAGCTCAGGCTAGACTTCACCCTTAATATTTTCTACTGTGAATACAATTGTGAATAAGTACAGCCAAAGACTAATATTTTCTACTGTGAATACAATTGTGAATAAGTACAGCCAAAGACTAACCAACTCCAAATCTACTCACAGACACATTCTAAAATTAATCTATCTAACCCTCTAAAGAAAAAAATCTTTATACATACGTTTTCTGAAGCCTGTGCAGTCTCCAGCGATGAATAGTGGGTTTCTATGGAGCTTCCATTATCGGCTGCCTCTTCTGCATATGTTCCAAGAAGAAATGGCTGCTCTGATTAGGCACAACGTTTGTGTGAAACGCGTTATCTAGCTACAGGTCTGGCCATGGTGTGTAGCTGTTTCTTCTTGTATTACATGTATCACGGAGGCAAGCCGGGGCAGGCACCCATGTGGGGAGTCCATTAGGCTGATCCTACTCACCTGGAGTGGTGTGCTTTCCCATTTTTTTTGCCTCTCCTGCACATGTCTACAAACAGAAGCCGCCAATGACATCTCAGCATGGGACTGGACTGAAGCAGGTGCAGAAAAGTGTATGTATAGTGATTTTTGCTTTACAGGGCTAGAAACATTAGCTTTAGAATGTGGCTGTGAGTAGATTTAGAATTAGTTTGTTTTTGGCTGAATTTTAAGCCAACCCTGTTCTTAAACATCTTGCCTACTATTTATTTTTCTTTACAATCAAGATATTTGTTACACTGTGGATATTTTTTCTTCCAAGAAGACCTTAAATACGCTGCTTGAACTGCTCTCTTCACAGAAGATATCCAGATTTGAGGCCATACCCATCCCTACTTGACTGAAGATTGGGGTCTTCCCTGGATTATGAACTATGTTTTGCCAGTAGTGCTATCCAGACTATCTCCAGGTCCAGAGCCATGGTACAGCATTTACTGTGATCCAGTTTCTGTAGATTTACTTTGTGAGCGAGTCTAAGGTTGTGGTGAACGTAAACCTACATTGTGGCATTTTCCAGATCTTGTGTACTGTGTCAATTAATTGCATTGTCCCCAAACCTGGAACCAATGTATGTCCTCTGATGTAACCCAGTCGTTGAAAACTCACTTTGTGAGAAAGCTGTTAAGGATTCCACAGTGATCCTATGAAAATACCCATATGCTTCAGCCTTATCTGGACCTCATTGGATTGGTATTTTGTGGGTTTCTCTGGTACAGGACCTTCACTCATTAGGCTCTTCAGACAGTTTACTTGCAATCAGCACAATTAGTTTACTTCCCTTATATCTTATTTTCCCATTCTACCTCTTCATGCTTCATGAAAAAGCAATGTTGGTGGCAGCTTTGTCAGAGGCATTACATACAAAATGGGGTAAAGAGCAACCCCAAACCATCAAATCCCAAAAACTCAAGTTTCAAACCACATAACCTAAAACCAATGGGAGGTCATAATTCTGAAATGCTACTAGTGTTCCCAAGTCACTCAAAGGATTGACACTTTTTTGAGTAATGTCTAGACTTGGACTCTTGTGGAATGAACAGGTTGGTTCTGGTGAATGGGGGGGGGGGGGTATTTTAGGTGGACAACAAGAAATCCTTGAAAACTCAATAATTGTAACAACAAGCTTGCCATAATATTTTTCTTGTGATTTGAGATGAAAAAATCTCTGATCATGGTATAAAGAGTTTTCACTATAACAAGTCTTTCTATTATGGGCATTTCTATACTGTGAGTTCATATGCTAGATATACCACCAGATGACCCTTTTAACCTTGTATAAGCTATTCACAGCTTTTTTATTTTTTTGGAGAAACTAGCAACACCATTTTGTTTTTTCCAAATAATTATATTTTGTTAATCATATCAAATGTTTGCACACCATTTTTTTTTATTATTATTTGTAACAAAATATATAGAAAAGTTGTAACAAAAATACATTTAAAAAATCACAGGTTTACACAATTTGACACAGATTTATGTACAAAAGAAATTAAACTCCTCTAGTCATTATTATTTTAATCTAATCTGAATTATCTAATCTGATTAATTGTTTGGTAATTCTATATTATAAACCTATGCCATTGGTCTAAGGCCCCGTACACACGAGCAAATACATCTGATCAAATCGGTCGGACAGACCGATTTGAACAGATCTGTCTGCTGGGATGCATTAGTTTGATCTTGTACACACGATCAAACCAAAATCCCCACCGGCAGACAGCGCGCTGACGTGTCGGTGACGTGGCGGTGACGTTGACGCCGCCACGTCACCGCACCAGGAAGTAAAACACTTCCGCGCATGCGTCGAATCCATTCGACACATGTGCGAGCAGATATGTCTGCTGGTTAGCGTACTAACCAGCAGACATATCGGTCCGACGGGTTCCCAGCCGACAGATTTCAAAGCATGCTTTGAAATCTGTCGGCTGGCCAAATCCGTCTGTTTGCCCGTACACACGATCGAATCTGTCTGCTGAAACGGTCTGGCAGACCATTTCCAGCAGACAGATTTGATCGTGTGTACGCAGCCTAAGATAGATTGAATAATTTGTGTGCGTTGCTATTTTTAAACCTTAAGGGGGTTATTTACTAAAGGCAAATCCACTTTGCACTTGTAGTTTACACTTGTAGTGCAAAGTGCATCTGAAATTGCACTGAAAGATGATAAAATCAGCAGAGCTTCCCCTCATTTAATATCTACCACACCGATTTACAGTGACTGCACTTCCAAGTGAACTTTCAGTGCAATTTCAAGTGCACATTGCACTTGTAGTGCAAAGTGGATTTGCATTTTGTAAACAACCCCCTATATCTACCTCAGGTTATGACTATGAGGACTATTGAAGGTTGTTTCTTCTATAGGAATTGAATATGTTACTTTCCCTTCCTGGTTGCCTTCTGTTTTTTACTTTCATTGTTTGGATTGCAATAAAAAGATGTATATTTTTCACACAAGTTGGTCTTCTCAAAAGATGTGTATTTGTGCACCAGGGTCTCCTCCCATTTAAAGATGACCTGAACTCAAACAGTGAAGGTTTGCTACTTGGTAATTTATACAAATGGTAATTGTGCCAAAGCAAGTAACAAACTCTCTATTCTTCATGCATTCTTTGCTTCCTACACCGCTTCAATCAGTAATTAGATATCCAGTCATCAAGAGAGAAGCTCTGAAATCAGGAAGCAGAGTCCTGCTTTCACCAACCTGCTTTCACCAAGATGGCTGTCTCCACACAAAATGCAGTAAAAAGCATTGTACGTCAATACTGGGAAAATGATCAGCTGCAAGGAGACCACAGGCAATACTGGTGAGTAGTATTTTGCCTTCTGCTTGCTTTTTTGGCACGACTTCCAGTTCAGGACCTCTTTAAGTTCAACAGAAATGCAAAACTTAAGGATAAACTATTTTTTTTTAAGAAAAAAAGAACAAAAAAACCCTGAAGAACACAGTAACAAGCAAACGTGTAAATTAAGCCATTCCAGTTGCTGTATTTAAAGAGATGCAAAAAAAAGTACTTGTAGCCAAGACATTACAGCAGCAGATGTGCAGTTACCTATATCAGACTGTCAGCAGTTAGCATCTACTAATTTATTACATGTTAGGCCTCGTACACACGACCGAGGAACTCGTTGTAAATGAAACATCATTTTCCTCAACGAGTTCCTTCTTATGCCGCGTACACACGGTCGTTTTTTGCGATGAAAAAAAAACGAAGTTTTTTAAAACGTCATTTAAATTGATCGTGTGTGGGCAAAACGTCGTTTTTTGTCTTAAAAAAAACGACCAAAAAAAAATTCCAACATGCTTGAATTTTTTGTGTCGTTTTTCAAAACGTCGTTTTTTGTTTCACAAAAAGTCACCGTGTGTAGCAAAAACGTCTTTTAAAACCCGCGCATGCCCAGAAG
This sequence comes from Rana kukunoris, assembly GCA_029574335.1. Classification (NCBI taxonomy): domain Eukaryota; kingdom Metazoa; phylum Chordata; class Amphibia; order Anura; family Ranidae; genus Rana; species Rana kukunoris. Next base: position 152,695,791 of record CM056056.1, read on the forward strand.
CTAGTTATGAAGCGAGCTTCAATGGAAAAGTGTGGTGAACGTAACCTCGTTTTTTGTGAAAAAAACGATGGTGTGTATGCAACATCGTCTTTGAAAGTGACGTTTCAAAAACGTCGTTTTTTACTTCACAAAAAACGTCGTTTTTTTTCATCGCAAAAAACGACCGTGTGTACGGGGCATAAGGCTTGTCGAGAAACTTGACAAGCTTTCCTTGCATACACACTGTCAAGACCAAATCTCGTCGTTTTCAAACGCGGTGACGTTCAACACATACGACGGCACTATAAAGGGAAAGTTCGATTCCACTGGCACAACCCTTCGGGCTGCTTTTGCTAATCTCATGTTACTGCGTGTTAGTAAAAGTTTGGTGAGAGACGATTTGCGCTTTTCAGTCTGTTACAGCGTGACGAAAGTGCTATCTTAATTATGAACGCTACTTTTACCGAAGGTGCGTTCCCGTCTCATACTTTATTCTGAGCATGCGCAGGTTTCTAAGCATACACACAAACGTGTTTATCGTTGTAAACCAGCCCGACGAGAAACACAATGAGGAAATTGAAATTGTTCTTTTTTTTTCTTGTCAAGTTCCACGACAGTTTTCCCGATGAAAAACATACACACGACTGTTTTCCTCTGCAAAAAAGCTCTGCCACCAATTTTCTTGATGGATTCTGTCGAGGAAAACGATTGTGTGTATGAGGCCTCAGTCAATGAAATGTTTTATCTGTTATTTTTTTTTGCATTAATGTTTTTGGACAGAATGCTGCGCTGAAACTTTCACAATAGTTGTGCAGCTTTATTTTTCATGTGTGTATGATTAGCATTGCCCCAACAATATGTTTGACATCGCTTTTCTTCATATTCCAAAAATCCCACAGGCAGCATAAAAAAAATAAAAAAATAAAATATTTAGTACAGTTCTGCAGGGTTTTTATTTTCCAATTTAGCTTTATTAATCTTTTCTTCTGAATATCGTCTCCTCCGATTTTCTTCAGTGCCTTCTCGTTGACAAAGTCCTTCATCACTACTGGCTTGCAAGCTATCAAAAGTGCTATCCTTGGCATTATCTTTCTTCGTTTTTTTCTGGGCCTTATGCTTCTGACGACAAGGTCCCAAGCATTTTTCAACACAGTTAAACCTTGTCTCTGTTGTGCAGGCATACATGCCAGCAGGCACTGCAAGAACCATCGCGCACACAATGACGATTATGTGGATGAGTTTTTCTCTTTGTTCTAACTCACTGATGTCACTACCTGTCATAAAGACAATGCATTGTCCCTTCCGGGGAAGTTGACTCTTTAGTGTAATACACACCTCATACTTTGTTGTTGGAAGTAAATCATTAACAGAATAAGTAAATATTCCAGGGCCAATATTAATGACTTCCTTCTCCTTGTTGTCATATTTTCCAAAATAGATTGTATACCATGTTTCACTTGGATTTTCTGTTGCTGCAAACCATTCCAAAGAGATGCCATAAACAGTCTGTTTGGAAATTCTCACATCTATGAATACATTTTCATCTGATGATGAGGATGGACTTAGAGAATATGAAGTATATATCAAGGGTTCCCCTGAGCTTTGAGACTCGACGTTTAAATTAACCAATGAAGATGAGTTCCCCAAGAAGTTTGTTGCAATGCAATTGTATTTTCCAGCATCTGCAAGATGTACCACTGGAATAAATAATTCAGATTTCACATTCTCTTCATCAATCAAAACTGTAGATACTGTAGGATCAAAATAAAAATAAATTAGACACAATATCTGAAATCACATGCACTAATGGATATTATAAATATTATTGCAATGTGAGGCTTGATTATTATTATTTTTTATCACTCTTTGGTGCGTAAAACCAGTCACTGAAGTTATTTTCTCAATAACATATACCAGGGGTAGGCAAACTTAAAGAGGTGGAGGTCTACCTGAACAACATGGGAGAAGTCAAACATGCCTGCTGCACTTGTGAATGAGCCCTTAGTTGCAATCAGCAGCTGCACTCTTAGGGCTTGTTCACACATAAAACCCTGTGGTTGAGGCAGCAGCAAAAGGTGTACACATGCTGCAGCAGGAATTAAGCCCCCTGTTGCTTTTGGTGCATGCTACCGCCTGCCAAACGCGACCCATTCAAGCAAATGAGGCCACTCTTCATGGGAAAGGAGCCCTACTGCAGCTTCAAGTAGTCCCTCTGCATTGCATTATGTTTGATGCTCTGGGATGGTGAGTCAGCAAGCCCAGACCGCAATCTACCAGTCATCTGTTTGCGATCTACTGGAAAATCACGATCTACAGGTTGCTGACCCCCGACATATACCAACCTCTATAAAACAAACATATTAGTATAAAATTGCATAGGAAATGTTGGTGAAAGCATAGGTCTTTGGGCGTGCATTGACTTAAACAGCATTAGCTATACTAACATCCACCCATATCATCAGTAATGCCATACCCCGCAAAAAAAAATTAAACCTAAAATGTAAAAGTATTTCTGGTGTTCCCAGGGTACAAAGGAGAAAGACAAACATATGACAAAGAGGAGGTACCATACCACCAGATGGCCTTTTTTTCATAACACACTGAACAACCTAGCTGAAAGCCAAAGGCCCCTAACCAGCAAAGCTGCTGTGACACACACAAAACTGACCAACCCTTAGACCTTAAAAAATAAATAGAGCTGGTTGCCTGGATGAACTCAGTTCTCTGTGTAGAAGTGATCTGTGTAGACAGATCCAGCATCGAATAAATGCTGCATCCACTTTGGTGAGTATAATTTGTTTTCTGGAAAACCACACTTCTTTTTTAAAGGATGGCAATGCAGGAGAAAAATGTAATCCCAAACTAGGAAGTGCTTGAACAAGGACCATTCTGGCAAGATCACAGGTATTCTTTTAATAAAATCTGAAAATCTGAAAATATTATTACAATAGTATGGCAATGTGTATTAAAGATATTAGCAATATGTATATAAAACTACTGTATATACTCAAATAGAAGCTAAGTTTTTCAGCAGATTTTTTTGTGCTGAAAATGCCCCCCCTCGGCTTATGCTCGAGTGACCTTTTTGCACCTGATCTCCTGGACTTTGGGGACCCGGTACCAGCCAAACTTGGCACACATGTAGCACGACTCTTTCTCTACAAGTGTGCAAAGTTTGTTGTCCAGGCGACCTACAGACAGGGAGCACCCCTTCCATAGACTCCCATGTTAAACGATAATTTCTCCGGTGACTTTGGGGACCCAGTATCAGCCGGTCGTAGGTCCCCTGGATCCATAGACTCCCATGTTAAACATCAGTCTAGTCATGGACACAGTGAGAAAATATATACACTAATGGCGCATGCTAAAATCAGAAGATATAATACATTTCAAGTAAAAAGTCCTTTGAGCAACAATGCTCTAGAGTTAGATGATAGTGAAATCTGGGCTGCCTTGTATGGGAAACTGAAGCCGAACTCCAAACATGTAACAGAAACAAATAATGGACACAGTGAGGCATGGAAATAATGAGGCATGAAAATAGTGAGGCATGGGCACAGTGAGGCATGGGCACAGTGAGGCATAGACACAGTGAGGCACGGACACAGTGAGGCACGGACACAGTGAGGCACAGTGAGGCATGGACACAGTGAGGCATGGGCACAGTGAGGCATGGGCACAGTGAGGCATGGGCACAGTGAGGCATGGACACAGTGAGGCATGCACATGGACACAGTGAGGCACAGTGAGGCATTCAGGTGGACACCTTAGGCTTATACTCGAGTCAATAACTTTTCCTATTTTTTTGTGGTAAAATTATGTGCCTCGGCTTATATTTGAGTATATACGGTATGTAGAAAATAATTGCTGCTGTATATTTAAAAATAGATTTAAATCTTTAAACCTTTAAGGCCCTCTCATATATTTGGACTGAACCGTTAAACTTACCATTATGGGATTTAATAGATTTGAATCCATAAGTCCAGTGTATGGAAGGTGTAGGGCTTGCTGTTATCATACATACCAATGTCACATTCAGGCCCACCTGTATTGTAACATTAGACATAAGTGTGTTAGTGGTTGGCTTCATGCAGTTGTTCAGCTCCAGCTCATGAAAGTACTTTCCAATGCGAAAATCTGGACTTGCACATGTCAGATAGGAATTCATTAATATAATAGGTGGACTGACTGTCTTTACAAAATGGACAAAACCTTTGAGGCGGCAGTCACATATCCACGGGTTGTCATTTAATGCCAAGACTGCATTGGATGCTGCTTCTGTTCTTCCATCTGATGCTTGCGCTCTTTGGTACAGGGGCCAGGTTGTAAATACGTCTTTAGAGATAATGGTAAGCTGATTAAAGGATAAGTCTAAGTAGGTCAAGTTGGGAAGAAACTTCATTGCATGGTTTGGAAGAACATCTAATCTGTTGTGTTTTAGGTCCAATATTCTTATATCTGGGGTATCTTGAAACGCTGTCCATGGTACTGATCTCAGTTTGTTTCCTTGTAATCTTAGTTCCTTTAGATGCTTCAGGTTCTCCAGGCTTTTCAGATGCATTAGTGTGATGTTGTTAAAATTAAGCCATAGGTATTCCAGAAAGAGCACACCACTAAATGAGCCCCGCGACAATTCAGTCAAGTGGCTTTTTTCTATTCTAACTTTTCGAATGTCTGACGGAATATCATCTGGTATTCTCCTGAGTGATGAAGACATGCAAAGGAGACTCCTAAATAAAATAAAATACAATTTTTTTTAGAAAATGTTAACTGTAATTAAAAAATTTAAAAGTGCTATATAAATCACAGAGATCTGCTCAGGGTTTGGTAATAACCATAGCAAAAATACTGAATAAAACTGCTCCATGTGGCAAGTTACAGGTGAGGGTGAAGACTAAATACATATTGATACTGCAGTATATTGCCTTTTGCACAATGTCTCAATAAATCAATAGTTATAATAATATCAACCTGTTTACTGTGTTTAGCTAAACTTAGATGTGGTAAGATTTTGTGTCTGTGAGTGCCGGTGCTGGGTGAAAGCCTCTGCTGAAACCAACCACAAACAAACAATACATGTCTATGAAGTGTACTGCACAGAAACCCCATTGCCTTTCTGTGGTTTTCTGCTTTTTTGGAACAAAAACATTTAGTATATGTTGGTATGTTCTACAGATTACTATTTCAGTAGTTTATTGAAATATAACTTCAACAAAAATGTTATTTTTTTCCTAGTTTTGGATAGAGTGGGGAAGGTTTAAAATCCTTGTCAGTTTTTTTTGCTGTGTGTCCTGACTGGGGAGATTCAACCGCACGATATTTCATGAGGGCTATTGTCAACAGGAGAAACTGTTAAAAGAAATCCAAAATGCTATGGTTATCACTGGAACAGAAGTCGAGGGGACATGTTCCAATGTTGACAAATGTTCTCATGCCAACTGTCTTACAGGGACTTTTCCCTCACTTTGGGGAGATTTCCATTCACTCCCTGTTGTTTCTCTGATGACAAGAAATGGCGGGAATCTCCCTGGCACTTCTTCAACTCCTTCCACAAGAGAACACACATTCTGGTGACAGACCCTGTTACAACTAGGGATTACCCTCACGTTGGAGAGATTTCCTCTCACTTCTTGTTCTTGTTTTGGGGAAATCCCCCCAAAGAGATGCAAAAAAAAAAAATAAAGGGTTATACTCATCCCTCACTCTATCAAAATTATTTTTTCTAAAAAGGTTTGTTTTTAGTTTTACATTCAAGTTGAACTCCATGCACACCAATAAATAAACAGGTGAAATATATGGGGATTGTTCTTGTGTTTTTTTTTTGTTGTTGTTTCTGTGCATCCAGTCCTGAGATTTACACCTGCTGGGAAGCCGACTTGATCTTTCTAAGCTTCATTCAGTTTAATTTACAGGTCTCCTTCCCACTCTCAGCCTGTGATTAGTCAGTGAAAGGAGAAGCAGTACACTGATGAGCTGATCTCTCTGTTGTTCTGGTTTATCCACCTATCAGCATGCACTTGCACTGAAAAACACCTGATTGGCTTCTTTAGCTGCTTCTTTCACCCCTCTCTGGGCTCTGCTGTACAGGGATTGGAAAAAAAGCTAATACCAAGTCGAATTCAGGTACTTATGATGCTTGAAAAAAATCCCACTTGCAGCCCCTTTGTATATGCAGCTTGCTGGGTGAACTATATGGTAGAATGAGAGTTTTACTGTCTGATATTTATTTCAGTCGCATTTGGGACTTTTAGGCCTGGATTCACACCTATGCGGATTGGTTGTGGCTTAAACCGCATCTAACACGCAGAACATTTCTAAATACATTGTTTTCAATGAGGCTGGTTCACATATGTGCGATGCATTCGCACTGCGCATTGCAGAAAAAACGTGTGCGTATTTTATGCCTTGCGGTGCGGCTCAGGTACGAATTCAGGTTCATTATCTTCTATGGGTATGCAGCTGATTCGCAGATGTGTTCATTTCTCCTCAGGAATTTGTCTCATTCAGCTCAATACACTTCTCCCCCACTCTCCTCTCACCCGGAACTTCTCCCAGGTCTCCAAATTCGCAGCTAAAATGCAATGGATCTGCTGAACACTTCTCTTATCTATCTGCAGAGATTACAGGAGCTGAAATTCGCACCGCACAAGTGTGATTCCGGCCTCAGAGAAATAACTATATTATCAGAGCAATAGCTTTCTGATTGACAAAACCCAAATAAATGTTTTAGTAGCCCAACTAAAAGTTGACAGGAGAGAGGAGTCTATGAAAAAGTGATATGCATCCTTTGTATGGAACAAATGTCGCCCTTATTGAGGGTTATCTGTGGTTTGAGGGAATAGCTGGTCCAACTGATGGGCATGATATATAAGATTCTCAAAAAAAAATGGTTACTGGTACTTTGTTACTGGTGCCATAGGAATACATTCATGCCATTTGCCAATTGCACAAAACAAAAATAGTACATGCTATCTTAATTAGATACAGTCCTAACTATTTATACTAGATGTTCAAATTGCACAGGATAAGGTTAAAGCACCTGGTTTGACAGGCCAAAGCCCCCCCACTATGTATTTATTGCTTTTCTGTAAGAAATCTCTTTTTCACTTATGCCTTGTACATACGATCAGAATTTCTGATGGAAAAAGTCACACAGAATTTTTTCATGTTCTCTTTTTTTCCGACGGAAATTCTGTTTGTCTGTATGGAACTCCAACAGATGAAAAAAAATGCTCGGAAATAATTTGACACATGCTTGGAAGCAATGAACTTCATTTTTCTAGGCTTGTAGTAGTGTTGTACATCACTGCATTTTTGGCGGTCGGAATTTGGTGTGTCTGTGTGTATGCAAGACAGCTTGAACTTAATTCCGTCAGAAAAACCCGTCAGGTGTACAGGGCATAACTGATATCATAGCCCCATCTGTCTAGTACTAAACATAAAGACAGTACCAATAGTATACCAAATTAGACCACTTTCACCTCTTAAATTAAACTGTAAAGGACTATAGATTGTGGGAACGCCAAACTCACAAGCTTGCCTTTTCCAAGCTTCTGAATAGGGAACAGTTTTAGAAAAAAACTCATTGCAGTAAATATTGCATCCCCTTCTTCTGTAGTGGACCAATAATCACACACAGTCTATCTGTTGATCCCCAATTAACCACTTCAGCCCCCGAAGATTCTACCCCCTTCCTGACCAGAGCACGTTTTACAATTTGGCACTGTGCACTGACAATTGAACGGTCATGCAATGCTGTACCCAAACAAAATTTGCGTCCTTTTTTCCTCACAAATAGAGCTTTCTTTTGGTTTAATTTGTGCACCTCTGTGGTTTTTATTTTGTGCGCTATAAACAAAAAAAGAGTGACAAGTTTGAAAAAATATAAATTTTTTACTTTTTGCTATAATAAATATCCCCAAAAATGTTTTTAAAAAACAAATTTCTTCATCAGATTAGACCAATATATATTCTTCTACATATTTTTGGTTAAAATAAATCGCAATAAGCGCATATTATTTGCTTTGCGCAAAAGTTATAGCGTCTACAAACTATGGGAAATATTTATGGCATTTTTTTTTACTAGTAATGACGGTGATCTGCGATCAGACACTTTTGACACATTTTTGAAACCACTGACACATATACAGTGATCAGTGCTATAAATATGCACTGATTACTGTGTAAATGTGACTGGCAGGGAAGGGGTTAACACTAGGGGGCGATCAAGATGTTAAATGCGTGTTCCCTCAGTGTGTTATAACTGTATGGAGATAGGACTGACTAGGCGAGGAGACATATTGTTGTTCCTACTTAGTAGGAACAAACAACATGTCTCCTCTCCCCTGACAGCACAGGGATTTCTGTGTTTACACACAGAAATCCCTGTGCCTGCCTCTCATGCACACGATCACGTGTGGCCGGTGGCAATTGTGACCGCTGGCCACGCGCACCGAGTCCCCTTGCCGTGCAATGGCGTGTGCATGCCCTCTGGCAGCTCTTAAAGGAAACCCAATATATGTATGGGATTTCGCACAGCAGTGCCATTGTACTGCAGTAAATGTGTGTGAGCTGGTCGGCAACCGGTTAAACTAAGCACGCTGGAAGATCCAACTGTTGGTCATTTATGTGACAAACATACCATTGTAGCATAGTCGTGTTTTCATATATTTTATTTGTATATATTTCATATTTCACATACTTAATTTGATTAACATAACTGAATTGTAGTCATCTTTTGATTTTTTTTGCCAGGTATTCATCAATAGATTGTGATACGTTTTGAGGCCTAGTTTTGCGAAACAGTTGCTTCTAGGACCACATCATAGGAATGGTAAGCAATCAATGAAAAAGTTCATAATTACAATAGGAGGGGGGGGGGGGTTAGTATTAGAGTTTAGGTGAGAAAAAGGATTTATGTAAGGGGTAGGGTTAGCATTACATAGAGGGTTATGCCTCGTACACACGACCGGTTTTCCCGTCGGGGAAACTGCCATGACAGCTTTTGGCTGGGAAAACTGACCCATGTACAGTATATGCTCCTGACAGGAAAACCGCCGGGAATGCTCTCTTTTTTCCCGCCGGCAGTAGACCTATGGGGAAAACCTGCGGTAGGGCATACACACGGCCAGGTTTCCCGACCAAAACTCTCATGGCAATTTTCCTCCCGGGAAACCCAGCTGTGTGTATGGGGAAAAAAGCTACCGAGCAGGTTGTCTGTTTTCCCGGCATACTTTTTACCGCTGGGACAACCGAATGTGTGTACAAAGCATGAGTGTAAGGGAGAACCTACTTCTTTTCATCTTTTCCAGATTTTTTTGCAATGACACTATCCTTAAAATTTCTAGCAGGGTAACGGTTTATACACTGCTTTCTGTGCTCTCATTGTCCCTGGTAACATGAAATTATGATTTGCCATTGGTCTCTGAACCTTCCCCGCTGATACAGACCAACAGTGCAAACACCTTACCCGCATTGAGAAATTAGAGAGCCTTTTTAACATAAAAAACTCCCAGAATGCACCAGACAAAAAATATCTTGTTAATGTAACAGCTGGTCACACAAGCCTTATAATTCATTTGGGGTAACCTAGAAAATAAAATGCATTCATTTATATAGTCTAATCATAGCCTAGCTAGATGGACAGTAATGTATGGAATTATGCATACAGGAGAAAAAATTTAATAACTTTATTTTATAAATGTATTATTTTTAGACACTGATGCCACGTACACACGATTGGTCAAACCGATGAGAATGGTCTGATAGAGGCGTGGTTTGGACATGCTGCTGTGAGGACGTGTTTGCCTCGAGCTCCGGCGCCGACATAGCAATTCGCTTGAAATCCAGCGGAAATCCCCCTCGATGTCCATGAGGAAGAAAACGGGAAAGTCCCTTCCCAAAGCGGAAGCGCACTCGGGCTCCATTAAACGCTACCTGGCCGTGGAACCGGAGGAAAACGAAGATCTGGATGGCCTAGGCCGCTCTCCCCGTGGCGTTGGAGTTGGCGCTGGCTCCGCCTCCCGCCGCAGGACGGAGAGACGGCAATCACCGGCCTCGTCGGTCTGTTCGGCCGGAGTGAGCAGCCCATCTCGCCGGTCGGAGATACGTGTGGATGACTTACCCACTAAAGCGGAGCTGACTTCCCTGTTCCAGGGTCTGGAGAGATCCATTAAAAAGGAGTTATCTGCGGTGCGGGCGGACCTCTCCCAGGTGTTGGGCCGTGTGGAGGAGACTGAACTTCGATTGGACCGCCACGCGGTCGCCATCAGGCACCTACAGGCTGCTACCCGTAAACTTACCTTTGCCCACAGGATGGCCCTATATAAGATCGAGGACCAGGAGAATCGTAACCGAAGGAACAACATTCGCATAAGGGGTCTCCCAGAAGCGACTGGAGATGACGACCTCCTACCCTCCGTTCGTGGGGTGTTTAATGGCCTCTTGGGACTGGCGGCGGATAACCCGCTTAAAGGGGTGTTCCAGCCAAAAAATGTGTTTATTAAAAGTCAGCAGCTACAAAAAGTGTAGCTGCTGGCTTTTAATAAACACACACTTACCTGCTCCTGCGTTCCAGCGATGCGCCGACCGGGGCTCCGCTCCTCTCCCCCCCTCCCCAGTCGGCGTCTCCATCCCGACTGTGGGCACCCAGCCGTGACAGCCTTCGGCTTCATGGCCGGGCACCCACTGCGCATGCGCGCGTGGCGCGGCTCGTCGCTGATTGGACAGGCGATTGCCTAGGACCTGTCAGTGTCCTAGGCCATCGCCTACAAGGAGGGGCTGAAATAAGGCGATTACGCCTCTCGCCTTATCAGCCCCTCGGCGGAAGCAGGAAGTGGGACAGGAAGTCCCACTCCTACTGAAGCCCCCACTCCCCCCCAAAAAAAATTACATGCCAAATGTTGCATGTATGGGGGTGAGGAGTGGATTAAGAGGAAGTTCCATTTTTGGGTGGAACTCCTCTTTAAGATCGATCGGGTCCACAGGGCCTTACGCCCCCGGGCTCTGCCTTCCGATACACAGAGAGACGTTATCTGCCGTGTGCACTATTATGAAGAAAAAGAGCGTATCATGCACAAGGCCCGAGATCAGCGTACTATAGACTTTGATGGTGCATCTCTTTCCCTTTTCCCTGACCTTGCTAAGGAGACTCTGGATCGTCGCAGGGCCCTGCGACCGCTGACGGCTAAACTAGGGGAGATGTCCATACCATACAGATGGGGCTTCCCTGCTGCCCTGATCGCCAACAAGGATGGCAAGTCGGCTGTTCTACACTTTCCCGAGGACTTGGACAAGTTCTGTGCTGCCTTTAACATCCCTCCCCCGGATCTCCCTGAGTGGCATGACGCTGTTCCCGACCTTCCAGGCCCATCGGATCAACATTGGCAGAAAGTAGGCCGCAAGCAGCGCGCTGCCACTCCCGGATCCTCTCCCCCGATGGACTGATTCGTCGCGAGGGCCTAGTGTGTCATCACCGGGATGACCGCGCTAGCTGTTGGCTGGTTTGGTCACTTTTCCGCTGGATTTTTGGCTCTTTTTGTTTTTTCTCTTTTTTTGCAGCTTTTGTGTTAGCGGAGGTCCCGTGGGGTCTGCTCTATTCCCGTACTCCGTGTTCCCATTACAATATGAGGCCGCTTCTTTCGCCCTGCATGTCTTGTGTGAGACTCTGGGCCTAAAATGGCGCGTTATGGAGATAGACTGCCACGTATGATCTCCCATAGTTGCTATCTGAATGTTTTGCTCTACTGTGCTTCTTTAGTGTTTTAGCCACAGGGTTTCTCTGCCTTGTCCTTTTTTACGAAGCACGTGTTAGTTTGCCTGTTATGTTCTAAGTTTGTTTTCTGTCTTATATTTTTTATTTTATTTTTTATTCTTATGCTGTTTTATAATATGCGCACTGTGTCGGCGCCGCGTCAGAGGGGCAGTGGCCTCGGTCTTCTCACGACACCCGCTGCCTGATGCCAGCGAGATGGCGCCCCCCCCCTTTTGGGGTACCGTGGGGACTTGCGTCTCTGTGCTGCCGCTTCTCCAGAGGTGGTTTGCATGGGGACGCGAGCTTGCACGTGTGCCCTTTCCCAGCACTGCAGGTATATGCGTGCGAGTACTTGTTTTGCCCCTATTGGGGGTAATGTGATGGTTTTTGCTGTTTTTTTCCTTTGATGGTTTTTGCTGTTTTTTTCCTTTGTATTAATCTTATGTTTTTTTTTTTCTTTTTTCTCTATTTTCTTCCCTGCTTCCTTCTGTCTCTATTTCCTTTCTCTACCTTCCCCTTATGCCCCATTCCGCCTCTGGACTGCCACCTGGACTCCCTTCTCTGGACCCCCATGGCTACGGTGAATCTGGTCTCCTTTAACGTGCGAGGCTTACACGCCCCAGGTAAGAGGCATCAGTTGTATAGAGAATTGGCTCGACTGAAGGGGGACATTGTTCTCCTTCAGGAGACCCATCTTACACACACTACATCAGTAAAACGTTTTTCGCCCCAATACCCTGTATGGTACTATGGTCTGTCTGATGTGCACAAGGCAAAGGGAGTGGCTATAGGATTTCGCAGAGATACCGCATTTGTGTTAGAGGAGATGCTTAGTGATCCCTTGGGCCGTTTCTTGTTCCTTAGAGGCACCCTGGGCACTATGACCTGTACGATAGCAACCCTATATGCACCTAACCGGGATCAGGCTACTTTTTTGTCAAGTACCCTTAGGAGGTTGATGGACTTTGCACGTGGGTGTGTTCTCCTCGCAGGAGACTTTAATGTCCCGCTGGACCCGCCCATCGATACGTCGGGGGGAGGTTCCAGCATTCCGTGGAGGCGGCTAGCGTACATTCGCAGACGCTTACACGAGTCCCAGCTGATGGATATTTGGAGGATTGCACACCCACGGGTAAAAGATTACACTTATTTTTCGCAGGTCCACTCTTCATATTCTAGGATTGATTATTTCCTAAAATAGGCCATCATCATCTATCCATGGTTAAGAGTGCAGCGATAGCGACCTCTCCCTTATCAGACCATGCCCCAATTACACTC